>JAWNNB010001732.1:0-1200000 GCA_035043285.1 Drosophila subsilvestris
TCTAAGCAGAGTCTTCAAAATTTTTATTTCATTTTAGATCTCACTGGCTAGTTATCCGAGGGAGCTTTTTCCAGTTAAACTACAGTTTTCGATCGAAAAACACAAAGAATAAAATCTTCGTTTCCTTTCCTTATTGAAGTAATTTCAAACCAAAGCTAGGAAAACATTGAATGCACCCCTTTCTCTTCACAATTTATTTTTAAACCCAAAATTAAATTTTAAAAATAAGAAAACAAAAATCAGAGTCCTATTCGAAATTACATCTAACTATTAACAATCGATAATAGAAAAAATAAACCCACAAACGTTTAGCTAAGTAAAAAACAAAAGAAAAATGTGTTGGAAGAGAGAAGAGTATCAGTGCGAGGGTGTGGGTGTGTGTGTGCGTGTATTTGTGAATGTGTTTGAGAAATTCCATTTGTGTGGTTCGATAATTTTTGAGTGTCCTTCTTAGACCTTCTTAGGAATCTAGTGCAGTCATGACGTCGTCCAGAGTTCCCCTGGAGATGGCATGTCGGCTGAAGCTCAGATGAAAGTCGGCCTCTGTGGCGAATAGAGGAAATCTTGGTTTAAACGATGATCTACTGGGGTGTGCAGGGGGACGGGCATTAACATGGCGGCCTCAACTCACCCACTAGCTGACCAAGATCGTCGTCCTCGGACTGTCGCTCGGGCTCAATGGTGAAATATGACTCTGGTATCGGCGAGGCAACGCCCTTGCTCGTTGTATCAATGCTGTTTTTGCTGAAATGATGCGTGGATATTAGCTCATCTGGCAATGTAGGCGATGGGGCAGCTTTTTTCTTCGTTTTCTTCCAATTTTTTTATTAAGGTTTCGTCTCTTTCTGCGTCAGGATCTTCCTTTGCATCCGTTCCTTTTTCTATGTGCTCCTCTACTGCATCTGCGACGGGTTGCTCTTCTGCTGCGACTTCTTTTACATTCGCGATGGTCTCCTCTGCTCCCACCACTTTCTCTTTGTCTGCCTCTCCTTGGGCTGTATCTGTTATTTGTGTTATCTGTGTCGCTGTGTAATTTTTCTGCCAACGTCTCCTCCATCTCTGTCTTCGGCGCCATCTTCGCCTCTGTTGTCTGTGGCTTCTTCGTTCCGGTAAATATGTCTGGCATTTAGTCCATGTTCTGAAACTTCTCAATGAGTTTCTTCTTCGGCTTCTCCTTTGGCCCCTTTTTCTCCTGCTGCCCCTTTTTCTCCTGCTGCCCCTTCTGCTCCTGCTCCGTCTCACTGTCGCTGATGGTCGTCGTCACGGAGATCTTCTTCCGCTTCTTGGGAACCGGAGTCCCATCTCTTTGGGCGCGTGGCAGTTCGTTGGGCACTGAATGAAATACACAAAAATTAATATACAGTCAAGATAACCCACTCTAGATCCTCCGCTTACCGATGTACTCTTCATCTTCATCATCGTTCTCGCGCTTTCGATCATCGGCCAGTCCCATGACCGGGACACTCGAGGACGAAGATCCACCGTTGCAGGAGCGGCGCTTGCGCGTGCCTGTTGGGGTGGCGAGGACAATATCTTCCAGTACATTGTCATTAGCATCCACACGCTGTGGGCGCTTATAAGACGAGCCCAGAGTGGGACGGCGCGGGCTGCCGAAAATCTCCACGGTTTCGTTGAAGGACACCGACCGATTTGACTTTTGCGGTCGCCTCTTGGTGGGGCTCTTCAGCGTCTTCTTGGGCTTGCACACTGTTTGCGACGCACTTGCCTTGGGTTGCGTGTCCGGCACCTTGATACGCTTCATCCTTACATAACTGTTAAAGACTCGGGCGCCATAGAGTTCGATCAGATTCTGGCTATGTGGCGACACCGCTTTGCTTGTGCTCGGCCCCTGGTTGATCATCGGTGCTGCAAACGGCGTTTGCTGGAGTCCACGATTTTTGCCACTATTCTGCGCCAAGGGCACCTTGATGTGCACTTTGGGCTTCTTTGGCGGCGATGGGGACGCCTCTGTGGCCGAGCAGGCACTGGCATTGAGGACCTTCTTGGGGCGACCGCGTTTGCGGGGTCCGGAAATCGGTGTAGCTGGGGAGTTCGGTGTTGCTGTGGATGTGTCCTTGGGTGATGCGGTGTATCTCTCAATTTCTTCTGGGGTCAAACGCTTGACGCGCACCAGCAGAGGTTTGGTCAGCTTAATCTGGCTAGACATCTTTTGTTGGGCCTTGGTTTTGCGCGGAATGATAGATATGTGCTGCTCGCTCGAAAGGTTTTTGGGAATGAAAAGAAAAGTATTCAACATGAACAAAAATACTGACAGTAGAATGGGAAAATTTTCCAGCCTACTATGTTCATAGTTTTTTTTTTTAATATTTTTCTATTCTAAGCAGAGTCTTCAAAATTTGTATTTCATTTTAGATCTCACTGGATAGTTATCCGAGGGAGCTTTTTCCAGTTACACAAAAGTTTTCGATCGAATAACACACAGAATAAAATCTTCGTTTCCTTTCCTTATTTAAGTAATTTCAAACCTAAGCTAGGAAAACATTGAATGCACCCCTTTCTCTTCTCAACCTGACCAGTAAGTGCATATTAATCTATTTTCCAAGATACGTATGTACATATGTACATGTATATATATATATGTATATATATCAATTGAACCCAGAGCTGTAATAGGATTAGTGGGTTAAACGATGAGTTGCTTAATTAACATCAGCAGTCACAAGCAACTACCGGAGATCGTCTCGAACACACTAACAATTCCCAACTCTAAACTATGAATAAAATAAAATAAATATATTAAATATAAATAAAAATCAGAATTGTAAATCCCTTTTCAACCATCAACACACTTTAAGGGGCGTTTGGGTGGGCTTGGTTGGTTAGTGGCTTCTGTTTCAAATTGATATGACATCAGCCTCGCAGAATGAGCAACAAAATGTTCATTTATATTTTATTTACACATTATTATTTGCTTTAGTAATACATTGGCTTACGACTAGTCTGCATTTCTTACACAAGTATTTATACATGCATAAAAACATAATGTAATATGTATGTATATGTATGTATGTACACATATATATATATATATATATATTATATATATTATATTTATTAATTATATTCTACAGGTAAACGATTTTTTGTCGAAACACGAAACACACAAATCTCAAAAAAGAAGAAGCAAACAAATTCAGACATTTATATGTATACCTACATATGTATATTTTATATTATATGAATTTATTATTATTATTATGAATTTGTTTGCTGTCTAAGAAGGACCCTCATCAATGAAACTTTAAAGTGAAATATCACAAACCCGTTCACAAACACACACAAACACGCATTGATCCGCTTCGGCAGTTCCGCAAGAGAGGATCCATCCACACACTAATCCTCTTCTCTTCTCTTCTCACTTCACCCGCACTCACAAATGTCGGAAAAAAGAAGGAGTAAACAAACTAGTCCATTAAATATAAGTTATAACTTGGTTGCACTAAAATTGTATTAAAATAAAATAAAATAAACAAATTAATATTTATTCATACATACATACATATGTACATATGTGTGTATGTTATATATTTCTTGACATTTGTGAGTGGGAGGGTTTCGAAATACAACGTATTATCTATAGAATATAATTAATACAATTATTTATTTATTTATATATATATAACATTATGCTTAAGCAACTTAAACATTGCGGATATTGTGTTTGCATAACATAATGACATTCTGTGCTGCGAATGTCGTGATTTTTGCTCCTCAATTTTCTTAACGCGAATACCCTTAAGAATAGATGTGTGTGTGTGTTTGTTTTTCTTCTGTGTGTGTTTATCCGACTAGAGTCGCAACTTCCCCAATTCCTTTCAGACCTTAATTTCCTTGGGCCGCTTCCTCTTTCAACTATACAACTAATACACTTACAATTACCAAAAAAAATTTGAGGAAAAACCTGGGGGAATGGTGTGTGGGTATTCGATGGGAATAATGATCGACATTTATATGTATGTATGTATGCATGGGATATGGAAGTGATTCTCGAAACACATCCGCTTTAAAACACGACGTCCTGGACAGGGCCATTAATTTAGCAAACAAAAATTTAAATGTTCGTATTAATTAGCCAGAAATTTTGATTTTTACATCAACCAAAAAGAAAATTTATCCAAAAGAGATAACTTATTCCTTATCAATTGAGAGGGAAGGTTAATGTTTATTTTTTTTTTTAACCCAAAATTAAATTTAAAAAATAAGAAAACAAAAATCAGAGCCCTATTCGAATTCATATCTAACTATTAACAATCGATAATAGAAAAAATAAACCGACAAACGTTTAGCTAAGAAAAAAACAAAAAAAAACATGTGGTCGAAGCGAGAAGAGTATCAGTGCGTGGGTGTGTGTGTGTGCGTGTGTTTGTGAATGTGTTTGAGAAATTCCATTTGTGTGGTGTGATGATTTTTGAGTGTCCTTCTTAGACCTTCTTAGGAATCTAGTGCAGTCATGATGTCGTCCAGAGTTCCCCTGGAGATGGCATGTCGGCTGGAGCTCAGATGAAAGTCGGGCTCTGTGGCGAATAGAGGAAATCTTGGTTTAAACGATCTACTGGGGTGTGCAGAGGTACGGGCATTAACATGGCGGCCACAACTCACCCACTAGCTGACCAAGATCGTCGTCCTCGGACTGTCGCTCGGGCTCAATGGTGAAGTATGACTCTGGTATCGGCGAGGCAACGCCCCTGCTCGTTGTATCAATGCTGTTTATGCTGCAATGATGCGTGGATATTAGCTCATCTGGCAATGTGGGCGATGGGGCAGCTGCCGATGGACGAGGAGGTGTCACGACGAGATCCTGGTTGATAGAGTTATCGGTCGCTGAGTTCATTGATTTGAAACTGGTCTCCGAGTCGCCAGAGTCGATGCGTAGTGATGATCGTTGTAGGGGGACTGTCGCGTCGCTCCTGTGCGGACTCGATGTGGGCGTATGCAGCTGACGCACATCCTCCAAGGAGGCCTGGATTTCCAGTATATCCTCCTCGTTCTCGGTCGTCAGCGTTGGTGCTGCTTTGGCATCAACAACATCCAGGGATGCACCCAGGTCCAATATTTCATCGATTTCATTCTTCTGCTGTTCCTCCGTCATCGATTCCTCCAGCACCAGCTCATCCAGGAGGGTCTCATCGACCAAATCAAGTAGGCTCTCTTCTTTGTTAGTTCCATCCGCGTTCTCATCTGCGACATTTGCGGCGCGTACCTCTCGTTCTTGTTCCGATTCCACCTCAACCTCTGCTCCCAATTCGGCTTCGGGTACTATTTCCGATTCAATCAAGGTGCCATTTTCGGCGTCTTTTTCTTTATCGGAGACCATTTTGTCTCCATCTCCGTCCGCTTCCGTGTCAGTTTTTTCTTCGTTTTCTTCCATTTTGTTCGTTAAGGTTTCGTCTCTTTCTGCGTCGAGATCTTCCTTTGCATCCGTTCCTTTTTCTATGTGGTCCTCTACTGCATCTGCGACGGGTTGCTCTTCTGCTGCGACTTCTTTTATATTCGCGATGGGCTCCTCTGCTCCCACGACTTTCTCTTTGTCTGCCTCTCCTTGGGCTGTATCTGTGTTATCTGTGTCGCTGTTGCATTTTTCTGGCAACGTCTCCTCCATCTCTGTCTTCGTCACCATCTTCGCCTCTGTTGTCTGTGGCTTCTTCGTTCCGGTTAATATGTCTGGCGATTTGTCCATGTTCTGAAACTTCTCAATGAGTTTCTGCACATTCTTCGGCTGCTCCTTTGGCCCCTTTTTCTCCTGCTGCCCCTGCTGCTCCTGCTCCGTCTCACTGTCGCTGATGGTCGTCGTCACGGAGATCTTCTTCCGCTTCTTGGGAACCGGAGTCCCATCTCTTTGGGCGCGTGGCAGTTCGTTGGGCACTGAATGAAATACAGAAAAATTAATATACAGTCAAGATAACCCACTCTAGATCCTCCGCTTACCGATGTACTCTTCATCTTCATCATCGTTCTCGGGCTTTGGATCATCGTCGAGACGCAGGCTGGCCAGTCCCATGACTGGGACACTCGAGGACGAAGATCTACCGTTGCAGGAGCGGCGTTTGCCCGTGCCTGTTGGGGTGGCGAGGACAATATCCTCCAGTACATTGCCAGTAGCATCCACACGCTGTAGGCGCGTGGGTTTCGGCGAACCCCTGCGCTTATAAGACAAGCCCAGCGTGGAGCGGCGCGGGCTGCCCAAAATCTCCACGGATTCGCTGAAGGACACCGACAGATTTGACTTTCGCGGTCGCCTTTTGGTGGGGCTCTTCAGCGTCTTCTTGGGCTTGCACACTGTTTGCGACGCACTTGCCTTGGGTTGCGTGTCCGGCATCTTGATACGCTTAACCTTTACCGTACAGTTAAAGAGTCGGGCGCCAAAGAGTTTGATCAGCTTCTGGCTAGGTGGCGTCACCGCTTTGCTTGTGCTCGGTCTCTGGTTGGTCCTCGGTGCTGCAAACGGCGTTTGCTGGAGTCCACGATTTTTGCCACTATTCTGCGCCAAGGGCACCTTGATGTGCACTTTGGGCTTCTTTGGCGGCGATGGGGACGCCTCTGTGGCCGAGCAGGCACTGGCATTGAGGACCTTTTTGGGGCGACCGCGTTTGCGTGGCCCGGATATCGGTGTAGCTGGGGAGTTCGGTGTTGCTGTGGATGTGTCCTTGGATGGGTATTGGGATGATGCGGTGTATCTCTCAATTTCTACTGGGGTCATACGCTTGACGCGCACCAACACAGGTTTGGTCAGCTGGCTAGACGTTGGGCGGGGGAGATCGGTAAACATCTTTTGTTGGGCCTTGGTTTTGGGCGGAATCGACAACTGTATCGAATCGTCCATTTCGTCGTCCCCCTCGTAGTTCCCAATACCATCATTCTTTTCATCAGCACGATCCTGAGATTGATCCTTGCCCGTTGGTTCTTTGTTTTCGGCCGCTTCTTTGGTTAGTTCCCGGGAAACGGTGCGCCTAATGCGGACGACCAAACGTTTGCATGGCTCCACGGAATCGTCCTCGGCGATTTCTATATAAAATGCATGCATGTACGTATATATATATTTGTAAGTGTATGTACATCGAATTGTGTGCACGTGCAAGGGTGTATAGCTGTGCGTGTACATTCCAATAGCTTTGAGGTGGTCCACACACAAAATGCTTACCCAAATTACACGAGGAGGCGGCGGCGGCGGCGGCTGTGGCGGCTGTTGCGACTGTGGCGGCTGTTGCGACTGTGGCGAATGTGTCGACTGCGGCGGCTGTGTCGACTGCGGCCTTCGTCGATGGTGTCGGCGATTGTGTCTCATGCAGTTGGGAGGCACCTCTTGAGTTCCTTGAGCCCTCACGAACCCGTTGTGGCGGCGGTGTTGCCTTAACCATGTCGAACAACTCCATAATATGTGTGCGCGTTGCGTTGCGCTCCCGTTACCTCCTAACCAAAGAAATGCAACATTTGGTTACCAGCTGCGAAAATTGTCCAAATAATTTACTATCCTTACCTCTACAAGAGATTTGAACTGTTTAGCGGTGTTGTTCTTGTATTTTTCCACCTTAATTGCTTTTCATTCAACAAATTGCACAGCAAAGAAAATTAACGCGGACTAGACACCGACGCCAACACACACACACACGCGAATTCATACTCTCGCACACACACACATGCACCATATGCAACAAAAACAGCAGCCTATCGCAATGTCTACTTATCGATAAACTAGTTTGGTATATTGGAAAGTTCGCGGAAATAATAAAATTCAATTCAATTCAATAAAATTCCTCGCGAACAGAATCAGGGTTAATATTCGTATGAAACCCATAAGAAATTTTTTAGGGCGCAAACTGTTTTCTATGCTCTGTACGGAAGGTCAACAAAAAACATGGGCGGTATATACTAAAAAAGTATCCGAAGGTATTTGCTGGTATTGCTGGTATGTTTGTACCCCCTGTAAAATTATATCAATATGATAAATTTGCCAACAAACTCTAAGCAAACAAGCGAATTATATGACATGTGTTTGCAAGCAAACAGTTTTCGGATCTGAGTAATAGGCTTTAACACCAAAAGCCTAGTACTCAGATCCAAAAACTGTTTGGTAGCGAACTCATGTCATATAATTCGCTAGCGGCCATGTGGTGTGACCAGAGGTGTGCACTGCATTCCGTACGGTTACACTGCTCAGACAGATGCTTGGTTTTGTTAAAAGTTAATGAAATGCACTTCTTCGGCTGGGGTCGCTCTTCCCCAGGCATATCTTGGGCTCCCCAATATTTTATTGGCAAGGTAGTTTGTCTGACTATCAGCAGCAGCAGATAGCGACACCGCCCGTGCCGACCACCGTGAGGACAACATGTTTGAAAACCATATTTGATTTATATTCATGAAAATTAATAAAAATAATATATTATAATATCCATATAATTGTCCTTCATATAGTGCTGCATTAATTAGTTTATATTTGTGTTCATTATTTCAATATCTCATTTTGTTTTTTGCTCTCATATTGCAGTGGTTGCTTCGAACTTGCTAGCAAATTATATGCAATTTATATAACTTTACAGGGGGTAGAAAGATACCAGCAATTCCAGCAAATACTATCGGATACTTTTCTAGTATATACCGACCCTGTTTTTTCTTGAACTGAGTACTGCATTCCGTACAGAGCCTAGAAAACAGTTTTCGACCAAAAAATTTCTTATCGGTTTCATACGAATATCAACCCTGATTCTGTTCGCGAGGTGTTTTTTCGGAACTGAGTACTAGGCTAAAGCCTAGTACTGAGACGCGCTAAATTTTCGGTCGACCGAAAGTGCTGTATATTCCGCTCGGTGCCGAGAGTGACCAAAGTGGGCAAACTGCATGCTCTACGGTTACACTGTTTTGTGTTTGTTTACAAACAGAAATCTGTTGAAATTTCAAATGTTGTATTAAAGCAAGCAGAAATGTCTTATTTGTGGGCGCTGTGGAGCTGGAGGACGATAATGCACACTGCAATATTGTATAGATCCGATCCTGCAGGACAGATATGCAATCAACATTGTTTTTATTTCCTTTGGATTGATTAAATTGAGTACCGGTTATAAAATTAATAAATAATAATATCCACACTATCTGTATTCATTCGACTGCCCTAATTAGATTACATTTGTCTTCATTATTTCCCTTTTGTAACTGGCTTTCCATTTCTAGAGTGTGTGTGTGCGTGTATGTGTGTCATTTGGACGACGTAAATGGAAATATTTCACATTTCCGATCGAGATGGGAAAATACCATCGGTTACTTTTCTAGTATGTATCGATTAGCATTTAGCAGGGAACTGAGTACCGGTCTGCGAAACGCCTTCTGCGAAATTTTCGGTCGACCGAAAAACAGGGATGATTTCTTATCGGTTTCATACGAATATCATCCCTGATTTCGGTCGACGGAAAATTTAGCGCGTCTCAGTACTAGGCTTAAAGCAAAAACAAAAAACGATACAAGCAGCTGTTTTTTGTATCGATACCCATCGATACCCCGTCAAAACCCCGAACAATTGCAGTATTTTGTAAAAATACTAGAAAGAATACGGCAACACTAGCAGATGATGCTCCGCATCATTGTCTGCTTCTATCCACAGGGCTCTTACGGGCATCAGTGTTGTCACTTGTTCCATTTAACGGAAAAATCCAATGCGGAGAATTTTCGAATAAATAAATAGGATTGAGCATAGATCAATAGATGAATCCATTTGCTTTAGTTTGCTGTAAGACAATTCCCGAAAAGATTCTCAGATTCTCAGATTTCCCAAAAGTAAGTAGATCTCCCAATTGTAGAAAAACATCGTTTCATATATAAGTGCAATGATTTTTTATTGTTTACTAAAAAAACGAAGCGTAATCTAGGGTTTCGATGAGGAAGGAAATTGCATGCTCTGATGGATGGTGTGGGGGTTCGTTCGCATGAGGGTTGTGCGATCCGGTTCCTGCTGGCTCCCGGATTGGATGTATTTTGGAAGTACCCATGTGTGTCTCTATTGGCGGAGTCCCTGGCGCTGGCTCTGGCCCTGGTTGGACTGCCTCCAGGCCTCATGGACGGCATGGTAGCCGCTCTGGGTCTGGGCGGGAGTGCTGCGGCCGAAGGGGCTCTTGGAGTTCACCTGGAGCATGTAGTCACCCTGGACATCGTAGTCGGTGGCGATGCCCATGTAGGCGCGCTTGCCATAGCCATTGTTCTGCTTGTACTCCTTGTAGGAGCTGGCGGCGACGGCGGGGAAGTTGCGCTCGTTGCCAGGGCGGACGGACTCGGCGAAGTAGCGGGTGGCGCGCATGGAGGCCTCCACGACGTTGTCGGCGCCGGGCACACCGGACGACGGTCCGTTGGGGTAGAAGTCGACATTGGCGAGGCGGGCAGGGGTGCCCATGCCGTAGGCGGAGGTGTGGATGGCATCGACAAAGTCAGCATCGCCACGGGCCAGGCCGGTGAGCTTCTCCTCGGGCTTGCCGTAGATCTTGGCGGGGTCCAGGCCGGTGATGCGGCGCAGCTTGTGTCCGGTCTGGCGGGTGAACTGGCGACCGGCGATGCCGGCAACATGGGCAGCGGGTCCCTGGCCAATCAGATGGATGATCTCCTGGGGCACATTGACGGCATTGGTCAGCTCCACGAGGCGGTTGCCGATCAGCTGGCCAAGACGCTCCACATTGAGGGTGGCAAACTGCTCAAAGTCCTCGATGGCATCGCCGAGATTGATCACGATCAGGTCTCCGGTCTTGGTGTCGTCCTGCTCCTGGCTCTGCTTGCGTCGCTGCTGCTGCTGATCCTCCTCGCTGCTGGACTTCTGCTTCTCCTCGCTGCTCGACTGCTGGCCGGGATAGGGCTGGAGGTTGTACCGCTGCTGGTAGGCCCTCACCAGCTTGCTGGTTGCCTTGCGCACCTGCGACGAGCTCTGGGGCAGACCCTGGATGAAGATGGTCACCTCATCGTCGCCAAAGTTGGGCTGACGCTTCACAGTCTGGACGAGATTGTTCAGGTTGAACTCGACCTTCTGGCCGCGCTCGCCCACAATGAAGCCCTTGATCTGGCTGGGCTCCGGGGTGTAGTCGGGCTTGAACACGTTGTTGAACTGGGAAAGATGATCTACAGAAGGCAGTAGGCAGGCAGGGCAGGGATTAGGAGTTAGCAGGGGATAGGATTGGATTGACTACTTACAGAGCTTGTCCAAGAGAGTGGCACCCTCCTCGAGGCTCATCTCCTGCAGCTTGCGAAGATTCACCTCCTTCAGCGAAGGCAGCTGCTCAATCTCACGAGGATTCACCCAGTTGCTGGGCTCATCGATGTTGCTCAATGAGTTGGAGTGGCGGCCGGAGGAGCCCGTGTTCGAGTTGGCCATCGACGCTGCCACCAGGCAGGCCATCAGGCAGAGAGTGCGCAGAGGATTCATCGTGATCGGTAGAGACTCGGATTGGATGATGTACGAAGCTGTACTGCATAATTTTCCAGCGGCTCGTTTGGCTTTTATAGCCCACAGAAAAAGGGGAAGCGAAGCTCGTCATACCCACACGTGCCATCGATCAAACGGAAGCCACGATCGATCGATCGATTGAGCGGATCAGCAGAAATTCTAGAACCGATTTGTGCAATTTTCATTTTGTTTTTGTTTTCCAGTACATTTCCACATACGCGTATTTTTTTTTATATATTTTCCGCTTTATCAGTCTGTGGCGGGTATTGGGATTGGCGATTGGGGATTGGGGATTGTCGGCGTCAGCAGTCGTCGGCCTGATTCTTGATGATGATGCGGCTTGTGTGTCTCTCTCTCTGCCACTTTCTGCTCTACTGAAAAATTGGGCAACTTCATGGGAAACTTACGTAACAGGCAGCTGTCCAGTGGCAGCGTTCGTTGTCTATCGGGTTACATATGGTGTGGGGGGGGGGGGGGGGGAAGTGCATGGGGGATAATCTGATGATCGATTGGGTTGAACGACCCTCAGAGATTGATAGAATATTGCAGCAATGCTCTGATCAAGATATAATGGAAAGATTGTATATTTTTAGCACTTAATTTCATAGAAATATTGATGGACTTGCTGGTTCCCAAAAGGAATAAACACCATGGGCGATAAAAAACAGCCCGACACCCGAGCGGGGCGTTCCTTTTGTTTTCTTTTTCCAAATAAACTCTGCCTAAATTGTTTCTTTAAGATAAAAGACCAAAATCCAAAGGGGAATGGCAGTTCTACACTTAATACAAATAAAGTTCTGCCTTTCCCCTACCTACATTCACTTCTATATGATGTTCAGAAATGGTCTCAAATGTCCCTTTACAGCGCTTGAGTCAAAGACTCAAGAATGAACGGATAATTCATGAATGAATTCTTAGAGTTTTGAGTTGAAACAGTTTGCCTTGCCTTAACCTTGAGCAGCTCTCCACTTTAAGTGAGATTTGTTCTCTCTCATTGCAACCTTTGTGAAAGGCAATCTATCTATTCTACATCTACACTGCCATAGCCGCTTGACGATTCTGTTCAATAAATCTGCATTTTATTTGTCCCTTAAATATTCAATATGGAAATTGAAAAGGCAAACAGAGTTGAGCGCCACAAAAGGAGTTGCATGCTCTCTCATATTTGGGTAAACTTGGGAGTAGAATAAGTATATGGAATGCCCTTAGGACTCGCAATCAGTTCGGAGGGCTACAATGTAATTACAAATTAATATATGATTAATTATGGCACTCGCATGCACTATCATCATCAGGTGCTAAGTCATCATTAGCTATAGCTACAGCCACTGGCAGCCATATGCGTACATATGTACATATATTCGTAGTCGTATAATCATCAGTTTGTTCCCATGATTGACAATCCCTTACGCTGCAAAAAACCCCAATCAGAGCAGAGCAGAGCAGAGCTCAGTGCACCGAAATGCCTGACGCGGCAGAAAGGTGCCAATTTGAAAATGGAAAATGCAATATGAAAATATATATTATTATCAATTCGATTGATAAGCACAAAAGTGGCGATGGCTATATAAACAGATGGCTGGGCAACGGTAAGACAGTTCCACTCATCGACTTGCAGCTTAAGTGTTGAAGTCGTAGTCGAAGTCGAAAAGCCGCTCTATACCCGGACACCCAACACCACCCCACCCACTAGCATGAATCCCATGAGAGTGCTCAGCATGCTGGCCCTCCTGGCCGTTGCCGTTATGGGCAAGCCAGGCAGCAGCCACATGGACAACTCTGTCAGCCAGGCCCTCAAGCCATCGCAGTGGCTGTCTGCCTCCGCCTTGGAGGCCATTCCCGCTGCCGATGACCTGACCGTCGAGCGTCTGGAGAACATGTCTCTGGAGAAGGGAGCCGAGCTCCTGCAGCAGATCTGTAAGTGAATTAAATTCCTGCCCTTTCTTGATCTTTGAATTAAAGGAATTTCTATTGCTCCTCGTAGACCATCTCTCGCAGATCAACCACAATGTGGAGCCCAACTTTGTGCCCAGCGCCAGCAACATTCAGGTTTATGTGCCCAAGCGCAATGGCGAGAAGATCGTGGCGCCTCTGAGCGAGATGATCCAGCGTCTGAAGCAGAAGCAGAACTTTGGCGACGATGAGGTGACCATCATCGTTACTGGCCTGCCCTCGACCACGGAGACGGTGAAGAAGGCCAACCGCAAGCTGGTCCAGGCCTACATGCAGCGCTACAACCTGCAGCAGCAGCGCCAGCAGGGCAAGGGACACGACTACGACGACAGCAACGAGAAGAAGAACCAGCGCACGTCCAGCGAGGAGAACTCCAGCGAGGAGTCCAAGAATGCCAAGACCCAGAGCGGTGACATTATTGTACGTTGCCCCAGCAAGATCTCTCTCTAGTGGCATCCTCTAATCTTCCTTTCTCCCCCTAATCCCTGTAGGTGATTGACTTGGGCGCAACTCTGACCAACTACAAGCGTTATGCCATGCTCGACATTGAGAAGACCGGCGCCAAGATCGGCAAGTGGATCGTCCAGTTGGTCAGCGAATGCGACATGCCCTTCGACACCATCCATCTGATCGGCCAGGGTGTGGGTGCCCATGTTGCTGGCGCCAGTGCCCAGGAATTCACCCGCTTGACCGGACACAAGCTGCGTCGCGTCACCGGTCTGGACCCGTCCAAGATTGTGGCCAAGACCCGTCACACCCTCACCGGCCTGGCACGCGGCGATGCTGAGTTCGTCGATGCCATCCACACCTCCGTCTATGGCATGGGCACACCCGTGCGCAGCGCCGATGCCGACTTCTATCCCAATGGACCCGCCGCCGGAGTGCCCGGAGCCGAGAACGTGATCGAGGCCACCATGCGCGCCACCCGCTACTTTGCCGAGTCTGTTCGCCCAGGAAATGAGCGCAGCTTCCCCGCCGTGCCCTCCAACTCCCTGCAGCAGTACAAGCAGAACGATGGATTCGGCAAGCGCGCCTACATGGGCATCGATGCTGCCCACGACATCGAGGGTGACTACATCCTGCAGGTGAACGCCAAGAGCCCCTTCGGCCGCAATGCGCCCGCCCAGAAGCAGAGCAGCTACCATGGCGTCCACCAGGCGTGGAAGAATGACAACAAGGACTACGAATAAGATGCAAAACCGCACCCAAATGGATGGACAAACGAATGGACTTCCTTTTTAGCATTCCCTAGACACTAAGCTAAAACCCATAATTGGCATTTTTCACTACGCATATAACGAGCCACTCGCAAACAAATTCAAATCGCAAATAAACGCTAAAGACTCCTTTTGAAAAGGAGCTTAAAACGTAGCCATGAAATGGATTTAAATTGCATAGCTTTGGGCATAGCTTTGGGCAGATCTTGACTTGAGTTGAGATCTTGAGGAAGCGCAAAAGGAGAATCTTAGGCCTTTCCCCACTTAAAAACAAAACACTCTGAAATGTTTACCATAGATTGGTTTTTGTAAACTTAGATTTATTTCATTTGTTGTCTGTGTGTGGGGTGTGGAGTGTAGGGTGTCGGCTGTCGGGTGTCGGCTGTCGGCTTTCGGGTGTTGTGCAGCTCCATCGATTGCATTGCCTTGGCTTACAAAAGAAGATCTTTGCAGTGGTAAATGGTTTATGGTTTTGGGGGTTTCCTGTGGGCTAACAATATGCCAATATGATGCTCAGCCGTGGAGCAATAATAACAACTAGAAATACAGCCAAGAGTTAGGATCAAGGCTTAGCCATGAACTTATGCTATTTATTTTTGGTTTGAGTTTGGTTTAGTTTTAGTTTTAGCTTTAGTTGTTTGTTAGTTCTTTTAGTTAAGTGCACATTCCGAATTGTTAGAAATATTATTTCCAATAGGTTCTTATGTTTTGTTTTGTTTAGTTTTATTTGTTTGATAGCTCTAGCAGTTCAATGCAAAACGAAAATATGTTGCGGGCCAAGGCAGCGGCGGCCCGCCTAAAAAACATTTGGTAAAAGCGCAGGCCAAAGTGTCTTAAATGTTAGCTACAGTCTTTCTTAAGATTTACCCAGCCCAAAAACCTCTATATATGTATGTACATGTGCCCCCCTGCATTATACATATCTGTGTATATATTTCTATATATGTATGTATGTATGGTATATTTTCATATCGGTATATACACTATTTAATCGCTTGTTTAACAATTCATTTTGATTTTTTGTATGTATTTTAGAACAATTTCATTGTTTGTTTTTCTCCATTTCTTTGGTTAGAGTTTTCTGTGTGTGGAAGCAGCTTTTCTTTTTGGGGTTTTTTGCTTCCACTGGGAAACGAATATAAGTATATATTTAATTTAATTTAATTTAATTCAATTATTTTCCCAGCTACAATAGCATGTTTAATAATTTATCTATGTCTAGGTATATATTTGGTTTAGCTTATTCATTGGATTTATCATACTATTTTTTTTTTGTATTCAATTGAATTAGCTTGTGAGGCCGAGAACTAAAGCACGTGGCATTTAGCCATTTATTTAAAATGTTTATCAAACTTGTATGTATATCGATATATATATCGATCATCGATTAACGATTATCATTTGGTGCGCTCTACAGTGCAAAATATTTGCTCAATTATAAAATTGTTTCACAGTTTGTTGAATCATTCGAACAACAAAAAAAAACAACAAAACCAACAACAACAAAAAAAAACAACAACGAGTCAGAGTCGGAAAGCCTATTTATAGTCGAGTAGTACAGTAAGTCTGGTTACGACTATGAGAGAACCGTTCCAATCCATTCAAACTCTAGGATCTGATCGTGGAACGGATCTCAGAAAAGAAATTGTCAGAGATTAAAGCAAAACTTTGCTTGGCTTTGGTTTTTTTTGTCTCTATATAAATTGATTGGATCCATCCGAAAGATACTCTCTCGCAGGATGGCGATGGCTGTGATGGCATTTAACTAGGCAGAAATTGAAAACTGTTTTTGTTTGTTTGGTAGCTTCAGCAAATTCATGAATAATTATACGTTCGCTATTGGTAAATCCTTACAATTTCCGTTCAATTGAATTTGGTATCACAGCAATATGTTTGTTTTTTAGTTTAGTTTAGTTTTAGTTTAGCTATTATATAGTTAAGTTATTGTATATAATAAGTATATATATATAGTATATATTCTAGATATTTGTGTCGTTGTGGTGTGATAGTATCGTGTGTCGATTGTAGTGGTGATTCGGAAAAGCAAACCAAATCAGATATTGGAAAGCGCTTAACTCGTCTCTGAAGCACGGAGGAAACCGAAATGAAATCAAACTGTAAGTATGTACTCAATATCTGTAACTAGTTTAAGCTCTAATAACAATCCGAGATCAAACCGCAATGTGGCAACAACCTATGTGGTAAGTGTTTGTACTCTCAAATACGCTTGATGGTGGGACCTGTAAAAAATACCGAAACTTTGCGCTTAAATCTCTCCATTGTGGGCTCGTGATCCTCCTCATCGTCATCGTCATCATCATCGAACACCACCACGGGTGGCGGCGGACGTTGATGTGGATGGCCATGGGGATGCAGGCGACTGGGTCGTGGCTTCTGGCCAAAGATAATGGTGCGTGTAAATCGCACTCGCGCCTCCTCCTCCGCTTCGGCAGCCGCTTCTGCATCGGCATCGTTCTCATCGCCACCAGCAGCACCGCCGCCATCCGATTCACTGAAACCGGGATTAAGTATTATATTCGGTATAAGCTCAATGCTGTCCCAACCATCTTGCAGTTCTTCAAGCCACAACAGCAGAAGGGATCAAGAATCGTGAAGAATATATTTTATATATATAGATAGACAGAGATATAGAAAGAAAGCGAGAAAGAGAGAGAGAGAGAGAGAGAGGGAGAGAGAAAAACAAATACATTTATTAGACAAATTTATGATAATTGTTCTGTACTTTACCTCTGATTTTTTGTACATATATTTTTTTAGGGAAATTAGTTTTTTAAGGCAGTTTTGTTTTAGCGTGTAGGGTTTTTGTTTTTGTGTTTGGTTGTGGTTACAAGTATTTATGTGGTGCAAGCAAAAGCAAAACTCTAAGCTCAAATTACACCATGGGCATTCCGGGAGAGCATTTTAGGAACGAGAACAACGAGTATTCAAACATTTTGAATACCCTTTGAGTGGAATGCCCATCGTGTTACAGCAGCTTGTGGCCTCAGATACACTGATTGAAAAAAACCAAAGTAAAATTAACTACAATCATATTTGAATTTCAAATGCGATTTTTAAATACAAACAAAGGAAAATTAAAAAGAATTAACTTTAATTCAAATATAAATGTATTAAAATGGCTTTTTTAATACGTTCATATTTAATCTTAATACAAAACACTTTAAAATAAATATAATATATTCAATTTAGATAAGAAATATATTTAAATTAAATATAAAATATATTAAATATAAATATTTTCATATTTATATCAAAATGTAAGTGAAAAATATTCAATATTATAACAACCACTCTTGCATGAAAATCTATAGTGAAAATATTAAAATTTCAGGGCTTTTTTCCATCGGTGTAGAGAGCCACACGCGTCGTAATGCCGTAAAGCAACAACTTTTGACTATAAATAGTAGATATATGTAGTATATCGTAGGTATATATTGTATATAGTATCTGTATAGTAGGGTATATCCAGTGTCTACATATGTGTGTGTGTTTGTGTGTTGTGTGCGGATTCTATGGCGTGTCTTCTGTGTGTGTGTGTGTGTGTGTGTGTAACGAACATAAATCAAACACACAAAAAAACATTTATACATTCTTTTTGGGTTTTTTGTTTTTTTTTTCATTTTCCATTAAAACGTTTAATGTTCGTGCTTGGTTTTTAAATGCAAATAACATAATAATATATTCAGTAAATTACATAAACGGTTACAACATTGATAAAGCGGTCTTTGATTATTTCTTTTTGTTTTTTTGTTTTTCTATGCATTTTACAATATTAATTAAGCAATAATTTACTAGATTTCTTTTATTTGGGGGTATATATTTGGTTATTTCTTTCTAGCCATTTTTAGTTTCGCTTCAAAATTTGTTAAAAACTTCAAAAGAGTGTTTAGAGCTTTTTCGGTCTTTTATTTTGTTTGATTGATTGCTTGCTACAAGTGCGCTGGCTATCACAGTTAAAGTGCTTAAAGCTTTGATTTCTTTTGGTCTACGTTTGCAATTCTTTTATTTATTTTGCTTTTTCGTTTTATTTAAGGGCAAAATTGCACTTTTGTTGGCTTACGGCTATAGCAGGGTAAGGGATATTTGAGTTTCATATATAAAGACTTGTTCAGTGATTTAATTTTGAATGAATTGGGATGAGCTTACTTTGAGCTACTTTTATTCTTCTACTTTCTGGAATATTTGTTGAGTTAAATCACATTATATTTGCCTACTTGCAAATTTTATATGGTGAAAATTGCTTGAAGGAGCACTTTTGATTATGGAATAAAAAACAACACCGACTGAGGGGTGCTGCCGCATTACGCGAAACACCGGAATGTGAGAGTGGTTTTGCTGTTCAGCTAATCTACTATTAATATATAAGAGCTCTATTTTAAGTGAAACTATTTTGATACAATAAAAGCATTGAATGGAATAACAAAAAAAATAGTTTTAAAAGAATTTTCACTATCTTGGAGGACCTAAGCGCAGAATCTTCTTTAAGGAACGTCCCTCAAAAAAGCGAACAACATTCAAATTAGAAGTCTCAGTGAAGGATTCATTCCTCTTCACAACACTAATTTGTTTATTCATTAATTTTCAACACTGGTTCACTCAAGAAGTCTCCTATGTAAGTGTACTCCATGGCAGACATCTAAATTAAAATGAATGGAATTTAACTGATGAAAAAATCTTTATATACGAACGTTTTGTATAATATTTACAGATTATATAGGGAGCGGCCATTGGTACTAAAGCTATATACATATCATGACTTATAACTAATAAACAACAATCGACAATAAAGCAAACAATTGTTTCGGGGGCCGTTACCAGACATACATACATACATACGTATGCATATAAATTAATGTAGATAGATAGACACTCATACAACACGCAAATAATAATTGAATGGAACATCGAACAACAATTGCAACAATATTAACAATAACAATAGCAACAACAATAACAGCAAATAGCAATAGCAATATAGCAATAGCCATAGCAATGAGAACAACAATGCGTGAAAGTAAACAAAAGGGAGAAACATACATACATAACTTAAAATATAGCTAAGAAACCCAAACATTATAGAACACATAGATAACGCATCTCATTCCCATCGTTACATAGTTTTGGTTGCCCGCGTCATCTATGTGGTTCTAAAATCTTTGCTAAAACTCAAGAAAAAATTAAATATAACAAAAAATGGTTCTAGTAGATTGCATTGCCCAACACTGGCAGACACAAAACACAGGAACACAGGAACGGTAACAGGCATTCGCTGCACAGCACTGGCAAGCCACACACAAAACGTGAAATCTTATTTGGATTTTGATTAATTTTGATTGTTTGTTTTGGTTGGAGTTTGGAGTTTTTTTTTGGAGTTGTTATTTTTATTTTTTTTTTGTGATTTAATTCGACTTAGTCTGTACCCATTTGCGATGCTTGGTAGCACTCCTTGGAGAGGACAATGCAGAGTCCAATGGCTAATATCACAAGTGTTCCGAGCACTATACTGACGGCCACTATCCAAATGCGTGGATCGAAATTGTCTAAGTCGGGTTTAATAAGGCGTATGAGATCTGAACGCGCAGCAAGGGAGATATATATATGGAGAGAAAGAGAGATATATAGAGAGAGAGAGAGACACACACACATCGAGCACTCCCGAAAGGGAGACAGAGTGAGACAGTGAGAGGGGGAGAGAGAGAAAGAGAGAAAAAGAGATATAGATGGACAACAAAAATAATTACAAAAAATATACATATACTAAAACAATGATCTATACGATAACGATTACGTTTACGATTACAATTTAAGGTTAAGTCAATCGATAATACACGATAACACTAGAGCTGCGGGGCGATGGCAACCAGGGTTGCAACTAGTCGCTGCTGGTGGCAACTCTGGCCGCATCCAACTACCGACAACAACAACAAAAAATCCAAGTACAGTTTACACATTGAAAAAAGTTAGTATGGATGAAAGATTATCCAACACAAAAAAACAGAAGGTACAATCAGACCCTAGATAACCTATAATAACCTATGGATAATGCCTATCCTAAGATACAGATCGCCTAACTATCATATGAGAGTTGTATGTAGATGTGGAACTCCACTGAGAGTACTCACCCTCTTCTTTGGTCTCCGGCAAGGTGGTGACATTGGTGGTTACCACCACGCCGCTGCCCAGCTCATTGTTGGCCCATATCCGGAACTCATAGGTGGTGTTTGGCGCCAAACGATACACCTCCATTTGACGCTGATTAAATGGAATTTTGCGTTGGTATTAGCTGTGATTAAAATATGTGGACGACGTAAAATGCTTACCACATTGAATGCTATATTGATGGGATCCATGCGGATCCAGGCGTGCTCGAAGCTGGCATTCGCCGGCGGCTGGCTGTACGAGACATTGCGGTATTCGGCCGTGAAGCTGCGCACGGGATAGCCGCCCGACTGGGTTTTGTTGAAGCGCCAGATGAGAAAACCCAGTATGGTGGATGCCTTGAAGTACAGCTGCGTCACGGGGCCGGGCACAGTGCGCACCGTGAGCTTTGTGCGCTGGTATGCCTGATACTCCAGCTCCTCCTCCACCTCCTGCTTCTGCTGCTGCTGCTGCTGCTTTTGCTCTTTGGGTTGTGTTGTGGTTGTGGTTGCGGTTTCCTCCTCTGGCAGCTGCTGCTGCTGCTGCTCCTCCTCCTCTTCGTCATTCTCCAGTCGCGGTGAGGTAGTTGGCGCTGGGCTTGTGGCTGTTGCTCTTGTCGTTGTGGTTGTGGCAAAGCACACATAAATGCCAGCATCCCATGTGCTCACATTTCGCAGCACCAAGACGCGACCCGTCTGGGGAAAAGAAGGCGAGGAGTACATTCTGAAAGTAGATTCTGCACCACTGCACCTCTTACCTGAACTATTGTGCTGTTGCTGCCATGTTCTTTCACCCACATGATGTTTCCCTGGGCGATGCAGGGTATGCTGACATTGCCGCCCTTATCCGCTGCGTATTCGTTGTATTTAATCGTGGAGCTGAGCACCGTGAGCACTGCAAAACAAACAAGAAAAAGAAGGGAAAGGATAAAGAACAATCAGCAGTCGTCATGCATTCGCCCACCCATATCTTAGATAGATCTTAGATCTGCGCCCGCCCGCCCACCACTTGGATTAATTGCCTTTGATAGATGAGAGAGAAGACCCCATGGCTTCAGGGCACTGCCTGCAGTGCCTGTTGCGATGTCCGCCGAACGCTGGCTAGAGCGCTGTCTGGGCGGATACTTTCAGTTGCTTGGCCTGCGATGCAGCTACTCCAACCGTCGTGTGGGTCGCCTGCTGAGCAGCCTCTACCTGGTGCTGGTGATCACTGATTTGCTAGTACAGATGAGGAGCTATGGCACTGGAGCAGAGCCCATGATCGATCGAGCGCGCTTTTTTCCCAAGGCCATTCAGGCCGTTAATATGTTCTACAAGCTGGTCCACGCACTGATCGCCCTCTTTGCGTTGCTCGGATGCCAGCGGGAGCGTCGCCTGTTGCAACAGCTGCCCCCGACGCATGCCACATCGGCCATCTATCGACTGGTGGCCCTGGAACTGCTGATGGTTGTGTACGCCCTGACGATTACCTTTACCGATGCCCTGAACAGCGGACAGATCCTTGAGTGCCTGCGCTATGTCTTCAGCTCTCAGGCGGTGCGCGCCCGCTATTTGCAGATGTTCCTCCTGGTCGTCCGCCTCCAGGCGCAGCTGGAGCAACTGCAGCGCCAGCTGATCGACTGCTCGCTGGACGACTACCAGCAGCTGCGCTCCTCGTATGCCCACCTGGCGCACATGTGCCGATCTCTGTCGCAGCTGTATGGCCCGTCGCTGCTGCTGCTGAATGTCCTCGTTCTGGGCGACTTTCTCATCGCTTGCAACGTGTACTTCATGGTGGAGCATGTGGAGGCAGTGCCTGCCACATGGATGGTCTTCTGGCAGGCTGTCTACATTGTGGTGCCCACGCTCGTGAAGATCTGGACAGTGTGCGCCGCCTGTGATCGCTTTGTGGCAGGGGTAAGTGTCCTACGATCGTAGGAATGAATCGTTCGGGAGATTACAGAGAAAGTTCATCTTTATAGTCGAAAATTCTGCGCCAGCAACTGAGCGAAAGGCGGGGCAGGACGTCCCAGGAGCGCAGCCAAATCGAGGAGTTTGCACTGCAAATCATGCAGGATGCCCTGCAGTTCAATGTCTGTGGCATCTACCATCTGAATCTGCAAACTCTGGCGGCGGTAGGACGCACGCCACGTACGCAAATAAAAAGCCACTCAAATGAACTTCTCTCATCTCTTTTTGCAGATGTTCTTCTTCATTTTGGAGGTACTGGTCATATTTCTGCAATTTGTGTCCCTCATTCATTGAGTGAATAAATCATGAAACGAAGAAGGAAAATAGGGCAAAAAAAAACAAACAGCTCGAACATGATTTTCTTGGGTGTGGGCGGGGAGGGGCTAAAGGCTTCAATTTCTGGTTTTTGCAGAAAATGTTGCCACGACATGCGATGCGCGAAGGTCAGGAGGCGGCATACAAAAAGCACGCATACAACACAGGACGAGGCGACGAAGCCAGCCCACTTGCCATGCCCCAACCCCCAAGTCCTGGCAGGAGAGTGCTTTACTTTTCATCAAAAGCAGCAACTGTTGTCCCATAGTGCTTTCCATAGGCTGTCCAAGGTTTTTTTTTGTTGGTTCGTCTCTTAAGCGATGATTTTCTCAGGCAGCTACATAAATATTTCCTTTTTGGATTATTTTTCCAACGAGTGTATTTAATTCAATGTTAATATCATTCCCAATACGATATGACTGCAGCAATCTATCATAAAATGCAAGAAGTGGAAGCGCGGGATTCGATCCCTTCCAATCGATAATTATCGATAAATGCTCAATTTAATCTATATTTCGATATCGATTTAGAAGCATGCCATTATCAAATATCCTTTCTTTCTTTCTGCTCGCTTGGCGTTTACTTTATGGCAAAATCAAAGCCTAAGCCGAAATTAATATGGCCAAAAATGCGTCACCGTCAGACAATGGACGACCTAATTGATGGACAGCCGGCCACTGAATGAGCCCAATGATTGAACAGCCCAGTGATTGAATGAGTGAGTGGGTAACTCACTGAACGAACGAATGTCGGACACATCCTGCCACAGACTTCGTTCGATTGGGGGCGGGCGGGGGGTGTATTCCGTGTTTCAAATCAATTAGCTGACGTCAGCACATGGACATGGATGGACGAACGGATGAATGAAGGGACACAGCAGAGGCAGAGGTAGCCTTACATCATTCTCACCCTGCCCCCCCTCAAAGTGGTGTGCTCTGGCCCCCACTTCCGGGCCGAAAAGCAGAAACTTTTGGCCAATCGCTTATCAAAATTATGGATGAATGAAAGAACAGAACAGAAGCAACTTTCACGAACGTTGAAGGTAACACGTATAAATTTGAATTTAAAAATTATTAAATATATCATTTTAATATTGATGAATCAATTTTTTTAATTTTATTTGTACGTAGAAGTGCAGAGCACTAAAAGACCTGAAAAAACTTTATGGTACACCAGACTTTCATTTAATTCTTATTCCTCAACTGATAGCCATTGACCAGCTCCTTCTCTATCCTTTTCCTTTATGGGATGATGCCCTTTGTTTTCAGTTCTTGAATAATTAAGTTCCTGCGAGCCTGCCAAGCTCCAGAGGAGCATAAGAAGCAACATTTATCCACCTTTCAGGACAAAAAGCAACAAGCAAATCAGCATTAAGGCATCCCTGAAATATGACCCTGCTGGGAGATCGAATCCAATAGGTCTTCAAGGCAACAACTTTTCCAGCTGCTGAGAAAACTTTTCAAGTGCTTACACTCATAGTTTCTCCAGCATAGTGGCCCCCATGTGAGTACGAGTATCCCTCTCGAAAATTGTACAACTTTAAAGTGGGGAATTTTCACAGTTGCTTACAGCATATACACACGAATCAAGAGCACTCCAATTGCAATTCAATTTGAACTTTATTCAATTTTTTGGGGCTTTAATTAATGTTTTTAGATTTTCAAATCCTAAAATCTATTTACCCTTCGATTCGCATATGAAACTCTATTTTGCAAGTCCTCGTGTACCCAGAGTGCTACCCTGTAACACGGTTCTGTCCATTTTGAGTTGAAATTGTTTGCAATATTTATGAGTCCCCCTAGAACGCCCCACGTAGATTCGTTGTCGCATTTGTCGTGTGTCAGCCACAAGCAACCGAAAAGCCCCACCAGCCAGAGTCTACACATATGTATATAGTATGTATATATAGTACAATATGCAGGGGGCCCTGACATTTTTATGGCGTTTAATAATGCATTTGTCTTAGAACCATTGCTGGGAATCGCCGTCCATCGATGCATCGATGGGGTTTGGTGGGGGCGAATGTGGAACAACAAATGGCATTTGGTAAATGCAATTTTCAGCCAGAGAGAACATTCAATTCCAATTCCAAAGACCATGAAAAACACACTCAAATAAATGCACGAAGAGCGTGCAAGTGTGCAATGCAAATTGAAATACCAATGAAAATAAATGCACAATAAATCCAGCATCCAACATTACCCCCCCCCCCCCCCCACCCCTTTGGATGTACCTCCAAATATTTCTTCAATCAGACATCAAAGAATGCATTTAACATTGAATTCCTTGGGCTAAAAGAAACATTCTTTCGAGGAAACATTCGTGCCATGTCCCACAGAAGACCACTCGAGTGGAAGGAAGCGAAACTCAAGCGACAACAAAAAGCGTCACTCAATTTTAATACTTTTCCTCTCTCTTTTTTGTATTTTATTTTTATTTTTGTTCGTGTCCAGTGGAAAAATTGGCTTCAATGTCAAAAGTTTCACAGTCAACAAAATGGAAAAGCCGTCTAAAGAATTTTCCTGTGCAATTCCCCAGAACTCACTTTATTATTATTGCCCCAACGGGCTTTTGTTGGCAACAAAATAAAATGCCAGAATTAATTAAAATTCATAATTAGTTGCATTTTTGCCCAACGACTCGGTGGACTGCGGTGGCAGTGTGGGGCCAATGGGGTCACGACAAGAGCTAATCCTCACAGCCTCTGGGCCAGTGGCACCACAGAGCACGCACAGTGGGAACAAAAGCATCGAAACAGCTTGTGCTTTCGCTTATGGGAAATTTGTACAGCAACAGCAACGCGTCAGTCGGTGGAAGAGGATTCTATTTCCATTCAAAAGATTTTGACACGGGTCAAAGCAGTTCCTGAAACCATTTCTGCATTCAGTGTATTTCCATTTCTTGGGAAAAATTCTTTTGATTAACATTCCATTTCCCACACTCCTCATGTCCACTGTGCTTGTTCCACGTCAATTCTCATTTCGCAGTTTATTTGTTTTGCAAAAACTTGGGTCCTGGGCTGTGTTCTGGCTGTGTCCTGGTGGCAAGGATTAAGCCTGTGAGTACTATAATGAGTTGGCTCCATCGTGTCGACATTCAACCGCAGCTGTTTCGCATACCCCTTCCTGCGGGCACACACTTGTTGAACTTTTTGCTGTTTGTGTTGTGATGAGGATGGCGGGAATCATTGAAAATACATTTTCCGTGGCAGAGCCCCTCTCGATCCTTATCCATATCCCCAGTCTCCAAGTGGAAAATCAATGCGAAAATCACATGATGCATGGACACGTGGGTGGGTGCTCCTTCGGTTGGGTGTTGTTGGTTGTGGGTTGTGGGTTGTGGCTTGGTGGTTTCGGTGCTGGGGTGTGGAATGACACTTAACCTTTCTCTTTTTGGCATTGACATTGAGAGTTTCCGTCGCCGATGCCGACGCTTTCTCTTTGTCAACAGTGCCCCCACATCTGCCCCAAGCAGGCGGCCGCACTTGCTGCTGCATGAACCATGCACCGTTCGATGTGTCCCTTTGCAGAGTATACTCTGCCCCAAAAAGGGGATCACAAACCCATCTTTTTATGCTCTCAAGATCTTTCTAGATCGTTCAGGTGCGACTGGCACAGAATCGCTTAATAAATTTCCCATAAGTGATATGATACTTTCGGCGTCAACACTTTTGATTCCGTGCATCTATGGACAAGTGTATTCCATGCTTCGACCTTGCCCTTGCTTTCTGGCCTTCTGCCACACACACGTTCTGTTGGTGTCACGCTGCCACACTCTGGTCCTCTGAGGTGTGTCTGTGTGTGGCAGAGTGACTAAAAATAGTTGCATTTGTTATCCTTTGTTTGGGGACTTGGGCTCTCACCGTGCAGAGGGCAGATGGCAGAGGGCAGAGTGTCGAAACCGCAGAATGGTTCAACAAAAAGGTGCAACGAAATTTGATTAGTCCCTGCAGCCTACGTGGGCGCTTTCCTTGGGTTATCCTCCAATTAAAAAGGCTCTCGCTTCACGCCACGCTAATTGTTGATTCCAGCACAGACTTGGTTAAGAAAATCAATTTCCGTGAAACAAAAACAAAAAAAAAGGAAAATCCGAATTTCCCGCTTCTTTTGTTCTAATTAAAAGCAAACATTTTGTCGCAAGAAACAAAGCGCCACAAGATAATGAGAGTTTGGCCAAGCTAACTAACCAAAAAGCCATCTCTTCCACGTCTCTCCTCTACTTCACCACTCCATGTCCGCAGCCCTTGCAACAATACTAAGAAATGGTGGAACGTGGCTTCAACAATTCAAGGATTTATACGCAATTTGCATGCAAATCAGGTTGGTTGCGACCCCAAAGTGGGAGGCCAGGATTAAGGCACTTTGACTGAGATTTATTGTTCAGAAAGAACGCCGGCAATGGACATGGCTACACACACGAGGGGGAGAGCCTCCAGTTATAGTCGGACTCTTGGTAAATCAACGGAAAATTAAATGGTAAATTCCGAAGCCGAAATGGAAATGGAAACACCTTATGGCAATCAAAACAATGGGATTAAGAATAACCTAGAGGGGTCATTGGGAAGGAATGAAATTAAAAATATAAATAAATACTAATCAAAATATTATTGTTCAAATGAAACTCAAATAATAATTGGTTCTATTTGAATAATATAAGTTTTCAGTTTCGGAATCGTTAATAAATGTGTTGATGATACATGTTATCTATGATATATAGAGTTCTCTCGGGATAAAGATCTCCCTCAGCTACCGGTGGAATATACAGCAACATATAGCAGCAGCGATAATAACATTATTTTTCACATTTTTAATAAAATTTTTCCTTAGTCTCTGGCAAAGTTCTTTCTCATTAATACCCAAAATCTTCATCAATTTATTATCATTCCCCGGGGGAATACGTTTACCCCAGGCACACAGGCACACAGGCACCCACGTCTGAAGGATGGAAGCGAAACGCGATTAAAGCCGAAACCCAGACCCGAATATGGGGGCCACATGGACATTAATTATGAGCAAGGAAATGAAAAGATAAATGAATGACCGAGCCCCAAGAGCACAATCTCCCTTGGTCCACCGCTCCGCTCCGCTACCCATTCAAGCAGCAATCAGCTGGCACATGGGTCCTGCCGGGGGGCTTATATAAAAATATATTGTATGTCCTTACCTTGGGTGAAAAATAATAGATTGAACGATGACAACGTTAGCACGGAGCTGGACGTGGACGACATGCTTCCATATTACGCTTTACATAAGCGTTGGTGTTCCCGTTATCGTGCCGTTCCCGTTTCCGCTGTGTTACGTTTGTCCGCCAGTCGTTTGCCCTCACTTTATCGTTGCACGCACCAGTCTGCGGTCGTCTGGTGCCGCCGCTCCTCCGCTCTGCAGGACTTGGCGCTCTCTCCTTTCCTCCGCTCTCAGACAAAGCCGGCTTACCAACAAAAACAACAACAACAAGAGTAATAAACAAAAAAGAGAAAATCGACAAAACAGAGCACAACAAAAACAAGAGAACGTAACGGAAATGAAACAACAACAGAAAAGTAACGGCGACGCCGCCGCCAAAGGCAGTTTGTGCTCTCCTCCTACACCACCTTCCTCCTCTCCCCTTAGTCTGGTTCTTTCGGTGCCCGTGCTCGTCTTGGGTGCCCAGGCGGTCGGCTTGTTGTTGCCGCTGCGACTCCTACCTGACGTAACTCCTCCGCAATGCCGCTCCGCCTCCTCTCTCTTCCTGGCACTTTTTTAGATGATTTCTGCACTAAAACTATTGTTCTACTTCTCTCTTTTTATGGGCAAAAAAAAGCACGCACGTTAGATTACTCTGCTTAGCTACATTTAATTTGTCACAAATCGAAGTGAGAGTGCGGGGAGTCACACTCTGGTGCGCGACGGGACGGTCGTTCTCTTTGTTACAGTCAAAGGTCACAATATAGGGACAAAAAAATAATAAACTTAGCCACAGATACGAAAATACAGCAACTGTTTCTGCCTGTTCGTTAATAAATACGTTAAAACGCTAGAACACGACCGTCAGCGCCGAACTTTGTTTGGATTTTGAATGAAACATTGAAGGAATGACTGTTTGACTGCTCAAAGCTGGTGCGCGAGAACTGAGCACTCGTGCTCGCGTTTGCTTTGCCCAGAGGATGAAACTTTCTCTTGCCTCTCGCTGCTCCATGCCTGGCTTTTGGGTTCCTTCCTTGTATTTCTTTTTTCGGCGAACTTAACGCTTGCTTCGGCAATCGCCAATGCCAATGTGTGCGAGTGGGTGGGTGGGTGTTAGAGCATATAGCCTGCTGGTACTACCTCTCCTTAACCCACACTCCCATGCGAATGCTTTTGGTTGTGCAACTCTGGGGCCGCATGGAACTGTGCCCAACTGTAAATTCACCTTGGCAGGCGTACGAGAGAAGATAAACTGCACTCCCCACAATCCCACGCACACACACACCTATTGAACAGCTGTCTGTCGCATCTCACGGTCGCGGAACAGAGAGGACAGACGCCAGAAAACGAAAAGTTCGCTGAACCCGCGGCAAATAACGGGGATTCTGTGGCCAGTGTTGTGTACTTCTCTACATATGTAAATGCAAGCCGCTATGTTTTATGCATGGCATTTATTATAAATTATAAATTTAGTCTGTTTCAAAATGCATTTGCTTAAATATTAATTTACAATTAAAATACATGTGTACACTGCGGTAGGAGGGGGTCCCCAATCAAATGGGGACGGGGGGTTATCTATTAGAACACGGGAATGCATCGCTCGCACCGCACCAAGAGAACTTGGACATTTTGCTAAAATTAAAACAAATTATACACCGACAATTTTCTATGAAAGATATTTCGAACGGTACATCATCATTGCAGTACATGTACATTATAATTATTCTAGTATTTCTGGGGCTCGTTTGGAAATGATTGCATTCAAAATCGAAATTGTCGATCCTCGTGTTTGACAGTCGCGTGCCAGGAGGTGATTAAAATTTACAAAAAAATATATAATTGTGGCCCTCCTCATGCTCCTCATCGTCACTCTCCCACATACAATTTCTCTTTCTGTGTGTCTCTATATCTGTCTCCGTCTATATGCTAGCGACGTTTTTTGACGCGTTCAATGTATTTGGTTTTGTTAAGGGCACGGTTGCCGGCATTGGGATCCATCATGCGCTTCCAATCGGTCTGCCCCACCACAAAGCCAATGGCGCGCATCTTGTCCTGGGCACGTTTCTCCTCGATGTCTGCCCAGCGCACCTGAAAGGTAAAGGAAACTGAGTAAAGTATTCTTGTAACAAATGGTTTTCATTTGAGGCAGATCTCCAGCTACTACTATATATACTGATTCTATTCTTCATCCGTTTAAGATAATATTTAACATTAAATATCTAAACAGTATCCAAAGATCTATAATATCTTTCTTGTTAAACATCGAATTTAATTTTAATTTTTTAATCAATTCTTATAATAAATATCAAGCTTTCTGCTAAGTTTCATTACAATCGTATAATGATTTCAGCTAGAAAAAAAATCCAACAAAAGGAATTTTCTTCACATGCTACACATTATCCAATATCTTTTTTTCTACAAGTCAAATTTATATAAAACTTTGGGAAACACTTCTTATAACCATTATCTACCTATCATTTAAGTTTAGTTACAATCGTTCAAAAATAATCCTTAAAAAAACTTTTCTCAAAATTCAAAAATTTGCAAGAGAGTGTGAAAGAGACAGCATTACTGTCTATGAACTATTTCTAATTATTTCGAATGAGCTTTTCATTTTGGGAATCACTTCTTATAATAAATATCAAGCTTTCTGCTAAGTTTCATTACAATCGTATAATGATTTCAGCTAGAAAAAAAATCCAACAAAAGGAATTTTCTTCACATGCTACACATTATCCAATATCTTTTTTTCTACAAGTCAAATTTATATAAAACTTTGGGAATCACTTCTTATAACCATTATCTACCTATCATTTAAGTTTAGTTACAATCGTTCAAAAATAATCCTTAAAAAAAACTTTTCTCAAAATTCAAAAATTTGCAAGAGAGTGTGAAAGAGACAGCATTACTGTCTATGAACTATTTCTAATTATTTCGAATGAGCTTTTCATTTTGGGAATCACTTCTTATAATAAATATCAAGCTTTCTGCTAAGTTTCATTACAATCGTACAATGATTTCAGCTAGAAAAAAAATCCAACAAAAGGAATTATCCAATATCTTTTTTTCTACAAGTCAAATTTATATAAAACTTTGGGAATCACTTCTTATAACCATTATCTACCTAACCTTTAAGTTTTGTTACAATCGTTCAATAAAAAACCTTAAAAAAAACTTTTCTCAAAATTAAAAATTTGCAAGAGTGTGAAAAAGAGACAGCATTACTTTCTATCTACTATTTCTATCTCTTTTCTTCTGGTGTTTATGTAATTTTCATAATCTAGGGAACTGCGTCTTTTGTATCCACAACTCACTCGCTTCTTGCCATCGACTGAGGTCTTCGGTGGCTCCCAGTCGTCCAGCTGCAGATATTCGGCCATGCTGGCGGTCTTGCTTTTCTTCAGGATGCGCTTGGTGCCGTCCAGACGGGCTAAAAGAACAATAATCAGTGAAGAGATCCCTAAAGTGAAGAGTATAAGGTAGCAGGACTTACCTAGATTATCCTCGGTGGTGTCGCTTTCCCACTTGCTTTTCAAATTGCCAAACTGCACGGAACCACACGGAACCACCGATTAAATAAAGGAGTAGAGGAAGGGGAGAACGTGGAGAAATTTCTGTGTTTTTTTGTTTGTTTTCTTGTATCCCCCAATAACACCAAAACCCCACACTGGATGTTTTTTTTGTTTTTTTTTTTGTATTGTTTAACACTTACATCGTAGCAGATATCATCACCGTTGCTGTCATCTGTCGTTCCATCGACAGTGCCGGCGGCTGTGGAAGCGGAGGCGGCCACAACATCCCCATCCCCAGTGGCTGCTGCCTTGGTGGCGGCATTCGAAGCAGTGTCCTCACTATAGGCATTATCATCCTGAAATAAATGAAGCCGCCATAAATCAACAAAACGTTCGCTTCGATCGTGTTTTCAGCCTTTTTGCAGAAGTTGCCTTTACTAAAGAGCTTAATCATAGGATCATTTCATTAATAGGTTTTTTCTATAGATCTACAGTGAATTTTTCGATGATGTGTCGCTTTCGCTTTGAGAACTTATGTGCTAGAATCTTGGCGATACAGAGCGCATACCCATATCGGTATCATATTCATAATTAATAATTCATTAATAGTCATTGCATTTGCACATATGCCAGAGAACAAAACTTACGTCTAAGAGCATCTATCTCTAAATTATAATCTTTCCGTTCAACTTTCGACAGAAAGACCAAAGTAAAGGTTAAAATTGTTTTGCTTTGAGTATTCATATATGACTAGATTGAGCGAGAGGCTTCGACGGCGATGGCGAGAGCCTCGCGGGCACTGGCCTGCAGCGCCTGTAGCCTGCCGCCACATACATATGTAGGATACAACGTGTGGTTACAGGCTACAGGCGGCACAGGCCAGAGACCAACAGGCTCCCGCCCCATCCGATTGTGCAGGGGGAGGGGAATCAATCCCATTCCCACACCATTCCCGTTCAACGCGAGAGAACCGCAGCTCGATTCTAGGTCATAGTTACCGTTGCCATATTCTCAACATCTTCCATCTCGACCACATTCTCCAGCAGCGTAGCCACGTCCAGTTTGATGTAGTGCAGCGGCGTCTCGTTCCAGTTAGCCAGCGCTAGCTGGATCTCCTCTACGGTGCGCTTGTGCGCATTGCGTCCCAGACAAGTATCCACATCGCACAACAGGTCCACAATGTACGGCTACAAAGGAGATTTATTGAATATATACAGGCATGTAACTAGATAGATAGATAGATGATTGTTTCGCACAACTCACCACAAAATTCGAGTCCTTTGAATTGCAGTAGAACTCGTTGATGTGCGCAGCGAATTGTTATTACAGTCCACAATTATAAAGTCGTACAGATTATCGCTGAGCGTCTTTTTGAACGATTTGATCAGGTATTGCATGTAGGTCTCCTCCATGGTCTCGTCGTACTCGTAGAGTAGCTCCTTTTTGGGTATCTGTATAAAGTAAAACGAAATGAAACACCTCTCGAAGTCCATATCTCGAGCTCTCCACTCACCTTCTTTCCCGTTTTGGGGCACTTCTCCTCGTAGTCATTCTCAATAATAAAATAATCATCGATGCTGAGTATACGCGGTGTGGTAGCGCCCATTTCCAGCTCCTTCTCCTTGATGAGGCGTGCCACAAACGACTTGCCGCTGCCCGGTGGACCGCGTATGATAACACAAATTCGCTTGGGACGCGTAAGGCGGCCGGGCGGCAATAGAATCTCATCAATCGAGATGGTATTACGATTCTCATTCGTGGGCACACTCATCTCCAAATGTGGCGCCGGAACATGGCCGGCGGGTATATCCTCATTGGCCTTTGCCTCCGAGGGAAACAGAGTTTGCGGCGCGAAAGGAGCAACCTCTAATGGCAACGACGACGGCAGTGTTTCCACTTTCAGTATCAATGGGCTGTCGCCCAGCATGCGACGCTGCGGATTGGCGGGGAAGGCCTTTCTGAAGGGTTCTGCACCGGAAGAGCCGCTGTTAAAAACGTGCATCGATGGCGGTGAGGGCAGTGAATCATCATCGCGCATCTCTGCGAGACTACTGGAAGAATTCAAAACAGAAAGGATTCACATTAGTCATTCACGTTAGACAGTGGCTTGTGCTTTGGGGCTTACTCTTCAGCATCGGATATATCCTCGAGATCATCGAACTGCTTGGCATTGTTCTGCCCCTCCGGCCCAAGTGTCTAGGGGGAAGAATTACAAAACGGATTAGGCATCAAATAAAAGGACGACTTCCCACGTGATGTGGAGGGCGCTTGCTTAGGCTTACCTGCTGATCGCTCTCTTCGGACGGAATCGATTGAAGCTGACGATTTTGGTGCATTTGCAGGCGCTCCTGCAGGCGCAGCTGTTTCTTTCTTTTTTTATTACGCTGTTTTAAGGTATTTTGATTCTGACCGGCTGCGGGTCCAGGCCCGACTGCGATTCCAGCTGCCGCTCCAGCTGCTGGTACTCCACCTAATACTCCTGGTCCTCCTCCTCGTTCCATTCTTATTCCGTGTGATGCTCCTCCGCCGCGTCCACCTCCGCGTCCGCCTCCTCGTCCAGGTCCCATTCTTTCGCCAACTGGGCCATAGCCATTGTTGGAGGCATGTCCATACTCAAAGGTTTTCAATGGACGAAATTCAGGCAGACCATCGCCAGAGGCTGGGGCAGCGCCTCCTCCCGATGTGACCGACTTGTGACCATAGTCGATGACCTTGGGGGCGGGCGTCTTGTTCTGGTAGTCGAACACCTTTATGGGACGATGCACGGGCTGATCGTCGCCGTCCTCGTTGGTCTCCACACGTGAATGAGAATGAGGATGGAACGGCGGCCCTTGTGGCTGTTGATGTTGCGGAGGCTCCGGTCTGCAACGTGGGGGCAACGTGGTTTGTAAGAGGGTGGAGGCGTAGGGTGGTGGAAAGGACGCAGTGGCGTGGTCGGTATTGTCGTTATCAAATATCGGTATTTTTGTTGGTATTTTTTGCAGTATTTTTAACGGTATTTTACGGTATTTCGGTGTGTTCGATTTTTCATGGATTCAATATTTTCAATATTTTGAATTGATTGTTTCGTTTTTTGAGGTTTTTTTTCAATGTTTCAAAAACCAAAAGAAAAACACTTGAACTTTTACTTTTCTTTGAAATTTTCCAAACAAAAAAATAAACGTATTGAAGATGTGCGGGGTGGGTGGGCCATGGGGGCCGGTTGTGAACTTGGCAGGGACAGGGGAGGTGGGTCATACTTGAGAGGTCCTAAGTTTCACACAACAAATAACACGGACAAAAAGGGGAAGAAGAATCCCTCTATTCAGAGATTTTAATTCGGACTCCGAGTGGATAATTCTGCCCCACACCTTACAGAGAATAGTATGTATATCGATAATTAATCGGAAAACTTGACAACTCTTTACAGAGAATCTTTTGAAAGGAGGAATGGTATCTCATTACACCATGAGGTATCCTTATATTCCATAAATCAGCGGACAAGCAATACATATCTTATGTACATATCGTACATTTTATTTATATCTTTATTTATTTCATTAAAACTTTCGAATTTTTAGGCATACAGTGCGTTTCAATGGTGTATGTATATAATGGGGACATCATATGGCTTATACAATATAGTTTTACAATATTTTACAGCTTATCGACTCTTTTGTTGGTCAGTCATCGAATATTGAGCTAACTATCGATAGCTACCGATACAACAGTTTTAGCATGTTAGATTGAGAGAGATAGACAGAGTAAGAAAGAGTTATCGACAATAAAATCCATATCATGAATCGATTTATGTTTACAATTGATCGAGCAACGATTGAATTTATCGAACGGTTATCGAAACGTATTTATGTAGGTCTTTTGTATCCAATAAAAACGAATAAATACGGGTATATATTGTGGGTTGGATTACATATATGTATATCTATTAGCTATTAGAACGAAAAGTGTTCCATTATCTTAATGATTAATCGATCCATCTATTATCATCTATCATATAACGTTAATCAAAAAAAATTCAATATTGGCGTCACAATACTTAATAATGTGGCATAGTTCAAGCGCTATCTGTATTTATGGTTTATGTTTTGCTGTTCTGATCAATCATTTAGAAAAGTTCTTCTACTGAATAAGGATTCTACTCTTCCTAGCAACTATCAAACGCACTGCACACCCCACTGTACACGTCTCTTTTTTTGTAATTTTTCTTCAAACATCAGACCGACCCACAGACGACACTGGACACTGGAAACTTTTGCAATTGATAGGGTGATGAATATAAAAGAATGTGCTTTCATCTATTATATATACATTGATCTGTCAGTGATCCCTAATTTGATGGGCAAAACGAACGGACTGACTGACTCGATATCGGACATTTCTCTCTGGTGTTCGTTTGGGTGTGTCTAAGTATGTTTAACTCAACCTTAGGCTCCAACATTGATTAAATTTGATCTTCATTTATTGGTATATATTTAATATATCATTTACGACTTATACAACTTTCAATTCTACTAAAAGAATACATCGTGATCTTAACTTTCAAAAACTTCGATTCAGAGTTAGAGAGAGAGATGAAGAGACAGAGAGAGAGAGTCAATAAGAGAAGGAAAATTGTTTTGAGGAAACTAATATGAAACTAAATTCAAAAAAGCGGAAATGTTACAAAGAAAAAAAAATGTTTCATAAACCAATTCATTTTGGATGTTAATTCTGTTTTTCTTTTTGTTGAATTTTAGGGAGCAACAAAGTTTTTCAGTTGTTTTTGTTTTCCATTTTTAAGGCAATTCTAGAGCTCTAGATCTCTGTTTCTGGTTTTTTTTGGAGGATGTGTACATGGTGTGTGTGTTCTTATTTGCTGAATTAATCTACTATATCTCTATATAGTGCTATGTTTTAATCGATGCAGAAGTAGAAGAGGAAGCTCTGAGGCTGGGGGTTCAGAGGAGCAGAGAGAGACCTGATCCTCTGGTGCCACTGGATCCTACATCCCACTGCCGCTTCTTCACTGCTTCCTTCTCTAATACTCTCTCTCCTACTCAGATCCTGCGCTGCTTCTGCTGGACGTTTTTATTGGTCCTGTTTTTGAATTTAGCTTGGACTTGACCGCTGCTCAGACCACGCGGACACCACAAGACACCATTCATTCATCGTATGTGATCGTATGGGAACATGGATTTATGCATCGATCGATCGATTCACCCACCACCACCACATATCAATACCATAAATATAATTTTTTTTTTTCGTTTGTTTTTTGTGTTTTGTTTTTGGTATTTTTAACAAAAGTTTTGTGTGGTATTTTTTTTGTTTTCGTTTCGTATTTCGGATATTTTTTTATTTTTATCAGTTGCATAGAAGTAGAAGAGAAGAAGAGAAAACGGGTATGGAATATAAATTCCAGCATTAACGATAACTAGAAAAAAACACATTGCCTGCGCATAATCTACATAAAGAATTTTTGGGGATAAAAGAGAGACGAGAGAGAGCAACAAACAGACAGAGAGACAGACAGAGAAAGAGCGACAGGGAGGGGTGGGTGGAGAGGGTAAGAGATGGAGGACGAGCAAAGACGACAAATGTCGACGGGTACTCGTCGGACGATGGTGAGGAGAGGGATTATGTGAGGGAAGATCTCAATAAAAACGCATGGTATGTACATAACTGGTAGTTATGTGTGAATAAACAAGAACTTAAGTCTGGTATCTATCTAGTATTTTTCGGAATAAACTTCTATTTAAGTGTGGTATTTATATTTGGTATTTTTCGGAATAAACTAGTATTTACTGGGCATAAACTTTTATTTTATGATCGGACAAATAAGAGTCTAGACATTTTGTAAATTTGAGAAAAAATTCTATTTTCCCAAAGAGGCATTCCGTTTGAAGTGTGGCGCATCCTGCAGCAGCGAACTTCGGTCGATTATTGAATTCCTGCTTGAGATTCACGCGTGAGAAGACTTTGATGAAGGAAATCGTATCTTTATACATGGGAAAACCTCACTTTCTCTTAGCCAATGTGTAAAGTTATTCTATCCCTTAAATGTCGATTTCAAAAGTGGACTAAAGTAATTCATAAAACTTCTTAAGAATTATAGGATGGACAAAAAACAGTAAAAATTTCCACAGGAAATGCAAGAGGAGATTTCTTAAAAGTTTAATCAGAGAAAGCTTCAGCGGACAGACAGTCTCTCGGGTGGGGAGAGGGGATATCCCTTTGCCCCATTTTCTTGAAGGGTATTTTCTTTGGCATTTTTGCATTATCGCACAAGAGATAAAAGTATTCTGGTGTTTTGATTTTGCGTTAAAAGAAGAGTTATTCATAAAAGTGTTAAGATTTTTAGAGAATTCTGTTTTTGAACACATACCCGTCATCCCATGGCTTCCGATTCCCAAAGTTCATCATGTTTCCGCCTCCGCCTGCTCCTGGTCCTGGTCCAAAGTTTCGACGATTGCGCGGAGGACCTCCTCCCATGTCATCGTCAAAGTTGGGCATCGGGGGACCGGAGCTACGCCGGAATGGATTATCACTATTATTGGGATTAGTGGGCGGTCCACCGCCTCCTCCACCGAAGTTGGGTCCTCCTCCAAAGTTGGGTCCAGGACCATCAAAAGGCCCTCCAGGACCAGGAGGGCCACCAAAGCCGAAGGGATTAAACGGTCCCGAGTCGGGGCCACATCCAGGGCCAGGTCCACGGAATTTCGGACCAAAATTGGGTCCAGGTCCGGGTCCGGGTCCACCGCCGCCGCGATTGTGGGGCCCGAAATTGGGTCCGAAGTTAGGACCAAAGTTCGGGCCATTTGGTCCATTGTTGGGACCAAAATTGGGCCTAAAGTTGGGGCCATTGGGACCAAAGTTGGGTCCTCCAGGACCACCGGGGCCAAAGGGCGGGCCACCGTTTGGACCGAAATTGCGGCCGCCATTGGGGCCGAAGTTGGGACCAGGTCCGGGTCCGAAATTCCTGCCATTTGGCCCAAAGCCGGGGCCATTTCCATCGAAATTGTTGCTAAAGTCCGTGAAGTTATCGCCCGGCACCTGGCCGGGTCCCATTTGATTCATTTGATTGGGACCAAAGGGCCCGTGAGCATCCCGAAAGCCAGGACCAGGACCACCGGGATGCAGACCGTGACCGGGGCCACCACCAGGACCATCACCAGCAAATCCACGATGGAGCCGGGAGTGCTGCTGCTCATCCATGTCCGTGGGTCCACGGCTGCGTGAGTCGACGGCTTCGACGCTATTGCGACTCATCACCGACTCCCTGGAGTCCTGCGAGAGCTTGTCCACATTACCAGGCGATTGAGACTGCGGATGGGAGTGGACCTTCTTCTTGCGCTGCCATTCGGCAAAGGACAGGGGCCGTCCCTTGTTGGCGGCGCCTCCTCCTGCTCCTCCTGCATCCGCTGAATCGTTGAGTCCTTCTCCCGACTCGCCCTGTTGCTCGCTCAACCGCTCCTGGGCCTTGGCCACTGCCTGGGTGAGATTATTCATGAAATCGGGATCCTTGAGGGCGTTGGACACATTCGCTGGCAGAGATTCATCCGCCGTTTTTTTGCTATCAGCGGGTGTGGCCACAGCAGGGGAGGCTCCTCCTTCTTTGACGGGTTCTGATTCGGCAGCCACAGCGACTGCCTGATCGCCAGGATTCTTGATCACCACATCGAACAGCGATGGTATCTTCTTGTTGTCATCAGTGGCGGTGACTCCGCCTCCGGCAACGCCCGACTTGGCTCCATCCTCGACCAGATCGAGCCCAGGGATGCCATCGCTTTTCTTGAAGATATTCGTCATGGGTGTGTCCACCAGCTCCGGCTCGGGCTCATCGTCGTCATCGTCCAGTGAAATGGTGAGAATCTCCTCCTCTTTGGCTTGTTTTGCCGGCGTGGAGGTGGCAGCGGCACCCTCGAACCGCCGCTTGCCAAGAACAGTCGTTGGTCCAGGTCCAGGAGCAGGCTCAGGCTTGCTCTTCTGATGCTGCTGCTGCTGTTGCTGCTCCACGGGCTTCTTGGGCGACAGCTGTTTCAGTGGATCTCCCGACTTTGGCTCCATGGGCGGCTCCACGATATCCCGGCGCATGGGCGGCTGCTGCTGCTGCTGGTGCTCCTTAACAGGTTCCTGCTCGCGATGCTGCTCGTGATTCCCGCCTGGGAATGGGCCAGGGCCAGGACCAAGTCTGCCTCCAAAGCCAGGTCTGCCGACAGGACCTGGTCCAGATCCAGGACCACTCCGATTGGGACCTCCATCAAAGGCCGCTCCAGGTCCTCGTCCTCCAAAGGGACCTCCTCTCTCAATAGCAGGACCTGGTCCCGGTCCATGTCCCTGTGCATCCATTGCAGCATCACCTCTGTTTGGACCCTCAAAGGCCCCGCCACGGAAGCGTCCTGCTCCGTCTTCAATCTCTTCGACGGGCTCCTTGCTGGCAATTGGTCCGACTGGTGGACCATCTGGACCAGCGCCAGGTCCTGGGCCGCCTCCTCCTCCACCCTCTTGAGCCTGACGGCGACGTCGCATCTGCTCACGACGCTCGGCAATGCGACGGCGCTGCTTCTCGAATTCCTCCTCGTAGCGGCGGTACTCATCGCGATCCGGATGATTGGCATTGGCCCGTTTCCAGTCCTCGAACTGCTGCTCCCACTGATCGAACAGCCGATCGAAGCTCGCCTCGTCCAGATCTGGCCCGGCCGGGGCTCCTCCTCCGCCACGTGGATGCTGCTGCTGTGGATTGTTGTTGTTGTTCCTTGGGCCAAAGTTTCCACGATTCAAGCCACCACCACCGTTGCCATCGTTGCTGCTGCTTCCGTTGCCTCCTCTCTCGTCATTGTATCCCTGATTATCCCAGCGTCCCGCTTTGTTGTTGTTGTTGTTGGGCGGTGGACCACGGCGATTGTTTGCCCCAAAATTGTTTCCAAAGTTACTATCGGATCCTCCAGTGACTCCTCCGCTACCTCCACCTCCAGCGCCATAGCTGTTGTTGTTAATAAAGTTCGTGCCTCCTCCGACGCCTCCCCCGCTGGGGCTATTACCAAAGTTTCCAGAGTTTCCACCGCCGCTGATATTGCCAGCAATGGATCGTCCCGGTCCAGGTCCAGGTCCAAGTCCAGATGCTCCTCCACGACCACTGAATCCTTCTTGATTTGAGCCAAACTCCTGACCAGAATTCTGGGTAAAAGGATTGTTTCCACGTGCCGGAGGAGGGCCATCTCCTGCTGATCCTCCTCCCTGCTGACCTGGTCCATCGCTCCAGCCCTTGCGCTGAAAGTTATTGTTCGGTTTATTCCCTGCATGGCGCTGCTCCATATCCGGATTATTCGTGGACCAGCGATTCATCCGCTGATTGCTGTTGCTTGCCGGCGGCGGCGGCTGTTGCTGCTGCTGCTGCTCCTGCTGCTTGTCCATAGATGTGGGGGTGGTGGTCCGTCCCAGCGTCCTCGATTTGGCTCAGCAGCAGACGGCGGCGGTCCGCCCCAGCGATTGTTGCCATCCCCACCCTGTGATGGCGGAGGTCCATCCCAGCGACGGTTTGCATCGGCTGAAGCTGGTGGTGGTCCGGAATTCCAGCGGTTCCCAGCGTTCCCTCCCGATGGTGGAGGTCCTTCCCATCTGCCTGGTCCTACAGGACCTGGACCAGGACCAGGTCCGGGCCCATCTGTGGGCCCCTCCCATGCTGCATTACGTGGCGGCGGCTGGTGCTGCGGATGCTGCTGGTGCTGTGGATGCTGCGGATGCTGGTTCCATTGGTTCTCCATGGGATTGGGCGGCATCTGGCGCAACTTGGGGTCTCCGCCCATAAAGGCAGGCGGCGGCTGCTGCAGATTTGGAAAGGGATTCATGTTCCCCTGCATCTCGTTGGGATTAGCACCCATGGGCGGCTGACTATAGCCTCCCATCTGTGGCTGTGGCATTTGGTTGTAGCGAGCCGCCGGCGGGGGTTGCTGGAGATGCTGCTGCTGGGGTGCCGTTGGGCCAGCGGGCCACATATTGGGATTGGGCTGATGCTGCTGGTGCTGGTGCTGCTGGTGCTGATGCTGTTGGTGCTGCGGCGGCTGCTGCATGTAGCCTCCGGGATTGGAGTTCTTCTGCGGTGGCGGCGGCGGCGGCTGACTGTACATTTGCGGCTGGGCCATAATCTTGCCCGGCATGCCAGCCACTTGGGGATTGAGGGGAACTTGAAGGGGCACCGGAGCTACCGCCGGCTGAGCCTGGTAGTACGTCTGCTGTGCTGGCGGATAGCCCTGCACTCCCGGCTGTACTGCCACAGCGGTGGGCATCACGACTGCTGCTGGGACGGGCGCTGCAGCCACCGCTGGCGTGACAGCGGCAGCAGCTCCGGCCGCGGGATTTGCACCGCCAGCTGCTGCAGCAGCCATCTCCCGTTTGTACTGAAAGAATGTAAGAAAATTATATAAATTTGGGGCGAGCTATTATGGGGATGGGGATGTGGATGGTGGGGTGGTACACACCTGCTCGCCGTATTGGGCATGCCACTTGGCGTACTCCTGCTGGTACGTCTGCCACTGATGCCAATGGTGCTGCAGCGCATACTGCTGCTCGGGGGTCATGGCCGCGTACTGGGCAGCCGTGTACTGCTCGTAGGGGTTGGTTGCCGTTTGGCCAGCCGTGCTGTAGGGGTTGCCTCCCAGTGCCGCAGGCATGGCGGCTGGTTCAGCGGCGGCGGTGGCGGCAACAACGACGCCGGCGGGCACCACCGAGGCTGCTGTAGACGCCTGCTCGACGGGCGGTGGTGGTGGCGGTGCGTCGGGCAATGGTGGCGGCACCGTGGGCTGCGGCGGTGCAGCCATTGGCACGGCGCCTGGCAACATAGCTGCAGCAGCAGGCCATTGGTTCCACATTCTCACTCCTCTTTTTTTGCACACTTTAGGTCACAAAGAAATGTGTTTTTCGGTATTATTTTATTGTGCTCTGTTTCTATATGGGCTGTCAATATATTTGATTCGTCATTAAACTTACCGAGACTTTGTTATTTTATGTAATGTACTGCAAAAACTAATTTCCGAACTGAAGAAAACGTAAAAATTCCACTTACTTCGCCATTTTTGGCTTGAAAATTAGAGATGTGGAACGGGGGTTCGATTGCCGCAATAAGAATACGATAGCAATAAGCAATTTATATCGATAGTGATAGTGGGCAAATAATGTACAAATAACAGCATACAATTTATTAGTATGTGCTGAATACAAATATTAACTATTTCACTTTGGTGAATTCCCAACAAGTACATTTGCTGGGACCAATATATATTCTCTGCACCGTTTTCTTCTCTGATAGCTTATTGTATTAAATGTACAATGAAATCTATCTAATGGCACTGATACTTATGGGTCATCACTATCGATAGCAGAGAACCCGACACGTGTTGTCGAAATTGTGTACCTTTTATTTGAGTGAAGAAGAACCGCAATTAAAATGACCGAAACAAATGGAAAAATTAAATATATGGTGGCGGACACCACGGCATTCATCAATGCAGTTCCCCTGAATGTAAGTCAAATCAGAAATAACGCTGAAAGCAACCCATTGAATCCGTTCGTTTCCAGGAATATGCCGAAAATGTTCTCACCGTGCCCGATGTGGTTGCCGAGGTGCGCAATAAACGCCAGATACGCCGCCTCTGTGTGCTGCCCTTTGGCATGGAGGTGCGCGAACCGCGCCCCGAGAGCATCAAGCACTGTGTGGAGTTTGCCAAGAAGACTGGCGACTATGCCAGCCTCTCTGGCATCGATCTAAAGGTAATCGCTCTGTCCTACGAGCTGGAGAAGGACAATGTGGGCACAGACCATCTGCGCACAGAGCCCGTAATGGCCCAGACCATTGCCTCCAAGGATGAGCCCAAGGAGATGCAGGAGGCCAACACTAAGCGTCTGGTGGGCTGGTTCATGCCTGACGGCGAAGAGGACGAGGAAGAGGAAGATGATGATGAAATGGATGACGATGAGGACGATAATGAGGAGGTAGAGGACACGTCAGTGGATAACATAAAAGCAGCCATTGAGGCTCAGATCGAGGGCGTAGAGCTGCCCACCAAAATTCCCGATACAAAAATGGACGACATGTCCGAGGAGGATCTAAAGACGCTGCTGGAGGAATTGAGCTGCGAGTCCGATGTCCCGGAGTGCGATCAGTTATTGGTTCAGACCAATACAGAAGACGATGAGATGGAGCAGGAGATGGAACAGCCTTGCTCCAGCAAGTCCAACATCAATCAGGACGATGACGTGGGCGACGACGGCTGGATCACCCACTCGAACATCAAAAGCGCCAAGAAGGCGCTCGAGGGCAAGGTGGAGTCCGATGCGGTGCCCCTGGTGGCTTGCATGACCACAGATTATGCCATTCAGAATGTGCTCAAGCAGATGAATCTAAATTTGGCCGCTCTCAATGGGCGCATCATCAAGCAGCTGCGCACGTACATCCTTCGCTGCTATGCCTGCTTCAAGACCACCAGCATCATGACCAAAGTCTTTTGCCCGAACTGCGGCAACAAGACACTGAAGCGCGTCGCCGTCAGCCTGGACGAGAATGGCAAGCAGGTGATCCACATCAATACACGTCGCCCGCTCACGTCCAAGTACAAGAACCAGAGCCTGCCCAAATTCCAGGGCGGAAAGCATTCGCGCAATCCCATTCTGTTCGAGGACCAGCCCATGCCACGCCAGATGCCGTCACGCGTGGCCAAAACTAAGACCAATGCCATGAACGAGGACTACGTGGCCGGCTACTCGCCATTCGTGCTGCGCGACGTCGACTCCAAGTCGGCCATGCTCCGCTCCAAGGGCAATCTCAAGGAGTGGGCGCGGAACAACAACTTCGAGGAGGATCGCCGTCGCAAGCACTACAATCGTCTCTACAAGTAGAGGGGAGATCAGGGTCAGGGTGGGGTCCGTAGCAATTAAGCTTAACATTATCGTGTTATCAGTGTCTATTTAAAGAGTAAACTCTTCCTACACACAAACAACAAATTTATCATTTTATGACTGCAGCCTGACAACCAGCTTGGAGCCGTAGGCTGGCAGATTGAGCTCGTATTTGCGCTGCAGTGCTGGCGGCACAAAGCGTCCGCCCAGATAGTGATGCTCGCCCGTGAAGTGCTTCGCACAGAGCTTGGGAGCCGTCAGTGAGATGAGCAGCTTGGGCTCAATGTCGCAATCAGTCTGCTTGCCCTTCTCCACATCCCAGCCACTGGGTATGTCCACACTGGGCACAAAAAGAGAGAGTGAGTGTGAGTGAGCAGATAGATTGGAGGATGCAGAGGCTTCATTCTCACCTGGCTATTGGCACCTTTGTTTGATGCATCATCTTCACCAGGGGCACAAAATCTTCGCGTACCGGCGGCTTGAAGCCAAAGCCAAACAGGGCGTCCAAAATCAGGTCATAGTCCTCATCGACAGCAGCCACTGAGGGGCACTTTTTGATGTTGGGTATCTCCATGTGGTGGCACTGATTGGTCAGATTCTCGTACAGTTCCAAGAGTGTGGGCTTGGGATAGTAAACGGTGGGCTGGTAGCCCATCAAGGACATATGACGGGCGCAGACCAGACCATCGCCACCATTGTTGCCCGGCCCACAGACGATCAACACCCGCGGATGGGTCTGGGCGGGAAAGCACTCGGCCACCGCATCTGCACAGCTTAAACCGGCCAGTTCCATCAGCTGGCCCACATGGAACATCTCGAAGAGGTCCAGGTCCAGTTCGATTGCCTCTCTTTGAGTCAGATATTTGACCATGTTTTTGCTGAAAGACTTTTGACGCTTTAATTGTTGTTTTTGGCTCTGCTGTTGGTTTTCGATAAATGCAAAATGCGAAAATGGCAACCGGCTTTGTGTGTTTTTTGTACGCCAAAGCAATTGACAAGTCCTTGGGATGCATCCGTTCCACCTGAGACACTGCCAGCTAAGCAAGCGCATATTTCCTCATATAATTTAGCACCTAATTAATTAGTAATTAATTTTAAAAAATAAACTCAAAATCGGCTCAGATTATGCAGCTGGACAAAGAAAAATCTATCGATAGCCATTAGCGATAGTTGCAGCGACAGTCGATGGCCCGCAATTCGAATAAATTTGAAATGGTTAACACACTTTATTCTTAAATCAGGTACAAACTAAAAACTAGCAAAGGAATACAACAAAATAGGTTATTTCAGATGGCTTCTCTGGCCCGGCCATCAACGCCACGACCCCCGCAGGTACGTTCTTGCTCCCTGTGCTGGGCTAGGAGGGCAGCGCTGGCAAAGTTCACGCTGCAGGCGCCGCAAATGTGCGGCTTGTGGCCGCTGTGACGCTGCTGGTGCATCTCCAGGGTCTGGCGGGTGACGCACGGCTTGTTGCATTGGGCACAGGCATAGGGCCAGAGGTTCTTGTCATGACTGCGCATATGGGAGGCGAGTCGTTCCCCATCGGAAAAGCACTTGGAGCACACATCGCAGCGGGAGGGTTGCTGCTCGTCGCCACTGGCGTGCAGACGCTCGTGCCTCAGCTGGGAGGCATGCGTCCCGAAGCGCTTCTCACAGTGGACGCACTGGAAGCGCCGCTGGCCCTCATGCACCACCCGCACATGGCGACTGATGGCGCTCTTGTGGCGGAAGAGCTGCGGGCACTGCTGGCACTTGAACTTCTCCCAGCTGGGGTTGTGTATGCGCAGGTGGGTGAGCAGCTCCGTCCGCGTCACCTTGGCCACCCCACAGTGTTCGCACACGTGCTCCTTGCGCTGGGCATGCCGCTTCAGGTGCTCCCCCAGGGCGTTCTTGGTGCTGTACTGCCGGTTGCAGTGTTCGCAGATCAGGCGCTGCGTCTCCTCCAACTGCTGCTGCTGCCCTCCGCCGCCGCCGACGCTCCCCTGGGACGGATGGGAGTTGCGCATGTGCGAACGGAGCTGCTCATAGCGCGTGAAGGATTTGTCGCAGTTGCGGCAAAGGAATGGCTTGGCATGGCCCTGGTGCACGCTGCGGATGTGGGCCTCCAGATAGGGCAGCTTGTAGACCTGCTTGCCGCACTGGTCGCAGGCCAGGGCTCCCGCTGATCTCTTGCTGGACGATACTGAAATCGAGGCGCTGTCAGTTTCCCGTTCGGCTGCATCTACGGATCCATTGTGACTCAGCTGCAGCTCCTCCTCCCCGTCTTCCTCCTCACTGCCTGGTGGCTCGTCCTTTATCGAAACATCGCTGGCCAGCTGTGGAGAGACGCTAAGAGAGCATTAGTCAAGTGAATGTGTTTGGCATAAACAACTATGTATCGTATATCAACCAGCTGTGTTTCCAGGTGATGTGGCGACTGTTTTTCCAGGTGTTGTGGTGACTGTTGCCGTGCTTCCCCCTCCGCTCCAGCTGCGACGAAGCTCTTGGACTGTTCTTGGAACAGGGGCGTCAGCTTATCGTTCGACTCTTTGGCGACCTTGCACAGCTCTTCAAAGTACTCAATGGCGTTGTAGCAGAGGGCGCATATCTGCTTCGGAAAGCCTTGGGGCTGCTCCAGCACATCGATGCCGAAGAACTTCTTCAGCATGTGGACCGAACGCGAGTTGAGGCTGTCCAAACTGTGGTCCGAGTGATGCTCCTTCAGCTCGCGCAGTTGACGCAGGCAGATGCGACATTGTCGGGCTATATTGGCAATGGTAAACATTAGACGCGGTCAGTTGCGTTGCGTACGAAACGCCCGAAAGGAGTTATCAGCAGACAAAATTTAGTTCTTGGTTCTTCTTCTTCTCCGCGGAATCCAACCAGTGGTCAGTGGGTGGGGGTGGTATTGTTCGCGTTCCGTCTAGAGCTGGATAAACAAGTATCGATAAAGCTACATCTAGCGATGAGCGGTGACTTCTGTGACGTTGTGACTACTGAGTAGCAGTTTAATCAGTTTTGTCTTCAAGTGAAACTAGCCATATGAAATTATACTTTGCTAACTGACTAGCTGGAAAAATAGAAACGCGCCAGAATTTATCGACTGTTTTAATTTGCGGATACAATATTTCTGGCTTGGTGACTTTACTGTGTTTTGCCGGAAAACATAATTTTTTATCGTGCAGTGGCTGTTCGACTGAAGGCCATTAGACGTGTCTTCAGAGACTATAAGAACTAGAGCAACTAGAGCAAACTTGCAGCAGATAGGTTCTGCTCGCGCTTCCTTCCTCTCTATGTTTTTGCCTCTACCATTGTGCAACCTATCCAGAAAAGTGCACGCAGAAATGAACTTACTAGCGAGTATTAACGTTTCCACTTGCTTTCACTATTTTGTTTGACAATTTGTTAATTGCCATTCCACATTCTGAATTTTACCTGCGACATTACACCGCGACTGTATGTCGTTGAGGTATCAATCATCGATATTTATACCCCATCGATATCCGTCTTGCACTGCCATCTCTCACTTTACCATCGGACCTCGCTTGGCAACTGTGATTTTTTGTGTGATCGTTTGAAGAATTTCGCGAATAGTTTTTGGTTAATTTGTTTGTAGCTTCTAAAGTAATTTGAACACGATGGCACTGAATCCCCAGTACGAAGACATTGGCAAGGGCTTTGTCCAGCAGTACTATGCCCTGTTCGACGACCCGGCGAACCGAGCAAGCGTGGTCAATTTCTACAGCGTAAGTTTTTGTGTGTGTTTGCTTTTGTGGCCTGGACGCTCCAGTTTGCGAAACTTTGCAGAGGTGTCGCTGCAGCAGTGGCAGCAACAATTGTGGAGCAGCTCTCTGCTGCAGCTGCGCCTCCTCTTGGCGCACAGGTGACGTGCGTTGCGCCCTTGAAAATGTTCGCCTCCTCTCGTTCGGCCTCATCAGAGGCGGACACAAAAAAAGGGCGCGCAAATGCATAAAATCCCATATATGAGGCCTGGGTTGATCCAAAGGGGCGGGAAATTGGCCAATGTCTCTTCTCGAATCTTCCCATCATTCCGGTCTGGTGTGACACATACTCCCAATACACGCGCGCCTACACGTATATACAAAGATATATATGTAAATGCTGCAAGACGCGTGTGTGTCGGTGTGTGTGTGTGTGTACATATGTATGATGTATGATTTATCATGAAACAATTCTCTTTCAAGGCAACAGAATCCTTCATGACCTTCGAGGGCCATCAAATACAGGGAGCTCCAAAGATTTTAGAGAAAGTCCAGGTAAGTGTCCACACTATACAGTGCCATGTACATTCGCATCTTTATGAATTATTTTGTTGTTCCACAGAGCCTGAGTTTTCAAAAGATTACAAGAGTGATAACCGCTGTGGACTCGCAGCCCACCTTCGATGGAGGAGTGCTCATCAATGTCCTGGGACGTCTGCAGGTAAGGCTCCATGGTTTCAGAGCACCCCACCCACGCGTGTGGGAGCAATCGAAAGAAGTCTCGGTGCAATTTCGAAAATTTTCGAAAATGTACCTCTACGGCTTCGACTGCTCGATCAGGGGCGCGTTTCGATTGTTTTCGCAATGCCTTCCACAATCGTATATGTATATCCCATATATACTATTTCGTATATTTCAAATTTAAAAAAATTCAATTAATGGAACAACAACAACAACAGACCGACGAGGACCAGCCGCATGCCTACATACAGACCTTTGTGCTGAAGCCCGTCGGCGGTAGTTTCTTTGTGCAGCACGATATCTTTCGGCTATCGCTTCACGATGTGTAGCCCCCCGGGCAGTCGTCCTCCTCCTACCACCACCACCACCAGCGCCAAGCGAGCAATCGGTCACGGGCCAGGCCAAGTAAAAAGAGAAGCGGCACTTTTGTTGAGTTTACTGCAAAGAAATCCAAGAATACCTCAACCCAGAAACCCAACTAAGACACAAAGCCCGACTCGGACTCCCACTCCGTCTTCGTATCTGAATCTGAGTCTCTAACGTAAATCCGTAACGTAACAAAAGTACATCCTAAGCGTTAACTCTGCTGTTTGTCATTTTGCTGTTGCTATTTGCGCCATCATCTCCTCCTTTTTCTCCCTCCTACTGGTCTTCTAATTTTCAATATCCAATATCCACTCCAATCTCGCGATTCTCTCATTAATTCCCACAATTAACATGTTTCACACATCGTTCTGTGCATGATTTTCTTTTTGTGTTGGATTTTAACATAGAGAAAATGCCGGTATACCCCCTAAGGTACTCGACGAGTGAGATCACAAAAAGGGTTTATTCTCTCTCTCTTTCTCTGTCTGTCTGAATCTCGAAGCTATATCTTGGCTCTTGGATATTCTATACGTCGCCCTTGTGTACTATAAAAAGATTCAATTGCCATTTCCAAGACTGTTCTAAGAAATTAAATAGGCACCTTTTGTAAGCCAGCAAAAGTCTCGAGTGTAGCGGGTATATCTGATGGTCGGAATATGACACCGGCCTTAGCGTTTTTATTCTGATTGTATTACTCTTTCTCTCTCGTCTTGAACATTGTTCATGTTTATCTTTTCAATTGATATGTGCACGCCTTTTGAATTGAAATTTCAAAATCAATTTATTTATTTATTAATGTTGATGATTGGGTTTCTACCTTTTGCAGTGCGACGACGATCCCCCGCATGCCTTCTCGCAGGTCTTTACGCTGAAGGCCAATGCAAACTCGTTCTTTGTGGCCCACGACATTTTCCGATTAAATATACACAATTCTGCATAAGTAATATCCACATAACCACACCACACCACACCCAAAGAAGCGGCGCAGAACAGACATCATAACGTCACCCATGATCAGCGACTCGCCAAGGAAAACTCAGCAACAAAAGCGGAAACTCAACAACAATAGCTCAATAACAAAATCAGCCATTGTCTTTGAGTTGTTTAGTTGAGGGAAACAACAACGCGGCAAACAAAAATTAACAAATTACAAAAAAAACAGCTCAACAGCAATACAACATGCGAGGAAAGTCATCAACAGCACTACAACATCAGTAGAAAATCAACAACAGCATTAGTACAGCTCTATCAAATGCAGAAAATGTTTGAGTTGCTGGTTTTGTGGCTTTGTTTTTTTTTTTATGATTTTTAACAAACAACTCAACAACAAAAACAGCAGCTCAACAGCACTATAGCATAAGCAAAAAGTAGAAACTCAACAACCATTCAACAGCGACACACCAATGAAAACAATTCAACAACAACCAGAACAACAGCAGCAGAAACTCAACAACAATTCAACATCAACATTGGCTAGCTAAGTCAATGGATGGGGGAGGAGGTCCATGCCCATGCCCATGTCCATGCCCAGACGCATACGCAGCGCCGCAGCAAGTTCTCACGTTAATCAGCAATGAACAAAACGTAATAAACAAAGAAATTAAATTCTAACTACTATTACTATGTAAACGAAACGCAAACGAAATGAGCGTGCACCGCTCTCCATTTTCCTTAAATATTTTCGGACCATTTTCCATGTCAATGACTAATTTAAAAAGCGGACGATTTACTTTTTATTGAGACTAAAACTCACACAAGAACAAAATTGATTGCACTTACATATAAGCGAGTTGAGGGGACAAGGACGATCATCGAGAGTAAGAGAGTAACTAACGTGTATGCAAAATGAACGAGCAATCTTAGATTCGTTTAAGGCAAAAGCAATTGTAACCATCGTCCGATGCGTTGGATCCCAGAGAGGTTAGATGCATGTGAGCTGCTGGAGTAGCTGGCAGCGTCCCTGGTCTCTCTCTGGGCAGTCTAACGCATCCACTCAGACGCATGGAATCGCTAGAGACTAGATCTGAACGTATGCAAAAAATGTAATCTAAGATCATTTTTGTTGTGGCAAAGGCAAAGGCAAAGCAATCTGAAATTGTAACAATCATTAATGCATCCAATCGCTGGTGTCGCCTAATTTGAAATTGTGTTAAACTCTAAGAATGCACCCGAGGGAAAGCGCTAGATTGGCTATAACCTCTGCAGTTGTATTAATCTAAGACACCACTAACACCATCAGCACAGCACGTTGGGTAGGGAAGAACTTGACGGGGGAGCTCGCGAGTAAGTTGTAAGCTATTCAGTTGTATGTGTGGTTAGTGTTATTCTAAAGAGCGAATGTTTGAGTAAAAAATATATAAATAAATGAAAGTAAATTAACTCTGAATCTGGATCGACTTATGGACTTAAATTATTAAATGCATATGAAAGAGAGAGAAAAAAAACACACAAAATAAATGTTTCACTTGTCGCGAAAGGTGAAGATGGCATCGAAGCCAAAGAGCACGCCATTGACGATCGACAGTGAGGCCTTGATCAGCGCCAGGTCGCGTGTCCGTGTCCTGAAGGAGAACTCCCAGGCCTCGATGATGAACACACCGCTTGCCACAAACAGGGCGCAGCCCAGGACGCTGAAGAATATGTCGATGCGCTTGTGGATAGGCGCACGCATCAGAACGCCTGAAAAAAAAGGAAGTTGAGAAGAGGATGTTGGATTTTCAGTGATATATTAAGGTCATATTCGAGTGCTTACCAGCAAACACACCAATCACCACGATAATGTAGCCCGTGAAGGTGCCGGTGGCCAGAAATGATGTCATAATATCCCGATCGTTGAAGCTGTAAAAGTGCAGCACCAAACAGGCCACAGCAAATCCCTAAGGAGAGAGATGAAGAGGAGGCAAAAGCGCTTTGAGTCGAGGATATCTGCTCAACACTCATTGGGATCAGTGTTGGTTAAGGATTATCCATTTTTCTTGTGTTTTTTTCAGGTTGAAAGGTTGGATAACTGTATAAATAATAGCCTGGAATTCTTCAAGGAATAAGAGTTCATTTGAATATCCTTGCGTGCACTTTTCCTCTAACACTTTTCACTCATAACTTTTCATAAAAAAAAAGGATCACTTGAAAAAAATTCTTTACCAATTCCAGAAATTTGACCACATTGAGGCGACCTTTACGCTCGCCGTGCGACATTTTATGAAACTGTTGCCGATGGTAGTCCTCGAAGATGTGATCCAGTTTGAAGACGCTCCCCGTTCTGCGAGTCGACAAAAGTATTTATCCGGATGGATGGATGGGATCCGTTCAGCGTGTACACGAGCAAAGCGGAACGTAAACTGATTGCTGCTTGCCCCCGTGGATGCGAGAGTCAATGCAAATCTCTGATGCTCTGCAGCAGATCGGACGAGCGCGAAATTAATTAATTACACTTTTGGGCGGCGGCTCGAGAGGGCTGTAGCCCGAGAGGAAATAGGCTTTTCATTTTTGTGGCTCTGTTTATCTGCTGTTTATCGTGAAGTGGACACCGCCTGGCGTGTTTTCTGCTGTAAGACGGAACCACAACCAGACATCCCACGATATTACAGAGCGCACTTAAGGATGGAGGCCCTCTTGATTGAGTGGGCATGGGCATGGGCATCGGCATCGGCATGGGCAGGGAATTGCTGTGTGCCCCATAATTATTGTTATGTTGCGGGGCATACATACATACATTATTTCTCGGATTATGATTATGCCTTTTATGATTCTGCCCCACATGGCTAATGATTTAGTGCTAGAAGGTTATGTCAAGATTTATGCCGCGCGACTCTCTCTTTCTGTCTGGAATGGAATGGGCAATGGGGCCATTAGGTTAAGTTGATAATTTTGGGGGGCAAGCAATCCCCATTTGAAGAGGATTCCTATTATAGATTTAGATTCTTATGACTGGAAAAGAGCGATATGTCTTAGTTATATGGCTGATTTATTGCAGCTTGACCATTTTTGCAACCCCTTGTAAATCAGGTTTGCATCAGAAACCCGTTCTGAATATATCTTATGGGTTGCTATGTCTATTTTTAGAAGATAAGTGCATCTAAATCTATACCCATAAATATCTCTGGGCATAGATCAGTCTTTAGAATAGTTTTGGACCTGTTTAAAGTGAATTTTTATGATTTCAATTGATTTGCCACAACCTTAAGTGGGAATTGATTACGAAATAAATGCTCTTATCAAAAAGCACAAAGCTTTGTAGCACCTGCTGATATGATCCCTTCCCCCATATGAAAATCTATGTACCTTACGACCTATATTTGGACCCCTGCTTATCGCTCGATTAATCCCCTTCGTATTTGTATAGAACTGGAGGGTTCGTTCGCTTACAATTATTGCCAGCAAGCAATTTTCCAGAACGAAAGCTAATTGAGCTTTGGTTGGAGCTTTTTGTCTTTGCAATTTTACGCTAATTACCGGCAATTTGTATGCTTTTGTTGTTTCATTAAATGTTAATCATTGCAAAACAGGTATTAAGTAGACGAATACCCTGTGAATTACATGCCCCAACCCCTTGGGGAAATGCTAGATCTGATCAACTGCACGCCAATATTCACACAGAAATGCCAGTATCAGTATATACCCCCTTTTGGGGCGGACTCTACAGGGCATCAATCGCAATATTACTAGTATTTCCATCACTTGCCGTGCAACGATCGATTCAGTCTGTGAATGCACGCGAAAGGTCCCCCTCCCCGGTCTCAGAATGCTGCATCCCGAGTTGATTTCGATGGAGAACGAGGTGTTCCGCGTCTACCTTGGCTGGACAGCGATTTTGGTCCTCAAAATCTATGCCATGGGCATCCTCACGGGTGCCACACGCTTCGTAACGGTAGTAAGTAATCTTCTTTTTCCACCTGTTGCATCTGCACCGCATCTGCACGAACTTGTTGACACTACTTTGACTTGAGTCTAATATATTATTTTCCAGTCAATGGTATGGCTTGGCGTTAGCTTAGCTTAGTGTAAACAGGGCTAAACTATCTCGAATATTCGACATTTCTGGCTTGCTCAGAATGACGCGACACATTTTAGCTTTGAGAGCTAGGAGAGAGCTTTTCCAGAGAGCGAGGGAGAGAGAGAGAGAGCGAGAGAGAGCGAGAGCGGCGACAGCGATAGCAACAAACAGCGATATAAAGAAAACACAAGCATGAATGCTTTCACAACTTTAAATTTCACGGCGTGCGGCAGACCGAGCCGGCAGAAAATCGTACAAATAATCTAAAATAAAATCTAGAATCAACACCCAAGTGAAAGATGGCCGGCATTGTGGAGCTACTCAGCCTTAATAACCCCGTATTCAAGAGCTATGTGTTTTGGACCGGCGTTCTGGTCATCAAAATGCTGCTCATGAGCCTCCTCACTGGCCTGCAGCGTTTCAAGACGAAGGTGTGTGTGTGTTTGTGTGTGTGGCTAGGGCTGGGGCTTAGGTCAAAGTCTCATTTAAGTGAAAGTCACTAATGTTGCCGCTATCTCTCTATCTCCTGACATTCCAGACCTTTGCCAATCCCGAGGATTTGTTGTCGCCCAAGCTGAAGGTCAAATTCGACGATCCCAATGTGGAGCGTGTGCGCCGCGCCCATCGCAACGATCTGGAGAACATTGTGCCCTTTTTCATCATTGGCCTGCTGTACACGCTGACAAACCCCAGCGTGTTCCTGGCCGTCAACCTCTTCCGCGCCGTGGGCATTGCCCGTATTGTCCACACCATCGTCTATGCCGTGGTTGTGTTGCCCCAGCCATCCCGCGCCTTGTCCTTCTTTGTGGCCCTCGCTGCCACCGTGTACATGGCCCTGCAAGTCATTGCGGCGGCTGCTTTTTAATTATTAGATTTAAAAACAGCTAATTGTTAATGTTGGATTTTTTTGTATACATAAATTCATATGTAAAGCGCAGGTGCAGCACCACGACACTTACATATGTACATACATATATCGGTTTCTTTTTTTAAATTTGTTGTCTATCATTGGGTGATCTTGCTGCAAGTGGCGTTGATTTAATTTTGGTTAGTTTCAATCAGCCTCGCAGGTGATTTCCATCTAGACCTTAATTCCTATCTACCTTGCGGTTTAATTTATCAGCAATATTTTGATTTCCTTAATCAAAGGCCAATCAAATTGATCGGCGACCATATTCTGACTTGGGAGCTAGTGTACGCGTATTTAATTATGCATGTAATTAAGCATTTATACTTGCATACATAATTAAGTAATTTGAGCTCAAGCCAACGTAGTGTTACCCGTTTGTACAGTTTGAGAGCAGCTGCTTTGTGTATGCCCTGTTTACACTAAGCTGCAGGCAAGTACACTGCAGCCCTGACAATTATTACCAAATCAATCCGCATCAACTTTACATTCACAGCATCTATAAATTAGTTGAATTACCTGTTGCATAAAGCAGTACATTTTTGTATTCAATTTAAAACAAGTAGTGTAAACGCTCTTGCTGCGCTCTCTTCATCAACCGGTTATTGTTCTCACTTCTCACCTGGTGGTAGAATATTTTAAGGTGATTCGGCCTCTTTTTTAACTTCCCAATAGGAAATTTCCTGAATTCAGGCGGTATATGTCACACGACTTTTTTATATGAATACGCGTATCAATTAAGTTTTAAATTGTATTGTAAAATAAAGAACAATTTCGAGATATTTCTGTGGCATAGGTCCTTAAGGAGCGGCAAAGTGCTCACAGTCATACCTATTACAGTGATACCTTGAACCAGCAGTTCCAACCGATTGTAGCCCCAGTGGGGCCCTTTCATTGACACATCCATCGCGGCGGTCGGCAGTTCGTTCTCGAGCTCACCTCGCTCCCCTCATTTGCCATCACTTCACACGTTCGTTTTGCGTTTTCTTCGCTTGAGTAAGTATTTGTTTTAACTGTAAACTGTAGAGCTGAGCAAAGGCTTTGCTCTGTTCACTGCCAAGCTGCAGTTGCAGCCATCTCGCTCACTCACCGTTACATCTACGCATTTCCAATGCTAATGTCTCCCGCACCGACCTCTCGGCGGCTAAAGTACCGGCTTTTTGGCAACGAAAATACATAAAGTAGGAGGAGAGAAACGTGTGCTTGTCTATTTTTTGTCTGTGCGCTCTTTTTTATTTGTTGGAGTGAAACAAGAATACAGTGGCATACACATATGTACATATGTGTACATAAGTGAGAGAGTGTGTTTTGTGAGCATGTGTGCATGAGAATAGACAATCAGGAGAACAGGAGAGCGCAGCAAAAGTCCAGTTAGAGTTTGTCTCCTTTCTTCCATGGGGAATGCAACAGGGAAAGGGAAAAGAGAATATAAGTGTTTACACTGGAAAACAAGTTTTGGGCTTGAAAGCATCAAACCGAAACCCCCCCACCCAGCTGTGCAAACAGACTGTGGAACCCATGTGGAACAGGCCCCCTCCTTCGTTCCTTATTTACTTAGTTTCCAGTAGCGTATCTTTCAATCACTGCCACCTGGCGGAGTAAGTACCCTTATCTATATGGCATGCTCGTTAAAAGGTGCTCATTGGTATATGGCGGCACTCAACCTGAACAGAAGCCAGCGCCTGACATTTTAAGACTTTGTTAAGCATTTGGCCAAACATGGGAAATTCTTAAATACATATTATTCAGGGCGAACAATTCAGGAAGAGATTCACAGCGGTGCAACTAGAAAACTATGCAATGTTTCCCCCATTGTGAAATTCGGAATCTCTCAGTCATCCTCTTTGATAAGGAAAACCATGGAGACAGACTCTTTTCTATTGTTGTGTGTTGGGAACTTTTCAAACCACGTCATCGTATAATATGTACGTGAAATACGTAGTTCCGGACCTGACCTTTTGCTTTCGATTGAATAATAATCTCACGATACCATGAGACGACAAGAAATCGTCTCGGAAATCTGTAGCGTGTTTTTGTTATTTGGCTGATTAGACGGTGGGCTCTAGGGGTCGCCAGAGGCCAGATCTTTGCGGTAGGGAACGGGAACCATCTGGCATGTGGAGTGTGTGTAATCAGCAATCAGCGAGCAGCCTTCGGAATTTAGCATTTAGCATTTGGCATTTGTTTATTTCATTTCATTCTTCCACTTCCGCTCTATCCGTAGAGAGATGCCAGCCAACAAGTCGTACCAGAGGCCCGCGGATTATATTGATCCCGGCACACCCTCCAAGTGCAAATGGCATCTGGGGACCAAGGAGAAGACGCCGCACACGCAGCGCGGCATTGCCCACAGGCAGAAGATCACTCCGGACATCCTCGAGGTGATTGGCTGCACCCCGCTGGTGCGGCTCAACCACATCCCGGCGAAGGAGGGCATCGAGTGTGAAATGTGTAAGAGTCACCAGAGACAGAGTCCCTTCCCCTCACTGCCTCTCTAATGATATTCTCCGATAGATGCCAAGTGCGAGTTCCTGAATCCCGGTGGCTCGGTGAAGGATCGCATCGGCTACCGCATGGTGCAGGATGCCGAGGAGCAGGGCCTGCTCAAGCCGGGCTTCACCATCATCGAGCCGACGTCCGGCAACACGGGCATCGGTTTGGCCATGGCCTGCGCTGTTAAGGGGTACAAGTGCATCATCGTCATGCCGGAGAAGATGTCCAACGAGAAGGTATCGGCCCTGCGCACCCTCGGCGCCAAGATTATCCGTACGCCCACCGAGGCGGCCTACGACTCGCCCGAGGGTCTCATCTACGTCGCCCAGGAGCTGCAGCGCCAGACGCCCAACTCGATTGTGCTGGATCAGTACCGGAACGCAGGTAATCCGTTGGCCCACTACGACGGCACGGCCGCGGAGATCCTCTGGCAGCTGGACAACAAGGTGGACATGATTGTGGTATCCGCCGGCACGGCCGGCACCATCAGCGGCATTGGTCGCAAGATCAAGGAGCAGGTACCCGCCTGCAAGGTCGTCGGTGTGGATCCCTACGGCTCCGTCCTGGCCCGCCCCAAGGAGCTGAACAAGAGCGATGTGCAGTTCTACGAGGTGGAGGGCATCGGCTACGACTTCCCGCCCACCGTCTTCGACGACGGCGTGGTGGATCTGTGGTCCAAGATCGGGGACGCGGACTGCTTCCCCATGAGCCGCCGCCTCAACGCCGAGGAGGGTCTGCTCTGCGGCGGCTCCAGTGGCGGGGCGATGCACGCCGCCCTCGAGCACGCGCGCACCCTGAAGAAGGGCCAGCGCTGCGTGGTGATCCTGCCCGACGGCATACGCAACTACATGACCAAGTTCGTCTCCGACAACTGGATGGAGGCGCGCGGATTCAAGCAGCCCGTCAACGAGCACAGCCACTGGTGGTGGAATCTGCCCATCGCCCAGCTGGAGCTGCCCACCCCCAGCGCCCTGCTGCAGTCCAGCGCCACAGTGGGCGAGGCAATTGCCCTGATGAAGCAGCATCGTGTGGACCAGCTGCCCATGATCGACGCTGAGGATGGGTATGTGGCAATGTGCAGCCTCCTTTAGGGGATTCCCCTGCTCACATCTCTCCCTCTCTCTCTTTGCAGCTCAATTTTGGGCGTCGTCGGCCAGGAGACGCTGATCAATCAGATCGTTAGCATGAACCGCCAGCAGACAGACCCCGCTCTCAAGGCCCTCAACAAGCGCGTAATTCGTCTGGCACCCAACGAAGTGCTGGGCAAGCTGGCCCGCATTCTCGAGGTGGATACCAGTGTCCTTATTGTGGGCAAGAGTGCAGCCGGCAAGGAGGAGATCAAGTCGCTGGCCACCAAGCTGGATGTGACCTCATTCATTGTGGCCGAAAAGAATGTGAAGGCGGCGGCCAATGGCAATGGCACCGCCACCAATGGCAACAGCCACTAAAGGACTTTTCCTCTCCATAAGGAAGGAGCAACAAAAAACCCAAAACCAACCAAACCCCGAAACCCAGTTTGTGTCCCATATACTGACTGTAGCTACCAGCTGATAACTTATTCGTCTATCCACCAACTCTCATGCATTTGTCCATTTTATAATAAAAAAAAAGGAATTTTTAATATACGCAAATTTGAATTTGAATTCAAAAAAGCGTTGAGAAAATGAAAGTGTTTGTCTTTTGCAATAGATGGCGCTGTAAGGCAGTTTAGTTTGGCAGAAGTCCACTAGATGGTGGCTAAGTGGGTGAAAACTGTGCAATAAGCCACTAGATGGCGCCAGCTCAAACGTTTTTTCAAAAATACCTTAATGGACTAAGATGGATAGAAAAATCGATGGATATATAGACAGGAATCCTGTTCCTTTACACCCTCCACAACCGCAAATGCATAAACCTTTAGTTGATCAGGTTTGTCATACGAGTATGTATACAATATATAATATATATTTCGATCTTTTCGCTTACACAATGTAGTATATAGGGGCAGCGTCTTCCGAAGGGTGTTGCGCACTAGAGGCCCTTTCATGAGTACACACACACACAGTATATTCGAAATTAACACTCACTCCCCCCCGCTCGCACCACTCAAGACTCAAAGACAAAGAGCACAGAGAGAGAGAGAGAGAGAGAGCTGAGTAGAGTGTATGTTTTGGGTGTGCTCATGGCAGGGGCTCTATTCCGGAACCAAACATTTACAGTTTGACAAATACTAGAGGCAAAAAAAACGAGATATAATTTAAGAACTAAGTTACCCGCTGAGAGAGAGGGAAGCTACGAGAGCAAGACGACAGGGCGCGAGATTCCTAAATGCGGTTTCCGTGAGATAGAGAGGGACAGGGAGAGCTAATATACAAGTACATCCACACAAGAGAGAGAGACAGAGATAGAGACAGCGATGCTTGGAATGCTTCGAGGGGCTTTTGGGGCGTACCGACCCTAGACTCCGCGATTGGGCAGATCCTTGACCTTGTAGATGCGCACCAGCCAATGCTCCGTGGTGTATGCCTCCTCGAGGACATCCAGCTCAAAGTCCTTGTTGCCAATCTCGGCCGCACGCACCCTGTCATAGCCTTGGGCCTTGCCACCTTCGGTGTACATCTGGCCGAAGCGATAGTAGCACATCTTGTACATGAGGCAATTGAGGAGCGTGGGTGAGCCCTCCTTGTCGACACGAAACTCTCCGTTGGCCGCATAGTAGTCCTTCTCCTTGATATGCGCCCCACGGTCCGTGCTGCCGCCGATGCGCACCATCCACAGGAACTTGTTGATATCGTCCGAGGAGTAGCCGGTGAGGCCGCCAAAGATCACCAGGACATAGTCCACATCCAGTTCGCGCATTATCTCGTAGGCCTTCTCCTCGGACGAGGCCATGGCCTGGCCCACGCGCGATATATGCGTATTATTCCACGTGTTGTTGTCCACCAGAATTGTGCGATTAGCCATGGCGGTGATCTGATAGCCATAGTCCCACCAGGACATAATGCGGGCATCCTACAAGCAGACAGGACAGAGATGAACCGATTAGAATGGGCGGGAATCGTTTTTAGGAGTGGAATTAAAAGATGTAGGTGGGATTTGTCTTAGGTCAGATATTGTTTTAGTACTCATTATGTTTCATACTCTTCCTATCAAGAATTTACACAATAATCATCATTTAAGCGGGGAGGTGGGAAGGGGAATGTGAATAGGGCATCTACGTACCTCTGGTGTATTCATCTGCAGCCAGTAGTAGGCCTCTCGAAAGTCATCAAAGATAATGCGACCACCGTCATGGGAGCGGGCACTCAGGACAATGCTGGGCGAGGAGTAGGCCTCCGAGGTGACCCACGTACAGTGGAGCGTGTAGACAATCAGCATCATTGTGATGATGGCCACAAAACCAATGGCCACCTCGCTCTTAACGCCGCCCGCCTGCTGTTCGAGTTTCTTGTGATGCCGCTTGCTGTCCGTGGGCTTGGCAGCGCCGCCAGCGTCCACGCTCTTGATGTACTTGGCCAGCAGATGTGAGATGGCGATGCCCGATAGCACACACATCACGGGCGCCAGCACCAGCATGAGGCGCACCATAACACCGGCAAAGTAGATGCTCGTCACGCCATACAAAATGATGAAGATGTTCGAATCGGTGAGCTTCGAGAAGCAAAAGTAAAGGCCAGCGGGAAAGAGAAACACCAGAATCTGCAAGCATCGAGAAACATTGATTTTAGTCGGAGCAGCAGAAGAGAAGCGCAGCCGTAAGGGATCATAGTGCCTTCAGCGATCAAAGTGCTAGGTAATCATGAAATGCATTAAGTCGCAACTCATACGCATCGTTGTTGGATTTTCATCACAGGCGGAGCAATGGCAATCCCCTCCCCCCACAGAGTGAGCGCCCACAAAACGCACCTGAAGATCAAAGTAAAAGGATGACCAGGACGTGGGCTGATGCTCCGACACCGAGGCAATGATGGGTATGTGATTCTTGGCATAGGATGGATCCAGCAGCGAGTAGAAGCGTCCCGTCCAGGGCGACACTTTGCCGGTAATCGTCAGCAGAGTGCCCACGACCAGCACCAAAGTGAGCACACTCGACACCAGCGTCTTGAAGAGCAGCTCAAAGTGATCCTTGGGTATGCGAGAGCGCAGATAGTCCACGAACGCATGAATCTGGCACAGGCCAAAGACGCCAAGGGCCTGCAAAGGTGAAAAAAGGAGTCGACATTAGTTGAGAGAAGGGCAGCGAAGGGGAATGGCAGGGCAGGGCATGGCATGGAATGGAATCTAAGGATCAAATCAGTTTGGTTTGTTCGTACTCATTATGTTTCATACTCTTCCTATCAAGAATTACAAAAGTAATCATCACATTTTGATCCGCAAATTCAAGAGCCACAAATAAAAGGGAAGGGGGCGGGCAGGCAGGCACTCACCAGCATATGCTCGGAACTCTGGATGGGCTGGAAGCCCACAAACGATATTTGCATGGAAAGGATTGTGCCCACGCAGTAGAGCGTGCTGTAGGCAATGTAGATCCTGTGCGAGAATCGTCCGGTGATCATCAGGGCCAGCACATGCAGCGGTATCAGATTGATGAGGAACACATAGCCGCCCCACGAGGACACCATGTAGAAGTAGGCCAATGCGGACATGGCCGACCAGAAGATGGTGCCCGTCTTGACCGCCTTTATCCACAGATAATAGGTGAGGAGCATGCAGAAGATGGCGATGCCCTCGTTGTCATAGGATCCGGCCACCGACCGCGATATATAGCCAGGAACAATGGAGATCAAAGCGGCAGCCACCAGGCCAGCACCAGTGCTCTGCAACGGGAAGGGAAACAAAAGTTACAGCCACGTGCACGACGACATAACCTCCAACGGGAACGGGGACACGTACATGAATTTCCTTGGTCAGGGCGTAGGTAACCAGCACGGTCAGGGAGGAGAAGAAGGGGGCCAGGAATACGCACACATTGCGTATGTCAATGGTTATGTTCAGCAGCCACATGATCCGGTACAGGGCCGCGGATGTCAGCATCAGCCCCGGGTAGATGGTGCCGCCGATGATGCGGCCCAGCGGATACCAGGCGCGCTCATCGAACCAATTGTGGAACTTGTAGAAGCCCTGCTCGGCCAGGAACCTCGTGGTGCGGTAATTGAAGTAAGGATCGAATTCATGGATCACACTCTCGAACCGCAGCACCGAAAATAAGCGCGTGGCGAAGGCTGCAGCCGGAAAGAAAAGGAGGAGAGCGTTTGATTATCACGATTCTTCGATCATCGATTGCGTGCCTATCGATAGGGGAGCGCTTGAACCGGTTCGCGGCGGGCACGAACCAGTTTGGAATGTTTGGTTCTTTTTCCCAACACGCCCACACACACATATTTTAGCATCTTGAAATGCATATGGTAGTACTTACACAGCACCGCAGCCAGTATGAGGATGACCAGCCTGAGCAGATGCTCCTGCTTGTCCCAGGTGAGGAGACCCTTGGCCCTGCTGGCGACGCTACCGCCCACGCCTCCGCCAATGTCCACGGCCATGGTTTTGCCGGTCGGTGTATGCCGGTTGCTGGGATTTGGGGTGTTGCGGGACAGAACTACACGTAGGTAAGGGCTCGGGTTACAGCTCCAATGCACGCGCTTGTCCTGCACATTACCTGCACTGGCTCACAGTTGATAATGGGACGAAAAAAATACTTTTAAACTGCGCGACGGAACTTTATTCGTGGCAGGAACTCAGCAGTGGAAGGGATGTGGGTCGTTCATGAACGAACAGTGAAGCGCCATTGTCGCCAAAAATTTGTTGATGGTTTTTCTTATCGATACGAAAAGCGCATCTCTAGGAAGGTTGCAAGGTGAGTTACATAGAGTGGAAATAAACTCAAACGAAGGTAGCTAATACGGATATCATTGTGAGTCGTCAACTGAACTAATTTAGTGTCTTTAGTCAGTGCAAATCGACACCAAATTCTGTTGTTTCTGATACCAGCGAATTTTGAATCTACTCACAAATATCGGTATTTTTGTGCGATAAACGGAATGAATTTAGCGGGGTTGTTAGCCTTGATGGTATGTTCAGGAATTTCGGGTGGATTTAAAATACTTTCTGTGCCGCTCTGCCTGTTTTTCCCACCCTTGTTTTCCTCAGCCACATGAGTTTTCTGTTATCATGTGACTGAAAAACAAATTTTTTCAAACAAGCGGCATATCTTGTAGTGGTGTCAAACCATCGACCGTACCGGCTAGCAGCAAAACATCGACTATATCGATAGTACCCTCTATGGTCGGACACCCACCTCTAGTATCTTGGATCTTGGACGGGGCACGGCCTTGCCGCCCCCATTTGAAACACGACCGAACACTCGGGCCGCGAACAATGAAATCGAATTATTTTCTAAGTTCAGAGTAGTTGAGATATCTCTAGAAATTCATTGTCAAAAAAATATATACATCTATTAACATTCCCAGTCGGGTCGTCGGATTGTCGCTTGTCGTCGCAGTGTCGTTGGGTCGCGAAGCAAATAATAGAAACAGATTTCTGCTGGTAAATAAACGAGTAAATTATTTATTCACTCTCGCTCTCTCACGTGTAAAATATAAATCTTCCCGTGTGCTCCACACATTCTGTGCGTATCTTCCCTCCCCCCCTTCTGTGTGTGTGTGTGTGGTTTTTTTTTGAGTGACTGGACTAGTGTGTGTGTTATTTTGTTCTTTTGCCAAATGTTGTTCATTCAAGCTGGAGTGTGGTGTGAGTGGGAATGTGACAGGGAGAGTTATATACATAACCAAAGCGTCGGCAGAGGGCTTTTTGTTGTTTTTTGTTGCTACTGCTGCTGCTGTTGTCGCGCCAAAAGTAATTAAATAATATCTATAATTACAGTTAACGTACAAACTGGAGTGTAAGCCTGTATGTATCTGCGTGTGTTTGTTTGTGTGTATTTTGAATACAAAATGCACACAAAAAATGCTCAAGAATGATGAAAAATCGAACATCAACACGAGTTACGCTCTCCAAAAATGCATAAGTATGTGTGTGTGTGTGTGTTTGTGTGTGATTGTCCCAAGGCGGGTGGTGGCAGCGCAGCAGCAATAGGAGCAGCAGCAGTAGCAACAACAACAACGGGCAGGCAGCGACGTAAGCAGCAGAAATTGCAGCAGTTGCAAGCACGCACAAGGCAAAGTTGAACAGGAAAGGGACGGGGCCAAGAGTTGGAGGAGGACAAAGAGTTCGAAAAAAAGGAAAAGAAAAAAGCACAGGCGGGAGAAGGAGTAATAGCAAAAGAAACGAACGAGGGGGTAAGCAGGAAAAAAAAGAGTGCAAGGCAGCGGCGGCAACAAACTCTCAAGCTCCTGCTAATGCTTTCTCCCCCACCACCACCAGACGCCACCACCAGTGCTTTCATCAATTGCTCTAACTCGCTCCCACTTGTACTCTGTGCGTTTCTTTGTAAGATTTGTGTGTTCGTGTGTGAGTGTGTGCGTGTGGGTGATTGCATTTGCATGCCATGCACTCTCCCATGCGTATGCGGGTGTGTGTGTGCATGGATTTATGAATGTGTTGAGTGTGTGTAGGGGGACTTAAATACGTAAATATGTATATGTAAATATATATTACAGCTACATAAGCCCCCCTGCACCCGTTGCCGAGCGGGTGGTACCGATTACCGGCTCCAATTTCAGATTTCCATCCAATAAAATATTTACACCACGAAACGGTAAAATATTTTTGATTTCCACTTGCCTTTCCGGTTGGAAAATGCATTTGCCATGGCCTCTTCCTTTGTTGGGGGAATTTCATCTATTAACCCATTGAACACAGTGCTGTCCCTGATCATAAAACTGCACTTTATTTATTATTTAATTCTATTAAAATACGATTTTTCATGATGTATCGCTGATGTTTGGGTAATTATATTATTGATTCATGAAAATGTTATTCACGGCTGGATAAAGGTACATTCCCATTTCCCAATCTTTCTTTATACTTTCCTTTACCGAAGCAGTTTTTATTATTAAATATTTCTCTTTGCTTTTCAGTTTTTTTGTTGTTTTTTTTAAATGTTAAATATAGTATGTGGATGGGACTCTGTTTTTATGATTATGATTATCATTATTATAATTCTTATTGTTGTCTGTTTTTTTCCGTCCTCGCTCTTTCTGTTTACTCCGTGGGAAACGGAAATTGTCAACAAAAAAAAACCTGTCCGTCGTTTCACTTTCTGTTTTGCCTCGAAGGCATCCTCTCCACTCCACTCCACTCCACTCCATGCCACTCCGTCATTATCCATTATCCACTCTCCCTACCCTAAAAGTTGTTAACAAATTATAAATAACAAACGAAATTAAAGAAACACAAGCGAAGCAACACAGTCTCGCAGTTGCCGTTGCCCTACGTTTTCTTTACATAAATACAATTTCATGTAATTAAACTTTTACGGCGCTTCCAACTTTGATGAGTCCCCACCGCCCCCTCGATCAGTGTCCCATTTTCCAATTGTCGCCATAAACGAAACGAACGGAACAAGCGTATGGACTTCCAATTGGATTTCACGGTTCGAAAGCAGCTCATAAGCAGCCCAGTCTGTGGGCCAAATACCAATTAGAATCGGTGGAAAAAGATATCGCGTATCGAAGAACGATAGGGGTAAAGGCAGTCCGCTAATTGTTTTAGGGGAAATATGTTCGAAAGAATTTACCAAAAAACTTGTATCTGGATTCGTAATAAAATTGGTCATAGGCTAGGGCGGATATCAATGGGGTTCCATAAATGCAGCGACACTCAAAGGGAAAGCGATTACACGTGCCCCATTAGATGATTTCCTCGCTTTTCCCGCATTTCCCCATCGATGATTACTCAAATGAATTACCATCAATTGCAGTCCCTAGGCAATTGATGACTTGGATACCCCCAATGACTTCCTTAGAAAAAAAACAGCAAGAAATGGAGAAAACTCTCTCTCTCTTTCTCCCCCCTACTCATTTCTCTTTGCAATGTGCGGTCAATATTGTCATTGGTCATTGGCCATTGACATGCCATCTTCTCTATTGCTTCAACATCATCCCAGCCCACTGTTCGATGAGAGGCGCTGCCCACACCAATCCACAGCAAACCGGAGCACTGCCACTGTCCACTCCTCCACAGTGCTGGCGTCAACTCCCTCGTGGCAATTATCAGACGAATGCAGCGACCAAGTCAAGTGCCCCACAAACTTATTGGCATTTTAGCATCCAAGAGGTTTTATTTTCTGGTTTTTTTTTTGTCTGTATATTTTCTATGTGCATATCGTTTAAAAAAAGAAAAGCAAAACCAGCAAATGAACTGAATGCGTGGTCGTTTGAATTGTCTTTGGTGCCATGTGTTGGCCTGGCCGTTCGCTGGCTCGCTCGTTCGAGTTGTGGCTAAAAATACCCTGACTTTCGGGGTATGCAATGGACCTTTAGGGGGTGCTCTATCTTTGGGGGAAAGTTCTCCACTATTTACGAGTTTTGTCTCTGGCACGAGATGAACCAAAAATGAGTGCGATGAAGGGTTTGGGTAGAGAAGAGCACAGCAGAGTATTCCTAATGTGTTTTACTTGTCTCACCGCTTTCCAACATTCCTTCCACCTACTCCTACTCCTTCTCCTGTAGAGTATTTAAATTTCGTCATGCTTTAAACATCAATTTCTTATTTATGGTTTTCATGTATTATACATTTTATTATTATATGTCTCTTCTTTCCGCTCTTCCGCTCTACCCCTCTTCTTGGCGTGCAAGCTTCGTTCCCATTTGGTGTTTTTTGTTTTTTTTGTTTGGGCTTTTGGCCAGGCCGAGACGCTGGCTTAATCGTTGCTTTTGCGGTTGTTGTTGTTGTTGCTACTTTTTCAAGGCAACAACATGACGATGACTTCATCTTCTCTACTCCCATACGTTGTCGCTGTCGCCGTCTGCATAGTTTTTTGTTTTTTAAAGAGTTCTGTGAATTTTGTGTTGGTGTAGCATTGTTGTAGGTGTACGGATGGGATGTGTTGGTTGGTGTATGTTTATCAACGTTAAACAATGATTTTGTAGGGTGTAGATTGGTGCTGTTAACACTGTACTATGGTGTTGGTGTGTGTTTTTTGTGGTCTGGAAAGTTGCTGGGGGTTCTAACGTGTTGTTTTATTTTTTTTGTGGTATGCCTAGATTTTGGTGAATGTTTTTCGCGAGTTTTCATTAGCGTTGGTGTATATTTTTGAGGGTGTAGCAGAGTGTTGATCTGCATAGCTGTTGGTGTATGTTGTTAAAGGTGTGAATTGGTGTTGGATTGTTGTTAAAAGTGTTGATTTATGTTTTGTTTGTTTTTGTGACTGTCTTAATTTTTGTTGGTGTCTTTTTATTGGTGTTAATTGGTATAGGTTTGTTGTTGATGACCATGACCAACCATTGTTGGTGTGTGTTTTATCGTTTGTGTGGATTGTACAGATTGTTTGTTGCTATGCACTTTTTGTCGTTCCTTTGCTTTCTTGCTACCCACTGCCCCTCGCCTGCATCAACAACAATAAAGATGATGATAATTGTCCATGATGATGAAAGCATTGGCCTTGCTTTCTGATTGTTGTTGGTGTTTCCTGTGCGATTTGTGTGTCACATCATCATCATCATTATCCGCACAGAAGAAATTGTCGGATGAGTAGGAGAAGGAGGAGAAGCGTAAAAGTTTATGCAAAGTGTTGAGTAATCCTCCACATCAGCGTCATCGTCATCGTTATGGTCATCATCCCCCCTTTTCATAATCATCAACCGCTGGTGTCAAGCGCTTTCAATAATACATTTGTATACTATCCAGGAGTGACAACTCGACCACGACCTGTGGTCCGATGGTGACATCAAATTGATTATTGTATGCGCCTTTCCCCCAACACTCACTCATACTCTTCCTCCACTCTCTTTTTCTGTCTCTGTCTGGTTTGTTGTTTTATTGTTCAAGTCCATGCCGGAAATGTGTCCCGAGTCCCGACACCATCCCCAACAATAAACCCAACCCAAACCATATACATACAAAAAAAAAAAATGTACAGTGAAACGCTGCATAGATGGAAAAGGAAGGCTTAGCTGTATATCTGGAATCATGGGGGGGGACCTTTCACTGTATCTTGCCCCCTTTTGGGCATTGTCTGTATGTTGGCCCCCCTGTTTTTTTTTGGTAGTTCTTTTTTGGGTCAGCTAAAAGCAGAAAACCAACATTTGTTGGGCGCTTGGGTTTCGAGCAAGTTTCCGCATACAATATGTACAATATTTGCTTTGTTGCACACGTACTACCAGTATGAGTATATTCTCTGGAGGAGGCATTTGGCCAGCATTTCGCTTCAAAGAACAGGTTGTGTGTGTGTGTGTGTGTGTGTGTGTGTGTGTGTGTGCCCGAAAGATCTGTATCTCTTCCACTGCGGACTTTTCTATGCATCTGTTTGGTCATCATTCGGTGTGGTACATGGACTTTTATGGGTAGCACTGATATTGTTGTAGGTGAAGTGAAGGCAGAATGAAGTCTGGAAGTGAAAGTTTCTGTTTAGCATCTGCTACAAGAATAATGATATCCAGAGGAGTATCTTTATGTCATAATTTGTAATGGGGAAAAAACCAGCTGTCCATCCTCGGATGGCCACACTCGGAACCCTTTGGAAATGCCATTTTTTTGCACAAAGAACTCGTCTAATGGCGTGGAGTGACGCAGCGTCATGTGGCGCGACTCCCACTGCTTCATCGTTGATGATTGACCGTTATTGATTAACGGTTTTTTAATTAATGGCAACTTTTAATTTACCGTTGCAGCAGCTGCGAAACAATGCAACAATGTGAGACGGGACAGCAGCGAGAGACGAAGCAGCAGCAGCAGCGAACCCAAGCAGTGCGTTCAACATACACCACCAGCAGCAGCAGAATAACCCCCCGCCCCCATCGTCAGCTGCCTAGCGGAGACTGCAACGCCAACGTCAACGCCTACGCCAGCGACCACGCCTACGCTTACGTTTGCTGAGGCAGCTACGAGGAGAGAGCAAGCTGACAAGGAGAGCGACAGACTGACACGCGGAAGAGTGAGAACGAGAGTGAGAGAGTCACGGGAGAGAGCGTCGTGTAGGTAGGCCAAGGCCATGCCCAGCACAGCCGGCAGCGCCGCCAGCGTCGGAGCTTTGATCAACAGCGCCGGCAGCAGCGCCAGCGTCATGGGCATCGGTGCGGGCGGCGGCAGTGGCGTGGGCGCAGGTGTGGCTGCTGCTGCCGCTGCCGAGGTGGGCGCCGGCGCCGCAGCTGCCGCCTCAGCAGGCACCCTGATAGCGCAGAGCACGGCGGGCACGAGCGCCGCCAGCGGCACGATCACGTGGGACAACAACGGCACCCTGCGCTCCATCAATCCGGGCGACTGGTCCATCGAGCAGTGCCTCAACTGGACGCAGCCGCATCATCTCTACTTTCAGCTCGGCTGGGCCTTCCTGTTCCTGGCCTTCCTCGCCCCCCACGGCCCCTTCGGCTCGCTGTGGATGCGTGCGATGCTGCTCATCGGCTGCATTATGATGGGGATGTACGGCTACCTGGTGGAGTGCACCCCTGATGTGGTCCTCTGGTCGGGCCTTGGCATCGGCGTCAATTTCATCTATCTTATTGTGGTGCTCTGTCGCCTGCGACCCGTGCGCTTTGAGCAGGAGATTGAGGCGGTAAGTCTGCACCATGCGATACTCGTATATATTTTCTAGTCTGACTTCCAAAAAGTAGGCTACGTATAAGTGGGGGAGTGCTGCTGCTGCGCTGCTGATGTCTCTCTGAAGTAGTTTCCAAACGGGACAGTAGCAGCAGCGGCACTGCACAACCATAGAGAGATAGAACCATTGCAAAGAGGGCTTTGCTTTTGCATTGCTGCTGCGTCGTTTAGACAGCGCTTAACTTTCGAGACTACTCTCACAGATTTGCCTCCCTATTTTTCTCTCATGCTATTTTTGATATTTTATTGGCGCAGCCTAAAAGCATGCAATAAAATTCTTAAAGCTAACCGAAATCCGTCTAAAATCATTTTTGAAAAGAAGGCAGAGACGGATATCCGCTCCTTTACCTATTTAATAATATTTTGACGGATCGACGGGTATTTTCTTTACATTAAAATTAATTTACCGCCCCCAGAAACCCAGTAAAAAGAATTTCTTTAATTTAAGCACACTTTCAAGTGGTTTGAATATTTTTTATTGATTTTTTACTATTATTTTTTTGTTTGCTTTTCACTATTTTTATTTGGTGTTTTTTTTGTTTTGTTTCTTTTTATTTGTTGTTTTTTATATTTATTCTATATTTAATTTAAAAACTATTATTCACTTAGTATTTGTTTGCTTTCTCAATTAAGCAGATAAATATTGTAGGTTCGATGAATTAATAAATAACCAAAAAAAAAGGAGAGATATCAACGGAAATGTGATGAAAAAAAAAACCGATAGCTTTCGGCATAATTAATTATTAATAGACTATTAATTAATAACTGTGTGTGTGTTTGTTTATTTTCTACGCGGCTATCGACTAAATGTTTTGTGAATGTGTGTGTGTGGTTGGGTGGGTTTGAGTGGTGGGTTGTGGGTGGTGTTTGGGGGTGAGTTTTTATCACAGGAAAATCAGATTGGAAAATCGCAGAAAATACTCGTTTTGTTTTTGTTTCGTGCGTTTCAAGAAATTATTTTGTTTGGATGGCAAATGATTTTTGAATGTGGAATTTAATTTATCGTTGAATTAAATTTAAATACAATCGAGAGAGTGCGTAGTGTGGCGTGGCGTGGTGTTGTCGTGCGCTTTGTGATTTAAATGATTTTTAGACTCTAAGATTAATTTATAAATTCTTGGATGCCAGAACAGATGATATTCCGGCGCTGAACGCTCGCCCTGCTCATCTCCTTTCCTCTCGCCAGACTCTCTCTATTCCGAGTGGGGGGTGCTGTGCCCTAGCTAAGATGTAATTTCGATGCCAGAAAATACAATTGCAGACACGTGGCCAGCATGACGGTCATGTTGCCAATGGCAATGGTCATGTGGATGCGACGGAAGCCCTTGTGGATGCGCTGATAGTGCGGACAGTCGATGAGGTCGCCCTGGACGAGGCTGCCCACCTCCTGGCCACTGCCAATGGCGCCCTCAATCTTGTACTTCTCGTGCATCAGCTTCAGCATCGGCGGCACCAGATACAGGCGCACCACCACCTCAATGCCCGCCGCCAGAGCCAGCGATCCGACCTGGATGCCCGACGCGGTCGTCCAGCCGCTGAGGAAGTACTTTGCATAGGTCACCAGCATTGTGAGGCTGAGCATGGCGTTGAAGGCAAAGTACCGGGGGAACAGTATCTGCTGGCACTGCCCGAAGATGTGGCGCGGCAGGGAGAAGTACAGCGAGAGTCCTGAGCGAGTAAAAGAGATTGGCGATTAATGAAACGAGTTCCATTCGGGGAGTGCACAAGGGGATTACGATTTGTCGATGGATGGAACGCTGACAGATGGATGCATATGGATGGGATCCCTTTGAGCCTTGATAGCAGCAGATTTTTCCAAGTGGAGAAGACACTTACCCGAGACGAATGTCATCCAGATCTGCGAACCAAAGTGAGTGGCGAATGCCCCCAGATAGACGAGGTTCGGCAGGGTCCCTCCACCTCCACCTTCTCCTCCTCCTCCTCTGGCTGGGCTGCTGCTGATGCTGCTCAGAGTTCTCGTCGTTGTTGTTGTTGTTGTTGGTGTCGTTGCGGGGCTACCCTCGATCAGGTCGCGACCAACAGTCATTAGCACAAAGGCCAAGATGCAGACGGCTATCAAGTGTGCTGGCTGTGTGGTACGTGTCAATATTCTGTGCAGATAAAAGAAGATCGAAATAAGAGTTAGTTAACTCGCAAAAGCAGTTATCAACTTGATGATTAATCGATGAATGCGCACTGTTCGGGTGTTTGAGTGCTTTGATGTATCTAATCTGAATAAGTTATAGCCATGCCATGCAATCCAGAGTCCGCTGCTGTTGCTTCTGCCTAACACGAGTGCAGTCCAAACTGCAAACCCTCGAACCAGGCTGTTGTAACTCTTTTCGCAGAAACGACATTTGCTTATGTCACAGACTGTACGTAAAGGCTGCAAGAATGCACTCTCTTAAAAAGAATATCCGACGTTTCTCTCTCTCTCTCTGGTTACGTGACGTATGCACACACGTGGCCCTCACGATAAGATTCGCTTGCAGCAAACTTTCGCACAAGCGAGCGAGCGAGCGAGCGAGCGAGCGAGAGAGAGAGAGCGCACGATCCGATCGCACGCTAATAAATTATTTCTGTCTGTCTCTTGCGCGTGTGTGTGTATGTGTGTGTGTGGGTCTACGTCTACGCATTTGTTGCGTCGGCCTGTCTGCTCTCTATCTTCTTCCCCCTTCGGTGGGTGCCCATTTTTGCATACATTTATTCGCGCTTTTATTTCTGCTGTTGGCTGTGCTCTGCTTCTGCGGCGAATATGGAGCTAGAGCTAGAGCTAGAGTGGCGTACGTGCGAAAACGCATGCAACCAAATATTGAACATTTTTTCCACTTCCCCTCAACCAAAGGCCCCTCTCCCCAACCCAACATCCACAGTGGGTCGGGGGGAGGGTACGGGACAGAGTGAAGCCATAACTAAAGCAGAAAATTGACAATCTACATAACCGTAGATAATTGTGCACTTGCACCTTTAAGGCGAATTCAGTGAACGGAGCGAATTCAGAGAATCAGCTGTGCGCGCCGTCCAGCTGATAAAAATCCAGAAACAGAAGCAACAGCAGAGAGGATGGGTGGGAGGAGGAACGTAACTGACTCAGCAACAGAGAAAGAGAATGAGAGAGGAGCCGACGGACGACGAAGACGACGACGATCCAGTAGCACCTACCTATCTCTCTCTGTCTCTCTCGCTGCTGTGACGTCGCCACAGAAATCAGACTTTGATCGCGTGGAGGGAGGAATGGGAGGCAAATGCTGCTGAGGGAACTCTGTTGACGTTGACGCCAGCGCACTTTGTTCCACGCGACAATTTCATTGTCAAGGGAAGGGCGAGGAAGCTCTATTGAGTCTTGGTTTCGCGTCAGGGATCCCCGCCAGCAGACAAGCTCTGGAGCACACCCCTCACGCTCTGAAAAGCTGACTCAACGGTCAAGGCTATACGCTCCAATGGTATTTTATCGTATCTATAAATACTCTTGCTCGTATTCTCTAATTATATTTAGTAATCATTTTTGATAGGTAGGTCCCCCAAATGAATCACCAGTATGAACTGGTTTTTTTTTTGTGGGGCAGAAATTGGAGATTGAATTGGGCTAGGTTATGGGCGCATTTTTGGCCTTATCAGTGGGACCGCTTTAGGAACTTCGTTGGGAAGTGCTAATGTGATTTAATATCAAATTCATCTTTCTTTAAGCTTTGAATATCGTCTGGCGGTGGTCTAGCTTTCAGCTGCTTGCATTAAGGTAGCGTAGTGTCCAGACAACAACAGCTGACAACAGCTTATACATTATATGCACATATAAAAATTCCAAAAGCACTCGGGGAAAATAATGAATTGTCGTGATCGGGCGATCGGTGATCGGGCGGCATGATCCATTACCGTGCAAACGAATGATAAGAGGGATGCCTGTTGCCTGCTGATAATTCCCAGTTTTCTACTGGAATTTTTTTGTCACATGGTAAAATGATGATAGATGATGGGTGTGTGCTTGTTTGTGCTATTTTGGGGGCTCGATTAACGACGGGCATAAGGGAAGGTACTCACGTGTAGAGGCGACTGTCCTGCAGCTGTGCAACCAGACAGGCGATCCTATCCGATACCTTGCGGGTCATTTGGGTGCCAATGGCGAGGGCATCGTCCATGGAGGGTTCCATCGAGCTGAGCTTTCGCTGCTGCTGTGCTTTCAGCTGAGAAATATCCTCCACCTGTTGCTGTTGCTGCTGCTGCTGCAGTTTGCGGAATCGTCCGCACATTTTGGGAATTTTGAAGATCTCACTGTTATTGTTGTTGTTGTTGCTGCTGGTGTTATCCATGCTGCTGCCCTTTGGGCTGTGGGTCTCTGTTAATGTCAGGTTCTCTGCCGCTGTCACAGCCACTGCTGCAGCGCTGTTTGTAACTGTTTCTGCTCTTTCTGGCTCTGTTGCCTCTGGCTCTGCATCAACCATTTGCACTGCCTCTGCAGAGGCCAGCTGCATAGAGGTGCTATCGGTGCCGCTATCTTCGCTGTCGCTGTAATTATTGCTGCCGCTGCTGCTGCTCAGCTCCAGCTCTTCTAGGTATTGCTCCTGCTGCTGCTGCTTTTGTCGCAGCTGCTGTTGCTCCTTCTTCTGCTGCTGCTTCTCTCGCTTGCGCATCGTGTATTTCACGCTCTTGACGGCGCGCGAGGGCATCCCGAAGGCCATGTACCGTTCAATCTGCTGCTCGCCTTTTTCAATGCCCGAATTATGGCACATTTTTGCATTGATTTCTTTCTCTCAATGTAATTTAACCGTTAGTTCTTTGCACACTCTCTCTCTCGTGTTCTCTCTCTGTGTATGTCTCTTTCTGTATTTCGGAAGCACTTTTTCGCACAATCAAAAAATTAACTGTTTTTTAGTTCGAAATTTACGTGGTGGTTAGTCGAGTTACCGCGGGGGTTGGGAGGGTGAGTGAGTGTGGCCGAAGGGGGAGTGTGAGTGTGTGGTTGGTTGGTTGGTTGGTTGGTTGGGTGACGGCAGGCGACTACGTCCACGCGCGTTGAGGTGTGAATGGGGCCGACAGCCATGGCATAAGGTTTTATATACGACGGGAGCCGCCTGACGTTGCTGTTGCCGTCGCCGTTGCCGTCGCTGTCGCTGCCGCTTCGGTTCTTTGCGACGTCGCTGCTTCCTTCTCTGCAGCGCGCTCTCTTGAAAACGCTCTCGCTCTCTCTACGTCTCTTTGATTACAGATTTTTGGCTGATCAAGCTCTGCACTTAAACGGGATTAATTACAAGAGTGTGGGAGAGAGCCGCCGCCACACATAGAGAGGCGAGACCCTCTCTCATACTCTCTCTCTCTCCTTCTTTTGCAGTTCCCTTATCACCTGCAGAATCTCAATTAGCGGCTTCTGTCACGCTGTTGCTGCGATCGTTTTGGCATTCGCGTTTTTGGCTCCCGATCCCAATCCGATTCCGAATCCAAACCCGGCCCCCATATAAGCACCTGACAAATGGAACCCTGCGCTTTAATGAGCGCCACATGTGAATAGTTTTTGTGGCTTAACCTTCATCCCCCACCCAGCCCCCACCCATTTGTGGCTCTTCCTCTTGTTCTCCATTTCCCTGCTCTCAGTGCTCACTTCCCTGCGCTGCCCCCCGTCTCTGACGTTTTTGTTTTGTATGTAGCTTTCCGTCCGTCTGGGCATTGGAATTTCTACTACAAAAAAACAAACATTAAAATTCACAAAAAATTCATTGATTCAGAATTCCACACTGACGTCACAGAGAGAGCGCATGGTGCTACCAATTCGAAAGGGGGGCGAGATCTCTTTTGGGGACCCCATAACCCAAACACTCAATCTGCAATCCAAATCCCCGAATGAGTCGTCCATCGAATTGAATCGATGAATGGATTTGTGCACATTGACGATGACGGTGGGTTTTTCGGGGGAATCTTTAAAACCAATCGCTGGCGGATATTTCTCTATTCGATTTTTGCTACCGATCTACCAGAAAACCCTATCCCTTTCCGTAAATATCATTAGCATGAATACTAGCATTAGCATTTGTATTTGCTTTTACTTAGTTCTTAGATAAATTCACAAAAATCAATAACATTGAAGGGCTCTCTTACTTTTCATTTGACGATCGTTTAAAAGGTGATTATATCATCTCTCAGAACTCTCTTTGAATTTCTAGTGGGAAATTATGTATTTTCAAAGCTTTTCTAATTGTTAGAGCCGGTCATTTAAGGGTTGAAGATTATGAGTTGATTTCTTGGAAACTTCATACATTTGACATATGAAAGATCACTTGGATCCACTTATTTCCATTTATTCTTAGATGCTGTTCTTCTATCACCTATCTTACCTACTTTGCAATAATTATTTCGACAGTATTTTTCCCTTTAAACATTCTGATGATTTTTTATCTTTATAGAAGCATTTGTTCGACTGACTGACTAACTGCCTGACTGCCTGACTGACTGACTGATTGATTTGTCGGCCATTTTTCTGAATTCGTATTTCAGACAATCTTTTTTGGCGCCGCCGCCGAATTTTGTTCGGTACGTGCCCCACATGACAAGAGAGCTGATCTCTCGCATAGTTATATTGATAGGCAGGGAACTTTCTATATAGTATCTTCCCATCCGCTGATTGACGGCCTGCCTGCCCACGGCCCACAAACTGCTCATTATCTAATTGCGGTGGCGGGTCTCTCCACACTCCGCACTACAATCTTTCCCGCTTCCCATCCGAACCGATACGATCGGTGCAGCTCTGGAGCTCTGGCCGGACGTGGATCTTTCCACAGACGATCAATCGATGGATCCGCTTATGGCAATAGGGACTCCTTTTTGTGCATACAAATGCTTAAATTAGTTTCGTTATGGCAGCCCCGATATTCTCTCTCTTTCTTCTATCGATCGAACCGATCCGATCCGATGATCGTGACCATTATAATTGCATTTTAATAATTCCATGGGGGAGTCTCTCTCTTCACTCGACTTCATGCCCACTCATCGTTGCTAAGGAAGAATCGCTGGGTGCTTTGGTTCTTTGAATTTTCGGAGACGCAATACCCTCGGAAGGGGGTCCGATCCATCCATCCAACCACTGATTGACCATGATTGCTGGATAGCTGCCGCCTGGCAGCTTAATCAATTCCGTGGCTGACCTTTAATCTAATAATCAGTTTGTTTATTTGGCAACTTTCAGTTTTGTTTATTTTTTTTTTTTTTTTGCAAAGAACCGACCCGTGGGGGATATACACCGATCCCCTATGGACTTTGATCTCTGACTTTGATGCTTAAAATTCTGGCAGTCGGTTGTGGGGTTGTAGTGAATCATTTGAAATCATTTTCTTACTCATTTGCTTCTTCAGAAGGAGTTAATGAATGGGGGGAGTGGGGCCTCTTATCAAAATTTTGATTTCATTTCGATTAGTCGATATTTCATTTGAATTTGTTTTAGGGGACATCAAAGTATCGTTAAAATATTGATTCTTGTGGATAGTATTTCAGATGTAGGAACAATCTTTTTTGAAGATTGCGAAATTGTATGCCAAATGTTATAGAAATTTAATATATTTTGAATTTATCATACGTACAATGGATCTTTAAGAACCTTTCTCTACTGTTTTGCCAAAAAATTCAGAGCTATTGGTCTCTCTTCCTTACCTTTTTATCCTGTTTCGGTACGTTCAAAAAACGTAAGGGCAGATCTCCTGTTCTTTCTTTGTGCTTTCGATGCTCGAACATTGATCTTGCTCTGAAAATTCGGACAAATCATGGGGTGTCGGTGAATATAATCAGATTTTGTAAATTTTGCGCTTATCTCTCGTGACGCGATGGTACAAAACATGTCTGGTTTTTTTTTATATATATATATTTTTTTTTGGCGTTCACTTTGGGTCTGTGGCAAATGCCACTTGATTGCCTCAAATGCGGACGTGCCGCTTGGCTTTCACGTCACATGCGTGTGTTATGATCGGTGGGAGAGGAGAGGAGCGTACAGGGTACATGGGGGGACATGGAAATGGTTTTCTTTTAACACCTGACGCATTCATCGTCTCGCGACGTCGCGGAGGTTGTCAGGCGGTTCCCGAAATCTGATGAAAAATGTCGTTCCTTGCGTTAGCATCATCATCATCGAATCAGCTCTCTGTCCATCATATGGCAATGATCCAAATAGAGATCTCCATCCCAGAGGGTAGGCATGTCTTTGGTCACGATCCCCCAAAATCCCACACAATGTCTTCGCTCATTGCCAAATTAAAAAGAAACAAAGCAAACAAAATGTAATCCCCATGGAGGTAGGAAAATAACCCACGTGAGGCGGTGTCTGCCTCAAAGAAAGTCATATGAATCGCACATGCAGTCGGGAATCATCGTCGATTATTGACAATAGAATTCGATTAGCACTAAAAAAAAACAAGCAACAAACAACAACCAAAAGGCAGGAGTTCGATATCAAATGGTACCTACTATTTCACCATAAGGCAACAATTATGACGATCCCACTGGTTAGAGGATCGGCTGATTAGATGATGGCGGCTAGTGGGGCGACTGGTAGGGCGCCAGCCGCCTGCTGACCAGAGGCGCAATGATAAGACTGTGGGGAGATTGGAGTGTGGCCGAGTGCTAAGTGAAGTGCAGTTCCTCTTATCAGCAGGACAAGATGGTTGTTGTTTACGACGATCCATTTTTTTTTACAGCCTGCACTGGAAACTTCCCATAGATACTACCTTTGCCCATTCCGACCATTGGCCAAGCGGCGGATCGTGTGCACTTATCGATTTGTCCTAACTCTCTCCTTGGCTTTCTCCCTCTCTTTTAATGACTAAGAGAGCGGCTCTCTTTGCGCTTCTTTGTTTTCCAAGAGGTTTTCTATGAAGTGAGAGGTATTCAATGGTAAAAATAGATATCTGTGTACTGGTAGGGGACGTTACTCCTTTAATTTGTTTTCAACATGTAACGTCACACCCTGTTTTAATACACCTTGGCGTTTGCATATCAGCTAAATTCACACACATACACACTGCTTGCATGCTTTCGCGCATAACAGGTTCAATGGCTCTTAAATGCTTTTCTGCGATCTGCAGCCGTTGCCTCTCTTCTGGTGCTTTTGCTGCTGCTGCGCTGCTTCTTCCAGTTCTGCTGCGCTTCTGTTTCTTCTGCTGCTGCACCTCTTTTACTGCAGCACTGCTCCTTATTCTGCTGCTGCTGCGCCGCTTCTTCTGCTGCTGCGCCGCTTCTTCTACTGCTGCGCTTTCACTGATCTGTCGCACAAAGACACATGAAAATATTTATCTATGGGAGGGGATCAGGCTCTCTTCTGTTTAATCGGGCAGGTCAGTTTTCAGTTCTCAAAGCTTTAAAAACCAAATTACTTTGGTGTCACGATCATCGGCCAAGGAAATACATACACGAAACACGTTATGACATTTACTGGAAATTCCACAGACTAGAAATGCATTCAAAGAGTATAGTGGTACAGCGGAAAAACCCCTGTGACAGAGAATTGGTTTGGACTGCTTCTTGGGTTTATCTACTGCTTGTCAGTCTTGTCTACTGCTATCAGATGCATCTCAATTGAATCAACTGCTTATCTGACTCAACCACTGAAGCAGAAGATGACTGATGAGAATACTGCTTTGTAAAGAGTTTCTGTTGATATATTTATAAAGAGTGTTTTCCATTAAAATTTATACGATATCTACTTGGGAATGCTGCCCGTATATCTATACGATCTTTATGGGTCAGCCTGCGCTCTCTTTTCGCTATCAGTCCCTGGATTTATGGCGCCTGGAAGTGCGGATCGGTTCCGCAAAGTGCTCCAAGTGGAGCGAAGAGCATTATCTGTCATAAAGATCATTCAGATCATGCAATCCATCATGCTCATACCCATCCTCATCCCACCAACCCATCTGATGTCTCAAATTGGTCCAGTGGTCGCCGTATTATCATTATGTGGTGTACGCATTATTATTATTTTTTGTTGTGTTTTGCTTGGAATTCTCGTCGCATTCATTGATTTCAATTCGCAAATTGCGGAGCGGCCAACGGAATTGCACTTTGTTTCCCACACAAAAAGGAACGGCAATAATCGTATGGACATCGCTCATCTGTATCTGTATCTCTATTCCAGTCCAGCAGTTCATCTTCATCAAGAGACCCGCTAATCTGCCAGTGCCTCCTCCTATTCCCAGTGCTTCGTTCCGTTTTGTGCCGCCTTCTACTCCTAGCATACTTTTTTCTTTACCCTTTCAGAATGGGTATTCTTTTTTTTGGATCATCTGTTGATGTTCCTTAATGGATAATCGCCCAGTTACCCTCAAGATTGAGGATATTTATTACCATTAAAAACTCCTCAATATGTCCCTTAAGTTTCATGGAAATCGAATGACGAAAGTGCATCCTTTAAATCCAGGAATTTAATATAATTAAGATGGATTCTGCTTTAGATTTCTGGCTTTAAACCGTTGATCTTTCGATTCGCAAGGGTATCCCATCCGTGTGTGTGTGTGTAGCCTTTGCGGATCTTTGTATTTGGAGCCGCCGTCTGGCGGTTCAGAGCTCCGCCTGGGCTTTTGGCGTACGTGACTTTGGCATCTGCGTCAATGTCCGCGACGACCGACGACTGCCGGCACTCAACTGCTGTGGCGACTGTGTTGCAAATCGAAACGAATCACTGGATTCGCCCCATGGAGTGGATGCCGCATGCGGCACAGAGAGGCGGAGGCGGTGGAGCAGGAGAAGCCGCCAAACCTGCCCGTCGTCGGATTTACAATTTGTCTGCCGCTCGGGCTAAACTTTTTTGATTATTTTATTTATTTATTTTGCCATGCTCGTTAATGTTTAATGTTATTGCCGCCACAAAACATGCAAAAAGTGGAAGGAAAATCAACATAAAACAAAACAACGAAGTCGAAAGACCCTACGATTTCATTCACATACAATTTTTGGAGAACTTCTTTGGGGCATTCCTTTTTCTGCTTGTTGGATCATTATATTGCTTAAATTTTTAAGATTTTCCGACTTAAAAAATAATTAAAAAGGAACAAATTAAGCAGCGAGAATGGAAAGTGTATATTTCCCTGAATATATCAACGATGTCCAAGAGAACATCTTCCTAATCTCTAATTCCCATACCTTCCTTCATGTATTTCGCGTCATGCAGCGGAGCCCATCGGTCGCTCGACAAATCCACTGTTCTCCGCATTTAGGGCAGAGCATTCGCGGGGCCAAAACTGCTTGCGTTTCATGCAATGCGATCTGCTGCTGCTGCTGTTGCCACTTGCTGTTTGGTGTGCCTTCATATGATGCCGATTGAGGGGCACCCTGGGGTGTCTGTCTAACGGCTGCGTCAGCAACATTTTCGCATGGCAACAGCCGATCGGTTTTGGCCATGTGATTTGCTGATCGCGGATCGCTGTTTGCTGTTCGCTTGGCTTGTGGCCCATTTCGCTGTGAGTGCGTGGGGTGGAAGGGGGAAATTACAGACAGACAACTGCCCCCGAAAAATAAACTGGTCGAAACGTCATCTAGCTGTGTGCGCCTGCACCCCCGCAGAGTGTCTGCTTCTATCTTGTTGTACTTGACGATGTCAACAGTCGAGTCGTATAGTGGAAATATATTTAAAAATTTACACAATTTGTTTTTGTGTCGTGAGGGAGCACGCCTGGCAACAGATGAGGCAACCCCCAACTAAATTCTGGGGGATCAATGATCTCCCACTCACTCACTCTCTCTCTCTCTCTCTCGGGGATCCTCCTACTTTTGCCGAACGAGGGGCTCGACCTGAAATGTATTTAAATTTGTAAGCACAGATGTGGGAACAGCACCATTAATTATACAGAACACTTACACTGTAATGCCCTTCCAATGATCGTGGTGAAAAGGTGTACGATGACTAATACGAATGCCATTATGAATAATCATCTACACTTAAGTCCAGAGTGACAAGGTTTTTAGCTAGAATATCTATATAGATCACTCACAGATGAAACGATCCTGCATTAGATTTGATCTTACAAAAGGGAAATCTAAAAATCACACAGATCAAGGGAAGATCTTTCCTTGGCAGCCTAAACTAAGTTCTATCTTTGATAATACATATCTGATAATTGTACTTTTATTTCAGGTATACATGGCCCTGTTCCAGCCCCTGCATGTGACGCGACATCAGTTCAAAAAAGTGCTTAACTGCATGAAGGTGATACGTGCCCTGAAGTACCAGGAGGTCTATGCCCAGGAGAAGGTCACCAAGGTCGATAGCCTGTCGCTGGTGCTGAGTGGCAAGTGAGTTACAGAAACGAATCCAACAATAACATCAACAGAAAATGCTACATGTATTCCCCATTTTGACCACTTTAAAGACTCGTCGTCTCGCAGCATCAGAGGGCATTGCATATTGTGTTTCCCCATCAGTTCCTAGACTCGCCGGAATGGTTTGGCGTCTCGACCGATGATTACTTTCAGGTATATACACACATACATATATACATTCAAATAAATTCATGTGGCATCTGTTATTACCATTTGGCAGGTCTCCATTATGGCCATGGAGGAGTCCCGTGTTCTCATCTGGCATCGCGACAAACTTAAATTGTCAATTATGGCCGAGCCCTTTTTGCAGACCGTCTTTGATCATATACTGGGTCGAGATGTTGTGAAGAAACTCATGCAGGTCACACAGGTCTGGGCTCTCTCCATCCCCGTACGTACAGTGCCCGATAAATGATTCGTTTATTTTGATTTTGTTGTAGGTGAGCGAATCGATAGCCAGCAATGGCTTCCTGCCATCTGGCGGCTATGCGGAGGATGCCGAGGATAAGCCGATGCTCATACTAAAGAAGAGCGTGGATGTGGGCCATGGACTGACGGCGCTGATTAATCGACAGCTGCAGGGTGAGTCTCTACTCTTTCTCCCTCACACTATCTCTCTCTCTCTCTCTCTCTCTCTGTCTGTCACTCTGTCTCTCTAGCTGTCCCCCTCTTTCATTCAGTCTTCATTTTTTCACCTCACAATCTCTCGCTCTACCTCTACCTCTCTGTCTCTCTCTATATATATCTCTCCGGCTCTCTGTTTGCACGCCTTCTGCTTGTAACGGGGCTTTTGCATGGCTTAACCTCACTTTTGGCTAGAACCTAAACTCACATTTGGAGCCCAACCAACCTAACTAACCTCAAAGTACGATTTACAAGTAGTTTGATTTATTCGTTAAGTTAATTTATTAATTCTGATTTTTGTACGTTTCTGTTTATTGTTCTGTTTATTTTTTCTTTTTTTTTTACCTATTTGCAAAAACCAAAAAACAAAAAAAAACAACAAAAAAAACTCTAATTTTAGAAGAGCATGTTCCCTTACTTGGTCGCACGTACAAACAACAACTGCAACAGCAACTGCAACAAGAACAACTGCAACACCAACTGCAAGTGCAACTGCAAATGCAACTGCGAGAAGCGACACGAGTGCACGAGTCCTCCTCCTCGAACAACAACGATCAAAGTGCTTTGTAAAATGAACGGGGCAATGAATCAATGAAGAAATGCTGCTACAACGATGCTACACGCTACTCGCTCCACCACTTGCCATACCAACAAAACAGTTCACCTCTAGCCCCCCCAAACAAAAAAACCAAGAAAAATAGACAGCAATCAATCACCACAGCCACCACCGCAGAAGGCACACACACGCAAACACACACGCAATCGCTGAAAGCAGAAGTCCACCCACCAATAGCAGCCAGCAGCAGCAGCAGCAGCATACTCCAGTCCATCAGTTCATCATCCACTCCACTCATCAAACCGATCCGATCGCAGAGAGAGCCAACGCCAACTCCAGCGCCTGCCTAATCATCATCCAGAAGCAATCATCGCATCGCATCTCATAGAATCTAGCACACACACACACGCTCCTTACCGCCCACCCCGACCCACGTCTAACCAGATCTAATCACTCTAATAACATTACGATATGTACTCAATATTGTTTGTATAACCCGAACGAGAAGCCCAAATCCAATATCCAAACAAATTGCCAGGCACCACTCGAATTTCTCAGTCTAAACAAAATCTCACTTATCACTCGCTCCCGTACACCACACAACAAAATTACACAATGAAAGCACAACAAAATATTCCACAGAAGTACGAAAATTTCTTATTGAAGACCATCGATCGGAGTCGCGAAGGCAGCACAGCTCTGAATTGAATCAGAGGAATTTGTTGAAGTTAATTCAAATCCTTGAATGTCTCACGTCTGCTCACGTCTGAGTTGTAGTCAAACCAGATATGAACATGAGATAGATAGACGCGACTGATCATGATCATGATCAAACGTTCACATACTTGAGGTTGATTCGATTATGAATACAAATGTATGTGCATGTAGTTTAGATGTTTGTTTGACTCTGATTCGTGATGCTCTGACAAATGATCTTGTAGCGTGTCGAGATCTGAAGTTGATAGACATTTGTGACTGCTCATGAGCATAGATTTGCATTAGATTAAGATACTTGACTGTAATTAAAGAGATTTATCATCATAGATTAGACATTTAGTGTAGATTATGTTCAAAGAAGATTCTCCAACTGAATCTCTCATAGATTGTGCTATAAATTTGTACTGGAACAGTCGGGTAGATATTTTTTCCAGCTTCTTCAATATCCTTAAATAGAAAACGATCAAAGATTGTGCCACCAGCAGAGATACAAAGCAGCTTCAAGATCCTTGACATGAGTATGATCATCGTTGCTTGAGACTCGAAAGACAACAAGCAACTGGTTTGAGAACAGCTCTCGAATGCAGCGATTGAAGAACGATTCAGAGTGTGATGAGGGGGCGATCGAGTGACAAGTGATGATCAATGATGAATGATAAATGATAAAATGATTAAATGATCTTTTAAAACCCAAGTGAACTCTTCAAAAGATCAGTTCTCTGAATGAATTTTGTTATCTAATATACTTTCTATCCATTTGTTTGTCATTAACACATTTCAAATATTATTACTATTATTTTTTGTTTTGTTTTGTTTGTATTCTCCACATTTATGTTGATTTGCATACAAATTGAGCGCGAAAACTAATTAGAATTAATTAATAATGAATAATAATATTTAATACTGTGTAAGCAATACACCTAGGCACATACATAAGTCTTTGTACATACAAACACAACCCATACATGCAATATAGTACATAACATATACATATACATACACATACATATACTATACATGTGTATATATGAACTGCTGTGTATAATCCAACCTGCTCCAAGTCCCACACGATATCCCCAACAAATAATTATTTGTATAACAAAAGGAATCAATGTGAATGTGTAAACAAGCCAAAAACGAAAGCAAATAAAAAACTAAAAATCATATTATATATCAATAGAAGAACATCCTCACTCGTGTCAGATATACATATATACCTTTAATATATATATATATATATATTCCAATTGAATGGGTAGGCACGCGCTCTGTCGACTGTCGACCATTTGGCATCATTAACATTATTTTGGCATTGATTTGTTTTTTATTTTAATAACAAAAATATTTTCTATTTAATTAAACAATTTTGCTATTGTCGCGATCTCCGCGCCGACTGTTGATTGCGATCTTTTGCCGACTGTCTGTCTGTCTATCTATCTTTCTGTTGTGCCGTTCCGATGATCGGGGGGCGGCCCAGCGGTTGGGTTCTCGCACACACTCTGTAAACACATCCAAAGCTTGGGCTGTCGATCACTTCCGCCCCACTTGTAAGCCCGTGTATCAATAATAATTATGAGGTAATTAGCAAATGCATTAATTTGTCTTAGAGACAACAGCTCTAGAAAAATAAGCAGAAAGAAAACGCATCTGGGGTAGCCAGGGAGGAATTCTCAACCAAATGGTGGTTCTAGTACTTCAGAATGTAGCTAGAGTACTTATTAGAAATAAGCTAAGGAATCGAGCTGCCTGGAAATCCACATACGATTCGGTTGATTAATTCTATTAAGATCAGAGACAGATTGCACCGAAATAGCATTCGATTAGAGGCTCTGAAAATAGCACGCGTGACACACTTCCCCATAGAAGACTAGTCGTAATTTGTATGTGGATCTACCATAGCTGTCGTACTTCCTCTCACTCTCTCTGTTCCCCACTCTGCTTTTCTCCCAACTCACTCAAATGATTTTCACAATTTCCCCCAAAACCCCGCTACCCAATAACAAAAGACAAGCCAACATATATTGTAAACTGTATGTTTGATTTGTGATGAAATTTATGTATTTGATTTTCTATTTTTTCGGTGAACTATAATTTTGTTGTACGATATGTCCAAAATATGAAAAAAATTAAAAAAAAAACAACTCTCGTTCATAAACGTTAATCAACAACAAACAACAAAACTACAACTCCAACTACAAACCAACCAACCAACAAACACCTACTGTACCAATCCTACAAAAAAAAAAACAACCACCAAACAATCGATTGTTGTTCGATTATCTGTTGTGTGTGGTGTTATCGGTGTATCAGCCCTGCCCAGGATATCGAAGTATTACGATTGCGGTAAGTGCCAACCATAAACTCCAACCTTCAACTCCAACAAAGAATCAGAACAGAAATGAAATGAAATCAATGAAAAGATGCTTTAGCCCGTCAGCGTATGTATGTATGCTTCATAGTCTGTGTGTCTCTCTATCTCTCTCTCTCTCTCTCATATTCTGTCGTTTATCCAAAAGTCTGTGTTACCGTTACCGTTACCATTACCGTTTGTAGTGTGACCGTTTGTGTGTCTGTTTTTAATAGTTTTTAAGTTTTTGTAAGCTTTTTTTTTAGAGTTATATTCTATGCATGCCGCCCTGCCTTTTGTTCAAAAAAATAAAAGCGTTTCCATATGTTTCGTTAGCCACCCCCCGCCCCCTCTTTAAAAGCCGATAAACTCTTTTGCTACACGCCGTCTCTTCAAAAATAACTTTAAACGAACTTAATATTTGGTAGTACATTGAGAAATAATAAACAATTCTTCTCTTTTGTTTCTTTCTGTTTCTGTTTCGGTTTCTGTTTTTTCAATTTTCGATTTTAGCTGGTGATCCAAACTCCTGGCGACTGGGACGGATCGATGAGACTGACCACGAGACGGCCGTGTGAGAGGATTATCAGTGCGATGGAGGAGCGAAATGTTTAGACTTGTGTTTTTGAGTATTATTAGATGTATATTTTAGGTAATACTGAGAGAGCCCCCGCTGCTAATGGTAACCGCAGAAAAAAAACAACCAAAAAAACAAAAGAAACTACAAAAAAAATTACAATATTTCTAAGGAAACCAAATGCCATTGCGTCGTTATACAGATACAGATAAAGATGAAGATATATATATATATATATATATATATGTATATATATATTGTACGAGATGGTATCAATTTCGTTATGGGTATTTCTATGGCAATGCGAGTGTGTGTGATGCCATGCCACTGATATGTAAATGTTTAATTTGAATCAAATTTCATTTCAATGTCAATGAGCTTTAATAATAATAATTGATTAAGTCATTCAATCAGTTGATTTTCTATGAACATCGAATTTAAATGGCTTTTGTATTGGTCTAAATAATATAATATAATTTTAATATATTTTTATTATTATTTTTGAATATATATTTTAAGTACGTGGCATTTTTCTTAGACTGTTTTTAGTTTCACAGCATTGCACTGCTTTCAGATGTTTCAGAAATACCCATAGCCAATACCACAAAAAATGGAAATGCGCGAAAATATATTTATAAATTAAATTTAGTCTAGTTGCAAATTGTATTACGCTATAACTATGGATAATAAGGGTTGGACGAACGAACAGAGAGAAACAAAAGAGAGAAGTGGACAAAAACGACCGTAGGATGGAACGGAACGGAATGGAACGGAACGAAATAATTATTAATTAAATAAAGAAGAAAATGTATTTTTTTATTACCCTAACGTTAAGAGAATTACTAACAAACAAACAAACAAAAACATGGTTAAAAAAATGGTTACAGAACAATTAAAAAAATGCAAAAAATGAAAGTAAAACCAAAAAAAAAATTGTTAAGTGTACAATATACAAAAACAACAACAAAGAAAAAATACTAAATATAGTAACATACATACAGAAACATACATACATACAAACATACAGACAAACATATATGAATACGTATCTATAAGAATGATGTTGTTTTGTGTGGCTACCTATTCCCCCAACTAGAAAACCGATGGCTTAAGAATAGAATTCCATTCCATTCAAACACACACACAATCACAACGAAACACACAGTACAGTTAGAGTCTGTACAGGTCATCCAGTTCCCGCCTAAATTGACATAAGAAATCATTTACAAATAATACATCTCCGGATGCGAGTTGCTGCAGAAACAGAAGATCAACAGCGATCCCCAAGCCTTAGGACAGTACTTACTCGTAGTGGGCCAGTGTTTTTTTTTTTTTTTTTTGTCTCCCCACTTCATAAAAACATATATTTCCCATATCACTAGTCGTCCCACCACCCTAGAAAAAAATCAAAGATGAAACTGGCAAAGCTAAAAGAAATACCCGGTACACAAGGACACACAGAAGGAAGAGCTATTGAACCCTTGAAGTATATATATAAAATTCTTGATCAATTAAAGTACCGGGTGCCATGTGTGCCTCGTTATATTTTTGTAGTATACATAGCTGATGTGCCCCCCTGCCCCGACCACGTTGGATTATTGTTGGTAACAAAATGTAATCATTTTTGTTAGCTAAATAGGGTTCAATATCAGTGGAAAAAAACTGAGAGCAGAGTTAGCTCTGAAAAATTTCTTGAATTTTGATGTTTTTTTTTTGAAGGCATAAAAATATGGAATTTGGTTTCATTCCCACACAGTATTCGAGTATTCCCTACCCATAGATTGCATTCTATTTGTATTGTATCGATCCCAACGTCTATTGTCTCACATGTAAGAACCACATTAAGCAAACAAACAAAAAAGAAAGCATAAGAGTACCGAAGATAAAAGCAAACAACACAAATAGTTCAATGTATTTCGTACCTTGGAGCATAATTAAAAACTTAATTAAAATGAAAATGAAAATAAAATAAAATAAAACATAAACATAAGTTTACCGACAGCTAAACGCTCATGGCACAGATATTTATCCAACATCTCAACTTACGCTGCGGGGTGCTGGGAAGTGGATAAGTTTTTGTCCACCAGCTAATGTTAATGGACATCTAATCAGTTATGGACAACAGTATTATATAGTCATAGCTGCATAATTAACTAGAAATTTCTCCCAACTTTAAAAGTATGCCAAAAACGGAAGACAAGAGATGTACAGTGTCCTCTGGCAGGCAGCAGACTTGCCTTGCAATTAATGCATGCAAGTAGTAGCCACAAATCCGGGGCACATAAAACTTTGACAACGACATTGTCCTGGAGTTAGCCGTTGGGGCCACAGACGACCAAACCCGCTCTCTCGCTCACTCTCTCTCTGGGAAAGTTGGACAAACGACATTTTTAATATTTGATGTGGTTCTGCTGGATGCGGTGGTGCCATCTACTATATATGTATATGCAGGTTGGGATGCTGGGCTGGTGGGTGAAACTGCCCATTAAGGCAGTACTTTTGGCCGCTAAAAAGGTTTTATTTTACTTATTTCCGTATTCACTTGGAATATAAATCCAAATCAGAATCAAATCAGCCATCGAGTCAACGATGGATCTGCTTGGCCGAGACTTCCTGTTGTGGCTTGCAACTTTGTTTTCACTCTCCTTCACTGCCTTTCGTTCATCATCTGTTTTACCTTTCGCTCTGCATCGCTTCCACTTTGCTCGCTCTTTTTTCTAACTGTGGGTGGGAACAAGTTTAATTGCATCTATCACTCAAGCAGTGTGTGTATGTACATACATACATACATATGTTCATGGCTGCATATAAAAAAAACTGTTGCATACTTTCTGGCGGCTGTGTGCATTGGCCTGTGTGTGCTCCACACACACACACACACCCTACCTGTTCTGGTTTTTGTTATTTTCTCCCTTAATCCGTGTGCTGCTTTTTTTTATTTTTAGTCTATCGGTCACGTGCCCAAAGGACTCGGCTCGGCTCGACAGGCAGACAGAACATCAAATAAAAAAACAAGAAGCGCCCCGTTAATAGAGCGCTCCATCGAATGATTGACTGCCAGAGCTGGGAAAATATTTACACATTTTTTCTAGCTTAATTCTTTTGAGTTTTCCACATTTAACTGGATTTGCGCCATTTTATACTATTTCTGTGCCCAGTGCCATCTTTTTATTGAATTTTGCTGGCAAACTGGCAAAATAAATTCAAATCTTTTTTTTCTCCATTCTATAGATGAATAAGGAGTGGGTTGTTAGATGGGTGGGTGGTGGGGTGGCGCTGTATGCTGTGGTGTTGCATGTGCAAAATTAATTGCAGTTTGCCTTGCTCATTTCGTTTGTTTGCAACACTCTGCTTCCGCTCCACTTACGGCTGGAGCTGCTGCTGCTGCTGCTGCTACTGCTACTGCTGCTGCTGCTCCTTCTGCTTCTGACGCTTTGGATTTAGGTTAGTCGTTCACCTTAAATCAGTTAATGTTAATCAGCATTTCGCCACGTTGATGCAGCAGCAGGGTAGGGCGGTGCAGTGGCAGGGGCAGCCAGCAGCCAGCAGCCTGTCACTCAGTCAATTGCTTCCGCTTCCGTTTGACGCCTCTCATCCGGCGGATTGGTTTGGATGAGCATCGATCGGGCAAAGGGAATGTCTCTGTCGATGTCGATGTCCCTGCCATGTCAGGGTGGCCATGGGCATGGAGGGCTGGGTTTCATTGTTGTCGCTTGGCTGATTCCTTGCGATTGGGTCACACGAGGTGGCTGCCCAGCCAACCGTCATTGTCCCTATGCCACTGCCACTGTCACCCTTCGACGGGCTGTTGGTCAATAACCTTAATTGCTCATCAATTTTCACACACAGCCACACAAACAGCAGCAAAGGCGCTAATCAGTCAGCAGCAACAGCAACACTAACAGCAGCAGCAGCAGCAACAGCAATCTGTCCCTGCGGTTTATGTGTGTCACTATGCTAGACATCCACGAACCCATACCCAAACCCAAACCAAAACCCAAGCGATAGGGTGGACTTCTGTCCGTTGGCTTTGGTTTTTGTGCATTTAATCAATATTTGGACACCAGCCACAGCAGCAGCCACAGCCCCACCAACTGACAAAGTGTCGAAAAGAGTTTAAGCCAGACAGCAAGTATATCTGTACTATAAGCTCGGGGTCGGAGCACCAACAGAGCCGTTTGGTACCATCAAAGTTAAGGGTAAATGATATAGATATAGTAATACTATTTTTAAGTTAATTTCTTAGGTAATTATTGGCCCCAAAACATGGGCTACTCAATGCCAAAAAATGTTTGAAAATTATCGCTACATTTTTGCTACATTTTCAAACATTTCACTGAATGCTTTTTTCAGTTTTTTTTCTTTTGGCATATAAAATAACTGCAATTTAAATAAACTTCACATTTAATGCTCTGATCGGATGCCAAAAACCAAAACAAAAAGCTTACAAATGTTTCTTTAAGTTTAAGTCGACCATGGAATCTGCCGCTGGCCCCGCACAGGCCTTCATTTTGCTTTGGACAAAATGAAAAACTCTTTTTGTTTGAGCAGCAAATATTGAAGTGCAGTTGCAACTGCAACAGGAGCAGCAACAACAGCAGCAGCAACAGGAGCAGCAGCAAGAGCAGTGGGTGCCAAAGGCTGGGAGCGGGCAGACCAAAGAATGTCAAAAAGTGACCGCAAACAAGGGGGCCAGGCAAAGAATTTTTGGTAAAGGCAGCAAAGAAGTAGCACGAAAAATTAGCTTGCAACACAGCCACACACACACACACACACACACACACACACACACACATGATGCAGAATGCAATCAACTTCCACATCCACATCCACTTCAATAGCTGTAGAATGTACATGAAAGCAAATAAAGTGGCTGCAGATGGACTCCCGCTCAGCAGACTCCCACCCCACCCTTGCCATAACTACATGAGGCATGATCCGAATGGGGCACTAACAACATGGTAGGGACTGTACTCGTGTGTCAGTGACTGTGACATCAAGCAAACATTTGACATTTTTACAGGAAAAAGCAAAAAGAAATAAAGACAGAAAGAAAGAAATGCAACAGTAAACTGCCAAAAGGCACAAAGTAAACATAGTGCACACCCCACCCCTCCGCTCATTCACTCTCTGTGTAAAACAAAATGCAACATTAAATATATATAGTAAGTATATATGTATATATATAGTAGGTATATATGTATATGCATTTAGATGTATAAAGAAAACGAGCAAAAGTGTTGCCAACATTTTGCAACCAGCGCATTTAGAATGAAAACTTTTGCAAAAGTTGTAAACTTTGCTGCCGCTGCTGCTGCTTCTGCTGCTGCTGCTCTGCATTTAAATGCTCCAAAACAACACACACACACACACACATACACACACACACAGAGAGCAACTCCAACCCAGACCGTGAGTGAAGCCTGGCAAGTGTATCAAAATTCAATAGAAATGTAATACTTATCTAATTAATTATTCACTTTTGCCCCGCGGAGCCATTGAAATGTTGAGAAAAAAACGAACAGAGAGAAACATTTTTTTTGAAACTATTTTTCACTCCAATTACAACACTTACAACTGCTGTGTGCGCTGAGCTGCTGTTCCTAGAAATCTTTAGCCAGGCTATTTATATAGTTTTTATATGGAATAAAATACTTTCAACGGAAATTTACCTATTTAATTAAATTTGCATTTACTGCACTGATAGAAAAAAAACCAAAGTAAAATAAACTACAATTATATTTGAATTTAAAATGCAATTTTTAAATACAAACGTAGCAAAATTAAATAGAATTCACTTTGATTCAAATATGTATAAATGTATTAAAATTACTTTTTTAATACGTTCATATTTAATTTTAATAGAAAACACTTAAAAATAAATATTAAATATTATACTTAAATACAAAACACTTTAAAATAAATATTAAATATTCAATTTATATATGAAATATATTTAAATTAAATAGAAAATATATTAAATTTAAATATTTTCATATTCATATCAAAATGTAAGTGAAAAATATTCAATATTAATACCAACCCCCTCTTGGATGATAATCAATGGCATAAATGAGTGAAAAATATTAAAATTTCAGGGATTTTTTCTATAGGTGTGGAAGCAACAAGTTTTGCTGTCCATAAGCCCCACAAACGAATCCTTTACGGATTAAAAATGAATTTGTCCTTGGGCTCAAACCAAAAGTCTTGTTAAAAGTGAATAGCTCCCAGGAATGAATCAAATTGGAGCCCAACTGTGTATGAGGCAGGGCGGGGCGGCGGGGCGGGGCGGGATTATTGTTAGGTGTTTGGACGTGTATGTAGCTGCTGCAGCTGCAGCTGCACAGGATGTACAAGGCCATGCAGAAAGATATTTTGAGTGACAATTTTTGCATTGCCATAATCCTAAGCCCTGCCTTGTGCTGTAGCATGCACTTGCAAGCTACTTGCATTTCCATTTTGGTTCATTTAATCCATCAATACTACAAGCTGCTACCATCAATGCCCATTCATTTTCAACTTTTGACTAATGGCCATGACACACCACAGATTTTCGATTAGTTGCCTGCCCAGCACATTCCTTTGTGCTAATCTGCGGCTTTTGTCTACCAAATGTTGCACTCTGCATGCAACAAGCCAAAATCCACAATGCCCAAGCTACAATACCACACTCAACGTGTGCAGCAGAAGGGTGAGGAGGAGTAGATGTGACCTGGGGTGAGGTGCGGTGTGGTGTGGTGTGTCGATGATGCCACTATAATCTTTTGCTTTTACTCAAGAACAGAGCCCAACAGAGCCGTATTCACTCCGTAGCCACTCAGCAATTCCACACTTTCACTTCATTCTCGTGCTCTCAGGGCTCTGCTCTGCGGCAGTAGTGCACTTAACAAGGTGCTTCTGAGAGAATGCGAACGGCAATGAGAGCTCGAGGACGTGTATCAAGTTGTGGTGTGCTGTGGTGTGGTGTGGCACAGGTATTGTACCCTTTTAATGTGGCACAATCATGGCAATGGAGTCGTAGTTGGAGTTTGCCTCAATCACGTGTGGGAATTCAATTAAATAAACGAGAGTTGGCAAAGGTAGCGAACAGGGAGCAGCAGGAAGAGAAGCAGGAGAGGGAGCAGAAGCAGAAGCAGGAGAGCTGGTCGCTGGTCAGGGCAATAAATGTGAACACAAATATATACGGATGAGGACACGGATAGGTAGATAGATAGATGGATAGATAGATATATCCCCCAGCGGCCGGAAGTGACTTTTGGCCAACAGCGGAAGTTGCTAACGGCTGCTACCCCTGTCCTGTCCGTCCTGCCCATTCTGCCTCCTTCTGTTGGCTAAATGCTCTTTTGCATAGGTTATGGCAAAACATTTCTTGGGGATCTCAAACCAAAACAAAACTCATCCACGAGGGCATCCAAGTTTCGTCCTGCTGCCGCCGCTGCCGCTGCTGCTGCTGCCTTGATAATCTGCCCTGCCCCCTGAGCTGCGTGCCACAGTGATGCTGCAGCCAAAGCCAACCGATGTATGCTCGTGAGGGTCGCTCGTGGAGCCGAATGCGTATCCGTGTCCTGATGCTGCCTGGCTGGCTGCTGGCTGGTTGGCTCCTCACTGGCTTGTTAGTCGCTTGAAAGTTCTTCAGAGCAACAGACGTGCCCCCGGAAGCAGCAACAGCAGCCGCAGTAGCCGTAGCCGTAGCTTGTCTGTCCATCGAGAGTCCATTCTTTTAGCTAAAGTTTGTTTGTTGGTGTGTGTGTGTGTGTTGGTGTTTGTGTGCTTTGCTTTTTGGCGCGTGAATTTTTGTTGTTTGTTCAAGTGAGTTTTGAGTTTCAGTGATTCGAGAGGCAGAATGAGGGATTATCCATCGGTGCCCAGTGTATTCCGCGTGGCCTCCACGCACAGCATCAACAGCGAGAGTCTCTACAACAATGTGCAACAGCAGCAGCAACAGCAACATCAGCAGCAGCAGCAGCAACATCAACAGCAGCAGCAACTGAAGCCGCCAATGAGTTCAGCGAAGATAATCAGCAGCATTTGCCACAACAATGAGCAGCAGCAGCAGCAACATCCACATCAATTGACCACCAGTGCATCCATTGAGCACAGCTATCCGTCACAGCAGCAGCAACAGCAACAGCAGCAGCAGCAGCAACAGGAGCACTCGCCCTATGCCACATTGCCACGTGGCCAGAGATTTGCAATGCCACATCCGTATCCCCATGCACAGCGACAACAGCAGCAGCAGCAGAATACGGGCGTGATCAATACCATTTCGGGCAGCATACCCGCCACTGGCTTTGGCAGCGATCTGCAGCTCAACAATTTGGCAGGAGGTCGACGCCAGCAGCACCCGCGACAGACGATGCCACCAGCTTTGGGCCACTACAAGCCAGCATCGCCGCTGCCACCGCTACTCCCCATGGAACAGCGCCCGCGGCATCAGCAGCAGCAGCCACGAGGAGGCGGTGGAGCATCCGAAGGACAACAGCAGCAGACACATGGATTCAGCAGTCTGAGCAGCCTGGCCAACGGCAGTTACCTGTGGCTCCTTACACCTGTTGCCGCCAGGTAAGTGCCCATCCACAGCCTCCACATTTATGTACAATTCTTTAAGCAATTGTGGACTTTACTTTACTTTACTTTAATAAATAAATAAACACACAAATAGCTGCCATTCGCCTTGCTTTTGTGCCCCATGGGCGCCTGCTGCTGCAAAATGCCAGAAATTCTTTTGCAAAATCTTTTAGAAAATAAAACCTTTAATACACAGAGAAGCAGCAGAAGCAGAGGCAGCAGCAAGGTGCATGCAGCACCTTAAGACACACACACACAGGCCACCATTTTGCTTTGCTGCCATTTCTGTTTTGTGTTTAAAGAAGTTGAAGAAATGTCGACAGGCAGCAGGCAGCAGCAGCATTCTCCTTCACCGACGACACATAATTGTGTTAGCAGCACAAATCACTGCAAAGTGAGGCTTAATTTGTTCGCAAACTATTTCGCATTTCGCACCACAACCACCCACCCAAGTCACTGAGCCATCCAGCCACCCAAGCCACCCAGCCATCCAGCCACCCAGGCGGCCACAGTCACATCCGCCAAGTTTCAGTCCCAGCGAAAAGAAAAAAAGCAGAAAAATATTATTGAATTTCTTTTGATAGATTTATGAATAATGGTGTTAAATATTTATTTATAAGTATATTTTTGTATGTATATCTGAGTAGATAAATTCACGTATTTACTCCTTTTGCTTGTAGGCCTGCCTGGATGTAGCGTAGATCACATCCTCATGCTTAGAATTCCCAAAAATCTTTTTTTATACCCGTACTCAAAAAGAGTTAAGGGGTATACTGTATTTGTGGTAAAAGTGGATGTGTGTAACGTAGAGAAGGAAATTTTTCCGACCCCATAAAGTATATATATTCTTGATCAGTATCAATTGCCGAGTCGATAGAGCCATGTCTGTCCGTCCGTCCGTCCGTCTGTCCGTCCCGATGAGCGCCTGGATCTCAGAGACTATAAAAGCTAGAGCAACGACATTTTTTTTCCAGACTCATGTGATATCACACTGTTACAAGTGTATTTCAAAATTTCGCCCCGCCCCCTTCCGCCTTCACAAAGGACTAAAATCTGTGGCAGCCACAATTTTGAAGATACGATAAAACTAAAACCGCAGTATCGTAGAGAATGACCATATCTATCAGATTGCCGAATCTGAATCAGATCGGATTATTATTATGGCCAGAATGAAGAAATTAATTTTCAGTTTCTTCCCCACCTCCTCTGGCGTTGCTGACGATATTCATTCTCTGTCTCGCTCGTACACACTCTGCCCTGTGCAATGCGCGAGCAACCCCTAGCGGAGGAGATGTAGAATCTAAATGGTAGATGTAGAATATTTGTTCTAGATGTATTATCTACATTTTACATGTAGATGTAGTTAACAAATGTAGCAAAAAATGTAAAATGTAAAATTTAAAATTTTTTTTTAAATTTCAATTATAAGCTCACAAATTCATATACTGACTGAGTACGGGTATAAAAGTAGAGTCGCGACTAGAAGCGACTCACGTTCCTTCTCGTTTATTTTTATAGTTTTTATAATTTTTACTCAGCATTTGCAGCATTGATTAAAAAAAAATTAATGGTTTAAAACGAAAATTGTATGAGCTTTCATGGTATTAATTTATTCGTTTTGATACAGTCGATATAGCTGAAGATATAACTAATCAAAGTTGAAGTTTTCTACCGTTTTTAATGTTTTTAAGCTTTGGCATTTTTTTAAAATGGTTTTTGCACAGTTTGTTTCAATTTGTACACCATCATTTTTTTTTTAGATTAATTCTCAATCATTAACTTTAAGTTTTCTTAAATTTTTAATGTTTTAAGCTTTGGCATTTTTTTTAATTGTTTTTGAGCAGTTTTTTCCAATTTGTATGCTCTAATTTTTTTTTGACATTAATTCCCAATCATTAAGTCGAAGTTTTCTAAAATTTTTTATGTTTTTAAGCTTTGGATTTTCTAAAAATTGTTTTTGAGCATTTTTTCCAATTTTTTTTGTGACATTAATTCTCAATCAAATAAGCTACAAATCAATAAATTGCTGCAAACAATGCCCAAGGTATGAATTATTTAGTAATTAAACCGCACAAAATAATGCTAATTTTTGTCTGCTGCAAATATTTATTTTGTGGCACTGTGTAATTGGTATTAGCTGCAATGCCATGCACAATTAATGCCAACAAAGGATTCAAAACACATTTAAAAGGTCTTAAAATAAGCAAAACAAAAAAAAAAAGAAATACGTGGGGCAAAGTTGGTTCTGATGCGAATCCAATTGGAGACACATTAAAGGTATTCCCAAATACCAATCCTATCCACACACAAACCCACCTTTAACGCATGCCGCGTGTTTTTTTTCTTTTTTTTTCGCACATATTTTGTGCCAATACGCCAACAATTTAATTTGTGCGACATTTATTTGCATATCCCTGGCAGAGTGGAGTAGAACCAAGTGTGGCATGGGCAGGTGGCTCCCCGCCCTTTTGTTCCATTTTTGAGGTATTTTTAATCAGGCCGAAATTTGAAAGGAAATAAGAGGAGAGGGAGACATGTAGCCTCCGCCTTGTAGGCTTGTGTGAATCGCATCTAATAACTCGATTTGTACTTTTTATGTACTTCAGCATATCCGTGGCCATTGTGATTGCCGCCTTGGCTGGACCCCAGTGGCTCTTCACCGAGGAGAAGCTACCGAATGTCAACTACAATGGAACGGCCAATTTTAATGCACTGGACGATGGCGCGTACGTCACCAAATACACAAAGTCCAGCCTCTGGATACTGTGCACCACATTGCCAGGTAAGCCAGGTAAATTGAGATGAATGTGACAGCATAGCACACACTCCTGTATCCCTGTCCCATCACAGATTGAATGATGAGGGATGTGTCTGTGTCGTGTGGCCTTAATGCTGGCCACAGGCCGCAGTCAGTCAGTCAGTCAATCCATTAATTAGTGAATTTTAATTGTTTTATTTAATAATTTACTCGATGAACGACGAAAAAAAGAAGCTAATAAAGAAATATAGAGCGTGGATCCAGTCCAGAGTCAACCCTCCGAGCTGCTCGGCTTCTTGGGGGGCAGAATGCCGCCCATGCACTGAATCAGCTGAAGGACGGCTGTGCGCATGCCCTGCACCTCGTCGCGAGCGATGAGCAGACTGCTCGTGGCATAGCCACAGCGCAGCACATAGTCGGCCACATGGTCGGCCATGCACATCACATGGATGCCCGACTGGTGCTCCTCGTTGTGTGCCTGCTGCAGGCAACGGCCCACCACCAGGCTGAACTCGTTGAGGGCCAGGGGCACGCACAGACACTGCTGCAGTGCGACCGCCAGCTGCCTGTGGCTGTTGTCCAGCGAATCGTAGTAGTACAGCTTGCGCTCCGGCCGAGCGATGAACAGCAGCGACCAGTGCTCGTGGTCCACATGAAAGGCGCCCGGCTCACTGCACATCGGCAGCAGGATGAACTGGCGCTCGTGCAGGCCGCGATCGCGCATTTGGCGCTTCAGGACACGCGTGTTCAGCTCGCGCAGGCTCTTCGCCAGCGACGGCTGCATGAAGTACACCTGCGACTGCCGCTTGTAGCGTCTGTTCTGCAGATAGGCAAAGAAGAAGGCCACCAATCGCTCGTTCATGCCGCCACGTCGCTCCTGCAGCAGCCCCACGTCCGTGTGGAGCAGCGAGATGCCCTGAAAGTGCAGCGACACCAAACGATTCTTTGACAGTCCATCTCCGGCGCCTTCATCGGAAGTGACTGCCTTTAGTGCTGCCTGCAGCTTCTGCTGCTGCCCTTTGTTCCTGCTGGCTGGGATTGCCACAGTTTTTTTTTTCACTGTTGTGGGCTGCGGTGGTTTCTTGGCGGGCAGCTCCCCCGGTTGCGGTTGCTCCTGCTGCTGCTTCTTGGCTGCTTGCTCCGTTGGCTTTGCAGAACGCATTCTGTATCTGTTGTCTGTTCTCTGTGTGTGCGGGGGGTTTTTGTCTGTTTGTGTGGCTCTTGAGTGTAAAATCGAAATTCTGGGATTACATTTTCTCCAAAGGCTTCTCCCACTTGAATTTGTAGTTTTACTTTGTATCTATAATCTTTTTGTATGTGCATAGAATTTGCCGTATTTATTCCACATAAAATATTGCACTTGAAGCCTCTTTTATTTGATAGAATTTAATGGTTTGCCTTAACTTTTTTACATCTCTGATTTTTCTTTGATTTATTTCATATTTTTTAATGGAATTTTTCTTGTACTTTTCTTCTGCTTGTAAATGCATTTAATAACGGGCTGAAGGTGTGCGTATTTATTTCAAAAATTATAAGCCCAAGAAGACGTTTAATGGTGCACCTTTTCAGTCCTTTTTAAGTCTGCAATTATTTTTAATTTTTAAGAGGCAGAGACCACAATTCTAGCACACAATGGTGTTGGCCTTGCCTTAGATTTAAATTCTTCTTAAACTTTAAGTAATTTTTCAGCTCAATTAATATTTACTTTTTTTTCTAAAAATAAATTTAATACTGTTAAAAATAAATCAATTTTATTTTAATTGTTGCATATTTACTTACGTTTTTTTGCAGGCCTCGATGCGGACTCGTATAATTGCATTAAAATTGACTATTTTCCCAATGAGGGCTACCAGCCGGATCCGCATGACTCAACGCCAGCGATACCCTGTAAGTGGTTTGTGACTTTTATTGTTTGGCTTGCGACTGCGACTGCACTTCATTACGTTTGGTAATCAACTGGCATGGCCATGGCTTAAAGGCTCTTCTCTCCTCCACTGTCCTGGTCTCTTAATGGGCCACCCTGCCCGCATTTATTGTGCTGTGTGTACTCGTGTTTACAGGTGGGCTCCTGCTGCTCTGTCTATGCCAAATTGGAATTGATTTATTGCTTGTGGCCAACACACGCACGCACTCTTAAGAGGGAGCGAGCGAGCGAGACTGCTTTTAGTTGGCTGAATTTTAATTAAAGACTTTTGGCCTCTGTTGAAAGTTTTATCCATATGATTTGTGGTGTCCCCACAGACGCACAAACACAGAGCCAGAGCCACACAGAGACTTGTGCAGGGTTCAAAGGGCGCTGCGCTGACTGAATAGTTTGAATATTTTACAATATTCCATTTAATAAACGAATAAGAAATAAAGAAAATTCGACCCTCTTCTTGCGCCCTGCCCCCTGCTGCATTTGCTAAATAAACTTTTGAAATGTCAAAAGGGATATGCGCGTGTTTCCTTTGTGACAATTCCAATTTTACAATGAGAGAGAGAGATAGGGATAGAGAAATGGCATGGAATTTCATTAATTTTCGCACAATTGGCCAACAGCCAATATCCCCCGAAACAGAGCAGAGATTTGAAATATTTTCATTAATTTTGCACCGAGGCTGCCATTGTCCCTGCCCCTCTGCCCCACAAACCAAAGGGGCAATTCCTCAAAACTAATTTTAAACTCGCCGCGGGTGACAATTTCGTAAAAAATAAAAAAAAAAAAACTATTAGACAGCCAACAAGCTCAGCTCAAAGGGCTGTGAAAGGGCCGTTGCCGTTGCCAGCCCAGGTATGGCGCCTCGACGGTTTAGGTGTCGATGATATTTTTGGTGCCCTGCGGCGGCATTCACACGATGAAATGGATGTGTCCTCAGTCGTTTGACTTTTGCTGGCCAGGGACAGCAGAACGCCAGGAGACCAGAACGCCAGGATGCCAGAATACAGGAGCATCTAAAAAGACGAAAAGCAAATTAAAATTTATTTTTGAGTCAGGGATATGCTTGCACATACTCGTAGATTTATCCTTCGACTCAAATCCTTCGCTGTGCAATTGTTTGGTTATTCCGCGGACTATTCCAATTCGCAGCAAGCAATAAAGAAATTTCTATATTTATTTATACATATGTATGAATCCTTCAACTATGCCATTGTTTGGGTATTCCGCGTGCAGCTTTCTCGCTGAAGAATTTTCTATATTTATTTGCTCCTTTTTCCTTTACAGATACGGTGACCAAATCATGCCCCATCTTTCTGGCCGCTGGCGTTTTTCTGGTCATCAGCTTCATTGTGTTTCTGATACCCACCTGCTCGCACCAGAACAATCTCTTCTACTTCAGTGCGGGAATACTCTTCATTGTCAGCGGTACGAGTGGCGCTTGCCTTGTCCGCTGCCTTCTTTGATTAACCTTGAGAGAGTTTTGCTTGCAGGTCTCGTAATGCTCATCGGACTGATTGCGTATATATCCATACTGAAGGCGGAGATTGGCTCCAAGCTGCGGCCACGCTCCACGCTGCAGCCGGCCCTCTTTAAGGTCACCTACGGCCAGAGTTTCTTTCTGTTTGTGTTTGGCTTCATTGTCACCGAATTTGTTGGTGTGCTGAACATCTTCCTGTTCATCAATCTGCAGGAGATCAGCTATTATGGTGTGGGTATACGCATAGCAGGGGGAGTTCACTTTACACCTTCCCTGAGCCTCGCTCTTTGTTTTGCTTGTTCATTGCAGCGCCTGCCCTGCTTCAGTGTGGCCAATATTCATGCCAAAATCAAGGAGGGACAGCAGCAGCAGCAACAGCAGCAGCAGCATGCTCTGAGTCACTCCTACAAGCGCTACAAGCAGCCCGGAGCACAGCAGCAGACAGGCAGTCAGGACACATTGAACCAGAGCCATCCGCCAGCCAACCAGCTGCAGCAGCAGCAGCAACAGTCGCATGAATCGTATCAGCCGCAGGTGCAGAGAACACTCAGGGGCAACACCAGGCCGCATCAGGTGCACGATGCGGCACGCAATCCCGGCCAGACACAGACCCTGCCCGGTGGCTATGCCTGCCGCAAGCATCCGAATGTCGCCTCCAATCTCAATCTCTATCTGCACAACGATCTGGAGCGGCGGTGAGTACCAAGAAGCGCACAGCTGGAAGGCATAAGAAATCCATCTCCGATCTGTTCCTTGGGTGCAGCTTTTACTTTGAGAAACCGGCGGTGTCCAAGTGCAATCTGCATTCGCGCAGCTTTGCCAAGTCCCTCAACGAGCTGTCCGGCCCGACGCCAGTGCCGCTGACGCTGCCCGCTCCCGCGCTGTTCGCCGATCTGCCGCAGGAGTTTCCGCTCACCCGCTCGGTGTCCACCACCACGGACATCTACAGCACGCCGCCGACAGGAGCTGCTGGTGCCGCACCCAACACGGGCCAGCTGAAGCGCAAGATGCAGCGCAACATGGCCACCAATACGCACCACAGCCAGACCCATAACCAGGAGGATCAGTCGCGTCTGTGCGGGCTGAAGCGCGGCCTGCGCAAGACCAAGGATGAGCTCTTCCAGGAGTTCTGTCGCAGGGCTGGGGTACTGGGGCGCGCCAAGCCGAAGAACATTTACTACATCAGTGGTGGCGAGGAGGAGCAGGAGCAGCAGCAGATGGACACGGAGACGGCTGCACGGACGCTGCGGCAGGATGACGACGATGCGGATGGCGATGATCACGGCTTCCGGCAGTTCCGTGGCGGCGGTGCCATGGACGAGGATCAGCTCTACGTTGTCGGAGGTGAGTCACAAACGAATTGCTTGGCTTGGCTTGGCTTGGCTTGGCTTGGCTAATCCCAATCCTCCACAGATCACGCCCAGCTGGTGGGTCCACGACGCGCCTCGATGTGCCCCCTGGCTGATGGCGCTCCGCTGGGCCATCCGCTGCGCAAGCTCAACTCGAATCTGTCGCTGCACAACGAGACGGCCTGGCCGGGCGCCGCTTTCGCCTCGGGCCAGCTTCGGCTGGCGCCCCCCGAGCAGGCCCAGAGCCGCACGCTGCCGCGCTGCTTCCTGCGTCAGTCGGCGGCTCCGTCGGCGATGGCTGGCAGCCAGGACAGCCTCGGCTCGCTGCAGAGCGGCATCAGCTTCAGCGCCAGCGCCAGTCAGCAGCGTTTCAATCACCTGATGATGCAGCACCAGCAGCAGCTGCAGCAGCAGAACCGCTACCTCTCCACGCTGACGCTGCCAAGGCCAGCGGAGGAGCAGCAGCAGCAGCAGCAGCAGCAGCAGCTGCCACCCAAGTCGGTGGTCCAATGGCCAGCAGCCATTCCATCGTCGCCCTCGAATTACGGCCACGGGGGATACCAGCAGCATCCGCAGCCGCTGTATCCAGCAACGAGTTCGTGTCCGGCTCCTGCCGCCGCTGCTCCTGGTGCGCATCCACCGAAATTCCAGCGTGGCTATGCCTTCGACGATGCCCAGAGGCGCGCCAGTTTCGCCGTCAGCGATGCGGCCTTCGATTTGGATGAGATCGAGCGAGAGCGTCGACGCTCCCATGCGAGTCTCTTTGGCCCCAATCTCGATCCCTACGATCTGATTCACGGCACGGCGGTGTAAAGAGAGAGAGAGAGAGAGCGTGAGAGAGAGAGCGTAACCAGAGCTACCAGAGTCCCCACTCCCCACTCCACCCGCTAGTCTGTCTTCTATCTGCGTTAACTTTGAACTAAATAAAATCCCCTTCAAGACTTTGGCTTGGGCACGAGTGGCGCATTTATGGGAAATCCCAGGGGATTCTTCGCTTACAGATTAACTCTCAATGGATGGGCCATTCCTCTTACAGGTTCAGTCGCTTCCAGAAGTTGCGGCTGTGCAGAATCTCCGGACTGGACTGCAGCTGATGCGTTGTCGCATTGTCAAACAGATTGTCCAGCACCAGTCCCTCGTAGACATCTGCATTGCGATACTGCCGATAGCTGCTGGCAGTGGAGCTGCTGGCATGGGAGGAGTTCATTAGCAGAACATCCTCAGATGAGGGAAAGTACTGCTGCTGTGGCGGTGGCTGCTGCATTGTGGGTGCCGTGTGTGGGCGATTTCTGCCGCCTCCTGCTCGTGCAGCTGTCCCTCCAGCGGTGGGTGCACTCACTGGCCGTATTGTGGTTCTGGGCAGTGGCAGTGGCAATCTTTGCTCTGCTGGTTTTAGCCCTGCGCTTTCAAACAGCTGCTGCATCTTGGCCATGGACCGCTGTAGCCGTGTGCTCGGCGACGCTGCTGCTTCCAGCTTCGTTGGCTCCATCTTTGACGGTAACAGCTCGCTAGCTCTGTGTCGGCTGCTCCTGCTGCTGCAGCTGGTGAGGGTGCTGCTGGTGCTGTAGTCCAGCAGTTGGATATCCGGACGTGCAGGCGGCTGCTCGTTCAATCGCATCGCGTGCTTGGCCCGCCGCATCAGGACATTCAGCTCCTCGTTGCTGCTGCTGTTCATGGGGGAAGTGATCTCGGGCAGTAGGTGGGTGGTCTGCGAGAACTCCGATCGCACACGGTAGAGGATTTGCTGCGTTTGCTCCTCCACCTGCGCCACCTCACGGCTGACTTTCAGCGGGCTTCTGCCTGCCGCTGCCTTCGCCGTCGCGGTCTCAAAGTGCTCGCCCAGCAGCTTCCTTCTGGCCACATCAAGCGTATTGGTGAAGTGATAGTTGTCTGGCTCGGGCTGTGGCTCTGACTCCTCCTCATTCTTCGCCAGCGTGCGCATTCTCTGCTCTTTGAGCTCCTCCATTTCAGACACAGTTGCCGCATCATCGAGCCGAAATCGTCGCGAGAACTTTTTCTTTCTGGACTGTGGCTGCTTCTCCTGTTGCTGCTGCTCCTGCTCCTCCTGTTTCTCTGGCAGCCTCTGACGTGCTCGCTCCAGATAGTCTAGGAAATTCTGCTCCAGCAGCTCGCTCTCCTCCTCCAGCTGCTGCATGCGGCTCTTGGCACTGGCCAGGGCATCCTCGAAGCTCGAAGCTGGCGCTGCATGAGTCGAGGCTCGATAAGAGGAAACTGCACGAGACGAGGCGCGATAGGACGACGCTGTATGAGACGTTGCTCGATAGGACGACGCTCGATAGGACGTGGCTGGACAAGGCGAAGCTGGATAGGACGAATTAATTGCTTGATGCGGCTGCGGCGAGGAGGACGTGCCATGTGGCGATGCTGTCGTATTGGTGGCCACCGTGTGCATGATGGGCCGCCTGTGCGAGGGTGGCACCACAACAATTTCCGGCGGCGGCGGTGCTGCTGGAACCATCCGCTTGTGGTAGACACAGCGCGGTAAACCTCCCATCGAAATGTACTCCATGTGAGCTGCAGGCGGCACCGCTGTGGGGGAAGAATGACTGGTAGCCGTCGTCGTCCTGGAGGTGGACGCAGCCGAGGTGAAGATGGGCGCCTCTGATTCCTGACCATTGAACACGGGCATAAAGCGCACCACCTTCTCGGCGGCCAGCTCCGTTTCCTGAATCTTTTCGGATAGGATATGCTGATGATCCTCGTAGTGCTCCAGCAGATTGAAGATCTTGTGCACCAGATCCCGTGCCTCCCCAGAGGAATGAGATTCCTTTTGCACGTGGCGGCAGAGTGTCTGCGAGAAGAGATTTTGAGGGATTAGCTGGGAAGAGGAGTGGGCCAGACTCCATTTACTCACCCGCCAGGAGCTCTGTCGATGGCTGAGCTGCATTATCTCGGTCTGATGGCGCAGCTTCACTTGGTAGAGGTCCTCCAGCCGCTGCTTCTGCAGCTCGTAGGCCTTTTTCAGCGACAGCTCCACGCGCTCCAGAAATATCTTTCCACTGCCACTGTTCAGCATCTCGTCTATCCAATTTTCATAGCTCTTTGTGCTGGAAGTTGATCTCGGCGTTTGGGTACCCTTTGGCACTAGCTCCTTGTCCAGAGGCTGCTCCTCCATCTCCTTCTCTTCCTTCAGCGTTTGGGTGGCCACAGCCACTTGGTCTGGAGTTTCCTTTTGCTTCGTTTGGGTGGCCACAGCCACTTGGTGCAGCCTCATCGTTTGGGTTGCCATTTCGCTCTGCAGCCTGTGGGTTTCCAACTCCACTGGTACCTCCACTGGTAGCTCCTCTGGCACCTGCAGCTGTACCTTCTTTTTCTTGGTCTGACTGGCTACACTTTTGCTGCGTATTGCCATCGCCTGGACAGCCACATCTTGGGATTTTTTGGGCTGGGGCTGCGCCTGAGGCTGCTGCTGCTCCTCCTCCAGGGCCAGTTTCGCGCCCTCCTGCACGCCCATGTAGTGCCCGTGGCCGAAGCCCTCGTGGTATCCGGCCTTGAAGCCGACATGTCTGCCCACCGCATGCTCCTGCTCCATGGACATGTTGGCCACGTTGATCAGAAGGCTAGCATTGACGCACAGCTCCGACACGAGTATCTGCATATGCTCGAAGGACTCGAATAGGGTGCTCGGCTGTGGGTGCTTCTCCATGCGCAGCAGTCGCCCCAGGCTCTCGCGGATGGTGGCCATGAATCCGATTTGCTGCGGAAACAGCTGCGGCATATCGGGCATTTCCACATGCATCACCGGCACCTTGATCTCCCCCACATCTGCCTGTTGCTGCTGCTGCTTCTCCTCCTGCTGCTGGGCTCTCGTCGGCTGCGGGCGAGGCTCTGGAAACAGTATGGCCGTCTCGCCCGGCGCCAGCCTCTGTCCGGCCTTGAGCAGGTTGTCTCGCTCGTCCAGCTCGACCAGAAGTATGTCCTCGAGATCCTGCTCGCTGACAATATCCACGGGTGGGGCACAGGCCGTCGAGAGCGTGATCATGTGCCGCATCAGCTCGCCCAGCCGCTGCTCCATGGCGTGAATGATTTCGCAGAGGCGGGGTCCCACGAACACGGGGCGGCTCGTGGGCTCCTGCTCCTCCGCGGGCTCCTCCGTTGGTACGCTGTTCTCGTTGTCCTCCTTTGGTGGCGTTTTCACCCCAGGAGGTGTCTTCACCTTCGGAGGCGTCTTCACCTTTGGAGGCGTCTTCACCTTTGGCGGCGTCTTCACCTTTGGAGGCGTCTTCGTCGTCTTCTCTTTTCGTTGCTGCTGCTTGGCATCCATCAGGACACGCAACAAGGCGCCGAGCAGGCTCTGATCCTCGCTGGGATGTCCCTGCTCCTGGTAGTAGCTGTGCTGCACTGCTTCAATGAGCGTATCCGTGGCATGCCCCCCTTCACCGAGCACAGCGCTGAGCACGTCCTGCACATCGTCCTCGCTGAAGCGGAACTCGCTGTGCGCCGCCTCCTCCACGTCGGGATCGGCTTCGTGCCTCCGCTGCGGCATCTCGCTGCAGAAGACAGAGAGGGCCAACTGATAGTTCTCCGCGTGCAGGAATTCCGCCACCAGGCTGTGCAGTGCCACGGCCAGCGGGCAGAGCAGCTGGGAGTCCGCTGGGGGCTGCGGCTGATGAGCTGGAGAATGCGGCTGAGGATTAGATGGCAGGATCAGGCTTGTTCGGCACTTACCCAGCGATGTGTTGTGGTTCACGGGCATCGGCTGATCCTGCTGCTGCTCCTCAATTATTCTGCGCATGTCCGCCTCGCTTATCCTGCCATCATCCAGCAACAGCTCCTCGCTCCACAGCTGATCCCGATCCCGATCCCTCCCCGTCTCCAGCGCTCTAGGGGACTCTTCTCGCTCCTTCACTGCTGCCGGCGGTGGCTTTCTTTTGATGTCTGGCTTTCCTTTAGCCTTTGGCTTGCCTCTGGTGGCCATGGGTTTTATCTTGCTCGCAGGTTTTTTAGGGACCGGCGCTAGTTCGCTTTCCGTGCCCCTGGGGGTGTCCTCCGGCCAGCGTTGGCTGCTACGCGCCGACTGCTTCTGCTGTTGCTGGTGCTGCTGCAGGCGCGACCTCAATGCCGCCGCCGAAGCTGCTCTATTGCGTTTTACCTGCTCCTGCCGCTCGACGACGTGGGCCACGTGTCGCCGTTCGCGCTCGCAGGGCATCCGGCAGTCATCCTCGCTGCGGCTGCGCCGCTTGGCCCGGTAGGAGGCCGTTGTGGATGTCATGGCAGACTCCGAGGCACTGTTTGGAACTGTATGGCGGGTCTTCATTATTCTTCCTCACGCAATCCTCCCGCAGGATCCACAGAGTGTTGCAGTATTTTCTGGTATGTGACTCGAACGTGTGGTGGTGCCTGTTGGCAAACAGTTTTCGAAATGAGTTTCCCTTTTGACACAACGAAAATTGTGACATGCCGTGCGGCAGGGACCTAGGACTCACCCTCGTTTCTCGTTGGGAATGCGGCAGGTGGCAGCTGGTGGCAGGATCGCCGTGTGCAGTCAGCCGGAAAGCAAGTGCCAAAGTCTTGTCGCAACGGACAGAAGCACACGAGTTCACGAGAAACAAAATAAAAAATAAAACCATATCACTGGTGTACGAAATAAGCTGTATGTCTGTATGGCTGAACAGCAATTGCATTAAAACAAGCCAAACAGATGACTTAGTCCAAGGCATAGAACTACGGAACTAGAAACGCAAGAAACTACATTGATTCGCGCAATTTCTGCCACGAAATACACGAAGTGAAAGGCAATAAACACACGCAAAATATGTACACAAAGCTGTTGAAGTTCAAATAATTGCTGACATTGAAAGTGTATCGATACTTAGCGCTCTTCTTTGGCGTGTATATATATCGCTAAGATATCTATCGATGGCTTACACTTGCAATAATATATATTTAAAAAAATTTAAATGCTTTGGAAATGCTGTCAGTATTTAGAATTATAAATATAATTAATAATATTAATCTAGATAATTCTACTTTGAGCAATTACTTCGACAAACAGATATGTGTCACAGTCGATATACGGCAATCGATAGGGACTGAATATCGCGAGTCAGCTGTAAATATTATCTTTTCACTTTCAGGCCACAAATTTTTGTAGTGACAGTGCACAAAATGTATTAAAATGTTTTAAATCTGAAACGATCCGAGTTGCTAATGCTTTAATAACAATAATAACAACAGCAACGTTGTTGGTGGACGTGCGGCAGAGAGGAGTTCAGTTCCATTCAAAATTAACCGTAAATTTGGGTAAATATTTCGCTGCATTTTGCCTTGCACTGCTCTGACGTGGTTTTTAATGCTTTCGCGGTGTACTTTTCGACTTAATTGCAGCGTTTAGGTCATGTCTAATATCGAAAATGTGTTTAATCTGGTGCGGGCCCGCCTCCAGGCAGAGAAGGTGAAACTGTGGGAGGAGCCGTACTACACGGAAGGCATCGGCAGCATTGAACTTGTCATGGAGGTAAGAGGTCTGATGATTTTCTGTTAATGTTTGGCATTAATGTGATTTTGTGCACAGGACCTGGCCTTGCGCTATGCCCAGTTCCTTGGCCTTGATGTCTCCAACTGCATGAGCGCCCTCAGCGAGTTGCAGGACCATGCCCTGCGTAAGTTGGCCGCCCGCCGTGAGTTCAGCGAGACGGGCATGGCAACCTTCAAGGTGCGTCGCATTGACAATTGCAGCGGCACCACCACCATGCTGGAGATCAAGTGCGACCTGAACTCGCTGGGCTCCGAGCTGCAGGGGGCCATTGCCGCCAAGCTGAAACTGGGCAATCCCGAGCACGTGAAGTGCATCGCCTCCGGAAAGATCATAGCACCAAATGTTACGCTGGGAGCGCAGAATCTGAAGAATAACCAGGCTGTGATTGTGATCATTGGCCAGGGCGACAACCAGAATGGGGACCTCTACGAGAGACTGAACAAGATCAAGGCCGATGTGGAGGCGGTGGTCTTGTCGCAGAACCGCCTGATGGAGATGGAGGATCAGGATGGGAATCCAGTGTTCCTGCCGCCCGAGGAGAACCGAGCACTGCTGTTGGCCCTCGGCTTTTGTGAGAAGGCCAAGGCGGCCATGCGGCGGGAGGACTACGAGGAATCGCTGCTCCTGCTGCTTGAGGGCGACGAGAAGTTTGGCGCCTGCCAATCGAGCTTCCTCGAGTCGGTGGACAACTTTGCGCTGCTCAATCTGGACATTGTCTGGTGCTACATGTGCCTCAAGAACGTCTCCCAGCTGCCCGACGCCGAGGCGCGCCTGGGTATCTGTGAGCGCAGCTTCCGACGCAGCTACGGCGAAAGCTTTGAGCGTCTGTACGCGCTCAAGGGGCGCGACTGTCCCGAGCGGGCGCTCTTCATGCGCCTCAAGCTGCTGCAGGGCATCGTCCTTTTCCATCAGAATCGGCGCGACGAGGCCTTCGAGAAGTTTGAGGCTGCCTCCACGCTGCTCAAGGAGCTGAAGGTCGACGAGGACAAGCTGCTGCTGCTGATGGAGATGGGGTTCGATGTCGGCGAGGCCAGGCTCGCTTTGCGCTCCTGCTCCTCCGGCAGTGGTGGCCACATTGACCAGGCCGTGCAGTTCATCCAGGAGCGCAAGAAGAAGCTAAACGATGCCCGCAAGGAGTCCACGTTGGAGCGCAAGGTGCATCGGCGTGGCGGTACCAACAGGGAGGATGCCACAGATGCAGAGTGGGTCAATCCGCGCAGCGTTTGCACCCTAGTCGAGATGGGCTTCAACACACAGCTGGTCTCCCTGGCCCTGCAGCGCACCAAGAACGACGTCACAAAAGCGGTGAGTACCCAGGGCCTTATCCGCATGAATTGGCTCTAAAGCATTGCTCTTTTTGTCTTACATTTTACAGCTGGATATGCTGGAGAAGAATTCGGCTGAGCTGCTCGCCGCCGTGCCCAACACATGTGCCGCCCCTGCGGATGAGTCCCAGATGGCAGCCCTACAGCAGCTGGGCTTTGACAACGCCACAATTCGCGCCGCCCTGGAGTGCACCGGTAACGACGTGGAGAGGAGCATAGAGTTTCTGCTGCAGGCCCTCCACAGCGAGGAGAAGCTGAAGGATACCCTCGAGCTGGCCACAAAGCTGGCGAACGATGGCGGCGACAGACCCTCCACCTCATCGCAGGCCCACCACTCGTCGATCATTGACTTTGTGATGGCCAAGGCGCGCGATGAGCTGGAGTCGCTCAAGGCCTACGAACGCTTCAATTCGGATATCAATCAGACCGATCAGGACCATCTCGATCTGCCGCTGATACGTGAGGAGCAGCTCCTGTGCGAGTATCGCCGCCTGCTCGAGCAATAAGCTCGAACCAAAAAAAAAACCGAACACAAAATCAATTGCAAAACGTAAAACGTAAACCAGACGTAAGCGGCTTCAACGAAACGAAGCGCGGCTATAAAGTGATTCGTAAATCGAGAGAACCGGTTACGGAGATAACTGTAATCATGACTTGTCTATTGCAAATCGTCGTCTTATAAATGCCACTTAAGTGGCACTCATCCACTCAGTCGTCGCCTCCCCTTCCCACCCCGCCGCTAGCCATCCCGCCCCGACGTTTGTGTTTAAATAACTTGGCAAATAGTAACGATATAAAGACTTACAACGAGATACATATATACTATATATAGTATATATTCTATTGACAGCTGCGACAATGTGATTACGCCCCAGTCCGTGCCCCTTCACGCCGTTGCGTTTCGTTCTGTTCCGTTCCGTACAGTCGCGAACCTGTTAACGTCTTTTGCAATTATTTATTTTCTATATATATATATCTATATATTTGTTTTTGTTGTTGTCGCCTTTCGGACTTTCGATACCCAGCAACCCGATGTCCGGAACCTGGCCAAAGAGATGCCAAAGGGCAACCCCACCAGGCCAAGCCAAGCCAAGGGCCCCCCCTCCTCTACGCTTTCCGACAAATTGAGACTTGGATATATCATAATACATACATACGCACATATGTAGTTATATTCCTGTGATAGTTCGGGTGCCTTATTCAATTCAAAGCATAAAGTAGAAGTGTTCACGATTGATCTTTGCAAATGTCCCTCAAATGTGTGGCTGATTATTTTTTTGTAGCGTTTTCTTAAGGTTAAAAGTTTCACAGTTGTAAGGAAATGTAGCCAACGGAATTAATTAATTGATATAAACGATTTTCATGTACAAACTTTAAGCGAAATAAAGTGAAGAACAAACCTATAAATATTTGTGTGAAAATTAATTAACTTGTGCTGGTTCCGGAATTCTTTGATACTCTTGTATTCTTTTCTTTTTATGGATCTGCTGTCAGACAAGATCTTAATTGATATTTGCTCGACATTGGAAGAGTAGGAAATCAATAAATAATTAATTACATAATGATTATGGCTGTGATTAGCAAATTTTGCCCCTTTTTTAAGCCAAACAAAAGTCTCGATCGATGTGCGTGTTTCGAGTGGGTGGTGTCCACTCGCATCTGAGACTCTGGGAAGGTGGAAGCATTATGCGACTTCCTGCCTAAAGTATATTCATTTCAATTGAGAGTAGCCCCTATAATAAAAGCTGCACTTTCATTCGAGTCCGAATGATGGGGTCGCCTACCAGCTGAACCCGGAATGAGTTCAGGAGATTTACATACCTGGTAAGTGTGTAAAGTCTTTATAAATTATATAGGACATATGAAGGGCGCATGGAACCAAGGATTATACACTGATAGAAAAAAACCAAAGTAAAATTAACTACAATCATATTTGAATTTAAAATGCGATTTTTAAATACAAACAAAGCAAAATTAAATAGAATTCACTTTGATTCAAATATAAATGTATTATAATGGCTTTTTTAATACGTTCATATTTAATTTTAATACAAAACACTTGAAAATAAATAAATAATATTTTAAATTTAAATATGAAATATATTAAAATTAAATATAAAATATATAAAATTTAAATATTCTCATATTTATATCAAAATGTAAGTGAAAAATATTCAATATTAATACAACTACTCTTGGATGAAAATCAATGGCATAAATGAGTGAAAAATATTAAAATTTCAGGGCTCTTTTCTATCGGTGAAGAACAGCTAGAACTGTTTTAGCTGTGCCGCAATTTTGCATTTAAATGTGTGAGACCAAGAAAGAAGTTTAAGGATTGAAAATATTAGCAAAAAATGTAATTCTATTGAGAGCCGAAAGCCCTGGCAGCTAGTGCTCCATAAATTTGTCGTAGGATAAGACGACTTGTATTGTTTGCTTTCATATTTATAAATAAATAATAGAGAATGCTAACAGGTTGTCCTTCCTCCAGGAGCTACCCAAAAGAAGAGACTGCTTAAGCCTCTCCAATTGGTTCTAATGGAAGTTCTTTGTTTCGGTGGTGATTCTTGTTTTATAATTGCTTTTAGTTAGTGTTTTACTTTGTTTGTTGCTACTCGTACTTTGGTGATTGCCATCTCTCTACTTCCAGTTGATGTGTGTGGTGCTCTTTGTGGCTGATAAACAATTTCATAATTTGGTTTTTTAATTTTAATTCGTACTATTTTTGAGCATTTAGTTTTTTACGATCCACGGCCTGGGCCTGTGCAATAATGACTTTGGCAATTATGCCCCAACTGATATGCAACCAAGCGAAACTTTTGGACATTTTTATTTGTATTTGTATTTCGTTTTCGTTTTCAAATGGGAATGTGAGAATGGTTCTGGTTCTGGTTCGTATAATCCGCAAAGGCGTGGGAGGGGTGGTTGGACTTGGGGCTTGAATGGGTGGCCTGGCGTACGTCCAAGTTCTGTTCTGTTCTGTTTAAGTATTTGGTATTTCTTTTGGGTACCCAAGCACTCGACAATTGCAACGATTACTGGAAATCATAGGGCTGTGCTCTTGTATGATTCGTCTACAGCTGTTTACAGGCGAAATAATTCTGCCATTCGGTCGAATCAATTTCTTACAGAGTGCAAATGCACCCACAGGGTGGAGATCTGTTTTGCACTAGTCCACGTGTGCCACACACGTCTTGAATATCCAAAGTGTGCACTTGACGCATTCCAAAGGAGTTCTTCCTGAGAAAGCAGCTGGCAAGAGTTTTGTGTAATCTTTGATCTTTGGGTGTGGGTTTTTTTTCTTTCGTTCTTTTTTTGCAGTGCCCTCCCCACATGGACCATTCTTCATATACCATAACGAAGATCTGGAGTATCCCTGCTGAGATCTTCTTGCAGATTCAAAAATTGGTCGAGTCAGTAGCTCGACATACCCCTCGACTGGAAAATCCATTAGCAAAAACATATTTGGAAACTACCTAAAGTCCGATCCCTCCTCTCAGGTACAAAGTACAGGCATTACACGCCTCACTGGCCAAACAAATTAGCCTTAATTTGAGACCCCATTGCCAGCCCCGCCCAGAGGGATGGGGTTCGCACTTGAATTGGGAAGAAGGGTTTTTTAATATTTCGTCATATCATTGGTTATAAGTACAGGGATCTGTACTATTCGTACTACTGCCGCAGATCAGAACTAGCTATTAAAGCAGCCCCCAAATCTATAGAAATCTATTGAAACCAAAGGTGGAAATGGGATTCGTTTCCGTCACGCAATCGCAGATCGCAGATTGCAGATTGCAGAAAGAACTGTTAGGAGTAGGGAGCGCGCGCCCTGTGGGCAACATATGTTGACTCTGTCAGAGAGCACAGCCAACAATAGCAACAACAACAGCAACAACAGCTCACACGCAGAGCCGAAGTTTAAAGTTTTGAAGAGACGATCGCTTCGGATCGGATCGGAGAGCTTCGAGCGACGCCGTTTGTCGGCCCACGCTGCGGAATTAAATAATTCCCGGTACGCGCGTTTCGTCAAGCTCAGTTCAATTGCTGAACTGGAAGCGGACGGTTGAGCTTTTAATTGGAAGCGATTGATTGAATATTGGTAGTAGCTTTAAACTAAATTAATCTTTTTTTTGTGGTTGTTTTTGTTCCTGTGAGTGCGTAGTAAATGCGTGGAAGGAGGATGCACCTGCACTTGCACTCCCGCCCCAAGCCATAGCAGATAAAAAAGAAGAATCAGTGATCTCGAAACTAAAACTCAAAACTCTGAGGAAACTCAAAAAAAGTGTGTGGTTCAGTGTGTGTGTTTGTGCTTTGTTTTTGTTTGCGTCTCTCACGGGTGTTGCATCGGCTTCGGCATCGGCATCGGCATCTGCATCTGTGGCAACCAAGAACCGAACCCAAAGACAGACCTTCAGTGGGAAGGTAGTCCATCAATTTGGTGCTTCAGCTGCCGCATAGTAAGTATTTTTCACTTCTATATTTGCCCCCTCCCACCCACTCATTCCACTCATGGGCTTGCTTGCAACAGCAGTGCCCAAGACCCAAAAAAAAATGCCTCAAGAGAAACAACAAACAACAGAAAAGTGCACGAAGATTCTGCTTGGCCCATGGCGACATTTGTATGCCCTTTTTGGCACAGTTACATATCATTCCCACGTATCCTAGCTAATCGATTTTGATTGGGAATGGGATAACCTTTAAAGCAAAAGGAAGATTTACATCAAGAAGAAATTAACAATTGCCCAAAACCCTAACTGGCCCCACAGGCTTTGCCCTGTCTCTACTCCTACCTCTAGTCGCAATTGCCCTTCCCATCTCGCTGCATGCAAAAAGCGTATACAAATGCGCTGAGGCCTGAAAAGCTGGTAGGTCTTTAAGAGCAAGAGCAAGAGAGAGACCCAAACCGTTCCGTCTCGTCCCGTTCCGTTTCGTACCGTGCCGACAGCTGTTTTCAATCGCCTATCGCTTTCAACTTGTTATTCAGTTTGATTTCTTGTCCGGGGTCCCCATCGTAGTTGCTTTTTGTTTTCTGTTTCTGTTTCTGGATCGGGTTTTCTTGGCACGTTGCGCCGCTATCTGCTGCTGCCACCTCCACCACCACCACCACCACAACCACCGATTGCTCATCTGCCTTTTGGGCCAACAAAGCAAAAACCAAAACAAAAGCCCATGACAATCCATAGAAAATATTTGTGGGGTGTAGTTTGCGCGCTTGTAAAGCAACGCCAAGCCAATCGCCGCCAAACGAGCAAAGAAGGTGGCAAAATCGACAATAAACCAACGAAAGTGAAAACACGAAGTACAAAGCATGGGAAAAAACATGTAGAATTGTGGATGCCCTTATCAGAGGTGCGAGTATCGAGTGGAAGAGAGAGATCTTTATGTGAAGTGGTTTTCAAGTGGTTCTTTTTGATCGCTTTTATGATGTCAAATTACAATAATTATTCACCTTGGTATAGATTACTTTTATTGCTGTTTGGTATTCCCGTTCTTTGGTAGTGTATTTCCCACCCCACCAAACTAACGCATGAGAAATCGCTAACATGCATAGCCAAGTAATTAACACGTTCGAAGTGTTATAGAGGCAGAAATCCGGCAAAACTAGAAGGTTCCCCGACATTGAATCTAAAGTTTAAAAGTTACAAAAGATTGCAACGTGCGAACTACAAATATCATAGAGATCTTTACTTGGCTTCAGGGCTTGGGATTTGGGTTCTGGGATATTCTCAAATACTATTCATAGCACATCTTTCCCCTCGGCTATTACTATCTCTGGCTGACTGATCGATCGCTGCTGCTGCTGCTGCTTCTGGTTTGGCAATATTCTCTGGGAACATTAGCATATTCTCTTAGCATATGCCGACGCACACATCAAAGGCCCTTGAGCAGTAGAAGCAGCAGCAGAAGCAGCAGCAGCAGTTATTATCAGAGACTGGTTATCACGAACAGAGGGACAGACAAACAGAAAAACAGACAGACAGACGGAGACACTCATTCAGTCAGTCTCAGCTAAACGACGGGCTATATCCAGACTTAATTGCATCGCAAGTTTTTGCACATGTAAGCAATGACCTTGATAGCTGCTGCTGTTGCTGCTGCTGATTTTGCTGCTTTTTAAGCCTTCTCCAGCAGCAGCAACAAAGTAAAATAAAAATAAAATAATACAAAAATAAATAAGAGTCAGAAGCATTTCCTACTATGCAGCCAGCCGCCGCCTGCTGGCTGCTGGCTGCTGGAGTGCTTTAAAAGTGTATAAATAAAATATGCGACAGAATCTACATACATACAAACATACATACGAGTAGGTCTATACGCTATACATACATACATATATATAGCGTAGATATCGTTATAGCCAACTCTACGCTTTACGCTCTACGCTATGCGGTTCTTGCCAACTCACGCTGATCGTTCGATCGATCGATGGCCAACAGCAGAGACCCAAACTAGTACTTGCAGAAGCAGCAGCAGAACTAAGCTTAGGCCCTAAGTGGGTTGTGGGGTGTGGGGGGCTTATCCCTTAACATTCCTTGCGGGCTACACGTGTCGAATCGGCATGCGGCAGTGACGCTCGTGCGGCTTGTGGCATTTTCTGCATGGGATCTGCATAATGTCTTTATGTAGCCTCAACTTAAACAAGTGTGAGAATTCTTTTAATGAGATAGCCTAAGAGGATGTTTACCCATAACCAAAAGAACCACTATTAAATGTCAAACATATCTAGAAATAAATATGCCCATATATGTATATATACTGAGTTGTACTGGGCATACGTCTACTGGGTGTACACTAGGCTGGGCCAAAAAAATTGTTTCCCGAAATTCAAACGGGACACCCCCTAGTTTTGTTACCCTAAATATAATAGTAATTTACATGTTTTTTTTTATTTTTTTTTTTTTTAGAGGTTGCTACCGAATTTAAAAAAATTTTTAAACAAGAACAATTTAAACAAACTTTTTTTGTAATAATTTCGAAAATGCGCTGAAATCTGTTGCATATATATTAATACCATTATTATCGGCATTAGTCAGTTATTGGAACCCAAAAAACCTGCACAAGTTTTTCCGAACTTGTTAACTAAATATATGAAACTACGCTGAACTTCCTGATTTGTACCAATAGCTAATTTTTTTACGTTAACTAAAAAAATAAATAAAAGCACCTTATTATCAATATTAACTAGTTTCTAAGTTTCAATATTATTTAAAAAAACCGACGAATTAATTTTTTTTTCCATAGTCAACAAAAAAGTTAATTTTCTATTCGTGGTAGCAACACCTAAACGTTAAACTAAAAATTTAAAAAAATGGTATAATTTTATTAAATAACAAAGAACAGAACTGGGGGTGTTCATTTCAAACACACAAAAAAAAATTGTTGGTCCAATTTTGGCCCAGCCTAGTGTACACCAATGACAAATAGCAAAAATCAGAAGAAGCGGTAAAAAACGCGTGCGTTTCTAAACGCGTCAATGCAGCCACACGCGACTTATGTCGAGCGATACAACAGATACAAATTGATCTATAGATAGAAGATAGCAGAGAGAGAGATATATAAGAGAGAGCGGAAAAGAGAGAAAGAGAGAGAGAGAGAGAGAGAGAGTGAGCGGGAGAGCTTGCTCTGTTAAATGTAATTGGGATAATCATCAAAATAAAATGCATTACACGCTATGGCCACGATTATGGCGCAGCGGAGTTCCGGGGACAGGCCATCCATCCGCCTAATGGACAGGCACAAACAAGTTTCTAGTTTGCTTTTTTTTTTTTTGGTTTTAATTTAATATTTAAATTTATTTTTGCTAGACTTACTTGCTGCGGATTGATTTCGCTCTTCAGAAAGAGACTCATGGTCAAGGTCGCTCATTCGATTAGATGATAAATGGCGCCTGTTTGCTCACATCATCGTTAAACTGTCAGAACCCCTCGCCCCATGCACCGTATGCATATGAGATCTTAATGCTCCAGTATACGCGTACTACGGAGTTTTTACTAGTTGATTTAGTGAGGCTGATTGTCTGGTCGGGGGCCGTCCAAGGTGGGGGCTCAGCGCCCATCTCGATCTTATCTTTTAGATGAGTGCACTGCTGTCAGTGGCTTGGGGCCAGCCATTTGTGGGTGGCCCCTCTAATCAGAGGCCTCCCGACTGCAAGGCATCAATCTCTGATCTGTAAATCGAGCGGAGCATCTTCATCTACCCCTTCAATTAGATGGGCTTTGGGTTCTGGAAATTGTTTTGCTATAAACGTGATTTAAACAAGTTTTGATTGCACAATCAGGGGTACAGCAGGGGCGAGAGCAGGGGCAGGGGCAGGGCAGATTACTTTCAAATCACCATCAAAATCCTGTTTACCGACTGCATCGCAGCTAAGCACACTTTGTGTAGCTGATTTTAGCTGTGATTTTAATTAGTCTAAATGCTGAAAGTGAAGTGGTCCAAAGTCTGGTTTATAATACGACTCAGGGGGTACGGGCTACGGTGCGGTGTGTCAGCGGTTCGAGTAATGTTCGACTCGTGCCAGCCTCGTGGTGGAGCCCTGAATATCTTCCCCGCCATTAGAATAAGAACTTCAACTAAAGTTCTTAGCTATTTCAAGTAAATATATGACTGTTATTCCTTAACTGTCAGCATTTACTACTTTGTTTGTGTATATAATTAAATTACCTTGTAATAATCACAGCGTAGAATCGGCGCCAGCTTCAGCGCCGCTGATAGCTGATAGATAGCTCCTGCAAAAACATTCCACAACGCACATGCAAAAAAGTGGAGCATTAGCCGGGCAAATCAGGTCAATCGGTTAGATAATCGCCATACCCATCCCACACCCATCCCCATCCCCAGCCCATTCTTGCCATCGACCGGTCGATCGAACGATCGCTGATGACATTGTGACATCAGACATCGAGAGTGCAACATATTATGTTGTTGGCTAATCAGTAAAACGGCAAACTGCAACTGGAACTGCAAGCTGCACACTGCAATTGCAATTGCAACTGCAAAATAAATCTCAAAAAACTAAAACTAAAACTGGCAGTGGAAATGGGTAACTGGTTCCCCCATAGCAAACAACTTGGTTGGTCGTTTTGGTGTTTTTGGGCTTTGCTCTTATGGGAAATACTTGTATTGTTTCGGAAATACATACGTAGAGAACGTAACGCCCCGACATCCCAGCCAAACCAAACCTAAAACAGAGACAATGGTTTCTGGGGCAATGATTTCTACAGTGATCAATCGTTAGAGGCTAACTCGTGCGCGAACAAGTGAGCATTTATTAATTGTGAAAATTATAGAACTTTAGTTCCTTAGAAGAAGATATACGAAAGAGATTTTGAGTCCAATGATCAATTCATCTCACAAAAAAATTCCTATTTTGAGGACCTCGACAAATCCTAATTTCTCGAAAGGCTAAAAAAATGGTGGAAATTCCGGACAAAGCATATATGTACACCTAAAAGAAACCAATGCTTAAATAAAAACGAGAAGGAACGTGTGAGTCGCTTCTGGACGCGACTCTACTTTTATACCCGTACTCAGTCAGTATATAAATTTGTGAGAATTTGAATATATTTTACATTGTACATATTGTTGCTACATCTGATATCTACATCTACCATGTCGATTACACATCTACAATTTTGAAATACACTTGTAGCAGTGTGATATCACATGAGTCTCGAAACACAATTGGGTTGCTCTAGCTCTTATAGTCTCTGAGAACTAGGCGACAAACAAGATGGACAGACGGACGGACGGACGGACAGACAGACATGGCTATAGCGACTCGGCTATTGATGCTGATCAAGAATATATATACGTTTCACACATCCACCTTTACCACAAATACAATATACCCTTTAACTCTTTTTGAGTACGGGTATAAAAATGTCTGTGTTTTAGTGGTTAGGATATTTCTGGGACAGCCTCAGATGCCTCATATGTATTTCCCATGCCATTTTATACCCCTTGTAAATCGTTTTTCCTTTTGTTTTGTGTAATCAATGGAAACATTCATCTGTATCTTCCCTCATTCTTTTAATAAATATTTTTATTCCACTGGCATAATTTTCCATATCATATATGTATGTCTTAAAGGATCTACAAATGGTCGTTGACTCTATCGAGCCTTGGCTGGGCCTTGAAATTCTTTTGTCTCGACAGCAGTCTGGTCTGGAATCGTAGATCCAATCGAAAATCCCGGAGTTGATTGCCAGGTGCATGACAAGAAAGCTGAACCTGAATCTGAACCTGAACATGAACCTGTAGCCGCCAGACGGATCCACCAAATGGATGGATGGGTTGGCATTGGGGGGGGATATGCAAAAGTCACAAGTCACAAGCTTTGCATACGAAATGCAAACCGGAGAACAGAACAGGAGTTTGGGCAGTGGCTGAGCTTCTTTATTATTATTATTTTTATATATCCAGTATGGTATATACATACATATGCAGTAGAAACGAGCTATAGACAAGCATTATTTGATTTGTAACTGGTTTTCAGCGAGGTTCGAGCCATAAATCGCGCCGCCAAATGTCTGTCTGGGTAATGGATGCGGCTCATCTTTGTTACTGCTGCTGCTGCTCCTCCCTCTGAGAGTGCGGCTGTTAAATCTAATGGATAGTTTCAAGCAATTTGAGCTATGTGGCAAAGGTAATGGGGCTGGAGATGGAGGACAAGGTTAAGAGGGACTCCCGCAAAGATGCATCTCTGTTTGAGGCCTGCACTTGCACCTGCACTGCGGAGACTTGCCTGCAGTTTGATTATCTATAATTGTGGCATGGGGCAGCCGTTCGGTCGGTCGGTCAGTGACTCAGGCAATAATTTAAGTTAAATTAAATTACAGAAGCACGCTTTAAAATAATTGTCATCGCTTCCCCCACCATCGACGCTCTTTGGCTTAATGGGTGTAGGGGGGGAAGTGCAATTCGAAGGCGAACCACAGCGGAATTAACGGCCTGGCTTGGCTTGGCTCGGCCTGCCTGAATTAGCAATGTGCAAATCGAAACTAAAACCGTATTGGAGATACAATCGGAGATACAGCACACACAAAGGAAGCCAAGCAACAAACGCGGCAGACAAACAAACACTCAGCTAATTATGCGATAGGGAAGTGCATACTCGTGCTCGTACTCGAGCTGGTACACAATGCAGGAAATGCAGCCTGGGAAGTCGATCGATGCGAAGAATGCCCTTTAGTAGCTATACAGAATCAGCTACCCAAGCTGCAGCTAAACGTGGGACTAGGCACAAGTACTACCAGAGACTATAAAATGCCAAGCGTATCCGAGTATTCTGTATACCGAGTATTGGCACAAATTCCATTTAAATTTGTATTCATTTCAATTCTCTTTTGGGCTATGCTATGCCTTGACACGCCTCAAGCATCGATTAAGTGTGTCATGCACAAGCAATGCATATTGTTTTTGGTTTCTTGTAACCGCCTTGTGCGCGTCACCAAAGTGCTGTGTATTTTGTTGTTAAATTCATAGAGGAAGCGACAAAGCTAAGCATGCAGCGGGTTTGCTTTTTGGTGCCTCATGCAAACATCTCCCCCGCAATTCACACACACTTGACAAATGTCCAATCCATTAGCAACCCCTTAACCCTATGCTTTCACTTGCAGGCAAAGATGTCTCAATGATTGGACTGTTTCTGGAGACCCAAAGAGACCACCCACCACAAAACGTTCGAGAAGCGCCAACAGCAGATTTGCTCAGCGAGCACTGAGCAACGACAATGAGAATGCATTTCAATACGCGGGAGATCCGTGTGCTGCTGCGCAAGGATCTCCTGGTGCTATGGCGCCAGAAGGGCCTCACCCTGACGCTGTTCCTTTGGCCCGTGCTGCTCTTCATGATGCTGTACTTGATACGCCTGAAATATGGCTCCGAGGAAATAGCCGCCTGCCAATATCCCACCAGACTGCTGCCCACCAAAAATCAGATGGTGCCCAGCGCCTTCTCTTATATTTGCAGCATCGAGAATAAGTGCCAGCCAGCGGAGCCCTACGAGGAGTACTCCAGATGGAAGGGTGCGCCGTAAGTCTAACATTTTCTGCAGTCTATGAGCACTTTCTGATGCCTGACTCCACCCTTTTGTAGACTCCATTCTGTGATCGATGTGGTGAATGCCTTTGTGACGGATGACAAACTGCACACGGCCATCGTAGAGCTGGCGGAGAAGGCAAATTTTGTGTCCGCTGTGACGGCGCTCATAACCAGCGATCATCTAGAAATTATACGCAGTGAGTGGGCTCAAGGAATGTCCTACGTATCTGCTATAATTTCTACCTTTACTGCCCTTAGCAAATATCACAGAAATTATAGCCCTGGTGCCAGAGATCGAGCGCATGATGAACTACAGCTTTGATGTCAAGCATTTGTTTTCCAGTAGGTGGAATGCGAATGAATTTTTCAGTCCTTGAATACAGAAATCTAAGTGAATTTCTTTTGCAGATCGCGAGACTTTTGTGAAGCTGGGAACACTGTTGTGCGGTCATCCGTTTCCCAGCACGGAGAGCATTCCTTTGGTCAATGACATTCTCTATTCGGAGGACTTTAGCGAGGTGAATGATGCGGAACTGGATGCCATGCCAAGTGAGTATCAAAGCAGAAGAAGCACAGGCAGTGGCAGAGCCAGAAGGCAGAGCAGTGTCAGAGGCAGAGTCAGAGTCAGAGTTAAAAGGCAGAGCAGTGGAACAGACTGGAGGCCAAGTGAGCTGCTTAGCGTGGCTACCCTCGAGATTATATATTTCCCCTTTCTATTTTCGTCTGCTGATCCACAGCCAAGTACTGCAAGCGGCTCTATCTGGATGTGACCTCCACGAATCAGGGCAAACTCACGTGGAACACCATCAAGCCGATCATCCAGGGCAAGATACTGTACACCCCAGCGAATACACTCACCGAGAGTGTGGTGAAGTTTGTGAGTAGGCCAGTCCTTGATTCTTAATTCGTGCTCTCATCCTTTAAAAATTTCTCGTGTGTGCTTTCCGCAGAGCAATGCCACCTTTGAGGAGCTGGACAAACTGAAACAACTGTCGCAGGCGGCGGCTACGATCCTCACCAAACTCCACACGAATGACACCTTTCAGTTGGCCTTTGATAATCTGCTGAAGCTGGCACGCTCGCCCCTGGTGAAGAGCGTTATCGGCGATGACTTTAACATCGAGGAGATCGAGTCGGTGTTCCAGTTCATTCGCACGAATCAGCTCATCTATGACATCCTCACCACCGTCGCGGATCTCCTGGAGTGCGTCTCCGCGGACCGCTTTGTTGCCGTGGATAGCGTGGAGGAGCTGCAGCAGCAGGCCTATGATCTCAACCAGCAGCGCATGTTCCTGGCAGCCCTCAATTTCGAGACCGTCGGCACCAAGGAGGTGGTGTACCGCCTGCACATGGACACGGACAACACGCAGCCGACGTTCGAGAATAGGAACCGCTTCTGGTTCCCCGGACCCGCCGACAGCATGATCCTCGACATGAAGTACCATCGCGGGTTCGTGCAGCTCAAGCAAATGGTGGATCTGGGCATTGTCAAGCACAAGCGGGACGAGGCGGGCTTCATAGAGGAGGAGCCGTCCACCCGGTCGCCGGGCAGTTTGTTCAGCATCCAGGCTGTGAATGACACAGACGACGACGATGATGATGATGACTTTGATCTGAGCATCGAGAGCACCTCGACTGAGGCCAACACTCAACCGATTCAGGATCCAGAGACCACTGAAATGGCGCAGCAGGAAGGCAAAACAACATTTAAGCCAGAGTTTCTGCTCTCCCTGGATGATGTACAGGGTAATGGCGGTGGGGATGGTGGTACGAATGGCGTTGTTCTCAGCCGTTCGAAGCGTCAGGGCCTGCTGGATCTACTGAGCGGCCTTGGTGGCGGCGGCAATGCCAACAAGAAACCGAAGTTTGAGGTGGACAACATGCAGTTCTACACGAAACAGTTCCCCTATCCCGCGTACGTAAACGATGAGTTCAAGCGGGGACTCTATCTCTCCCAGGCCGTGCAGCTGGCCTACTGCCTGGGCCTGGTGGTGGTCGTGGCGATCTGTGTGAGAGAGCGCATCTGGATGCGAGAGAGCAGGAACAGCATGGTAAGAGCGTGTCCTCTTGCGTGTCCGTTACTCTCTGCTGATATTCTCCGTCTCCATTTTAGTTGATGCGTTCGATGGGCTTGAAGGCCCACTCGGAGCTGCTGGCCTGGGCCCTGATGAGCCTCATGGAGCTGTGCCTGATCTTTGTGCTCGTTAGCCTGGTGCTCTACAGCGGTGGCATCCTGTCGCACACCAACTGGTTCTTCATGATGTTCTACTGCCTGAGCTTTGGCGCCTGCCTCGTCTCCTTCTGCTACATGTGCTCGAATTTCTTTACCTCCGCCAACATTGGCGCTGTGGCCACTTCCCTGCTGTTCTTCATCAGTCTCTGTCCGTTCATCATTGTGCTGATGTTCGATGCGAAGCTGAGTCTCCTGGAGAGCTTCCTGGTGGACATTTCCTTCACGACGGCCTTCGCCAAGGGCTGGGGCGAACTGATGCGCATGGAGGTGCAGCAGCAGGGCCTCACGTGGGGCCAACTGATCCAGCTGGGACCCGCGCGTAGCGAGTGCGCCATGGCTCTGCTGATGTTCCTGCTCGACTTTCTGCTCTATGCGGCCATTGGCTATGCCTATCAGAGGTGGAAGAAAAGTGAGTTGTCCCGCCCCGAGGATCCTTCCTGAATATATTCCTTGACTAAATCGAAATCTATCTTTCAGCCGAGTACAGCTTCGTGCGAGTTATGCGCTCCCATTTGGACGACAAGCTGGGCGCTTCGCTGCTGAATGTGACCAAGCTCTATGGCAGTCGGTGTGCCGTGTCCAATCTGAATCTGGATTTCGCGCGCAATCAGGTGAGCTGCCTGCTCGGACGCAATGGCGCCGGCAAGAGCACCCTCATCAAGCTGCTCACTGGCCAGATCCGGCAGACGGGCGGCAAGGTGCTGCTCGCTGGCGAGCACAATGTGGGCGTCTGCTGGCAGGACAACATCCTCATACCCAAGCTCACGGCACACGAGCATCTGCAGCTGTATGCCCACATAAAGATGTCGCCCACTGGCAGTGATTCGGGGGAGATGGCATCGTCGGCCAGCGTCGAGGCGGAGGTGACCCGCACGCTGAAGAGCCTGAACTTTGGCCAGCACGAGAACTATCCATCGTGGCAGCTGTCGGGTGGCTATAAGCGGCGCCTCTGTGTGGCCATTGCGTTTATTGCCTCGCCCAGTGTCGTCATCCTGGACGAGCCCTGCAACGGCGTGGATGCCAAGGCGCGCAAGGACATTTGGCATCTGATTGAGCAGCTGCGCCAGGGTCGTGCTGTGATCTTTGCCACCCACTTTCTGGACGAAGCCAAGTACCTGAGCGATTCGCTGGTCATCATGCGGAATGTGAGTGATCTTACCCCCCTTCCTGCCAGTCTGATAATCCTTTGGCACCCCCTCCCATTCCCAGGGTCGCATCATTGCCCAGCACAGTCGCGACTCGCTGCAACATCTCTGCACTGCCAACTACAGCCTGAAGATGCGCTGCGCCGATGCGCCCGTGGCCGCTCACATTACGGCCAGGAGCAAGCAGCTGCTGACCAACAGCCAGCTGCTGCCTGTCGCCGAAGAGGAGCCCAACCATCGGCTGACCATCAGCGCCAGCTATGCGGAGAATCTCACACCAGCAGCCGTGCAATTTCTGGAGCTGCTGCAGCAGCAGGAGTCGCTGGGCGCCATCAGCGAACTGGAACTGTCGTCGAGCAGCAGCCTGGAGCAGGAGTTCGAGCAGCTCAGTCGCAACGAGGAGCAGCCACGGGCAGGAGCAGGAGCAGGAGCAGCAGGAGCAGCACAGGGAAGCATTGTGGCTGGTCCGACAGATGTGTCCGAGGATCCACCCACGTGCTGTGTGCAGATGCGGCTGCTGTTTGGCAAGCGACTGCGTCACTTGGCCCGCAACTATCGCCTGCTGCTGTACGTGCTCCTCCTGCCGGCGGTGTTCGAGCTGTGTGCCATGTGGTTCGTCAGCTATCGCCTGGAGGATGACTTTGACACGGTGCTGCCCCTCACCAGGGCCCTGTATCCGCACAGCGCACAGCTGCTGAGCAGCGAGGACCTGTCGCCATTCACCGAGGAGCTCTATCCCGGCCTGAGAACCAGCTGCGACGACACCGGCAGCATGTGCCATGAGTTCGGCGATTCCTCGCTGGCCTACGACTGGGTGCTGACCACCCTCGATGAGTATCGGGAGCGACGCTACGGCGGCTATGCGCTGAACGGCTCGGGCGCCACTGTCTGGTACAACAACAAGGGCTACCACGCCATGATGGCCTGGCTGAACGATCTGAACTCGGAGCTGCTGCGCACCAGCCTGAACGACTCCGAGTATGGCATACTCACGCGCAACGAGCCGTGGAAGCTGGGCTTTGCGGAGCTCAGCACCAGCTCTGTGCTGCGGCAGGCTGGCGACTCCTGCATGGTGTTCATTCTGCTGATTGCCTTCGGCCTGGTGGTGGCCGCCAATGCCGTTTATCTCGTCAACGAACGCATCAACGGCGAGAAGCTGCAGCAGCGTCTGTGTGGCGTCTCGGCGGTGACCTACTGGCTGGTGGCCTTCGTGTGGGATTATCTCATCATGATTCTGGCTTTGTGTGTGTGCCTGGGCATTGTCCTGATCTTCAGTATGCCCGTATTTGTGGCCAGACAGCAGCTGATTGGCATCATTGGACTCTCATTGATGTTTAGGTGGGGATCTACACGGGTTCCCCATTAAAGCTTCTTTCTAATCTCTCTCTGAATCTCTTTTTTCCCTTAGTTTTGCCTGCGTTCCCGCTGTTCATGTGGCGGAAAAGCTGTTCAGCGACTCGAGCATTGCCATTGTGTCCATCTTCTGTGCGAATCTCATCATTCCATTGGTCACCATGGGCATCATTCTCGTGCTGGGCGTCGTCGGAGAGGGCACCGCCTGGGATAGCTGGCGGCATGGCCTGAACGAGGTCTTCCTCATCTTCCCGCAGCATGCGCTCGGGGATGGACTGCTGGAGCTGTGCAAGAACTACATGGTGGCGCTGATCTTCAAGCGCTACGACATCGACTCGTACAAGCATCCGCTGGCCAGCGATCTGCTGCAGCGCCACTTCATTGCCCTCGCCCTGGTGGGCATCGCCGGACTGGTGCTGAACGTCCTCATCGAGTGCCATCTACTGCAGCGGCTGTGGAAGCGGCTGGAGCGCGTCCTCGACTGGCACTACCGTCGCGAGCTGGAGAAGCTGCAGCAGCTGAAGATCGTCAGTCTGCAGAGCATCTTCAAGGGCTGCGTGGAGGCGGGCGAGGCCCTGCGTGCGGAGAACCTGTGGGTCGCATACAGCCGCGGACGCTACGCCGTCCGGCAGGTGTACTTTGGCGTCAAGCGGGGCGAGTGTTTCGGGCTGCTGGGCAAGAATGGGGCTGGGAAGTCGACCATCTTCAAGGTGCTCACCGGACAGCTGGAGCCCAATGTGGGACACATCCACTTCGATCAGCCGGGTGTGTCCTACTGCCCGCAGAGCAATCCGCTCGATCCACTGCTCACCGTGCGCGAGTGCATCTTCTTCTACGGCCGCCTGCGGGGCATCCTCCATCTGGATGTGCTGCTGGCGCGGGTGCTGGACACCTACGAGATGCGCGCGTACCGGGACGTTCAGGTGCGGAACCTGAGCGGCGGCAATCGACGCAAACTGACGGTGGCCGCCACCTGCTGCGGCCACACGCCCACCGTCCTCATGGACGAGCCCACCAGCGACATGGATCCGGTGACGCGGGAGTTCGTCTACTCCACCATCGAGCACCTGCTGGCCGCCCGGCGTGCCGTCGTGCTGACCTCCCACTCGGTGTCCGAGATCGAGCATCTGTGCCAGCGCGTGGCGGTGCTGAAGGCGGGCCAGATCGTGGCTAGCAGCAGTCCGGCGCGGCTCAAGGCCGAGCATGGCGGCTACTACGGCGTCAGCTGCTTCTGCCCGCCCGCCCAGCAGGCGCTGCTGGCCAAGATGCTGCCAGAACGACTGCCGGGTGCCTGCGACCTGCAGCACTACGCCCACAGTCTGCGCTTCCTGGTGAAGGTGCGTGCGGGCGGCGACACCTCAAGTGGATCACCGACACCACTGCTCTCCGAGCTGTTCGCCGCCCTGCGTGACATGTCCGTGGGCATCACACGCTTCTCCGTCAACCGCTGCCGCTTCGAGACGGTCTTCGAGCGGATCCTGGACAGCTGCGAGAAGAGCGCCTCGAATGGGCTGCAGCTGCACGGACACGCGGAGGAGGAGGATGGCCTGCCCAGCAAATCGGCGGCTGTCAGCGGCTCCCTCTCCACCGGCTACATCCACTGTGGCTACGAGGAGACATCCACTTGAACTTGATCCTCCACGCTGCATTGCTGCATTAATTAATTGTGTGTCCAATACGAGTAGATGGTTTTTTTTTGTGTTTTTTATTTGGAGACGAATGTGTGTGTGTGTTTTTTTTTTAGTTTTTGTTTTGTGATAAGATCGGACGCGGATCCAGTGATAGTTTTTCGATATACATACATATATCTAATCATGTTTCTCTTTCTGTTTCTGTTTCTGTTCGGGTATTCTGTTAGACATTAAGTTTGGACCAGCAACAAGACCTATTTATTTCGATACGTTTATCTATATACATATACATTTATGCAGCTATGCCAATGCCCCCTCAGGCGCAAGTTATACGAGCTATGTATACTTATTGTACAATACCTCTAATATTACCTACAAATGTACGATATGATATGACACGATGGAATATGAATAAAGTGAAAGTAGTAAATGTGTGAGAGAAGAACGCAAGCTGCAATTTGAGAGTGGAAGATGAATTTGAATGACTTCCACTGGATACTGTTGCTCAGGGCAGTGGCTCTAACAGGGCAGCAACGCTGTTAGCAACCGCAGGTTAACAGCTCACTGCTTACCTTTTGCCGTTAACAGCCTGTTGCCTCTCTCCATTTACAGCTTATTATAAACGTGAGCGCTCGCTCTCACGATCCACACGGCTAGATCTTATTACGCAGCGCACCAATCTAAAATATAAAACAGCAGAAAACTCATAGCTGGAGCGCTCCAACATCTACACTTAGATTCACACTCCTACCAACCAATCTGAATATTTATTTGTAGTGTTTTATAGCCATATTGTTACCTTCCATCAATAGAAGTTGCAGTCCAATCAATAGCCAATTGCTGCTGTTCATCTTTTAATTATCTCAAATCCCTTTCAAAGACGCATAATGCCTGCGAATTAGCTCATCTGATGGAGCCGCTGATACAATTATTGAACTACTTCTAAAGGAGCAAAAAGAGAGCGAGCGAGAGTTCCTTGGGAAGCGAACGGATATTTAATTAAGCTCTTGGATGATGATGGTGGGCAAGTGCCGCGGCAAAAGTGCAGTCGAAAGTGTGCAGGCGGGGGTCGAAAGCCAAAAAGTAATTAAACCAAAAATGGTGTAACATTAACCAAAACGTGCCCCAAAAGAGTCTGGCCTCCCCACTCCCTCCCTCGCTCTCTCAGCATTTGAATAGACTCTTTTGAAGTATTTTTCCCCTCTCTCTCTTCTATTTCGCAAGAGAACGAATTGGTGCGGGCGGGTGCAGGCAGGGAGGGCTAGGGATTTTGGTGAAAATTCGTTTGCCAAAGCGCTTTTATAATTTGCCTTTTCTCTGCGTTTCCCCCTGCGTTGCCCTGCGTTGACCGTTTCTATTTTTTGTTGTTTTTTTTCTCTTCCCTTGCCGCTGCTCTTCCTGGTCAATTTGAACAAAAAAGTGAAATGTTTTTTCAAAAGGGGCTTTCGGGCAAAGGATTAAATTAAATTCCATTTGGTTTGTGCTGCTGCTGCTCTGAACTTAACGAACGCAGGTAAAAATTAAATCAGCGAAAAATCAACATAATTAAAAGCGTTCAGCATTCGTTGCTCTATCTCTTTTCCCGTTTCCCGTTCGTTTTCCACATTTGCCCATTTTTTGCCATTTTTCCCCATTGGCCATTCTTTCATTTTCACATTTGCCAAAGCGGCGGCGACTGCCTGCATGTGAGGCGATGCATAACCAAATTACTCGTAAAATGATGCTCTCCCCCGTTGGATGGATGGATGGATGAATGGATGAATGGTCGGTGTGTGCGCAAAGACAGGAAAATATTTATTTGCCTTAAATAAGAAAAACACAAGTGGGGTAGGGCTAATTCGAATATAATCGGATCCATCGAAGCTGTAAGTAAGGAAGAAGGTCGGAGTGACGCTTAAAATACATACTTCGCAATGATCTAGGGAAAATTTGTAATCAAAATAACAATGGAAGGTGGAGGAGTAAATATAAGAGAATAAATTCCCATTGCATGGTATTTGCATTATAAATAAATGCAATACGATTTGAATGTAATCTAATCTAATGCTGCACTCTTCTTTGGAAGATAATTTGTATATTTAATTTTGGCTACAGAGCACGAGCAAGTGTGGCGCAGAGACAGAGACAGAGAGAGAGAGAGAGAGAGAGAGCGGGAGAGTGCGCTCCATGAATTATGCAGGAATTTACATTAACATTTTTTTGCTGTTCATAATTATTCAATTATGCGTTTATTAAGTTAAAAGTACAACAACAACAAAAGCTACCAATTTAATTGCGACCCTAATGAGAATGCTAATAAATTAATATGCAATTATTTGTTTGTTTGTCCTTCCGCTTAAATTATGCACAGGATATGGCAACAGCGAAAGGATGTGGAAAATATAGTCACATACATACATATCTATGTAATATGTATGTACATATGTAATACATATTATGTATGTATGGCTATTTATAAAGCTTTTGTAAAGGTCTTTATATGTAAAAAACAAAACAAAAATCAAAAATAAAAAAAATATATCTATGTACTACATATGTATCCATGTACATACATACATATGTATGTACATTTTTCACTTGATATTTTTCATGTTCTACCTGTAAAAAAATGAAGCTTTAATTTAATTCCGGAAAATTAGCTGACAACTCTTCCATTTCTCTGGTGATCTTCAGACGTTTTCCCCCGCCCAACTGTTGCTTGTTGTCTTTGCCCATTATTCGAATCGAATCGAAACGAATCGAATCGAATCGAGTGTCGCCAAAAGCACACAAATAAACTTCGACAAGGATTTAACAATGGAGATGATTAATATGACAAACCCTTCTATCAGTCTGCCCTGTCCCTGCTCCAGCAGCCGTCGCTCTGCCCTATTTGATGCTGATTACAATTCATCAAAAAAAAAGCCGAGCAGAAAGAAAAAAAAAGCCCAAAAGGGAAAGCCACCAAAAGCGGAAAACTCTACGAGGGCCTAAACAAACGAACGGGACCGGGTTGGGCCGTGCCGCAAATTTCATTTGACAGCAACAAAGGGCTAAATGCCTTCAACACCAATTTGTTTACATGCCAGCGCTCGCCCCCCGCCCCACCATCGAGCGCTCTGCTCCTGCCCCTGGCCTGCTTGGCCCTCTTCTAGGAGTCCTTTTCGTTCTGATGGCGTTATTTATTGTTATCAGACACTGGGGCACATAAAACATTTTATCACTTGCCCCCAGACCCCACAACCAGCGAAACAAAGCAGAGAACAGAACAGAACAGAACAGAGCAGAAGGGAAACAGCAGCAATTTCTGGACCGAAACTTTGAATACCCTTGCTGGGCGGACACCCAGAAACACCTCAGAATCATCGTCATACCCGCTGCAAAGGGCAGCCAAAAGAGGAGCAAAAAAAAAAGAAATAATAATGGGTGGGAGGTTGGCATAGGCCAGGCCAAGAGCCAGTGCTAGGAGCCAGGGCCAGGGGCCAGAAGGCAGCAGGGCAGCAGGGCAGGACCCCTGGAACTTCATCACTCAATGCGGAAACGGAAATAACGCGTCGTTGAACAGTTCTGCCCTGCCATGCCCGCCTGTCCACCCTGCGGCCCTGGCATTGCCTCTTATAGGAAAGGTACCACACGCATCCGGACGGACTGGACGGACGGACGGACGAACGGACGGACTGAACTGGACTCTCTATCTATCTTTAAGTAATTTGTGTGCGCTGTTCTCTACTGTCTCCTGTCTTCCGTCGCCTGTCTCCCGTCTCCCGTCTCCTGTCCTCTTTTCCGGGGGGCCCTGGCTAGCCGGAAGCGGACATTGTGCCATGGCGGACAAAGGGGAAGGCGAGGAAACGAAGGGAAAGCGATAAGCGAACCAAGCAACCAAAAAAAGAAAATCACATTTGTGTCTAAAAGTTCTTTTTTTTTTGTTTGTTTTCTCTTTGTTTGGGGCAGGCCAGAACTCTCACTCAGCAATGATTAATTAGTCCCGAAGCGCACGCCTAATGGCCATGAAGTAGTACCATTTCGCCCCGCACCCCATCCAGGATACAGCATCCTCCATTCCACATCCTTCTGACCATCAAGTCCATGGGCCATTGACCTTGGCAGCGATGGCATTTGGACTAATTGGCAATGGTGGCAGGGGGTTGGTGGGCAGAGAGGGGCACAGTCGTTGAGGGATTTATGAAAATGAAAAATTAAAATGCAACGCCAGCACAGCGGCAGGGACAGTGGCCACAGTGTCCTGCAAAGGGGATTTAGGACTGTGGGCTGTTGGCTGTGGGTGGCTCAATGGCGGGTCAAGGTCGGGTCGGTTATAACCCGTTAATGAGCCTGGTCTGAGCCTGCCAGCCGATTGGGGCCACGCGATGATTGCAAATGCTTATCCACGTTTAATTGCAGAATTGTGGCCGAATCAGCACTGGAATTTTAATTGAGGCTTTGATTTGTGAACCCAATGAATGGATGCCCCAGTGGCTGCTCCAGTTCCTGCCAGTTCACTGAGGGATTTATGGAATATTAATTCAGCGGAATTATGACATATTTTCAACTGCTTGTAGGCCAAGACCCAGTTGCGTCACTTCTTGGGCGGGGCTTCCACTTATAAGAAGTGCATTGAAAATGCACTTGTTTCGATTTAAATGTGTTGTCAAGCCCCCTGCCAGTCCGTGCACTCTGTTTAAATGGCAACTCCTGGGGGCGTGCCCCCACTCTGCCCTGTGCCACGGTTAATTGCTGCCTACCTTCTTGAGGCAAAAGACTGCACAAATAACTCAATTATACCTCGCTGTCCGTGCCACCTGCCAACTGCCACTTGTTTCCCTACCCCCGCCCCAACAAATGTTGGCCATTTTCATTTGGCGCTAACTTCGTTTCTTGAGCCAAAAAGTTTCAAGCGCGTTGATGAAGAAGTCCATAAAGGTGCGAAGCGACTGCCTCCAGCAGCAGTCTGGACCTGGACCTGGACCTGGACCTGTACCTGGACGTGGAACAGGACTAACAAACAACAAACAAAAAGCAAACTCAATTCACTCTCCACTCCTGCAGCCAGCCTCTCTGCCGCTGCTCTGCCGCTCCCCTGCTGCCACAACTTCAACTTCAGACTGCAGTTGGAAATAAATAGAAGCGTAAAAAGTGCTCAGCAGGAGGAAAATTGCAAGAGAAATTTGCCCAAAAAATGGCGTGAAAATGTAAGCGAAAAACAAAGTTAATTGTCGAGAGGGAGGGAGGGAGGAAGTCCGCCCCTCCACTCCAAGGGGCACGGCACGGCGTAGCATGGCACGGCACAAACACAAGTGCATAAATAATGAAATCTGTCTGCAGCTCTCAGCGATCTCTCGAATTAGTCGCAAGTGGCAAACTAAATGGCAATCATTCAGCGGGAGACTTTCCCCCCGAGCCACTACCCCCAAAAAGTTATCCAAAGGGAAGACAGACGAAGACAGAGACGGAGACAGAGTCAGAGATGGAGCCGGAGTCAGAGACAGTGGAAGGTGTGTCTCAAGAGATACAAATGGGCATTCGCCTGTTGAGTGTGCACTCAGGGAATCAAGCAATATAATGGGGCATCCTCCAGCTCAGAGAATGAACCGTTTTTAATGCAGGTACAATAAACCATTTTAATTCTTCATTTAAGGCTGGTTGCCTTTAAGGATCTTCAAATGCAAAATGCATTCCATCCTTCCAAATGAGAGCCTTTACTTTGATCGTATTTTTGCGACCGACTCCCTGCTGCTGCCATTGCCATTGCCATTTACCTTTCACTATGATTAGCATACATCTGCATACGGGCAGACATCCATCCCAGCAGCAGGAGCAGTACGCGGCATGTATGCCCGCTGCCATTTGGCATCCATTTGGCACTGCTGTCTTGGTGGCTCCTTCAATCCTGTTTGCCATTTAAAGGTAAGCAGCTAAGTGGCAGAAGCAGAAGCAGCCCAAGCTTCCATCTAGCTTCCATCTCGACTGACTCGTCTATGACTTTGATGTACACACAAACAGACACACAGACAGACAGACAGACAGACAGACAGACATCGTCAAACGTTGTCAGCGTGGCAGCAGTTGCAGCTCTCAATTGAAATCGAAGTTGCATTTTGCGCCATTTCTTTTGTCTATGTTCTCGCGCTTTCTAGTCGGTGGGGGCGGCTTGTTCTTCTTCATCATCATCAGCACTAGCTTCAGCTGCACCCCCACATCCCTTCCAGCGCTTTGGTAAAAGTGCAAAAGGGCGTTCGCAGATGACGACGACGACATGTGGCAGGCGTGGCAGGCAAATGCTACGCTCTCCACTGTGTGTGTGTGTGCGTGTGTGTGCCAGGATACATTTTCGACGGAGACATCGCACGGATTTCTGGCATCAATGCGCATAAGGAGCAGCGAGCAGTAACGGAAGCAGCATCCTTTTTATTTAAAAGTCGCAGCGCGTAAAACGAAATTGACAAAATCGCATGGAAGTGGCTAAGACGACGCCGTTGACTTCTTTCAGTCTGTCAATTTGTCTGTCCGTCTGTCTGTCTGTCAGGGGGTATAAGGATGTAGGGGGTAGTCACTTAAATTTAACTGCAACTGTTCCTTATGATAAGTAAGTAAGCTTATGGCCCAACCCCATGGCAGACACAACAAATGTAAATGGGAGTAGGGGGAGGAGTAACAACGGGGTGGAATATCAAATATATTCGCACTCTAGGCAGGGACCCTACTCGTAAATGGGGGGGCTGGGGCAGAGGTACACACCCACATTTTAGGCTCGAAAGAGGATTTACTGTGGGGAGTTTGACATATTGATTGCTTGGCTGGCTCTACATCTGTCAAAGTGTATGCAAAGGGGAAATGCGAGGACTTAGGAGAGAGCTTAAGGTATAACAATAAATGTAGCCACATGTAAACCCTTTTAAACAGCCATTAAACTTCCCATTTAATATGGAAAAATATTTAACAAATGTCCCATTATTATCAGGCATTAGGTTTGGGCAACTCTGATTAAATTTTGGCCATTAAAGGCCATTCAAATTTTAAATCTAAGTTAAAATAACACAACACCAATGCTGTCGAAATCGAAATCGAATTTGAATACAAATCAAACCAATCAAATTAGTATATGTGGTGGTTCCATCGGGGTTTTAGGGGTTAGGCTCAAAGGGCCTCTCTTGGGGTCCCCTGCCTGTCTGTGTGTGTGTGTGTGTGTGTGTGTGTGTGTGTGTCTGTGCTTGCTGTTTATTAACTTCATTTGAGTTTAAGCAGCAAAACGGCATCTTGCAACATTGGAAGACCTGTGTGAAGGAGAAGCGAAGGCCTTGTGGCAGGCGATGGCAAAGACGAAGACGAAGAGGAATTCCTGGAACTTTTTTTCTCCGAAAGTTTTACTCTTGACTGCACTGCACTGCCATCTTCTTACTCCTTTAGTTACTTCCATTTTCTTCTGCTGCTACTTTTTTGTGCACCTTTTCCACACCGGGGTACTACGATTTTTATTAGACGTTTGCATGGGATTCATAAGGGGTTCTTATGTATCTTCCAGATATCATTCAGGTATAGTTAAGAAACTGCAGGGCGCTGTCAGCACATCCGATTAACATCCAGTTACCGCTCTCCGTTAACAGCTCAATGTTAGCGCTCTCCGTTAACAGCTCACTCTTAGGACACTGCTAGCGCACTGTTAGCGATCGCTCTTACGATCCACACTGCTCTCCAGCGGCTTAAGCTTGTTTGCTGGAAATCCAAGGAAATGATTTACTGCATGGCAAAGGGTATCCAAAGGTGCCTTTCGTTTTAGTTAGTTTTTACTGCTCGTTTATACTTCTTCTCAGCTGCTCCTGTTGTTTTATCCACCTGAGCGCCCCAGAACCGTGCTTTAAAAATTAACTTGAGACGTTGATGCTGATGCGGATGCGGATGGGAAGGCAAAGACGGAGGCGGCTCCTTGCTCCGCTGTATCCTGCAATGGGATGCGAGTTCCCTGGAGTGGAAAGTGGGGAATCGGGACTGCTTGCTGCTCACTTAATGAGCGTTTAATTGGCTTCATTGTTTACATTGTGGGTGTGTTCTGTAGGCAGAGAAGGAGGAGAAAGAACAGAAGAAACAGAGGGAAGAGGGGGCAGAGAAGGGAGGAGAAGTGGTGGTGCATGAGGCGTTTGCCTGATTGAATTTCTTGAGAAAACTTTATAATTACATCCCATTGTTGCTGCAACAAAGCAAACAATCAAATACAGCAGCAGCAGCAGCAACAGCAACAGCGGCAGTAACAGCGATTTAAAGCGCGTCTATAAACGCCCTGGAGCCGCCGCTCGCGTTTCACAGGCGATTCTCATTTGGCAAATTGCTTCGGCTAGTCATAAAAATCGCTGTCAAAAAAAGGGGAAGGGGAGGGAAAATGGAAATGTTTGCTACAAAGCCAAGACAAGACATGAACTCAGATTTTGAACCGAAGCCCAGCCCCACCACCAGTGCCCCCTCGGGTCTGATTTTATTTACAAATGCTGCAGCATTTTATGCGGCCATTAAAATATTTTATTGCTCTTAGCGTAAATTTTAAGCAATAATAAAACGTAAGGGTACATACAATACTCGTCTCGTAGAGGGTGGAGAGGGGTCGGCAGGGGGTGCGGGCACGTTCCAGTGGCAGGGCAGCCTCAACAATACGTAGGGATACGATACTCGTATAACAGCCAAGCCAAGCCAAGTCCCGAAAAACACAGACCGCAACAAATCCGGCCAAGGAAATGCCCATAAGCAAAGGAAAATAAAAGAAAAGAATACAAGGAAGAAATAATTTGGCCAAAAACAGATCCATCGACGACTAGGGGATGCCCTGATCTTCAGCAGAAAAGCAAGGGGATTTTGGATTGAAAGCAATATGTATACCTAAGACATAAGAAAGATCATTGCAGGATCTCTTTTAAAGGTTAACCTCACTTTCTGCTGCTTGCCTTGAGCCTCGCTCTCCCTCTCTCTCTCTCTCTCTCTGCATACCCTGGCTCATGTTGCATGCCTCAGTCTTTTGGTTACGCCCCCAAAAATTTCTTGCGACTGGCCGCGGTATGGCAAAGCGTTTTTCCGTTTGCAGCGATTTTCCTTTTGCAATTCGGTGAAAATTTAATTTGCATTTGCGCATAAAATGCTGCTACATGCCGCTTGCGGATGTGGATGCGGATGCGGATGGTGGGAGGCATGTGGCATGTGGGCGTATGGGATGCCACGCCCGTTAGTTTGACTTACACCTTAGCCTTCGCCTCCGCCACCGCCTCTCCAGTTCTACGGCTCTTTGGCTCTTTGGCTCTTCCGCTCTTCGGCTCTTTGCCTTTTCTTTGAGGGAGTAACATGTGCGGGTCGTTCTCCTCTCTGTGTTTTTGTTGCTGGGGTTTGGGGTTCGGTTTCTGTTTCTGTTCGCTGCTATTTATGGCAGCAGCTGTTTGCCAGCCCAACACCAAAAAAAAAAATATGTAGAAATATGTGGAAGGTGGCAGTGGCAGTGGCAGTGGGGTATGGGGGAGTATCTGGTGGCAGTGGCAGTGGCAGCACCTTCTTGCCACGCATACAAATGGCATCCAATTGATTTACTTGTGCTGTGGCGGCAGTCATTTGTTTCACCCTCTGCCACCACTCGTTCAGACTGCTCCTCCTGCCACTTGTTCGCTGCTGCAAAAACTTAAATTTTACTACTGAAAATTTGACTGAAAAATGGAAATCGAGCTGTGCATTTTATGGGTCTATCCAACACAGGCGAAGCAAGTGAAGTTGCTGCCAAGGATATCGTTTGGGAATATTCTACTCGTATTTGTATATATGTATGTGCAGTATGTACAATAATAAATGGGAATCCAATTAAATGTTTGGGCTTTTATTAAATTTGTACTTAATTTCATTGCTTCATTGCATGTTAAATGCATTTTAATTTGTTGTTTTTTTTTCGCTTTATTTGTTTTATAATTCTATTTAATATAACGCACACACACGCACGGCAACACACACACACACACACACACACACACACAGATGTATAAAAAAAGTAGAGAAGAAGAAAAATCAGTTGGAAAAACATACACACAAATTTTCACCCATTTTGCATGGCCATTTTCCTGTTTAATATTAAGCAATAAAATTTCTATCAATAACAACAACAAAAATAACCACAACAACCGTTCTTTTTCTTTGCCCTCTCTGGCTGTCTGTCTGTCTGTTTGTTTGTATGTCTGTTTGTCTGTCCCTTTCTGTCAATGTATTTCTGTCGCTTTCTGCTCTTTCCACCTGTTTATGCAAGCCAATAAATGCGCCCACCTGTGTGTGTGTGTGTGTGTGTGTGTGTGTGTGTTTGTTTGCCTGTGTTTGTGTGTGTGTTTATGCTGCAATAACTGTAAATGACAAACAAATGCGCCTGTTAAAATCGTTGATTAAAATCAGCATAAACACACACACACGGGACACACACACACACAGACACGAACACTGAGCACACACACACAGTGGACAAAGGACAAAGGCCAGAGAGAGAGAGAGAGAGTGAAGAGTGAAGAGTGACCGGCGGGGGCGGTGCTCGAAATAAGAAAAATAATAGTAAGCAAACCCGTAAAGAGGATTCGACTCAGTGGATGCCCCTTGCTTCCTGCCTCATCGAAACGAAAATGATTGCGGGGCATCCTGATGTCGAAGTGCCCTTAAACATATTCTTGAATTCTTAACAATCCACTGCGAAAGCAGCACCACTTTCAATATCTTATCACCCACATGTAATCCACAGCATACAGCCAGCACATAATTTCTATAATTGCTACATAAATCCTCATCAGAAATGCAATTCCAATCAGTGAGGAGCATTCTGCAAGCTGCCCCACAGAAAAGCCTACCAAAAAAATATTAGGAACAACCAAAATGATTCGACTAGGGAATGACCTGGGCATGAAAGCAGATGTAATGGAATCAACATAAGGAAATAAGCCATACATATAGTATTTATACGATAAGTGCCACAATTAGTTCGTAGGCCATTATATATTAATTGGAGTGCAGAGTCCAAATTGTGGACTGATCCAGCTGTGAGACACGAACACAATGATTTCTCACACAAAGAATAGTAAAGAAAAAATCACCTCTGTTGCTCTGATGATGCCCAATATGCCCGCACACACACACACACACACACACACACACACACAGTTAATGGGTAGCAGCAGCGCAAACATAAAGTGCACTGCATGCTGCGAAGAGGCTGAACAGAGAACGGACCAGGCCGGACCGAACCGGACAGAGACAGAAGAGGATGGTGGTCGAGTGAGCAGGACAATCAGCCGAAGGGAGACTCCATGCAGTGCGTCATTTATGCGGGCCTATAAGCACACACACACACACACACAGAGACACACCCATAACAAATAATGAGACGGGCAGTGGGGGCGAAGTGGCACCTGGTGCCCAGGCTCCAGGTAAATAAGTTGCACTTTAAAGCAAACAAGCAGTTTGCAGGAGGCAGCCAGCCAGCTTCCTGCCTGCCTGCCTATCTGTCTGTCTGCCCCACCCAACAAAATGGCTTCTGTCCCCGCATCTGCATGTGTGTTTGTGTGGGTGTCCTGGCTGCTAGTTCCACAGCCTGTAAATGTCATTGGCAGAAACACACACGAAAATATTTTAATAACTACTCGTATTCGTATTCGTCTCCGTTTTCCTGCACTTCCAGGCAAATGTTTTCATTAGCCACAAAAACAACAAAAACGAAAACAGGAAAAGAAAGCAAAAAGAAAATAGAAGATAGTAAAGAGGAAAACAAAAGAAAAAATGGCAAATGGAAATGGAAATGCGAGTACTACAACGAGATAGTCAATTAAGTGGGAGAGCACATAGACAGAGAAGGAGAGAAAGAGAGAGGCGACACCCGGAGCACTCGTATAAGTAATTCTAACAAACAAATGGTTCTCCCTGGACAAATTTCCCACTTTAAAGTGGCATCGTAGAAGCACAATCGATTTGCAGGCCAGACGAGTAATACGAGCTTCAGTTGCAGCCTCCACATCGATCCCCAAAGGAGTAATAAGCAAGGCAAACATTTCGGCAATTGCAAAATTGCGCCTCATCCATTCTGCTGGCATGAGAAAAAGCAGAGGCATAATCAAGCAGTTGGAGATGAAGAGATATTGAGATTGGCTGGCAGATGGAGTAGTGTTGGATATGACAGCGAAAAACAGTGTGGTCAGCTTTCATTTAAAGCAACTTCAGGGGCAGAATAGATGATCATGATCCCTGAAAAGCATTGTCGCCTTGTGGAGTGTTGCACAATGAAACACAGTGTTGGTAAGTCCCTTTAGCGGGTCTTTCCGGGTCGCAGCAAAAATCAAATACCCCGGAGGCGGCGAAGCTTATCCCTCATTGATGCTGCCATTAAATGCACTAAATTGCCTAACCAATTTCAGCAATTGAACACCCCCGCACTGTATTTGATAACCCCCCCAACTTGATAAGGGGTGGGATGGGGGGGGGGTGCTGTTGATGAAATGGAAGTGGCATCCAAAGCCAAACAACATTGTTATTATTTTTAAAAGCGATTTTCGAAACCCGTACGCAGCTGGGTCTCGTTAAAAGCACAAACAGCCAGAAAAGGAGCAAGGATATGGAGGGAGATAGAGCCCCAGTACCAGTACCAGCACCAAAACCCACTTCCTGTTCTGACCCACACACACACACACACAGAAAACCTCCCACTCCGTACCACATATGGACATGGAAAGCAGTTAGCCCCGCGGTGTATACACATAAGTCATTTATTGAAAATCCACTGCAGCAGCAGCAGCAGCAGCAGCAGCGGGAGCGGGAGCAGCAGCAGCAGGAAAAGCAGGAAAAGCGAACGGCAACGGCTGCCGTCCAAAGTATGACAAACAATAGCCAAATGGGTTTTTCCTACAACAACAATTTTTCAATATGCTCCCCAACCAAAATGACCAAAAGAGCTCCAGCCCCAGCGCCAGCCCAAAAACGAAACCCAACTCCCACCCGAAAGCAAAGGGAGTAAGGCTGGAAAGGATGGAAAATTGCCATCTTGTTGTTGCTATTTGTGCTCGTTATTGTTTTCCCACACGGTAGCGGCAGCTGCAAAAAGGAATGATGGGCGCAGCAGAGGACAATGTAACAGGAGAGGAGTCACAAATCAACGAGAGGGAAGCGCAGCGAGATATTGATTGAGGGGTATAGCCAGGGTCTAGACTCCAGAGACTTGCCGCCCTCTGCCATTATTCCGCATTGTGGAGCTTCGCTCTGCAGCAGCTACAGCTCCAGCTACAGCCCCAGCAGCAGAAATTCGCAGACAGACACACAGACAGACAGATGCAGCAGGCGATGGGCGATGGCCAACCCAACACTTCTGGCCAAGGCTAAGAACATTCATAGGTCGATTGTCGCTGCCATTAAGTGTGCATAAATGTGACAAGAACAACAATAAAAATGAAAGCACCAAACAGCAGGGGAGAAGGCGGAAGGAAGCAGAGAACAGAGACCGGAGACCGGATTGCGCCTCCAAATGGAAGAAGTGTGGATGCCCTCACAGGATGCACGAAAAATGTGCCCTTCAACTTTTGTGTGCTAGAAATTAAGCTACATTTTTGTATGCATTTTATTTGAGTGGCTCTATTTGTTTTTGAGCACTCTTTTTGCTTGTTGATTCTTTCACAGAACAGACAGACCCGGCTCCCAACAAGGCAGAGCAAAAAGGCAATGCACAAATATCAAAAGATCGAAGCGAAGCGAAGCTCTTCGCTTTTCTTTTCTTTCTTTTTTGTATTATTTGCTCCATTTGGCGGACTGTCGGACTGCTGTTTGCTCTGCTGTGTTGTTGCATTTGTTGTGTTGTTTACCAGCTGCAAGCGAAGGGAGAGCGCGAAGCAAAGCGAAGCCTTTAAATGAAAATCGTCAGAAAATAAATTTTAATTTCTGACACTCGCCTCGGGGGGCAGTGCAGTGGAAAATGAATGGAAGGGAGTGGAACGACTCAATGGTGAAGGCTGATAGCGATATGGCCAGAAATTCACAAGAAGAACTGAAATTTTATACGAGTATTGGCTCTGGAATGGAACTCTAGAATAGAATTCTATTTGCAGGATCACGGCAGGCATGCGAGCCTCTTGGCATTATTTATTTCGCATGCTGATTGATTTTTTGATTGTTTCAAACACAGCCCTGACTTGTTGAGCCGCATAAGCTTTACGATTCCTATTGGATCTACTAGAAACTTTACTTCTTTGTTCCTTTCACTTTGTAGATCAAATTATTGCTTGCATGAACCGTTTAGGGTCTTATGCTCGGACTATAATTCTCTCTACCATATAATATCCGCCACTAATTCCCTTCCTCTTCTGAAATCACTTATACTAGTATACCTTTCCCGTATTTATTACTATTTCTTAGCTATCTATGCATGTTTAGCTCTTTGGTTGTGTTTAGCTTTAATTTTCCTCGAATATTATTCTATTATATTATATTATATATGTTCGCGATCGGTTCGGTAACACGAGTCACGCGTCATGCGGCAGCGCCACCCGTTTTACCCCATGATCCGCGTACCCCATAACAGGAAAAAAAATACAAAAAAATTGTCAGCAATGCTCGCGGTGGCATATAGAGACTATTGGGACTCAAGATAATTATCTTCATGGTTCTGCTTGTCCTTTTCGTTCCGATTGCCACAGTGTCGCATTTCGGGCTTGAGAATGAAGCCACCAGCATCGCGCTGGTTCTGGCTGCTGTTTGTTGATCAGCAAACGGAAAGTACGAGTTGGAAAAGGGAGCAGCATGTAAAGATGGAAAAGGACAAGCAGTAGAAAAAGCAGAAGCGTGGAGTGCATGGGAAGCGGGAGCTGGTTTCAGGCAAAATTAAACATAATAATGTGCTGCATAAATATGCGAGTGAGTGGAGGGAGTGTGGTGTAAAGGGAGAGTGGGGAGTGGGGAGTGTGGAGTGGAGTGTGGCCCTGCTATTGATATTTGGCTAAAAGCAGCAGAGCAGCGACTGCCAGAGTTTGCACAGTGCAAACAATGTGCATTCTGGAAGAGGGATCCACATTCACATTCACTGGACACCCAGAACCTCCCCACCCACACCCACCGACAGTTGTTAGAGTTCCAAATCAAACAGAAATGCCGCACCCCCGCCCACACCCTGCCACACACACACACACACACACACGACACGGTCCGATGAATATGTTTATGCCAGTTGGCTTTGCAATAACTTCATAAATATTCACGAGAAAGCAACTCTCCTACATGCTGCATGCTGCATGCTACATGCACCATGGCTCCATGGCTCCCATTGCTACATGGCTACATGGCTACATGGCTTCCAATCCTCAAATCGATGCACACAAAATTTAAATTCAAATTCGTTAAAACAGAAGAGACAAACTGACAGAGACACACACAGAAGAGAAGAGGATAATGGGACGAGATTTAATGGTGAGAGCGGAGCATCGAGCTATAATGCAATTATGATTCGACCAAGCCTAACCGCACCGCACCGCACTGACGACTGTCAATTAAATGGCAAATTTACAACACTTGGCTAGTCCAGTAGAGGCACAGGGAAAGGCAAAGGCACAGGCACGGCACAGGCGATGGAATAAAATCATATAAAATATCAATAAACCACACACAAATTTATGGCAGAAACAAACACAGAGAGGGAGGGAGAGAGAGCAGCAGCAGCATCAAGAGAAGCAGCAGCAGCAGGAGGGGCAGCAGAAGAGTGACTATCCTGCAGCATTGCATTCTGTGGATGCTCTCCACATCCGTTTTCCATGCTCGTAAATAAAATGCACTCCTTGCTCTCTCGCTCTCCTCTCTGGCAGAGATCCCGAGACACTGCTAGAGCTAGAGCCAGCGGCAAAACGATGACGAGCTGACGATGTCATTGTAAATACCATAAAGAAAATCGTTGCCGACGTGCGGTGTCCATGCCCCGTACCATGTGTGTGTGTGTGTGTGTGTGTGTTGCCTTTTGCCGGTGCTTTCCTTACCCTTGGTACAACGACCAAAGGAGCATCCGCATACAGCCATACAGCATCCAGGCAGCCCTGCAAAATGTTATTTATTGGAATTGTGTAATAAATGTTACCGAAAGTGCACTCGACATAAACGAAATGTTGCATCCACACGAGTACATCCATCCAGCATTGAGGCTGCTGGCATTAGGAGTACTCCCCCCACAGCACCGAGTGATGCAAATGAGGAAGGACCAGCAGCAGTAGTAGCAGCCAAGGATGCCATTATCCATTATCCAGCATTACGCCTGTGTCTCTGTGTGTGTGTCTGTGCTGTGCTTTGCTCTCTCTTCCTTGTACCTTGGGAGCCTGACTGGCTGCTGGCCAGTGAGAGAGAGATCTTCATTATCAATGTGGGACTTCATATTCATTTATCTTCAGGTACGGCCTGGGACTCGACTGACTTGTGCGATGGCCTAATGTCTTGTCTTAGTATTTGGATTCGTTTTCTAGGTATCGCGCTCTACTCTACTCTACTCTATTCCTGCCAGCAGGATTCATGGATGGTGGTCTGATCTACCGTCTATGTCCTCTCTGCCCTCAGAGCTACGTGCCTTGTGGGCCTCTAGTGGCGCTGATCGCTCACTTAGAGCCACAGCATCTACGTGCGACCACGAAACACTTGGCCAAGCAATTCGAGCATTGTCCAGTCTCTCGGTCTCCAGCCTCTGCCTCTTTGCAGGCGCCAGGACTCCAGGGCTTCAGCCAGCTGCATTTTGGCCAAAACGGAAACTGGTCCTTGGGGCGTCGACGCGTTGGCTTTGGGCTTTCGGCTCTGTGTCTGTGTCTGTCTGTGTGGCAAGTGACAGGCGCACACAGGACACACATATGGCCATGCCACCCACAGGATACGAATGCTGCTGCTGCTGCTGCTGCAGATGTGTGTGTGTGTGTGTGTGTGTGTGTGCACCTTTCCGTGTCTATGTGTGTGCGGATTGCTCTTTGTGCCGAAAATTTCCATCGATTTGATTTATATGCAAAATATTTAAATTTTATTGCCAGTTTGCATATGGCCCATACCAACAGGAGCAGCAGCAGCAGCAGGAGGACCAGCAGCAGCAGCAGCAGGAATCCCCTGGGCTTAAGTGAGATCGATAGTTATAGTTGTAGTCCACACACACACACACACACACACACACACACACACACACACATATCTGAATCCCATGCCATTCTATCCACATATCCACATATTTTTGTGGGGGGTCGTTTAAAGAAGAAACATCTGAGCTTCGCTTCGCTTCGGACTGGAGCAGTGCAAGAGGAGCGGAGAAGTGGAGGCGTAATTTATGCAGCTTTTTGGTAATATTGAAATCGAAATTTAAATGCAAACAAGGGAAAGTGTTGGGCACCCAGCACCTGGCACCTGTCTCTGTCTCTGCCTCTGCCTGTGCCCCTCTGTGTCTGTGCGGAATGGAAATGGAATGAGAATCGATTACGGGCATTGCGAATAAATTACAGCCTAAATAATTATGTGCTCGGACAATCGATTGCGCGTGCTGCTGCTTTTTCGTACAATTATTTTTATATCTCTTTTGGGATAATATCTAAATATCCTTTATATATTCTATATGCAACTTGCAGCAGCAGCAGCTTCAAGGAGCTGCTTGAAATACAACTAATGAGTCCTTGAGTCGAATTGTGTCTCCTTTAGAGCTCGACTGGCTGCAACTTTATTCATTTTTCATGCTGTCAGAACAGCAAGAATCCCCTGGCAGGAGCAGGACCAGGAGCAGGGCGTGGGCGTGGGCGTGTCAGAAATTATGTTGATTGTTTGCTTTAGCCAAGGAAATAATTAAGCAAGACGAGGCAGCAGGCAGAGCAGGAAGAGCAGGCAGCAAGCAGCAGCCAGTAGAGGCAAATCCAGAGGCAAGCAGGGACTCCACGGAGACACGGAGACGTCGCCAGACGTCCTCCGTCGCACTTGGCGCCAAGTCAAAAATATATGCATGCATTTTCTCGGTATACATTTCCCGGAGCAGGAGCAGCAGGAGCAGAAGCGGCACAAAAACCAACCCAAATCCAAATTGTCAACAGCTTTTTGTGCGTCGGCTCCTGATTTTCCTTTTTTATTATTTTTTTTTGTTGGGACAAACTTAATCTAATTAGAGGGCTACTTGGAGCTGAAGTTTTGATTTACATTTTGGGGGCTGCCAGGAAATCGCAGACCGAGTGGAAATTAGCCGGAAAGGGACGCCAACACAAACACCGACAGCGACACCAACACCAACAGCGATAGCGACAGCGACAGCGACCCAATTCTGACCCAAAAGTTGCATCAATTTCCGCTTAAATCGTTTGACGATATTCCCGCTAAAACATTTTTGGAGGAAATTCAATTGAAATTTATCGAAAATGTGCAGCGGTTCGATTGCAGCTCGATTTGGGCTTGATTTTATCGCATTTCATTAGCAGGAGGAGGAGCAGGAGGAGTAGGAGGAGTCTGATGGAGGTCGAAATCTAATTCCAATTCCATTTTACACAGGCTTCATTTCGTGATTGAAAATTCGTGTACCCCCACCAACCAACCGCATTGTTTGATACTCGTTTGAATTTCATTCATTTATTTTCGCTAAATTTGTAATTTAGCACCGGAGAGCTGTGAGCTGAAAGCTGCGAGGGATCCTTTGGCCTTTGTTTTGTACTTTGGCATCTTTTGTTTGGCCAAACTGGCAAATATTTAACAAATGAGACGATGGGCGAACAGGACAGAACAGAACAGAACAGTCCGCTTGATGAGAGCGATAAGCCTCGTCTCGCCGTGGGGCCATGAATAAATTAGTTAGCCACGAGGCTTCTCCGTTCAAACATCATCATTTTTTGGGGGGTACTTCGTACTTCGTACAGAGTAAGGTAGTTTACAGCATTCTACAAGCAATTCTCAACGCTGTGCCACGATCTCGGTCCATAGCCGGGACCATAATTATCTTTAATCACGTTCAAGCGGCACCGAACAGCCACAGGTTCAACTTAAATATTTAAATCGTTAATTAAATTTTATTTTCAATTATTTCTGCTGCAATAAATAAATGGAAAGTGATCTTAATGTTAACTCCACGATTGCGGAACTCCAATTGTGGCGCCAGATCATGCACCCCAAGGCATTCAAATACTCAACTGTTCTGCTATGGCTTGGACCGTATGGGAAGTTCCTTCGCAGGATGCAGAAACGAACCATCTGCACCAATAACTGCAGCAAAAGTGAACCGAAGGATTCAACAGACTTCAGTGAGGTTTTTCACCTAGCCGAGAACCAAGTGGTGGACCATGTGGAGGGGGCTTCGGAGGACAGCCAGCGCAAATGATTACACTATCCAACAAGATTTTTCCTCAAGGAACAAATCCAAATTTTCTTAAAGATTTGGGGCTTAGAAATGGTTTGATGATATTTTTTTTGTTTTCTATGGCAGAACTTTTTGTTTGAAGAACTGGTATTTTTTGTAAAGCCTTTTTCAGAGGTAGCGATTCTTTTTTTCACATTACTTAAATATCATACGTCTCGTTGTAAAGAACTTTTATATTCTGGAAAGATAATTTAAACAGCTTACCGTCTGGGAAATATAAAGCATTCAAATGCAACAATTAGGATTTTTGTGCTATCTCTATTTTTTTGTGTAAAGGTGCATTATTTAGGCGTCGTTTAAGGTATTGCCCATTAAAATCTATGGAGAAACTTTGGAGGGAACAAAGCATACGAAAAAGGGTTAAACATGTCGTACCTGATCGCGTTCCTTTGGTATGAAATGTTGTTGATTTTAAAAATTTATTTAATATTTATTAGCTATTATTTTGTATTCTTTGTTCCAGCCCAAAGAGCAGCTGTCGATTGTTCATTAAACTGATTATTAAACTGTTTTGGAGCATAATCAACATTCCTTTCGTTTCCATTTTCCGCCATTGCAGGAGTTGCATACTTTTCGGCTTTAAATTTAATTAAAGCGGCCTGCAGGGCCAGAGGCAGAGGCAGCCGCGATTTGCGCGCGATAAAAGTCGCGCCCAGAACGTGACAAACGACGAGGCTGTTAAAGTCGCAAGCAAACAAAGGACCACAGCAGAGCAGGAGCATGGTCTGTTGAAGGAGGGGGTGGTGGGGGGTGTGGGAGTGTAATGTTTTGGGGGACTCAGTTTCGTTTACATTTTGGGCGGGCCAACGGCTGGAACTGGGCCCGGGACTGGGCCTTGGCAGTTGTTAATCATTAAAGCCGCCTCCGGGGAGTGGCCCAAGATTTTGGTCAGATTTATTCATTAGCCGTGGGGAATCGGCACGGACCACGGGAGGAGCATTAAATATTTAGGCAGCAGTTCGTCCATGGGAGACGAGACGAGACCGAGAACCGAATCGAATCGAAGGAGCAGCACGAAAAGGAAAAGCAAGTGGAGGCAGATGGAAAATGCTGGCTGGCTGGCTGGGTGGGTGGCTGCCCCCGCACCCCTGCACCCCCGCGCACCAACCCTTTTCTTCCTGCAATTTGCACTCAATTGCAATTTCCGTTTCGGCGCTGCCATTTGATACGTGCCCCAGCCCCAGCCCCATGCCCCGCTCCGCCCCACCATTACCCCCGCCTACGTGCTGAGGGTGGCGAAAACGCGCAGAAATTTGTTTTGCCATTTTGTTTAGTTGTTAGTTGTCCCTCACTGGCGCTCCAAGAGGAGAGGCGAGGCATGGCGGCAGAGGTTTCTTTCCTTTTTTAAATATCAATATAAAACGTGACAGAATGGACTTTTGCCTGCACTGAAATTCGGTGTCAAGCGGTCGGTAGAACGGCCACCATTTAAAGCGTTAAGCAAATCTTGGCAGCAGGGAGGAGGAGCATTTCCGTAAGCGGTTTAACTGCTTGAAACGTTGGAGTGGTAGAGGTGGGTGGGGTACTGGCCACACGCACTATAATCCGTTTAGAGATTCGTGTGGGAGCCGACAGATGAAGGAACATAATGAGACCCAGCCTAAGCCTCAGCCTCAGCCTCAGCCTCAGTCCACTTGCCCACACTGAGTTGAGGCAAGAGCTTCTTTTATATTCTTTCAAGCTGCTGTGGCAAGGCTGATTGCTGATTATGAATAAATAAATAAAATACTAGAAAAGTATGGAATTATTTGGGAACATTTCAAGTTCGATCTTCAGGTTAAAATCTCCATCCAATAAAACATAAAGAAAATAAGATTTTGGCGCCCCGATTTAATCTGTTTTCTCATTCAGTTGGCTTGGCTCTAGGGCTCAGCTATCTACCCACCCAGTCAGTTCTATTCATTGATATTACATTGTGCCACGACACAGGAACTACGACAAAATATATATTTTACAAAATGCCGCAACAAAACAAGCAGAAAGCACAGTCCCAGCCACAGCCTCAGCCACAGCCTCAGCCTCAGCCACAGCCACAGGTGGAGCTGATGGGTCTGCTCAAGGAGCAGCTACTGAAGGAGTTGAAGCGAGAAATCAAAGACGAGCTGAAGCAGGAGCTCAAAAAAGAGATTCTGGTGGAAGAGAAAACAGATAAACAGTCAGACAGTGCAAAACAAACGCAGTTCCCGGAGCTGGAAAATGAGCCACAGAAAAAAGCAGAACAACAGACTCAGAAAGAGAAGGAGAAGGAGAACAAGAAGGAGATCATCATTGTATACAAGCAGACAGACGTAGAAGAGCAGCAGTCTGAGCGGGTAAAGAAGCTGCAGGAGGAGATCACCGCGATCGGTAAGAAAAAGGGGTTCAGGGAGGTCCAGGTCGAGAAGATCTTCGCCGAGAAAATGAACGAGATAAAGGCGATCGCAAAGCAGCGCCAGAAGCAGAAGGAGCCGCCCATCGGGCAGAAGGAGAACAAGATCGATACACAGAAGGAGATGGAGCAGGACAAGTGGCCGCTGATGGACTACATGAAGGGGCTGCAGATGACGAGCCTCGAGCAGGAGAAGCTAAGCAAGAACCTGAACGATTTCAAGGAGTTCTCCAAGCAGATTACTCAGCCCGCGACAGAGGGAGGGTCCTGGCTGGACTGCCTGAAGGATCTGCAGAACCAGAAGAAGGAACAGCTGCGGAAGCTCACGAAGGAGTTTCGCACCGCCATTTCCCCCATCAAACATAAGAAACAAACCAAAGAGGAGGAGCAGCAGGATAAGCAGCAGGCCACCAAGCAGCCAATTCCAGAACAAAAGCCCAATGAGGATTCAACTCTGGGCCAGAAAATGACCGAGTTCAAGGCGGCGCTCGATTCGCTTGGCCAATCCATAAATAAAATCAAAGAGGAGCTATTTACCGAGAAGAAAGAGGCCCAAGCCAAGGCCAAGGAGGATCCTCCTGCCACTAACGACAAGCAGCCCAAGCAGGCCACAAAGGACGCCCCCATTAAGCTCCAGCAGACAGAACAGAAGAATGACACTTCGAAGCAGAGTGCCACAATGGCCGACAACATTCACACGATGATGCTGAAGGTGTCGGAGAACTGCTTCCGCAACTGTGTCACCAGCTACACCACATCGCAGGATACAGAGGGTCGTGCGTGCATCAACGATTGCATGAGCACCTACATTGACTCCTATCGTCTGGTCAACAGCGCCATCATCAATCGCATCCACACGGAGCACAGGAAGCTCAGTGAGCAGCGCGAGGAGCAGCAAAGCGAAGCCAAGAAGTAGAAGTTGAAGTAGAGTGGGAGAGTCGTTTGCCAGAACTGAGATTGAAGTTTGAGCACACGACAAATTGTTACGCCCCAAAATTGTTTGTTTGTTTTTTGCTGTTTTCAAATTTGGAATATAAATACACGAAATTTTGTGTGAGGTGTGGCTCCGCGTAAGTTCTGCTCTGTTCAGTTTTCCCATGGGAATGGGGGTTGGGGTTGGCATGGCCATGTGGGCTGTCTGTTCGAATGAGTTTTTGAGGCAGCAGGCAGCAGGCAGATTCCGTTTATGATTGCTCTCCTGCTGCGTTGAAACTGTTTGGCTTGGCATTGGAATCCAGTTAACATCATCAACTGTTCTGTTTTCAGTTTCGCATCAGGGGCCCATCAGCATCATCATCATCATCAGACAGAGCAGAGCGGAGGCGGATGCGGATGCGGAGGCAGGGGCTGTGCGAATAGTGGGGGGTGCGTGGCCTGGCATGTGGGATGTGCGGCATTGGGCGGCTGGGGTCAAGGGGTCGTTGCTTCTACAGTTTTCGGTAAATACACTGCCACTGCCACTGGCTCTCCCTCTCCCTCTCCCTTTGAGGCGGCGCTGCCTGAATAGCGGTCCGCTGAAGCTGAATAGCGGTAGCCCCTACTCCGCATTAGTGACGTGGCGGCACATCCGAGTACATCCTGTGTATATCTATGGCGGACCCAACCAGCCGTCTACACATTCTCCATTCTCCATTCTCTGTGCATTTTGTGCATTCAGGATGCGTGGATGCTAGATTTGTTTTCACCACCCCAACCCCACCCCACCCCACCCCACTCCACCCCCTCGTGTTCCGTGCAAAGGGAAAATCATCAACGCATTGAGCGAATGCTTTTTGTCCATGCTGCTGGGAGAGGGCGTAGGTCCCATGGACTGGTGACTGCTTTATGAATGCATAATTTTATTATGCACAAATTCTATTTACAGGGCACCCGACACCACACCACACCACACCACACCACACCACAGACCAGCACCACAGAGTGGGGATGTGCTGACTGGGGTCGTGACATTAGTTTCCAGGCTACACCTAAGGCCTGCCCCACTCGTTGGCAACTTTTCGATGGCATCTCGCATGCAGATTTCATTCCCATTTTCATTGTAATTAATATTTGCATTTCAATTGCATTTTGGCCGCGCTCTAAGCCCACAGGCACGCCCACACAATTATCACATTTGGCGGGGCATTGATTAAACATTTAGCGGGGGAATATTTGCAAGCATTTCGTACTGCCTGACATCCTCTCTCTCTCTCTTTGGCTAATTATGGTGGCACCTCTACTAGGGGTGTTGTTTATTGGGTCCTCCTCCAACCGAAAGTCAGCCAAATGGAAACCTCAACAGCGCTTGGGCCAGAGGATTTAAGCAGAGCATTGGGCTTGGGTGCTTTTTGGGGTTGTCCGGACATTGGCATCTGGTTATGGCACCGGCACCGGCACCGGCACCGGCAGCGGCAGCAGGCGATGATTGCTTCCCCAGAGCGACATCAGAGCATCAGCATCGACATTGACATGGTCCAGTGCCTATAAATCAACAGCTGCAGCAGCAGTTTTTTGTTGCTTCCACCACGAGCTGAGGGGTAGCTAAAATCTTTTCAAGTGGTCAACGGACACAAATCCCCAGCCAACTGCAATCCCAAGCTCAGTTCAGGGCCCGCATCCTTGTGCCTTTGCGGTTGAATTAAGGCAAACAAAGGGGCAAACGGGCGAGCTCTTACGAGTGTATGGCTCTGTAGGTGCAGCATGGGGAGGGGGGTGGTGGGGCTTTGCTTTGCTTAGATTACGCATACGCCGTGTTGAGCAGCAGCACCCTCCCCCATCCGCCAGTCCAAGAGCGAGGACGAGTGCAAGTCCCCCTCCCCCAATGCCATCACACAGTCCGCTCCCTCGACTCTGAATGAGGTCGAGAAAAGAAAGTGCAACACACATGAAGGAAGGCGAAAGAGGAGAAAAAAAAGCAACACACACACACAAAAACACAAAAACGAAAAAGGGCAAACGCAAAATGTAAATGGGCTTTTCACAAAATGAATATTAAATTGCAAGAAGAGGGGCAGGGACAGGGACAGGGACAGGGAGAGATAGAGAAAGGATGAGGCATAAGCGGAGTGCAGCTTAGCCAAGAGTGTTAGACATGTCTGAGCCTTTAACATTAACATGCAGGCAGGCAGGCAGGCAGGGCATCATAGCCCAACCGCCTCGTTCCACTCTCTCTCTCTATGGAGACCTCTTCATGCCCTGCCATTTGTGTGATTTGATTTTGCAGCATGCAGCATGCAGCGTGCAGCGTGGCACTTGTAGATATGTATCTCTCAGTGTCAATGGTAGCGCTTTGAAGATGCACTCTGAACTCTGCACCCTGCAGCCGTTAGTCAGAGGTGCAGCTGTGAATGATCCATGGCTTTCCATCGAGTGCATCCTTCTTCCTCCATCGAAACTCTACACATTTCTGTCTCTATGGATTTGCCCATCATCTTCATCATTATCATCAGCTGTAAATCTTAATCCCAATTAGACTTTCATCTCCACAACCACACAACTAATTAGCACTGGGTGCCGGGCGGTGCTGGAAAATCTCGGATATCCTGCTACGCTACAGCAAATCTTCTTAAATAGATGAGGGAAATTCTGGCTCATTTCCCCAACCCTGACCCCCCTGCTGCACAGCAAAGATTGCCTGGCATGAAAATTTCGCTGTCATTTCAGGGACTAACCCTGCCGCATCGTCTGCCACCGCCCTCATATATGACATGGCATATGCATTGTTTTCAAAATGATTTGCGGTTCTAATTTTTCGCACAGAGAGAGAGAGACACACACAATGGAGACAGTGGGAGAGTGGCGAGTGGCGAGTGGGAGTGGCACAGTGTGGCAGAGTGGGAGAATGTTATGCATGGTTGCCATACTTTGTCGTCCTTGTCGTCGTTTCGTTGCGTTTCGTTTCTTATTTCTGTGGCTTTCGCTGCACAACTTGAACAGGCTCTGAGGCGGCTCTGTCTGCTCCTTTTCTATCCTTTCCTCTCTGCCTCTGTCTCTGGCGACAAAGTATGCGGCAAGTACAAGTAAAATGCCGCCACAAACCGCATGCTGCTTCAACCTCGCTCAACTATTGCATCTTCTCTTCGGTGCTTCGGTGCTTGGGTGCTTGGGTGCTTCGTGGCTCTAATGCTCCTTCCAATGCTGTGGCGCTCCTTCTGGTGCTGCTCTTCTGCTCATTTTGTGTGTGCGGCGTGGGGGGGTGGGGCGTGCGGGGTGGTGCCTAAAACAAAGCAAAAACCGTCGCTTGGTTCAACATTTCAACTGCTTGGAAATTCATTCATTCCCCTGCTCAAATGCTCAAAATGTTGCTTGGCCTCTGTCTCCCCTGTCTGCTGTCTGCCATCAACCATTTCCATCTTCATTTGTCTGTCGTTTTGTATTTGAGCATTTCGGTATTTGAGTTTTCTCCCCCACTCTCCACACTCTCCACCCTTTGACTGCCACAACAGACTGTGGCAGTGGCAGTGGCAATATGTACATGCACCCAAAAAACTTTCCTTTGGCAAATACTCAGTAAGTAAATTTTTAATTGAAACTCTTATGGAGAAACAGCAACAGAAACTCACACGGAAATGTTGTCAGTGCCATGGCAGAAAATTTGATAATTCAAATGGCAGAGCGTTTAATATTTGATGTACCACCCCCCACACAGCACACAGCACACAGCACCACCCACACACTCCTTTGTCTTCACACTCACACCCACACCCTTACCTTACACATCCTCTATGGCCCCTACACCCCTACACTTCCTCTGTCTTTGGCCACAAATTTAATTTCATTTGTCGAAATCAATTAAAATTCCTTTCAGAATTTATCACCTGCAAAAATGAACGATTTAAGGCAGAATTTTGTTGCTGAAGCAATGTCCCCCCCCCCCCCCCTGTTTTGGATAACTTTCGGCTGGTGGAGTGCATCAATTACTTGACTCGCTCTCTCTCTCTCTCTCTCTCTGTGCTGCTCTTAGCCAGAAACTTCGACTCTATTGCTATGAAAAGTTTCTGTCGCCGGCCGGCTCAAGGCTTCCCGAAAGAGTTGACACACACACAGCAAAAGTTGAGGTAAGTTGTGTACTGAAGTTAAAAGTTTTGTGCCCACACCACACACACACACAAAATGCAGCCCAAGAAGACAGAGAGACAGAGAGAGCGAGAGAGCGAGACAGAGAGATCGTTGGGTCTCTTTGCAAGGCGTCTGCATGGCGTAGTACAAATATTTTTCAACAACTTTCCAATGTTTTCGGAAGGCAGCCAGCCAGGCATCGAATCCAAACTAAATTTACGTGTTCCGTTCAAGCCGAAATCAAAGAAATTGTAAAGCGGGCAGCCAGTGCACTGCAGTGGCTACACTGTGCGAAAAGTTGTCGTGTTTCTTTTAGTAGAGAAATTACCAAAGCAAACAGCCACTGTTTTTCTCTCAGTGCACAGGGAGCGCATTGAGTGCAGTTTGTTTTGCAAATTTTTGGCCATGTCGTGGGTGGCAGCTCTCAGTTTAACCATCAGATCAGCCAGGGCCAAAATCAGGGCTTCCCTCTGTCTCTCTGTCTCTCTGTCTGTCTGCCTGTCCCTGTCCCGAGCGGTTGTTGTGTGTTGTGTTTCACTGCTGATTTATCTGGTGAACGCGCCAAATGCGTGTAAACATGGGTCCTAGAGTCCTAGAGCCGCCACTCGATTTGGCTGCTGTTTGATGCTCTGCTCCGTGCCCCAATAAGTAGGCAATGGATTTTTCGCAGACCATCCACACACCCACCCACCCACACAGCGGCATTCCACTCGATTGCGAATGTTTTGTGGCTGCCGTGTGGGGCAGTATCTAACTGTGTGTACTCTCACTCTCTCTATCTCTCTATCTATGTATCTATGGTTCCCCGCCATCTAATGGCCACAAATTAAAGACTTTGTTCGGACAAAAGCTTAACTTTCATTAATCGCAGCAAATGTCAGCGTGCACAGATTTCCAGAGTGGCAAAGGGAGCATGGAACGGGCAGTGTACTACAAACTATCAAAATAAATAACAGAACGTGACGGCCACGTAACGTGCCACATTCTCTCCGCTCTGCCTCTCTCTGCTTGCCTCTTGCCACACAATTGGCACACACAAACGAAACTTTTCAGCCACGAAAATTGCACATAAAACTTAATTAGTTTTTCTCTCTCTGTTTGGGTCTGTTGTTTGTTGCAGCCGCCGCCGCTGCCTCCGCTGCTGTTTGTCTTTGTCTATGTATGGGTGAGTGCCGCTTCCTCTTTCTGTACGTGTCTCTCTGTGTGTGCTTCGTGCCGCTTGGTCATTTTTATCATTTGCACTTAATTAATTAAGTTGTAGCATTTTATTGCCCAACAGCAACAAGAACTACAACCAGCCAAGAGGGCGGAGGAGGGTGGGATAGGGGATAACTACCACACACACACACACACATGAGTACTCTTACATGTTATGGGGCGTATGTTTATAGGGAGGGAATTACATTCACATTCACATTCACGTGCCGTTCCTTTCCTTTCCGTAAAGAATGTCCCTTAGATATATCCAACACTTTTAGAATTCCCTCGCAGCGAGATGGATTGGATACTCTGGTTTCTTCAAGGCATACTTACTGGTCCCTCTCTCTCTCTCTCTCTCTGTTGCTTTAGTTGAAGTCTCCCTCCGCCAATCTCTAGCCCTATATGATGTATTTTTTATCTGTTCCCAGGTAAGCTTCCCTAGCTGCAATCCAATACATAATTGGATTTGCCGAGGGGCAAACCAAACACAGACCCATACATACATATGTATGTACATAAATAAATATATGTACATATATGTATGGTCCAGGGATGTGGCATGCAAGTAGATATAAAAAATTGATCAACTTAGGGACGCCATCGACTGTCGTTTATAAAAATTGCCGTAGCCATAAAAACTAAATGCCAGGAGATGGCAAAAAAAAAAGTGGAAAGGGAGCTTGTTTTTGCTTCATTGAAATGGGCATGGGGAGAGTAGAGGTAGAGCCTTGTTGTCGACCTGGTCGTCTGCTTCAAGTACGTGTAATATCAATAAAATTAAGCCCAGACAAGGGGCCCCAGAGCAGAAAGCAAAGCCGGAGCCTCAACCAGAGCCTTTGCGTGCAATCATAAAAACGCGACAGTGCCAAACAATAAGCTGAAAGCCTCTTACATGTATCTTTATGCCCCATGCCCCAAGCCCCCACCATGACGCCCACACTCACTCACTCTGGCCGTTGTAGCCATCGTAGCCGTCGCCGCCGTGTCGCTTCTAATGCGACTTGAAAAGTCAACGACATCCGGAGCCCCTGGAACAGAGGTTGAGGTGGCAGCAGGAGCATCAGGCATCAGGCAGCAGGAGTAAGCAGGAGGAGGCATAGAGAGGGAAAGGCTTCTAAATGCGGCGCGTCATTGTTTTGCCCTGAAGGAGCTTCAAGCTGAAATCCAAACCCGAACCTCGAACCCAGTGCCTGCTCTGCCATGCTGCAAGTGCCAACGCAGTAGTCCTGTCTTCCAACGCTTATGTGGCATACACAGTGGTGCAAGTGCCACAAGGAATACTACCAAATCTTCAAAGGACATTAATCCCCTGAAAGCCTCTTGGCGGCAGCATCCACCAGCTGTTCCTCGCCATTCAACGCCTAAATGCGACATGGAAATTAAAGAGATTTGAGCAGCATGGACTGGACTCTGAGGGCATCTTCTTGAGTGTATAACCCACTCGGAAAATCATCTTTAATCGATACATTCCAGCCCATGGCTGTTGAACCACTGTAAGCCACTGGCAACGCTGCTGTTGCTGCTGTTGCTGTTGCTGCTGTTGCTGCTGCTGCTGTTGTTGCTGCTGCTGCTGTTGTTGTTGTGGGGTGAAGTGCTGCTTAAATATGAAAAACTAACTCGCAGCTGCTTTCCACATTTTGCTGCACTTGACACTAAATTCACTTTGGCCAAGTAGGTGCTTCGTGCACTTGAGGCGCACTTTCGCTTGACAACCAGCAACCGGCGAACGCATCCAGTGGCGCCTGCCTTCTGCCTCTTGCCTCCTGGCTACTAGCTGAGCTTCGGTATGTGTGCTGGGGTGTGGTGTGGTGTGGTGGGGTGTCGCTCGGAGGAGTGCCTGGGCTTCGGTTCGGTTGCACTGTTGCATGTGAGCATTGGGTGGGTGGGTGTCCTCTTCAGGTCCTCTCATTCAGGCAGCTGCACAATGTTCCAGCGTACGTACATATATTTATTTTATTACTTAAATAAATTACAAAATGGTAGTCGGTTAACCAGAGCCAAAGCCAAAGCCAAATGGCCGCCCAGGGCTGTCACACAGATCCAGAACTAGAACCCAACCCTACCGTCCTCGCCCACGTCCACGTCCACACCCTCACCCTTGCCCTCGCCCTCGTCTGGCTGCATAGTTGAGGAGCTTAGCGCATAATATATTGTTGCCATAGGTAGCTGCAACAGCAAGAGGCAAGCGCAGCCAGCAACCTACTGTTGTCCCCCGGCCATTCCAACCAAAAGGCAACAAAATGTTTGTTGGCCACTAACCGGCGACGATGATGGGTAAGGTAAGGTAAGGTAAGGCTGGGTAGTGCAATGTGATGGTTGGTCTGGCTAGGGGTGGGGGGGTGGTATAGGCAACTGCCAAGTGCAGAGCACAGAGCACAGAGCATGTGGCTAACGAATAGTCCTCACTGGCTGGCACGTTGCACATGTGGCAGCCGCACGCAGTTCACTTCAAGTGTGTGGCATGAATGAAACTTACGGCGTAACTTTTGTTCGCCAAAATATCCTTCAAACATCATCCAACAGTTATGATTACGCGTCACATTAATGCGAATTTTCGAGGGGTTTCTTTCAACGCATTTAATACCTACATTAACTGGTACTTTTCTGTTAAATTTCTGGCACTTTTCTTTAATTATTACGGCACAATAAATGCTGCAATTTAAACTCTAATTCTTTGTGCTATTTTCTGATATTTTCTGATATTTTCTGCAATTAGAAATAATTTCCTAAGTCGCTGGAATCTATTCACAATGTGATTCCCATTTTAAATGAAATTTAAATTGAATTGCATGCTGAATGCTTATAGTTATGCTTTGAATGGAATTCCATACGGATTCTCTGCCTACTTACTTACCCTTTTGACTCAGCCATCCATCCAGCCATTCATCGTTCCATCCTGCCAGCCATCGATCCACATCCACAACTGACAATCAAATAAAAAACTCGCTTTGTTTGGCTTTCAATTCTTACGTATATGTATTATCATTCTCAATTTCAATTTCAGTTTGTCTCTAAGTATTTACAAATGAACTCCGAATGGGGAATTGGAATTATTTGGGGGGATGTGGGATGGGCTTTTCTACGGTATTCGAATCGAATTGCATCCTGCTGCAGCTGCTGATGATGCTCATCATCAAGTATAGGGGGAGGGTATATTCTTGTCTTGTATATATATATATATATATATATATAAGTATATATAATGTATGTATATGTATTTGTATAATCATCGTTACAGTTATGTAATTGTATTTGTATTTTTTGTATTTTTGTATATGTATATGTTACGCTTATGCTTGTGTATGTTTTGCAATATTGTTCAGTTAATTTCGTTGAAAGTTCTCCATTTGATTAGATGCCATCCAAAAGAAACAAATAATACACGAGTACACAAGAAAAGAATTATATCCACTGGGGGGCACGCACATCTATCCGTAGTAGTTGCCCGGGGCCTGGGTGGGATAGCTCTTGGGTCCACCGTTAGAGGAGGAGGAGGCGGATGAGTCGCTGGCCGATCCACCACGGGCGGAGGGATTCTCACTGAAGAGGCCACCAAAGTTCTTCGAGCTGAAGATGTCGCCCAGTCCACCGCCGCCTCCACCGCCGCCGCCGCTAGAGCTGGCGCGATTGGCGTTGCCGCCGCCATTGAGGAGGCTGCCCAGGAAGCTGCTGGCACCGCCCGATGAGCCACCAGCATTGGCACCGCCGCCAGACAGCACGGAGCCGAGCAGGCCGCCCAGGATGTTGCTGCCTCCAGAAGATCCTCCGCCGCCCGAAGAGCCGCCGCCGCCGCCATAGCCGCCGCTGGGCTGATAGCCACCGCTTGGATAGCCATTCGAGTTGGCAACACCTCCACCTCCACCGCCAGCGCCTCCGCCCTGCAGCTGCTTGGCTATCTGGCCTGCAATGATACCGGAAACCGCTTGACTCACCGCCGGACTCGAGAAGAAGTTGGAGAAGAAGCCGCCCTGCTTGTCCTTGGGCTTCTGGGCACCTTGGCCGCCATCGCCGTTGTTCTCGTAGCCAGGTGCCGGCGGTGTGTAGCCGGGCCTAGGCTGATATCCGCCGGGTGCTGGCTGATATCCGCCGGGCGCTGGCTGATATCCGCCATTGCCGCCGTTGTAGGGATTGTAGCCACCACCAGCGCCCTGTGGGGGCTGCTGTGGGTTGTAGCCGCCGTAGGGATTGTAGGGTGCAGCACCACCACCGCCATTACCATTGCCGCCAGACTGGGGAGACTGGGATAGAGACTATGGCCGCCAGCCGAGAAGCCACCACCATATCCACCGCCACCATTGTTGCCATTTCCGTTGGAGGAGCCGCCGCCGCCGCCGCCACCGTAACCAGCGCCACCGCCCGCATCCGCATCCGGCAGCGGGGCACTTGGTGGATTCGGGGCATACGAGTTGTGGGCACTGCCGCTCACCTCTAGCGTGGTTGGCAGCGTGGCAATGGCAGCGGAAGCAAGCAGTTCAAGCAGTTGTGTATTTTTTCCAGTACGCAGGGGGGCGGGTGGGTTAGCCACAAAACAAAGCGCAAAGCGAAATGAAATTGAAAATACAGAAAAAAAAACACACAAAAGAAACGAAAAGAGAACACAAAAGTGGATTAAGAAATGATTAAGAAGGATTACGGGTTGGATTAAACGGATAAAGCATTAGAGGGTGTTGGGCAGGGGTGGGGACGGGGGAAAGGGTGGGTTGATGGGACTTAGCTTAGCTTTTTTTTTCTTAAATATTAATTTTGCTCATTAGTCGCGCATTTCCTTTTTTTGTTTTGTTTGCTTGGATTTTGATTATTTATGTATTTGTATTGTAATCGATATTTGTAATCGATTAAAATCTACACAACTTTGAGTTTGTCTGTCATCGTTATCGTTATCGTTATCGTTTACGTCTTTCGCTTACGGTCTATATAAGTCTTCTTCTGCCATGCCATACATATACATACATATATTAAATATATATCTTTTACATCAATATGCTCGTATGTACTTAAAGATACTTTTATGCAGTGTAGAGTATCTGTTTTGTGTGTGTCTGTGTTTGCTATATACAATCCGTCAACTGTTGTCTGTTGTCCGTACTTTTAGTTTTAGTTGTTAGTTTAAGTGTAAATTGTAATTGTTAATTGTTAATTGGTATTAGTAGTAAATACTCTCGAATACTTCTTGTTGGATGTTTGTTTGCTTGTGGGGGAGTGGGAGGATTAGTATCTGTATTCCATGCCTTAGGTGTAAGTACGAGTATCTATCTGCAACTCTCTCTCTCTCTTAATAAAATGCCAGCCACTGTGTTAATACTGTTTTGAATGGTTCTGTTTTGGGTTTTGCTTTTTGTTTGGGTTTGGTTCTTCTGCGGTTTGAAATGTATTGATTGAGAAATCAAGTTGCGTGTGCAAATGCAAATATGGATAAACGGACGGAGTAAATATGCTCTCTGACTCCTTTTTCATTACACAAAATGCAGAATTAACAGCTACAGAAATCATCATTAGTTCGGGTCTTGGAAAACATCGACAAACATCGATATTCCTACAATCTACAAATACTAACTGGCATTCGTATGTATCCTTAATCCCTGCCTCGTTTTTCTTATGTATTTTTTGGCTTTAGTGGTGTGTGTGTCTGTGTGTATTTCCTCTGGCAGTTGGCTAGCAAAATGTAAATGTAAATGCATTTTAGTGACAGTTTTTTTCTGTTTTGATTAGAGGTTTACTTTTACGTTTACTTTTACGCTTAATATTAGAATTAGAACACACCTTAGAGCTCTAATAATTTTTTGTTATTTTCATTTCATTTTTAAAATGCCATTTAATTAGTTATTTTTGGTTTTTTTCGTATGCATTTCGTATGAAAAAAAAAAAACTTAGCTTCTGTCTGCAGGGGGGCACTTGGTGCACCTTTCATTTCCCAATTCTTATTCCCTTCTCCTTCTTTTTTTCTTTTTTCATGTAGCTCATTATGCATTTTGATTGACATGCGTATCTGGTATCTACAACACTATATGTATCGGTATCTGTATCTGTATAAATGTATATCTATGTATCTATGACTGCAGCCAGTGGCTCGGCTAAAAATCCAACACACAAATTGTGGGCAAAGAGCTCTCGCTCTCGCTCGCTCCGGCTAACAGTCCATAGTCCCGTAGTCCATAGTCTGACCGCAAATTCGTAACATCAACAAAAATGAAATTAACATCAACATCAGCATCAAAGTCCAGTGCAGAGTCTGGACGCTACTCTACTCTCTGCCATGTGCTGGTATCGTATCGCTTGCCCTGTTAGCTCTGCATGTCAGCTGTAGTGTGTGTGTGTGTGTGTGTGTGTGTGCTTCCATCTCTGTTAGAGAGTTAGAGAGAGACCAGGCCAGGCGGCTGCTTCCTTTCTGTCTAAGCTCGAAATTAAATTCCAATTTAATTGAGCTGCAAAAGAGCAGCCAGCAGCAGCCTCTCCCGGAGGAGCTGGAGGTTGACTGATGGTCGAAACACACACACACACACACACACACAGAGAAATGAACTCGTGTCCAGTGAGCCATGCAACACTCCACCCTCTTTCTCGCTTTTTCTCTCCCTCTTTTAGCTGTTATGCACAATATTAAATTGAAATTACGTATACGTGGTGTGGTACACACAAAAACAGGCACTCAACAGGAGGATGCCGGTGCCCGTTGCTGGTGCCTGCTCTGACTGAATGGATGTGGAGATGTTCTCCTAAATGCAGAATCTCCAAGAGTTGCCACTGCCACTCGCTGCTGTCTGCTGTCTTAAGCTTAACAAATTGGTGGAGAGAGAACTCAAAAGAGAGAGACAATAAATGGGTGTGGGGGAGGGGAGGAGAAACACGAGTATGTGGAAGAAACGAAAGAAGAAACAGACGAAAAAAGAAAGCATTGCAAAATTTGTTTATTTTTTTAAGATTTAGCATTTCGGGGATGACGTCGTCGTCGTCGTCTTCGTCTTCGTCGTCGTCGTCTCGTCGTCACTGCCGCCACATTTTGCTGCCGCTTCATCTTCATCTTGCGTTGGAGATTATTACGTTCGTGCTGCCGTGGCGAGCAGCAGTCCCACAAGCACTGCCGCCCCGAGGGTGACCGGAGCCAGTCCGGACTTGGAGCCCGCTGCTGCTGATGGATGCGCCTGGGTCTGGCGATTGTAGGGATTCTGCTGATTCTGATTCTGGTACTGTGGCGGCGGCTTGTTGAACATATTCGCGCCCGAGTGCTGGCTCTGATAGCCCTGATAGTTGCTGCCGTAGGGGGCAAGGCCACCGCCGCCGCCGCCAAGGATGCCCAACGTGGAGCTGGGCAGCCCGACGCCGGCGCCAATGCCAACGTTGCCACCGCCATTGCCGCCATTGGGTGGGCCGCCCGTTCCAGAGGGATTGCCGCCATAGAACGGTATCTGGCCGAATACGAAGGGTGGATTGTACGGGTTCACCGGCTGCAGGCCGTGCATGGGATATCCGGGATTGAGGACGCTACCTGGATGATTGGGTTGGGGAAACTGTTGAAACGAGGGCGCTGAAGTGGGGGAGTTGTAGGGGAATATGGGCATATTGGGTATGACTGGCATGTGGTGCTGGGCCCCAAAAACATAGTGCGGATCCACAATGCCCGTCGACGAGGCACCCGCAGCCCCCTCCGCATTCTGTCCCCCGCCGCCACCGTTCCCCGAGTGGCCGCCATTGCCGCCACCGTTGCCGCCACCATTGTGTTGCATCTGCATCTGCATCTGTTGCTGGTGATGCTGCTGCTGCTGCTGATGGTTGCCATTGCCGTTGCCGTGGTTCTGATGGTTCTGGCCCGTGTATGTGTTTAGCGTGGGATTCGATGAGGCGGGTGCAAAGATGTTGTTCTCTGGTCCAGTATTCAGACTTGATCCTTTTTGTTGATTGAGGCATTAGTAGTAGTAGTAGTAGATGTAGTAGTAGGAGGAGGCAGGCAGGCAGGCATGATGAGGTATGGGGCAGAGATAGAGAGAGGGAGCATATGGGTTTAGGGGTTAGTTATGCCTGTTGCATGTTGCATGCTGCATGATCTGCATCATCTGCCACATGATGCGCAGTGGCTGTGAAATGAGGCGATGAATGAGCGAGCGAGTGATTGATTGATTGATTGATTGATTGATCGATTGGCAAAAGCTCTCGTGTGTGTGTGTGTGTGTGAGAATAGAAAATGATGCAAACGAAAATTCAACGAAATTTTCAAGTGTTTTTCCCTTGTTTTTTTTTCCCCCATTTCAATCTGCGATATTTTCCGCCCCACAAAAGCAAAATGATAAACTGTGGGTGGGGGTAGGAGAGGAGGTAAAGGCCAAAGGGTCGTTGGGTGAGGGGCGGGTCAAAATAATAAAATAAATACCTGACGGATTAACAGAGGGCGCTGCCTGGTTTGTGCTGGAACTGGAGCTGGTGCCAGTGCGGCGCTTGCAGGTCGGATAGTTGCCACAATCCTTGCCATCCCTCTGGCTGTAGCTGCACGAATCGCTGGTGATGATGCACTCCTCAGTGGGCAGACATCCAATGTCGCCGCATCCGCGTCCATACTCTGCCGTATGCGAAGGACGTTCGTGGTTCGGGTTTGTTTCGAGGTGCATTTCAATTGGGGGGTTTGTTTTTTTGTTCATTACGGTTTGGGGTCATTCATTGTGTGGTGTTTTCAGTTGTGTGTGGGGGAAATCGAGTCAAAATTATACGAAAAAGATAATAAAATTATAAAATTCGCTAGAGATAAGTCTAGAGAGAGATTCTAGAGGTGCTTGAGGTTCTGGGGTTCTGGTCTGTTTGCTCTTTGGATCGAATGATGGTTCAATGATGGGAGAGGGTGAATGAATTCATGAATTTTACAGATCTTCTTTATTTCTTTCTTCTGGGAACAACGAAAACAAAACATCACCGCGAGATGCAAGCACATTCGTTGGAATGGAATGCGATTGCATCGGCGGTGTGGCAAACATCACGTATACGTACTGGAGTATGCGTCCACGCTGTTGAGGACCATCAGGGCGAGGAGTGGAAGCCACAGCATCATCCTCTTGCTCATCGATGCCACGCCCATAGCTGTAGATATAGATATGTGGGCGAGACTTGCTTGGGTGTTGTGTTTCGTGTGTGGGCTCTTTGCTCTGCAAACAAACGAATCAAAAATAAGAAAGAAAGAAAGTCAATTTTGATATAGTACAGTGCAAGGCAAAAGCATAGGTACATGAGCGTATAAAATGTCTACTCTTTCCCTCCTAAAGTCTAGAGTATTATTATTTATATGTTGCAGCAATCTTCCCCTCTCGCTGTCTGCAGACAGACGGCGGGCTCCCTTTTGGCACCAGCCAAGTTTATTTATCACATTGACAGCTGGCTCAAGTTCATTGCGGTTTATACTCGTATGCGTCACAGAGACACAGCAAAAGATACAGATACAACAAACAGACAGTCAGACAGTCAGACAGCAGCAGCAGCAGCGACCGACCAAATGGCGTCGCATTCGTTTGGCTCTGCTTTGTTGTTGGCCATTTCTTTCTTCAATGCCCGCCCACAAAAGTGCGGCAAATGTCAAAACCATCGAAAAGTTTGTAGCGAAAATTCTATAGAAATATTTAGAGAGAGAGAGAGAGAGAGAGACAGTAGCTGATGATGGACTTTGGACCAAAGCACATGTGGTGCAGTAGATTTTGGCAAATAAAATTCTATTATCAATCCATAATCCATTTTGTTGGCTGAATTTCATGTGGATTACATTTGGATTCCATGCCGAATTCAATGTTAGCGTTCTGCCATGTTAATGCTCTGCTGAACCTCTTGCTAATTGCTCGCTCATTGGAAATTTTCATTCCCTATGTTATTACTATATGTATGTACATGGGCTACATTATGTACAAGTACATACATAAATAAAAAAGTAATAAAAACGCAAACTTTATTATTTCTTCATTGCTTGTCATTTTCATGGGCTGCAATTCGAGTAAAGAGGGTTAGGAAACAGCCAATGAATGAACAGCTCTGCTGTCATCTTATGAAACCTCCAGTCATGCCACCTGATGGGGCCACTCCATCATCCGCTCCCACCCCCACCGAATACCAAAACGCCTTAATCAATTGCAAAAAAAAAAGAGAAAACACCAAAAAGGGAAAGAATTTATTCAGCATTTCAGTAGGCAAACAATTTCCAAGAACTTTTCATAATTTCCTAGGCCACTGATCCACTCGAGTGCCTGTCCGTTCGTCTCCCCTCCCCTTTTCCCGGTCCCTCTCAATATTTGCATATTCAAATTTTTGCAAATGACTTGGCAACTTTTCAAGCGGGGTTTGGGGCTGGGTGGTTGCTTTGGTTTGGTGGAAAATGTTGCTTAGCCCTGAAGGAAATTAATTTAACAGAATTTTGTGGAGTATTTTTTTTGTGTGCCTTTTTTTTTGGTTGGGTCTTTTGATTAATTTTGAATTGCGCTTAAAGATTTTTGTCATTCTTTCGATGGAAATGGAGAAGGGGAGAAATGGTGGGGAAAGGGACAACAGGCGATTGCACAGCAAATGAAAACGCATAAATTCGTTTTCTGTCTATGATTTGTGTCTTGCTTCATTTGTCCACCGTCCTCCTCCTGCCAGGAAAAAGAAAATCGAGCCACGAAATGACACTGAAATGTGTCTGTGAGTGTGCGTGTGTTTTTTTTTGTATTCATTTATTTCTCTATAACCTTAGCTTAGCTTACCCTAGTAACAGTTAACAAATAGGGGGTGGTGGACAGGGGACTGATGAGGATAGGGGTCGTGCGTCTAGCGGTACTGCCGCAAGGCATTGCTTCGCCGCCGCGAGGACACCTACTCCGTCCGCTCCTTCCGCCTTCTCTCCAATGATCGCAGAGACCTCATCAAGAGAGTGAGAGTGTGCGTGTGTGTGTCTGTGTGTGTGTTTGGGCAGTGACAATATACCCTGTTGGTCATTGCCCACTACTGGGCAGGTAGCAGGGTATGGTAGATTTCTTCTGGCTGCCCAACAAACATTGAAATATGCAGATTTGTGGTGGCAAAGCAGGACAGCATGACCAGTACTTGGACTGGCATGCAGTGCAGTTCGGATCAATGCAGTGGATAAGCAGTTACAGCAAGCAGAATCACACCCATTGCTTGCTGGCTTCAAGCAGTGATCGCCCGAAAAAAGCTTCCCGCCGCTTTCCAGGGCAAAATCACCGTCTAAACCCCCATTGCGCCGTGGCTCCACCACAACTCAACTCGACTGCTCGCCCGCTCGTCCGTCTCGCTGTCCAACAATCCGTCCGTCTGTCCATCTCTCCGCCCGCTTGCCTGTCGCTCCGGCCGTTCATTGGTCTGTGCGCGGGGGCCACGTCCTGGCCGTTGGTCGGCGGAAGCCAAAAGTGGAAATGCATGATAAATGACACAAGGTTTGGGCTCCGTTTTTTTGTTGTTTGTTGCTCTTCCACCAACTTTTTCATATGCCCCGTGCTGTTGTGGTAGGGAGGCAGAGGCGTTAGCTAGGGGGCGTGGGCCCATGAAGAACGAGAGCGGCAAGAAGTACAACAACAAGGATTCTAGGGCAGAAAGAGGGAAGGAGAAATCAGTGGAGAAAGTGAGGGAAGTTGGACTGGGCGGGGGTCTATTCTTAGGGGCTAGCGGGGGGTCACAGCATGAAAATTGTGAAACGATGACGTCGTAAATGTTTTGTTGCAACATTTTTCTGTTGTAAGCAAAAAGAAAACCAGCAACAAGAAAATGGGAGAAGGCCCCCACAGAGAGGGCAAGAGAGAGAGGGTGAGAGAGAGAGAGAGAGAGAGGGAAGAAAGATGAAGTAAAAACACAGCCAAAGCAAACTGTCCGCGAAACGGAAGCGCAAATAAAACAACTGCAAAGGGGTGTTCATCCAAGCCGTGCAGGAGGTGGAGAATGGGCAAAGGGAAGCGGGAGCGATGTTGTGGCATTTTTTTGGGGGATGAAGACCCGAACGCAAAAAACTTCAGCAATTCAAGCCACAACGAATGCACTGAATGCGCTTCATGCATGGAAATCGAAGGGGAGAGGACAGAGACAACTCAAAAGAAAACGCAACACTCGCATAATCCATTTAACAATCGGACTTAAACAAGCGATTGAATGTTGGAGAAATGTTTTGAAATAGCACAAAACTATTCTATTTAATTTATGATTCAATAAGGATTCAAAATAAGGAATGATAAGAAATTCGATGCATTTCATGGACTGCAACTGTAAGCTGTGACCTGCTTGCTTCTGATCTGCACTGCTCAGTCACTGCATGCACTGCTCTGTCACTTCCTGCACTGCTCCTGTCATTTCATGCACTGCTTGTGGAAGCACATTTATTGCTTAAATTTACATAAAAATATTCCTTGCTCTTTCGTTTCGTGTTGGAAAGGGTATTCCCATATTCAGTTGCCATTCTGGGAAAATCCTTTTAATGGCCATTGCCATTGCTTGTACCTCCTGTAGGGTGCAACCATTGGCGCTGCCATAGAGCGAGCCCCACATAGATCCGTGTGCACGAGTATCCCACCCGTAACTGACACCCGGATAACCGGAATGGCAGACCAACCCAAAACCCAAGCCCAAACCCGAAAACCAAAAGCAAGCAGCGAGCAGCGAGCGAGCGAACGCAAAAGGCATAAACCGAAAATTCACACTTGGTTACTTCCTTCATGACTTTGGGATATTATTGTGGTTTATGTTAGTGCCTGTCACTAGTGTGCCCGCCGGCTGTCCAACCACGCCTTCCCCTGCCCATGCCCCAGCCACTGTCCCTGCCACGCTGCCACTCTGTGCCCCTCACTAGAGGAGAGCAGCCTGCCTTCTGGCTGATGCCTGACTCTCGCGGGTCGGGCTCTGTGATGTACGACTCCATGAAATGCGATATATTCATGTTAAATTATTTTGCAGAGGCAGAGGAAAATGGGAATATGGCTGGTGGGGAAAGGCAAAGTAGAAAGCGAGTGACAACTGACTGCGGAAGAGAGGGAGAAGAAGAGAGAAATCAGAGAGCGAGAGTCACTGACTTTCTATCTATCCCCTGCTATCCGCCTGCTCAAAGCCAGAGATAGAGAGAGACCAAAAGGCAAGAGCCACAAAGTCAAGAGAGAAAGCAAACAGCCAGGAGCGAGGCAGGAGGCAGGAGGCAGGCGGCGATAGAAGAGTGCAAAAGTTTGGCGCCAGTTTCGAAATTGCAATTGCAATTGAACAAACAATTAAAACTTTTAAATATTGTGACAGCATTTTTCCAGTTAATTGCACAGGCGAACGAACGAACGAACGAGCGAGCGAGCGAGCAGCAGCTGCAGGACTGCCTCCTACTTCCCCTACTGCCCCTTGCAACCATTCATTCATTCGTGCATTCATTTATTCCTCCATTCATTCATTCATTCATTCGTTCATTCGTTCATTACTTCCAATTCATTTCGAAAAACTTGTCCCTCCGGCAGGGCAGGCAGTTTGCCCTTTTGGCATTCCCCAAATAGAGGTGCAAAAAAAAGAACAAAAACAAAAAAAACTTCCTTTTCCCCTTCTGTTTTTATGCACTGGGAAAAATCTATGAAAATCTACTGCAAGTCCCTGGAATTTCCGAGCTTGACTTTTCCCCGTCCAATGATCCTGCCAACGCTGCTCTTCTTTCGCTCAGTGTGCGGCAGCTGTTGCCGCTGCAGTTGCACCAAAACTGACAAACTGACAACCATTTGTCATTAGCTGCGGGGGCGTTGCACGAGTTCAGACTTGCCCCCAAAAAAATGGGAAGGGGCAGGCGTAGCCATAGGATCGACTTTAATTAGCGAACGGTGCGGCGCGTTGTGTCGGGTTGCATCCCATCGCAGCATCACGTTGCAAGAGTTTTGCTGATTTTTCAAATTTATTTCGGGACACACATTTCTGACAACATTTTTGGCTTATTAAATTCCTCTCGCTCGTTATAGGAAAAAAAATAAAACGGGAAAAATGGGAAATGGGGAAATGGGGAAAAACCTAAAAGGTACGCTCGAGACTCGCCAACAAAAATGTCAATTTGTGGCACGGGGCAGTGGCAGAGGGAGGAGGCGGAGGCAGGCAGAGCCATAGTCCCTAGTCCGCAGGCAAACAGCGGAAGGAAGGAAAAAACGACTGAAGAGTAGAGGAAAATCTTTTTGTAAGGCAGTTAATTAAAAACTTCACATAAAGAGCACAGGCCATGAACGTGGGCGGGGGGGGGTCAGACGTGGGAGGGGTCATGTGTGTGTGTGTGTGTGTGCAATGAAAATGTGACAAAAGGCCCCTTGGCTCCTGTTCTTCTGTGTTCCTTCGCCCCGATGGAAGTTTCCGGACTGCAGCTATAATTAAAAGTCGAGAACTGCAGCAGCAGCGGCAGCAGCAGCCCCCGAAAATTCACACTGCCAAAAGCCTTGCCGTTCCGTTCAATGGAGCGGTGCTGGGGCTGAGCCGTATAACAGGGGCACTAAGGGGGCACCGCATTCACGCATTCAATTAACATAAAATCATATCGATGATGGGGCTTAGGCGGCATGCCACCGAATGATGCATGGACTTCACTACCGCCTCAAAGCGTGCTCGCTCCGTCTTGCGGGCGCCCTGGCAAGGACATGGCACCTGTCCTGACAGACAGACAAGCAGACAGACAGCTCTCTCTTACACTCTTTCTGATGGGTTGATGATTGATTTCGTTAATTTAGTTGAGCAGAAGAGCAGCAGCAGCAGCAGCAGCAGCAGAGGCAGCAGCAGCAGGAGTGCCATGAAAAATGCATGAAGGCAGAGCAAGGAGAAAGCGAAGATAATCTAATGGTTGGCCATCAACTGAGCAAGCAGCTGCTGTGGCAATCGAGCATTCGTTTCATTTAATGTTTTGGCCCATGAATGGCAACTGGGAAGCTCTGGGGAAGCTATGGGGAAACTCTCGGGGAAACTCTGGCGAAACTGCTGTGGGAAAAGGGCAGGGTTCTACTGCTTCTCCTTCCACCATTCATTCACGTGAGCATCGACTGAAGTTTGATCCCAAAAGTAGCCACAAAATAAGCTCAAATTTGCAGGAAACGGACAACAAAGTCGAATTTCATTGCAATTCGATTGCAGGAGGCAGGAAGCAGCTCTGCGATTGAGTCACCAGACAAAGATCATTCTTTGGGTGCACTCAAAGCATTCATTGGGCTATTCACGCTCTCACTCGATTGGGCAGCTAATGAATCTCTGGATCAGCTCACTGCGCCAGTGCCTCTCCATTGTGGCTTTAGCTTATTTTATTTTGTTGTTTCAAGTTGTGAAGTTGCAGGCGAGAAGTTGCCATGCCGTGCCGTGCCATGCCCGCCCCTTAGCCACCGCTTAAGCTGGGACTTGGGTGCGGGTGCGGGTGCGGGAAAAACTATCAAGTGGGTGGGTGGGTTGCTGCTCTTTCGCTCGCTTAACCCTCGAGTGGTTTCCGATGGTGGTGGTGGCTGGTAGTGGATGGGTTGGAATGTTACTTATTTATGTCGCTTCTGTTTTGTTGCTGTTGTTTGTTGCACTTGTTATTTGTTGTACTTATTAGCAGTACATAAGGATAACTATCAGCCGGAGGGGTGCTCCTACTCGTGCTCTTACTTTTACTCCGCCTCCCATTAATTTTCCCCCACCCATTTGCCAGCGCTTATCCTGCATTTCACGCTGTTCCATCTACTGTCTACTGTCTACTGCCTTTGCCTTTGCCACTGCCTCTGCCTGTGCTCTCATGTTTTTGCCAGTTCGAGAGTCGAGCTAAAGTTTCCTTGGTAATAAAGTTCCCTTCAGTCTGAGTTCTTCTTTTTTTATTTTTTACCATCCTTTCGCTTAAATGTGCCTTGCAGCGCAGTGTGGTGGGTAGGGAAAAGCTGGACCTTGTTTTGTAATCATTTCATTTCTTAGTCAAAGCAGCAGCCAAACGCAACGCCAGAGAGGCGGAAGTTATTATTTCCTAGGCAACAAGGATGGAATTTTCACAGAGAGAGTGAGAGAGAGAGATAGAGAGAGAGAGGGAAAGCAAGGAAAGGCTCAGGCGCTGTGTGTGTGTGTGTGTGTGTGCAAGAGGGGGTGGTTGGGGGGGACAACAATTTGTGAAATGCAAAAGTTTTAAATTGCAGTTGAGGCGAACGTTTTTTTATTTTTTGTAAATTATGTGACTGACTGTACCAAAGTCCGCTAACGATGTCACCAACACTTCCCCTGCTGCACCACTCGCTGGCTAATTGCTGCCTGCCCCCCCCCCCCCCCCCCCCCCCGTCTCTGTCCGCCCTGCGAGTGGCAAGTGTCATAAGCCTCCGCAGCCAAAAAGAGAGAAGCACCCAATGAGAGCTCTCACTCTCTCTCTTTCTCTCTCTCTTCCTGTCTGGAGAGTCTTCTCGGCGGGCCATGTTTATTGAACACCGAATGAAGGAACCTTTTGAACCATTCTGAACCCTGGGATCTTGCTGCTGCTCCTCCGCCTCCTCTCTCATCCGATGCGTTGGCTAACAAGTTGCCTTCGCCTGTAATCCACTTAAGTCGTTGCCATAGCTCCAGCTCCAGCTACAGCTTCAGTCTCTGTACTCCCCCCACCGACACCCGTTGCTGTCGTTACTGTCGCTTCTGTTGTTGCTGTTGTGCATCGGCATTCCACCAGATGCTTTGGCTGTTGAATCTTTTGTCCTGCTGGCCGATGGCAGAAGGCTGGCAGGATGCAGGCATTGCGATTTGCATAATGTCACACGAAAGGCAAAAGGGCAAAAGGAAAGGGGACAGGAAGAACACTTGAGTGCACTATGAGGGACAATGGACAATGGGGCTGGATACTGGATACTGCTTGCTGGACTCTGGACTCTGGACTCTGTACTGCTCCCCTTCGAGTCCTTGCTGCCTGCTGCCCTGCTGCTTATGTTGCTTACATATTTTATGGCATTTTATTTACTAATAAAGTGCTTATAAAGTTGAACTGAACTGAACTGAACGATGCTCGAATGTCGACATAAATCATGCCACAAAGGGAAAACTCATGGCAACAGCGCTGCCTCAATTAAAGCGTCGGTAAATGTCACTCCACGCTCTCCAAGCCCCCACCCACCCCTGCAATTATCAATGGAATTTGCCATCCTTCCACTGCCACGCCCCGCCCCGCCCCGCCCCGAACGATAATCACAAAGCTTGATTTAATTTATTACCGCCGCTTTTCGCAAAATTTAATTGAAACCCAAAATTGAAATCGGAAATATTTAATGCTACGTGTCGTGCCACACACTTTGGTGGCATGCCCTCGCACACACAATACACCACTCCCACACCAATCCTAAGTTCAGTCGCCCCATCTGTGGCTGCGTTTTGGCTCAAAATTTAATCAAGCGCCAAAATGCGACAAAAGCGAGAAACTAAACAGAGAAAAGGATATAATAAAGGATATACATATATATGTACATTAACATTGTACATGCTTATATCCTTTATGTGTGTGTTTGTGTGTGTGTGTGTGTGTGTATTGGTGTGTTAAGGGTAGCCCACAAAAATTAATTAAGTTTGAGGAAAACTGTCAACGCTGCTGCTTTTCCGCTTTCCCACTTTGCTGCTTACCTTTCTTCTCTCTTCTGCAGCACTTTTTGCCCCACAACTCAATTCTCCTCTTCTCCTCTTGCACTTCTTGTATACCCTAAACATAAAGGATGCATAATAGCATGTACATACATACATATGTACAATTTACATACATATATGTATGTTTCTCGAAGACATTTTCGTTTGAGTAATCTGATCTCTACTGCGCTACCAATTCCCAATAGCCTTGCACTGTAAAAAGTTCTCTTAAATTCCATAGATCCCATAGAACTTTCGATAGCCCTTAGAAACTATGCAGCTGCTTCTTCATTCAGTCGCCCCATCTGTGGCTGCATTTTGGATCAAAATTTAATTGCCTAAGAAAATGCAATGAAATCTTCAAGGACTATCAAACGAATGCCAGAAAGATACGAAGATGGAGAAGCCTTAGAATTCTTAGAATCCTGAGACAATTGCAGGGCTAAACTCCTGCTGAATGTTTCAATTCGCTTTTGGGAAATTACTTTAAAAATCTCTTAGTTAACCAAGACTTTTCCAAGACTTTTCAGTTCTGTTCCAAAGACACTTTACGCTCCAAACACAATCTTTAGTGTAGCTCTAATACATATTCAAAATAAACACACTAAAAAATACCCCCTAAAAATCCTACAAAATTCCCTCGCAAGTTCTGGCTTTCTCCCCAAAATTAGGGTATTCCCTTGTTCGTTTCGACTTGCATTTCAGTTCAGGGATTGACTTTTCAAATTGACTTTTCTGCAACGTGTGTGTATGTTACGTTTCTTTCCTTTCCTGTAAAACATTTTCCCGGTTTGTGGCAGCCGCAGCAGCAGCAGCCATTTTGTGCAGCTGCCTGTGCATTTTGCCGTGTGTGTGTGTGTGTGTGTGTGTGTGTGTGTGTGTGTGTGTGTGTGTGCGCATCCGTTGTGGATTTCCTTGTTCTTTTCCTGCATTTTTCAACCATCAGCACCTGGTGATTTAATAACCGCATCGTGTGCTGAAAATTTGCGGTTTGAATGGCTGCTAACTTTTTTTTTGATAAGTTTATAATGCTTATGGACCCTCCAGCAATTCCCTAAAATACAAGCACTAACATGCAGCACACACAACACACACACATAGACGAGTCTAGTATATGTTTGTATGTGTGGAAAATAGAAAATGGCAATTGCACAGCACAAAAGCAGAAAAATCAAATCATAAAAGCCAAAACCCTTGTGGCAGCTTCTTCTCTTCTCACTCTCTCCCTCTCTCTGTCTGTCTGTCTGTCTGCTGCTGTTGGAAAATGTGTTAAAAATTCTACTGAAAATGCAGCAGCTTCCAGCAGCCACCAAAAGCAAGATGCCAGCTGACAGCAGCCAGGAGCCAGGAGCCAGCAGCCAGAGAAAGGTAAAAGGAAATCATATTAGAAATTTGTTTGTCTTTTCAGCCACGTGGCTTATGAGCAAAAGAAGCCTCTCTCTGTTCTCCTTCTTTTTTTTCTGTTGTGGGTTGAGGGGGGTCTTGGGTCTCCCTCCGACTTCGCCTCCACCTCTGCGACTGTCTTTCTGGGGGTGCTAGACAAACATCAAGTGCAAATTTTCAATTTTCTATGCAAAACTGCGACACAGCTCGATAGTCACGCACGCCATAAAGCGAAAAGCAGCCAAAAGGAAAGTCGAAGCAGCCGAAAGCACCGTGCTGCGGGTGTGGGTGTGGGTGTGGGGGTGGGGGGGTCGGAAATGATGATGTTGCCTGCCACCACCCACACCGATGGAACTGATTTTGTTTGCCCGATAGGCGACAAAAAGTCAAATTGTGGCAGCCAATTAACAGCAGTGGCAAACCCCAAGGGGGCAGCAGGGTCATAGGGTAGGGGATAGGCCTGGGGGGCGACTTGCCGCAGGGCAGGACGGGACAGGGGCAGGGACTTGAAGGCAGCTAAGAAACGAACGCCACCAGCAAGTCAAACAAAAACGGGCCAAAGTGCACACAGGACACACGGAGGTCCATGCTGGGAGATGGAACGGGAATGGACACGAGGGCGAGAGCAGAGGGGGAGGGGGGACCGAAGGACAGAGACATGACCCAGGCACAAGGGTTAAAGTCATGTTCCACGAACAGTGTCACAAAATTCACACAAAATTCAGTGAATATTCTTGGGGGTCAAGCGCAAATCCAAGCGAGGCAATGGCAGCACGTTGGGAGTAAAGGATACTGTTCGATTCTGTTTGTTCGATGTGTCCATTTGCTTATGGGAAATTGAAACTATCTCGGAGAGGAAAGAGATGCAAGATATGGAAGAATCCCTTGGATTCATCTGATATTTCAGTCCCCAGATCCCATGAAGTTTTTCTTCCGAAAATTATAATTTTCCTCTGTGTGAAATGATATTTTCCCATCAGAATTTTCCACAGTGCATGTGTGTGTTTGCGTTTGTGTTTATGTGCGTGTGCCTCCTTCCATCCTTCGTCCTTCGTGCTTCGTCCTGGAACGTCTTTGAGGATGAGCTCGTTTATAAAGTTGACAAAAGGCGTTCCACCCCGTCCGATAATCATCTGACAGTTTTGCGCTATCAGCGACAAGACAGCAGGACACACAGGAAACCAGAAAGATAGACGGAAAAGCAGATAAAGAGAGAGAGAAGAGAAAAAAGAGTGAAGACAAGACAAGTCCATGTGGCGGAGAGTTTCTTTCCTGTTCAACACTTTTCGCTTGTGTCAGCAGAAGATACAAGAAAAGATTTCCCATTGCCAATAGATGACTAAGGGAAAAGCTGCTGCTCTCTGAGGGGTGGGGGAGAAATGCAAAGAGTGAGAAAGGGAAAGGGGAAGGCTGAGAAAGTATAAAAAAGGCGGCCCGAAAGGAGGGGAGACCCGCTCTGTGTGACCCGCTAATGAGCAGCCGCCAAAGCATAAAAAATGCGACAAGGGGGTCGCTGCGCTCTCCTCCTCTTACTTCTCTAATTCGCTCTCTATCTCTCTCGCTCTCTCTGTATGTCCCTCTCCCTATCTGTCGCTTTCTCCTTTCAAAAATAAGCACAAGGCCAGGCCAAAGGAGAGGTCCTGCAGCTCATTAAAAACTAAAAACAAACCAAAGCGCAGCATAAAGTGCAGCAGGGCGGTGTGGGGCATGCAACAGCACAATGAAATATGGAAAACAACGGAACACGAAACACGAAACAATAACAAAGGCTGGAAAACAGAAATTGAAAACTAGGCTGCCACCCAAAGAGAGCTAGAGGGAGAGCGAGAGCAAGGGAGGTAGCAAATGGGAGCACAAGAGATGGGAAAAGTATGACGGAGAAAGGAGAAAGTGAGAAGCAAAAGTCAAAACAATTCAAATGGAAATTAGTTGGGGGAAAACAGGGAAAAACCTGAAACCCGGAATGCAGCCCATTCAGGGAACACACATAATGGAGATAATTAATAAGTGAAGGAAAGAGCACTGCCATAAATGATATTCCATTTCTATACTCAATAGAAGGCCCCATCTCTGCTTTATATTTCACACAGGATTCTTCTCTATCTGTGGATCTGTGGGAAGCCCCCGAACCAGAGGATTGCAGGCTGTCCAGGGAAGAGGCTAGATACCCCAGAGGAGTGCACTGCTGCCTTGGGCCGAGAGCAGTAGCAGACAGGAATGCCAGGAGAATCATCTGTCAATCGAACAATAAAGACACCATCCATGCAGGCACAGGCACACATACTCGACTCGTTCAATGCAACATCTGAATGCAACATCTACCATAAACAGGCGGGGAAGAGGAGAACCAGTGTGCTGGGTATTCCTTTGGGGGTGCACTCCTCCATTCCATCCAGCCTCCACTGGGAAGAGTACAACACAGAAATCACTCACTGAATAAGCAGAGTCTCCGTGTCGTTCCCTTCGCGTGGCATGCCCCATTTGCACACATTCATTAATGGGTCAAAACCTGGCAGGGATCTACGTCTTCTGGCGCTCCTTTTGCTGCTGCTGCTGCTGCTGCTGATGCTGCCAGTGACACTTTTCGGGGGTTTCGGGCGCCTGTTGCCTGATTAAGAACTTTGGGTTAAATGGAAATCTAGAGAAAAGCCAGCAGCCAGCGATCCAGCAACAAAAAAAAAAAACGAAAGCAGAGCAAGTGAGCAAAGCAAGGAATTTAATTTGCACAAAATGCAAACAGAGGGATGGATGCAAAGATGGAAACAAAACAAATATGAAGAAGAAGAAGAATGAGGAGGAGGACAAGGAGAGTGCAGTGGCTGCTTAAAAGAGCATCAACTTATACGAATACGAGTACGAGTAAATGTATATCTTTCAGTCAACAGCAGCAGCAGGCAGTCCCACAGTTTGGTTTCGTCATACAAAAGGACATGCAGCAAGCAGCCAGCAGCCAGCCAGCCAGCCAGCCAGCCAGTCTCCTTCGCCATCTCTCGTTCCTTGCATCCTTGCAACATCCACAGCGTTGCAATTAAATGAACGTTGCACAAAAGAATGCAATGGCAATGCAAATGGCTCACACAGCGAGAGACATGATGCTAAAAATTAAACAGAGAGGACGAACCGTCGTCGTCCAATTTGAAGAGCACGTAGAGGAGAGCAAAGGAGAGTGGAGCAGAGTTCTGTTCAACGATTCGAAGGAGCAGTTCAGGAGAGAGCGAGAGCATGTCTGAGGGTGGGGGTATGGACATGAGTATGCCACACGTGCAGACATAAAAGCGGCAGGCAAGAAGACCTGCAGCTACGTGCACTCAACACCTGCCATGCCCCAAAAGCCTCTTCAATCTCTAGACTGAATGTCCTGCTGCCACAGCCATAGCCAGAGCCACAGCCACACCACCCCATTCCCTCTTACTGCTGCTTCTGCTGCTCCACCTCCTCCTCTCTCCTCTCATGAATCGGTGAGTGTGTGGCAATTGCAATTGAAAGTGATAATTTCATTGCATCATCCGCACACACAAAGAGAAAGCAGAGCGAGAGAGAGAGAGAGCAGCGAGGAGCGAGAAGCGACGCCCGCATTCGCATCCGCTTTCAGCCTTCTGCCAGTCATCTGCTCAGTCGTCCCTACGCTACCTTCAGCACCCTTTTTTCCATCCCACCCTCCCATGTGTATCCTTTTCTCCTGCTTCCACTTCTACTTCCCTGTTATCTGCGCACCTCCATGTCCATGGGCCAGTTATACACGAACGGACACACACATACACACACACACACACAAAGGACACACGGGACACGACGAATGTGCGAGTGTGTGTAATCTTACACTGAGAGAAATGAATGGCAGGCGATTGCAGAAGGGAAGTAGACAGAAATGCCAAGAGCTATCGAACGATTTCTTTCAGTGCCTGACAGTTGTGTGGCATGATAGTTGGGGGCACAAATCAGGTTAAATCTACGACAAGGACAGTGGAGGTGGGTGGGGGGGCGTTGGCGGAGGGAGCGAGTGAATGGCGAGTGTGGATTGAAGGGAAATACAAACCAAAGCCAAACCAATTGGGTCATAATTGCTTTACGGGCGCCAAACGCAAATGAGTCGTAAGCAGCAGCAGGACGAAGGACGAGGAACGAAGCGAGGAGCCAGGAGCCAGAAGCATCTGGGACAAGACAAGGGTGCGGAGTGATGGTTGCTGCTTACTGGTTGCTGGTTCCAGGGGCTGTTGCACGAGTGACGTTTGGGTATGGGTGGCTGTGTGTGGGTGGTGGTGCATGACTTTGTCATGCTCCATGTAAAACGATTGCTGGTAGAACTATGCAAAGCAGAGGAATGACTATGGAATATAACCTGTCGATTTGCATGCCACATTGAGAGTGGATACATATACATACATACTAGGGGGGGTGGAGCATGCACTGGGTGGATACTGGCATGATGGTTCTGCTCCCTTTGTAATGTCATGCCAGACAGGCAATGGCAATTGTACAGTCGTACAAATTTAATTATCAAATGGAATAAGTATCGAACCCATCCGATCCACGCTAAGTGGGGGGTCTCAAGTGCTGTGTGAAGCCACGCAGCCAGTGTGACCAGCTAACAAAAGAATGCTGAATGCTTAAAATTCATTCTGAAGGACCCACATTGAATGGGATGTGTATATTGCGCTTCAGTAAGAATTAAAAAATTCCAAATATGTTCTGGAAATTTATTAAATATATACATACAAAATTAAAAAATATGAACAAATATTCTACATACATACATACATACACTGATAGAAAAAAGCCCTGAAATTTTAATATTTTCACTCATTTATGCCATTGATTTCCATCCAAGAGTGGTTGTATTAATATTGAATATTTTTCACTTACATTTTGATATAAATATGAAAATTTTTAAATTTAATATATTTTATATTTAATTTAAATATATTTCATATCTAAATTTAATATATTATATTTATTTTTAAGTGTTTTTTATTAAGATTGAATATGAAAATATAAAAATATAAAAAAGCCATTTTAATATATTTATATTTGAATTAAAGTGAATTCTATTTAATTTTACTATGTTTGTATATAAAAATCGCATTTTAAACTCAAATATGATTGCAGTTAATTTTACTTTTGTTTTTTTCTATCAGTGTATGTATGTACCTGTATGTATGTATGTATGTACCTGCATATGCATACAATATGTACATTAAATCAAGTAACGATTTAAATCCTTTAATTGATTCTCGAGCTAAGTGCAGAAAATGCTGTAAATACCAGAAATACCAAAGACTGTTGCCTGGCATATTGAGTGCTGAGAATTCCCCAGAACACCTCCAAAACACCATGCCACAGTCCAACGTTTTATGGTGTAACGTAATCATCGTTTGGGGGCACATGGGCCATGCCCTGCCCTGCCATGGCCCCAAAGGAAATTCTCGGAAACCGCACCGCACACTGCACTCATCATTAGTCGGTTTGAGTTACGAGTGTATTCCCCACAAATCATTCATTCATTCATTCATTCAGTCATTCATTCATTCAGCATTCAGCATTCAACGAGTGCAAATATTTGCCACCGAAGCTATAGAAGAGCGGGGGTGGCGGCGGAAGGAAAAACGGAAACAAATGGAAAATCAAAAAGGAAACAAGTAAAAATTATTGCGGACCCTGCTTCTGTTCCTGTTCCTGCTACTGCTCCTGCTCCTCCTATGGCGTCGACGTTCGCTAATTTGTTATTTGATGTGAGCTCTAAGCACACATAACCCACGTCCCCGCAGGTCCCAATGGCAACCACCCCCCCCCCCCCACCCACCCAGAGTCTACTGCCACACAACAAACAGCCCACAGCCCACTGCTGCACACCCTAACCAACCAACAGCCAACAGCCATCAGCCACCAGCCACTGGGGCACACTCAGTCATTCGTTAGAGTCGACTCCAAAACACGAGGAAGCGGACGCGAATGCGAAAGCGAACGCGGACGATGATGACGCAACGACGACAACGTCAGCGGCGACGACGACGCACTTAATGAGCCCCGTGCGGCCAACATGTTAATCCATCCAGGACTCTCCTTCAGGACTCCACCTCATCCTCCTCCTCCTCACACTGCACTCAGCGTCAGGCATCAGACGATTGCCGTGCCGTGCCGTGCCCCCCCAGCGCACGACCACCGCAGTATATTTGTTTCGGTGGGGCATGGTCATGGCGTGGGCATACGAATGCATTTTTGTGCTTTAATTGCCCCCCGGCGTTGGGGGAGAGCTAGAGGAGAGCAATTCCCAATGCCCGCAAGGATTTAGCTGCAGTTTTTCTTTCATATATATTTCACGCTCATTTATCCGGTGGAGGACTGAGGATTAGGAGGAACTTGCAACTGGAGCTGTGTGGCATGAAGTGCTGTGGCACGAAGTGGGAAGCCAACGCGCTGGCCAACGCCACATAAATCAAGAAGCTGACGAGGCGTCAATGGCAGGCGGCGACGTCCAGTCGAGTTGCCACTTCATACCCATAAAAGAAAACCAACGACAGTCGGCGGAGGGGAAGGGGGGGGGGGGGGGGGCAGGAAGTGGAAGCCGTGTTGCAACAACAGCTTAACGATGGTGGAAATTTTTGTGGCAAAACAAATTATAAGCGAAAACTTTTCAGAAATAATTAGAAAATAGGAAAAATAAAACGAAAAATTCACGCTTTACGTACTGCTAAGCCACGCTGTGACAGACACATCCTGGGCGATCTTAAAGGAACCCAAAAACCAAAGGAAGCTCTTCAATAACAGCTCGGAAAGTGCGGCCCTTGCTACTTTGATCCACAAACAAAACTCTGATGTAATTAGGTCTACGAAATGGGTTTGGTTTCGTATTAAATATTAAAGGAAATTGAGTTTGGTTGATTTTGTTATTTTGTTGTTTTTTCTAAAGACAAAAGTTAAGCCAGAAAAGCGGGGGGCAGGGAGACAAAAAACTACTGGCCACTGGACGATAACAACAATGAAAATGGTGGCAGAAACCGGAATGGGGATAGTGGTAGCCACTGGCCATGAGCCATGAGCTATGAGCCATGAGACCGGCATCGGGCCATCGGGCCATCAGACATCAGGCAGTCAGGCAGGCAGGCAGGCCCTGTCGGCCATGTCGTTGTGTCGTTGTGCCGTTGTCCAGTGTGTCGTCATGGCCCTCTGTTAGATCGCTCTTTGGGGTAAAATAAATTACCATAATTTAAGCGTAATTCAGTGCCACAGCCAGTGGCAGAGTGGCAGAGGCAGTAGGAAAGTGGCATCAAAGCAAAAAAAAAAGAAACCCACACACACACCCTTTGGCGTGGGCGGAACCCTAAAACTGGTCCTGGATTTGGTCCTGTGGCGACTTTTGTCGCTATGTCGTCGTCTTCTTGGCTAAGTGGACATGAAACATGCACGACAGACCAGCGGACCAACGGACCAGCGGACCAACGGACCAGCGGACCAGCCCATGATTTGTTACGAGTGTGTGTCGCGTCTCTGTCTTTATGTTTTTTTTTTTAACATTTTTTGCTGTTAGCTCCTTGTGTTAAAGGTCCTGGATAAAGGGGCATATTCAATTTGGCAATTGATTTATGCTCCTCCCTCCCCCCTTTGACTTGCTAATGAGGCTCTTCCACCCTCTGCCTATCTTCCAGCGTGGCTTAGCAGGCAAAGGATGTTGATTGCTACTCTTCGGGAGAGCATTTGCCAGTCGAAAAGTATGAGATTTTAGTCTAGAACAAATGTCCAAGCGTGTTTTAGCTAAGCTTTTTGATAAACTGCCTGCCATGGCCGCCTCTCCTTTCGGAGTCTCTGTGTGGGACTCTTCTCAAACGTTTAGGGCTATGCCCAGAAATGGATGGGTATGGATGGGTATGGATGGGTATGGATGGGGGGCATAACAACCAGACCAGAACCAGAATCAGACAGGCAAAAGGAGAGCGAGGCAGCGAGAGGGATTGAGAGATTGAAAGATTGAAAGATTGGAAGGACGAGGCCGAGTACGAGTACGAGGAGTACAAGGCTAATAAAGTTCAATAGCCAAGGCGACGCCTGGCTAAATGTGCGCACAGCTCATTTGATGCACATTATCGTGGTGGGTCCGGTCCTTTGATTCCTACTCTGCAGAAGGCCGGCCGAGCACTTTAGTAGTTTTTTTCCATCGAATTTTCATTTTGAATGTTTGCCAAAAAAGAGAGAGAGAGAGAAGAGAGGCTTTTCGGTACTCCCATCTCTGAATGGAGGCAAAATGAAAACATTTACAACCCACACAGTGACCTGTCGCCTTCAAGGCATTTGGACTGGGTTGAATGGGGGAGCCTGGTGGGGGGTATGAGTGAACTATGACCCAAGGAAAATATGTTCATGTTGTTTTCTGGCTTCTGGCGGGACAGACGGCGCCTGCAAATTGGTTGCCATGAATCGAATTCGAGGGGAATACGAAGGGAATTGAATGGTGAATGAAATGGCATGGAATCGAATCGAATTGAATCGAAATGAATTGGATGGAGTGCTTCACCCCCCACAAAATAAAAAAAAAAAAAGAGTGAGCGAAGCCAATCATCCTTGATGATGATGATGCGGATGTTGTGGATGTTGTGGATCTTGGTAATCTGGGCGGGGAATGAGGTGCCCTTTTTTCATGAATGAAATGTCAATTTAATTGCCAAAGAAATCCCAAAAATAGCAGGCAACGTATGACATTAATGTGTGACAAAATGATTGCCAAGGCAGAAACGCCGACTGCATGACGCGCGAAAGAGATCCATAGGATCGGAAAATGGTTTCCCAAGCACACAAATGTCACTTCAAACCCAACTTATAATCAAAAAACTCATATTTGTATTTGTAATCAACTCATCTCTAGTGCTTGGGATTTATTGGCATGGCTTGCGATTGTTTAGTGTTTGTATGGCTTGCGATTGGAAATATGTTTGCATAATGACTATTATGACTTTTGAGGGCTACAATTACATTGTTTTTTTGTGCTATAACGTAGTCAGTGTGTCGTGTAGTGTAGTGTAGTGTAGTGTGGTGTGTATTTTTTGCAGCAACTTCCATTTTTAAAGCGATTCTAGGGGAAGGATATTTGTGCTTATTCAAGAATAGAATTCTATTATATTCCATGGCTGTTGCTGCTTACACAAACGGTCTTCCTTGTCCATTTCTAAGGACTTGGACTTTTGAAGAATTATTTTCGAAGCTACGGATTTTTTCTGGGGACACTTCTTGTACCGATCGCACAAGGGAACCAAGTGCCCAAGGGCCACCGATGCGCTGCGCTTGCGAAGGAGTCGTGCCACAGTCTTTGCCTTTTCCCCGTCCATTACGAAGTCAGTAATCGGAAATCAAAAGTCTTAACAAGAATTTGTTCAACACTAAGGCAAAAGTATTTAAAGAAATGTATTTGTTAATTGGAGGAGAAAATTTGCTCACGTTTCGTTTTAGTTTTAGTTGTGATTCGGTTGAGTTGTAGAATCAAAGAATAAATATGGGAATGTATTTGGGAGCTGGGATATAAAAATAGGCAATGCCTGCTTGAAAATATTCGAGTAGATTTGATTAAGTACGAGTATTCGGGTTTCGGAATCTTGCAAGTCTTTAAACATATGTATACGATATTTCTGCATCAAAGTATGAACTGCACTGCTCTGTTTTTGCACAAGTGTAATTCAAATTCAAGGATATGAAAAAAGAGAAAAAGAAAGTAAAAAAAAAAAAGTAGAAAAACAAAAAAATTCAGTTGGCCCATGGGGGGATCGAACCCGCGGCCTTCGCGTTATTAGCACGACGCTCTAACCAGCTGAGCTAATGGGCCTGATCCCTTGCCGCCAGCCAAAGGGCATAAAGAATTGATGTCGTCGTCTGCCATGCTCGGATCTAAAATTAGACTGCATAACAAATGATTGGCAATGCGGAAATTATCGCCAAAAAATAACATGCGATCTTCTTCTTTCTTAAAGCAAAGCTGGAAATTCATTTGTGCTGCTGACGTGGCAGCCAAGGCGGTGACGTCAGCAGGCTTGGGTTTCGTTATCACTGAGAACAGAAGCAAACAACAAACAACAAAAAGGGTTGTGAGATGGAGCGGGAGAGGGAACAACGTACCGGAAATATGTAAGTATTCACATATTTTTAGCACAATACCGCCGCCGCACCCCTCGCCAACTTCTGCTGCACCTGCATTCTACACTCCCACTAATTCCAGAAAAACCACTACAAAAACAACAACAACAACGAAGAAGAAAGAGAAGAGCTGCTTCCAAGTCATTTTGCACATTTCCTTGACATTTCATTTTTTTTGCGAGCATATTCCCTGCATTCCTTCCGCTCTTTTTCCTGTGTTTTTTTTTCCTCAAGCTTTTCATTTGCTGCGCTGCGTATGGAACGTGTCTATTGTTGTGTCTGCCACATGAGGCGGAAGGCATCCAGGAAGCAGAAGAGCGGCCTGCACCTTTGTCCATTCTACTCGGGCTGGCTGTCCATTCCATTCCATCCGTCAGTCTCACATTCTGTTTCTCCCTCTAAGTCACTCCTTGAGGTTCTCCTTCGCCATCCCACTCGCTCTTTCTCTCTTTCTCTTTCCTTCTTCTGTCCCTATCTCTGTCTCTGTCTGTTCATTAGAGCGTTGCTTAATTAGCGCCCAGCTTTGTTTTTCTACAAACTTCTACTTCCTCCTTGGCATCCGCTTTCCATTCCACACTGCGAATGCATTCTGTGACAGTGTTACCACACCTCCTTATTCTTTTTTTTGCGCCCATTCCATTCCTTTCTTGAGCCACCTTTTCACGCACAATTTCAAGCGACCGTGTGGCCCAATGGATAAGGCGTCGGACTTCGGATCCGAAGATTGCAGGTTCGAGTCCTGTCACGGTCGAAAAGTATAATTTTTTTTTTGCTTTTTTATCCTTTTATTTCCTTTTATAATTATTGCCTTTTGGTGGTTCTTTAATGGTCTGATTAGTCACAAAAAATCTCTTCAGGTCCTTTACTTTTTGTATGAAAATAATTCACCTATCCCTGAATATGTTGCAAAGCAATCTCTCGGGGTAGTGGAACTATGTACTCCATCGCTTTTGTGGGTAGCTTCTGGTTTGGGCATTCCTGCACTTTGGCAATCCTCGACACATTCACCACCATTATTCAATTTGCAGCAATTAATTTCCATGCCAACAGCTCGATTTCCAGCTCTCCCGCATTCCCCCCATTCCCACACTCTACATTCTCCATTATCCAATCTCTCTCTCGCCGTGGTTCTCTCTCGTCCTTGTTTACGGGTGACATCCGTTTGCTAGTTTTGATGCAGGCTGACGATGTCTGCGGGTTGTCTGTCTGTACCGTGATAATGATATAATGATAATGACGATGGTGGCACTGGCACTGGCAGAGAGAGACCCTAATTAATTTCTTTAGCTTTTGTCTGCAGTTATTTGCCGCATATGCAACACGGAGAGGGGTAGGGGGCACACCGGGGGCCACCAGGTGAGAGGTGGACACATTTCAAAACTTATTTTTGTGAAGGAGAAACTTTTTACGAGCCAAAAACGAAAATGTTTTTGCTTCTGCGAAAAGTTTTTCGGGGGGCCATAACCTCAATTATATGCAAGGAAGCTCATTGTCTGCCTCTCTCTCTCTCTCTCCTCAACTTACTATTCTCGCACTCTTCACTCTCTTTCTCTTCCTGTTAATTTTTTGGGCCAACTTTTCGATAAGCGTTTAATTGCTGGTCGAGGACTTCACCTCCTTCCACCTCCTCACACTCTGTCAGGGAAATGCGGAGACATAAGCGATGCAGAGGAAGAGACAGGGTCAGAGAGAGAGAGAGAGAGAAAGTGGAAGTGGAAGTACAGCAGGGGCCAAAGGGACTGTTGGTGTATGCGTTGGGCAATTTTCGAACCGGATGTTAAATGTCAGAGCCTCTTGTCGTTTGGCAATTTATAAGCGACAGGCCGCTGTCAGAGGCCAGCAAATTGATGCTTCAACCCCATGGCCGAATGTCCGATCGGATTGCAAAACATTTTACGGCCGTAAGTGATGGGAAATCATTGTGGAAATTTCCCTAATTAATGTTGAATTTCCATGCGATGCTCGCACTAGACAGGCAGGATAACTTCATGGCGGGGAGAATTATGTGCATCAGAGGAGAGATTATCCTTCAATCCTCTGTTTTTGTAGGGATCTTTAAATATGTATATTTTGCATTCCGGTAATCCAATCAACCGGAGACCGACCGACCCCCAGCCAGCCATTCCCTCATTCCCCCGCGTGGCATTATGATTACGCGCTTTTTTTGTGTGTTTCGGTGGGGGGGGAGGGGGGGGGGGGAAGGGGGCCAGCAGCCACTCTGCCACTCGGAAAATGAAATGTTTTGTCAACTTTTGTCTGAACTGCCACTGCCTGAAAACAGAGCGAGAGCGTCAAAAGGCGGCGGGCAAACAGAGAGACAAAATGAACAAACAAACAAACAAACAGACAGACAAACAAACAAATACGCAAACAAACAGACAAAAATTGACGCAATTTCTACTGCAATATGAAAAAGTTTTCCCTCCTTATATTTTCCGCACTCTTTTTTTTGTGTCCTTTTTTTAGCTGCTGCTGGCTGCTGCTCTGACTGAGGCAGTGCTTCCGTCGACAGTCGAGGCTGTAATTTGCATTTGTAATCAAAAAGTTGCACATAAACTTTGTTTTATGCTCATTTTCCTTTTGCTACGTCACGTGTGTGTGAGAGTGTGTGGAAAAGCACAGTTTTCCCTGTGTGGAAAGCCTCCTCCGGTTGCTAAGACATGAAAGAACGACGACAAGCACACACACACACACACACACACACACACACACACATACACATACACACAGACGAGCAGAGCAGAGGAGAAAAGCCAAACTCTCATCATAATTTTTTTCTAATTTCAAATTATTTCCATTAGAAGAAGTGATGGCTGAAGAGCACGGAAGGGAAGGGTGGGAAAGTGCAGGGAAGAGGTAAAGGAGACAGTAGAGGAGAGGCAGTGAGTCCTTCGCTATGATATATGATTCGCTCTGTGCATATTTTACGAATTTCAGAACAATGTTAAGACCTTTACGACCATTAAGGATCGAAATACGTACATTGTACATGCAAAATTGTACAAATGTGTTCAGATGATGTAGAAGCCCTTTCTGTTAAATCTGTTAAATTCTATAAGAAAATCGGCTATCAGCTATGGCATTCAATTGGTGCTTTAGTTATTGTATCGCATGCAGGGAATGGCATGTCCAATCGATTAAATATCCCGCCCACTCATCACCCCTCATTCTAGTTGTAAGCATTTTCAATTAAATCTGAACCAAAAGCCTGTCCTGTCCTGTCCTGGCCTGACCTGGCCTGGCATCATCGGAATTTAAATGCTGCCAAAATTGGCATTTAATCAACTCTGATGCCATTTTCGGGCAGGGTAGCCCAAAAGCGAAAATCAAATCAAATATTTACTTGCTGTTAAATTTATGACAAAAACGCAAATCGCATAAAAAGGTTTTCGCCCCTTTTCAGCCCATTTTCGCCGTTTTCCTTGCCCCAGCTGGGCGAAACCACTGGCGGCGACTGGCTGCTGCTTTTGGTTCCTTTCTGTATTTTGTGGTAGCATAAAAAATGCGGCAAATATTTGCGTGCAGCTGCGACCCTTCATTCGGTTGTGGGAGCGGAAAAAGTGGGAGGGAGAGGCGGCTGTCAGACTTTTCCTTGGTTTTCGAGTAGGCCCGAAAAAAGCCCCACCCCTCTCCCCATTTAAGTGCATTTATGCGGGATAGGAACCTAGAGCATTTCTCAGGATGCCTTCGAAGAGGCAGCAGCACCTCCGTCTAGACGTTGGCCCTCTCCCTCCCACTCTGCCTGCCATTCTCCGGCCTCTCTCCCTTTTGGCTGGCCTCTGGTCAATATTTAATTTGTCAAAGTGAGATTTTGGGTCTTTACTTTTGGTTTGGCACTCCAGTTGCAGTTATTGTCGTTGCTTGCGTTTAACAATTTGTTGATAGATTAGCCAAGCGACATACCTCCCCCCCACCACACTGAAGAGCCAAGAGACAGACTAAGGCTCAGAAAAGTTTCGCTCAATGTCCTTTGACTTTTCTGACATTTTCGGACTATTTTTCAGTATTTTCTTCACTTTTTAATGCTGATTTATAGCCCAGAAAGCCATAAAGACAAAGCCAAATGGTTGACTAAGCCAAACTGGGGAGCGAGAGAGAGAGAGAGCAAACGGTGAGTGTCAACAAGTTTTGAGCTTAGTCAATTTTCGGTTGAGTTTTTAAGAGGGTTTGCTCCCAAGGATTTAGTTAATTAAAATACAATAAAATATTCAAGAAGTGCTGGCCACAGAAAGACATTTCCCCTCACTCCTCCTCTATTCACTTCTTTGCTTATTCTCCTGTGTGTGTTCTCTCCTCTCCTCTCCACTCGCCTTGCCGGCACTCTCAAGTTTTCTCCACAGCTACTTTTTTGGGACGAAGTCAATAGCAGCAGGAACGAGGAGGAGCAGGCATAGTGAAGAGGAGAGTAGAGTGTTGCAGCAGTAAACCAGTCTGCCACATGGCGTATGCGTGATGCAAGTGCATGCGGGTCAAGCAGGGGGGGCGGGGGCATGCCACACAGCTGTGGCTGCGGCTGTGAATGTGGAGGGAAGAGTGTTGTGGCAACTCAATTAATCTTTTGCTTCTACTGCATCTCCTTCTGCTGCTGCTGTTGCTGCTCTTAAACCTTCCATTCCACTCGTTGACCATTCGTTTTAAATGCATTTACATGGGTTTATATTTAAGCAGGCAACTCCACTCCAATTCGTTTAAATTTTTGGTTAAAATTCTCTGAATTTCGTTTAAATTTGTTGGTTTAAATTCTCTCTGGCTTTAATTTCAAATATTTTCAATGGTTTTTCTTGGGCTTGCTGCACTCTGGCATACCCCACACCCATATCCTACCCGAGAAACTGAAAGAAAGGCCTCAAATGGGCCCTAAGATAAATCTCTTCCAGTGTGGTGGCGGAAAATCACCTCTCTCTCGCTACGAAATACTGCGTTCAAAAGAATAAAGGGTATCCAAACATTCGCCACTCCAAGTGTCACACGTTCTTTCTTTAATTTTCTATTTTTTGTGTCATTTTTGAAAGCTTTTTTCGGGTAGAGGAGAGAGAAAGAGAGCGAGAGAGAATTGCCAATTATGCAGAAGGGAAGGCCGCTGAATAAATATGAAATGACATAAATGACCACAGAAAAAGTTTCATTTTTCTTTTAATTTTGCCAACATTTTGCTGCGACCCTCGTCTGTGTGGCCCAACCACATCCTTGACAGCACAACAAAAGGACAACAAACAGCAACAACATAGGTTGGGAAAAGGGACCGGCCAGAGCTAGGAGGAGAAACACACAAAAAAAAAAAAACCATAAATTACATTTATGACTGACCGACCAAAAGCGCTTTAAACATTTACATGGCATGGAATTATTTGTAAAGCGAAAAAGAGTCTTACGACCAGAATATTCCAATCCCTCGCTCACTCACCCACTCGCTTCCTCTCTCTCCCTCTCTCTCTCTCTCTTTCTCTCTCTCTTTATGTGTCAACATTATTTTTCTGCTTTTCTGGGCATCGAAGTAGCCTTAGTTTTATCGTCAGTTGTGCATAAAATTCACAATCCAAACGGATTCCACACCGACAATACAGAAAAACGAAACAGGTAAGAAAAATTGAATTCTAGTAAAAAATCAAAAAGTCTGTCAATAAAATAAACTGAAATTTTTGCTATAGAAAACAAAGAAATGGAGGATACTGATACAACTGATACTCAACCCACCGCCATGGCTGTGCGTGAACTGTACAAGGAGCTCACGGAGCTGAAGAAGGGTAAGCTCGAGGGCTTCTGCGTGAAGCTGTTCCGTGAGGACGATCTGTTCGACTGGGATGTGGGCATCTACGGGCCCCCGCACACCGTATACCATGGGGCGTACCTCAAGGCCTCGATGCGGTTCCCCTACAACTATCCGATGCAGCCGCCAGACTTTTACTTCCGCACAGCGATGTTCCACCCCAACGTCCATGCCAATGGCATGATCTACATGTCCATCCTCTACGATGGCTGCTGGAACCCCACAATGTGTGCCCGCACCGTACTGCTGTCGGTGGTGTCGCTGTTGACGGGCCCCGACACCGATTGGCCTTGCAACATGGAGGCCGCTTGTCTCTACAACAAGTGGCGCGACACGCACGGCGAGGACAAGTCCTACGCGAATCGTGTGGCTTTACAGAAGGACGACTGGAAGGAGATGGCACGTCTCGATGGTGTGGTTGTTCCTGAAACCGTGGAGCAGTACTGCTGCATCGATACCATCAAGGATCCATTCGAAGAAGACGACTTTGGCATGAACGAGCTCTTCGATCCGCCTGAGTATGGGACTGATGGCAGCTCTGCTTCAGAGGAGCCTTAGGCTGGCCCATTGCAATGGCCAGAACGAGCATAACGACTGAAAATAGCCTCGTTACTCGCTATTTTCTAGTCGTTACACGTTAGAATATTTTTACACTACATTTTAAAACTACAGCGTTTTAAATTCGATTGAACACTCAATACACAAAACACACGCATCTGTAAATTACTGGTGCAACTGAGCCACTCCTCTGGAGCAAAAACAGTATACCTATCTACAAAACATAAATGTTAAATACTCACTGCACAAATAGACAGGATGGAAGAAGGGAGCGTGTGTCAAATGAAGCGAAAGAAAACTCAAAGATAAACAAATACAAAAATCAAAACCAAACGAATTTCTATTATTCATTTCGGAGAAGGGTCCAACAAAAGATTTGGCTTAAATAAAAAGCAAGTTCGAAAATAAAATCGGAAAAAATCTTAACATGGGGAACGTATTCGTACACTGATAGAAAAAACCCAAAGTAAAATTAACTGCAATCATATTTTAATTTAAAATGCGATTTTTATATATAAACATAGTAAAATTAAATAGAACTCACTTTGATTCAAATATTCATATTTTATCTTAATACAAAACACTTTAAAATAAATATAAAATATTTTAAATTTAAATATTAAGTATATTTAAATTAAATATAAAATATATTATATTTCATTATTTTCATATCTATATCAAAATTTATGTGCAAAGTATTCAATATTAATACAACCACTCTTGGATGAAAATTAATGGCATAAATGAGTGAAAATATTACATTGTCAGGGATTTTTTCTATCAGTGTACATATGGGCAGCGGATTCATGTTTCATTCATTCTCCTTGGTAGAGATTTAGCCACAATCATTGGGGCATTTCAGTGCTGCTTTTCTGCCTGTCAGTAGAAGCAGTTTCATCCATACACAGCCTGCACAGGTTTCTAATAGCATTGCATTCGACAGAACCTCACGCCCATTTGAAAGGCGAATGCCTTCATGGTAGCCTTTTAATTCGGTGTCTCATTATCATTTGATGCACGCCTCCTTTTCTTTTTAATTTCTTATCGAATTTCTGATGGGTTTTCATCTCCTTTTTGTGCAGCTCTTTGAATTTCCTAACAACTGTGAAATTTCTTGTAGATTAAGCGGGGTTTTCCCTTTGGCGGCTAATTCACTTGGAAAGTTTGCTAATAACTTGATTCAATTTACATTGGCTCTGTATGAAAAGCCACTAGTCCGCTCCCACTCCCACTCCGCCATGCCGCCACTATCGACTTCCGCGCTACTTTTGGGTGCAAAAAAACGGAACGGAAATCGACACAAAACGTTGCAACTTAAAATGAATGCAGGATGGGCCTCTGGCAGACAGAGCAGAGCGCAGAGCAAAAAAAAAAATGAAATGGTATCCTCTGGTGCAGGAGCAGCAGTAGGAGCAGAAGCAGGACGTGGATGCGGACACGGGACACTGGACACGATGTCCGGACAAGATGGGGCAATTATTGTAAGCGGCTTTCATCGTGCGATGATTACACTTACAACAGAAATGGGGCGCGAGATGCGAGAGGGAATTGAGAGAGAGAGAGAGAGAGGGAGAGAAGGAAAGAGGATACATAGAGAGAGGAGGAGGAGGAGGATGGTGAATGGAGTAGAAAAAAAGAAATATAATATTGTAAGGGGAGCGGCAGGAGGCAACGCAACGCATTTACTCTGCTGCCGTCCTGTTTTTGGGTTCTTGCCTCTAATTTTCCTTCTATTTTTTCCTCAATTTTTCCTTCAATTTTTTTGTGGTGTTCATTTCTCTTTGGAGCAAAAGCTGCCTTCTTTTTTTTCTATTTTTTTTTTCTTCTTTTGGGTATTTTTCTGGCCATGTTTGTTGGCCTAATTAGTGGCAGTGCATTTTTATAGCATAATTTTCGGCGTTGTAAGCGTTTTTCTGCCCCCGCCACTCGCACAGCATTTCGACTTTGCTCCCCTTGCTCCTAGCCATGAAAATTGTACAACATGGAAATATTACATTAAAATTTATGAAACTGCAGGAGGGAAGTGGTTTTTGTGGTGGTGGCGGGGTAAAACATAGAAAACAGAAAACAGCAAACAGAACATGGGAGTTGGCTACATTACACACTCTCTGGCAATGCCACAGTGCCAGTGCCACAGCGGGTAGCAGTGGCACAGGGATTCTGCAAAACGGGGGCAATTAGTGGCCAGCTCTGCTCTGCTCTCTCACTCTGTCTCTCTCGTGCCGCATGCCCCCTGTGTCTTCCATTTAACATTTACTTCTGGGGCAACACTCACCTGCGAACGAGATAAGAAGTAGATAAAGACTTGAATTAATTATTATTTCACAGCATGAATGGGTCTTACTTCTAGTTAAATGTGAATGCGAATCTGAGTGAATGAGTGAAGAAAACGAATTTAAACAGCTGCTTAAATGGACTTTAAGGCAGGTCGACTGCCGCTTCTTATTTTAATCTTAGTCCCTTTTCCCATATGGAATGTATTTTAATGCCTAAAATAAATACCTTTAAGCAGACAATTAATCATGCATAGCCATGAATATGTTCACTGAATCATTAGAGAAATGGCCATGAAGTATGTATTCTGGAGATATACTCCTGTAGTTACTGCTGTAGTTGCAGCAGGGGAAGACAAGCTGCAGGCACTGCAAATAGTCCCGTTTTGGACGGGACGGCGATGGGCTCTACGGGTAATTTCCCAAAACGGAAATTTAAATTTCTCACTGCCTCCCCCTCAATCGCTCCCTCTCTTGGCTTCTTGGGGAAAACTGATAAATGAAATAATAATTTCCATTCGATGAAAGTTTGCCTACTTCTGGGGCAACGGAACTTGCAACTTGACGGGGGCATGTGGCATGCCTCTTGTAAATTTATGAACTTTATGCCCCCCCCCCCCCCCAGTCCGCCAGTCGTTAGATGGTTGTCGGGGCATTCAGCAGTCAATATCTTGTGCATTTCAATAGTTCGGTGGTTGTTGCCCCGAAACTACTGACTGCCTCCTGCAACATGCCCCACTGCTACATGCCCCATGCCCCACTGCTACATTGCTGGGGTTTGCAATAAAAATGCATTTCATGCTCGAAACATGACTTGGCTCAATTTATTTTACTTTGCCGCATTTAACGACTTCACACAGGCGCCTCCCAGCCGCCCAGACCGGTGCCCGTGCTACCTCTAGGGCAGGGGCAACACTGCAGTGCACTGGTAGAAATAACTGCGCATCGGTGGCAAGAGATGATTTTTCGAATGAATTTTCTTTTTGGTTTTTCTCTCAGTGTATGTCGTTTGGCAGCAGGCAACTCCAACTATCTATGGTTCTTCCTTTGCTGCTGCTGCTGTGACTCCTTCTTCGATGACTCCTTCTGCCCCACACACACACACACATGTGTGTGCCTCGATCCTCCTCTTTGGCGGCATCGTGTGGCATGCGGCATGGCGGCATGGAGAATGGGGCAGCGGTGTAATGGTGTTAGACCACAATGAGCTCAATTTACGCCAATGATTGGCGGTGCTTGGCCAAAACGAAGGAAGCAGGAAGCAGACACCACACAGCAAAAAAAAAAAGAAGAAACTAAAAATGAAAATAAAGAGAGAAAGGTCTAGCTAGCGGTTTTCTCTACTCTCCCTTTGGCTACTCCTGCTGCGTTTTTCAGCCGAAAAAGTTTCTTGTTTGCATTTGCCTATCGTCTATCGTCTGGGAGAAGGCTGGCCATGAGCAGCAGGATGGGGGCATGGGGCCAGGGGCAGGACACCCGCCAGACGTTAAACATCGCGTGCAGACATTGCCAATGTTTGCCACGCCTTCTCCTGCCACACACACACATACACACACACACACACACACACTCCTGGCTGCCTCCTGCCAGCGTCCTGCTTCGCCTGCCACATGGAAAATGTTCTGCTGCTGTTCGACAGACAGATGGAAAAACGACCACCAGAAACAGAAAACAGAAGTTGAAGTGCAAGACGGGGCACGGTGGGGGTGGGGGACTAGCGAAAAATAGAGAGAAAAATCAACAGAGACAACTGTGGGGGGTTGGGGGGAATCCCCTCCTGAAACCACAACCAAAAACCTCAATCCAATTCCAATCTACAGCTTCGACATTTATTTGTGATTTGTTGCAACTTTTCAGATGCCACAACAGAACTGGTGGAGAGAGCCAGCTGGGTGAACACGTAAGTGGGGGCAATCAGGGGGAAGGGAATACCATAATTAGCTAAGATTGCCGTTGCCATTGGCATCAATCACAACATCACATAACACAACATAACTCGGCTTTGCCACTGTGGCTCTGCTCTGCTCTGGGATTACAATTATGACAAGCTGTGGCAAGGCATTCGCAAATGAGATGATTACCGATTAAAGATACACGAGCAAAAGTATCTTTAAGGTTTAACCAAAAGTATCTGCGGAATGCCAGAAACAAAACAAAAACAAAACAAAACAGAAGCCAAAGGCAAAGCCAGTTGCCAAACACACACACACACACCACACCACACTTTGCCCATTGGCCCATTATGATAATCATTTTTGAAAGGCTTTTCCTTTTGCTTTACTTTCCGCACGAGTTTTGTGGCACAACAAAAGGGGATTTAAATTACGCTACGCTAAGCGGTTTATGCAGTCGCAAACATCCATCCAACATCCAACAGCCAACATCCAAAACAGCAGTCAGTGGAGGCGGAGTGGATGTCAAAGTTAACAAGCAAACAACAGACTCAACGCCGTCTCTAGCGACCAGCGAGTGACACAGACAACCACTGGATACCCTTCATGGTGATATATTCCTTAAGACAAAATTCTGGCTACTATATAGATTTAGGTTTCTTAGCCACACTGGGAAAGAGAAGGTGTATAATGATGGATAGAGAGAGCATGACATCGAGGTAAATATTTATAAAATGATAAACTTAATATACATATACGCAATTAGAATGTGTATGCCATTCCCAGTTCTGCTTTCAACACTATTTTCATAATTTTTCTTATTTACCAACACTTTAACTAACTTCTTTATGAGTCTTTCCCACACTACCATGTTTGAGACACACTAGGGCCAACGATTTCTCTATAATTTTTCCCTTGCAAATACAATCATTTAGCGGTTAGGCCGCCACTCAAATTCAGTCATAGCCACGAACGAAGTGAAGCCTGGGGGGCATGGGGCAGCGGTTGTGTGTGTGTGTGTGTGGTGTGGTGTAGGAAGCTTCCAACTCTTGAGAGAGTTCTGTTCTAGAGAGGGAGTGCTGAAGGGGAGGAAGAGCAGACTAGTCTCATCAGCAGCCAAGCATCGCATTTTGAGATAAAACATAAAGAGGCTCAGCACCTAACATGCGTGCATGTGCTGGCTGCCTCTCTCCACCCTTCACCACCCGGGTGCACCCATTCACCCACATATTATCTCTCTCCTCCTCACTCGCTATCTCTCTCTCTTCCAGTGTGGCTCATCTCCGTGCGTGTGTCTGTGTGTGTGCGTTTGATTTGTTTTCTGCTGTTGACTTTGGATAATGTCGTTTGTTGTGTGCGGCTCGGCTCTGTATGTGTGTGTGTGTGTGTGTGTTGATTGTCAGCTGTGAGTGTGTTTGTTTGTTTGACTGATTGTCGTGTCATTTCTGTCTGATTGTGCTGCCTATTAGTATACAAAATGAATGAATAAGTGCGCCCCACACACTAGCCTGGCACTCATTCGTATGTGTGTGTGTGTGTGTGTCCCCTCTTCCTCTTCAGCCTCTCATTCTCGTCTCTTATTTCCATTTTCATTGATTGAACGCCACGCCTGCTCCGCCTCTTGCTGCTCTCTCAATTGGCTTTAAGCTTTTAAGTCTTTTGTTAGGCACAAAAGCAGAGGAATAAGCGGTAGGAAAAAAAGAACTGCAAATCCGAATTGCAAATGTATCTGTGTAAACGTATCTGTGTATCCGTATCTGTGGGTATGTTTAATTGTTGTAATGCGATTTCGTCACCTCATCAGACACACAATCCACTCCAATCCAATTCATTCCTATCCTTCCCTTCCCCTGCATTCATTCCCTGCCCTTCCATTGAATGAAATTTCTATGGGGCACAGAGCGAGCCCTGATCTCTGGTCTCCCCCCTGCTACAATCCTTTTGTCTCTTTGGGCCATGATTTTGATTGGCTTTAATGAGTGTGTTTCAGTGTGTCTCTGTGCCTGTGTCTGTGTTTGTGGGGGCTCTCCTTCAGTCGTTGGCTTTTTGGTCAATTTGATTTGCTTAATTGGCCATTCAATGGCTTGGAAACTTCCACATGGAATTAATCTCCAAGGCCAATCAATGGTTCGAATAGGAAATCTCTTCATTTAAGATTTGTTTCATCTACAGTTTGATTAACCAATCGAAATCGAACCTTTTCTCCATTTTTTTGCGCTTCTATCTCTCATTCGCTCTCTTCCAGTGTGGCTTAGCTTGGAGAAAAACAGACACACCATAGAGCACCCCACACGTACCGCGAACCCCCGCTTAAAGCTGTGGCTTCGGAGGGTGGGTGGTACGTAAGATCTGTCCACTCGTTAACACTCTCGTTACAAAACATTTTACATCAATTGAGGGGACTGGCGGGGACTTTGTACAGTTTGAGCACTCGTTTAACAGTCACTTGAGCCACTTAACTGTTCATGGAAATGGAAGCAAACAAATTGAGTGGACTGCCTGTACCCCCCGTCTGCCTGCTTGCCCGCCCATAGAATCTTTCCTAGTACTAAATATACGTATAGTCGTCTCTAATGATGCGCATAAATTTTGTGTGAGTGAGATACAGAGGGAGTACAGAATACACTCGACTACACGACCACTCGACCATCATAAACACAGTACGCGCAAATTGTTAATTGACACATTGCTACACTCAAGTGCGTCCCCTAATGGTCTCCTTTCTGTCTCCCTCTCTCACTCTCTCTGTGTGTGTGTGTGTGTGTGTGTGTGTGCGAAGGGTCCTTTCAGCAGTTTCACTTGATTTTCAATTAGTTGCGAGAACTCTGCGGATAAAGAAAGCAGCCACAGAAATCAGTGGCAAGCAGGGAGGAAATTGTATGACAGTAGTGTCGGTCTGAGCTGTGAGGTCTGAGGCAGGGATAAAAGGTAGGCAATAAAAGCCATAAAAGGCCATGGATGGTCATCATTCCCATCCCTTAGACCACAATGATATGATGGTCAAGCAGTGGAACACAACGATAAGGATATGTGCGAGGATTGTGAAAGCGCGAAAAGTCCGGGAGCATCAATCAATCAGAATCAACATTCGTTTGGGTATTCATTAACTGCGGCTTTCCTACGTCTCCTGCGCTTAATGAATGAATGCAATAAGTGGCAATCGATTGAGGGCCAAAGAGAATACAACTTTTGAGGTTTTATTCTCTCTATTTTCCATGCTGCCAATGTTGCTTTGTTCCGAAAAACCCATGCTATATATGCGACTGATTTTCATTTGCTAATGGGAACACAAATCTGTGACATGTATGTGGAACAGAAATAGAATGGAATACAGCAATGGAAACATCTTTATTGTTCTGCAACAAGCCATACCTAAACCTTCAATTTGTACCCTCTACCCCACATTCAGCCTCTGGATTGTCTGCTCTGTCTCTCTCTGTATTCAAGAATTTATTAGAAACATTATCCAAAATTTAAATTAAATCAAATAATTGTGCTCCCTCTTACTGGACACCCTCACCCTGCCTGCCTCTCTTGCCTCTTCAACTGCTGCTGGCTGCTGGCTGCCGACTGCTGACTGCTTCTGATTCCAGAGATGATTTCGATTCGATTTTGCTCATTTGAAATTCATTGAATTTTGTGATAATTTGATTAGAAGGACAGGACACGCCTCCTCCTTCCAGCGACGAACAATTGTTCCATCGAATGAATGGGTAATGGGCGAGGGAAATGGTGGTAATGGGTGGGAGGGGGGTGGAGAAACATATTCCTGGGATTTGCAGTTTGTGTTTTTGGTGTTTGGCTTCAGGTCTCTGTGGCTGCCTCTCTCTCTCCCTCTCTCTCTCTCTCTCTCTCTGACATAAATTGCATTCTACAGCAAAGCGACAAGCGAATTTCCATTTAAATGCTTGACATGGCATTCCCCCATTTATCAAGTATATCCAAATAAATTAGTTAAATATTATGTTATCCAATTAGGAGACGACTCTCACTACTCCACCCCTCACTTCTGTCAGCATAAATTGCCAAGTCAGCAGCAGGAGCAAGTCAGCATTTGATGGAACAACAATGGAAGCCACTCCAATTCACTCCACTCCAATGCCATATATCCACTGGCATATCCATGGCTGCCAGGAGTCAAGGATACCCAGGAGTTCAAATTGTCAGCGACACACTGCTGCCCCTGCCCCAGTGCCCCTGCCAATGTTAGCCCAACTGCTGGCAGTTCAAAATGCTAATCACCACATGACATTCATTGTCTGTAAGGACAATGTAAGGACTCCCAGGCACTAACTAACACGACACCGCCGCATTATGAATGGCAATTATATGCATGTACGCGACTGTCTCTACAAGAATGGAAGTGGAAATCAGTTAAAGCAGCAAGCAGCAGATCAATTCTGAGCATGGTTTGAATATTAGTTCTCAAACCGATTCGAATTGATTCGAACGGATTCGAACATGCGCAGGTTCGTTTCGAACCAAAGCGAACCAATTGAACCCGTTTGAAGTGATGGCTTCAAGTGGAAAAGCCACTGAAAAAGCGAACCTCTTCGATTAACAGCAACATCTCAGGGATTTCCTAATCAAAATGGAAAGGAAAAAAGAAATGGCATAAGCACTGAAGGCAGAACCCGACCACAAACGACAGAAATGCAATTATTCAGCCTGTCCATAAAGTTATTTGCATATTGTCAACATAATTAAACATGCTTTTGACTTGTGGTTACACGGTCCGACAGGGTTGGCCAGCGGGACGGGGTGACAGACTGGCGGACAGGACACTTGAATCCCCGCAACAGCACTCATGTATGTATATGTATGTATATGGAGTGTCCTTGACAGAGGAAACGTACGAGAACGAATACGAGTACGAGTATTCGTACTTTATATTCGAAAGAGTAAACAAGAGAGAGAGAGAGAGAGAAGGGGAAAGCTGCATGAATGTAAAATTGTTTTTGGCAAAGTGCACAATGCACTTGACGACTGTCAAAACGGACAAGGGACATGTGACAGGGGCAAATGCAGAGGGGGGACACAGTCGAGTCGAGTCCTTGTTATTTATGTAAAATGTTGCACAACATTTATTGGTGGGCGGAGCGGCAGGACAACAACAGCAGGAGGAGGAGGAGGAGTGGGAGCAGACGTTTACAGAACAACAATAAAATTGTCCTTAACTGAAAGAAAATGAGGACAATTGCAGCAACTTTTCCGGCAATTTTCATACATATAAAAGTACATACATACGTACATGCATACACATATATATATATAAGTATAAAATATATATATTCGTATTGAAACAATGCCACATTGATGCCACACAACTGTCCTTGCTGCTGTCCTTTCGGCCGCTGTTGTTGCCGCTGCTTGGGTCAGCAATAAAAATTTGTCCTGCGGTAAATGAAATGGATAGCAATTGCGATTGCGATAACTGGCCTGCCCTGACTGCCTGGCCCGCCTGCCCAATGGTCAAACGCGAATCCATTCCCATCCCCTTGCCCCCACCCCTTTTGGCTGTGTGGGTGGGTGGGACAAAATCACGATAAAAAAAAACACCAAAACGGAAAAAACAATGGCCAACAAAATATACTACAAGTTATAGTTCGGGTCGAGGTCACTTTGGCTTTTATTTTTTTTGCTGGTTTTTTATACCCTGTAAGCCCATCAGCATGTAAGTAATATTTTGAACTAATTGGCAGCCAACTGGACAGGGGATTAGATCAGAGCTGAACGATTGTTGTCTGTCAGCATCAGCCCTTTGAAGCAAACAATTTATGGAACATTTCGACTCATAATCGAATCAATTGAGGTGAGGGCTGTTTAACCTTCTTTCCACTGGGATATACTCTCTACTTCATCAACCATTAACCATCAAGCAGAATCGAGTGCTTGCTACAGCTCCGAACGATGCGATCTAGCACAAGTTCAAAGCAAATATGCATGCCCGAATCAGTTCACGACTTAGCGACAGGATTAAAGCCTTCTTTGTTGAATCGATCGGAACAGCAAGCAGCATCTTTCATAGAGCACACCTTTTACGCTTCTTTCCCTTGCAGGTCATCGATTAGTCGATCAATCTCTGCATTTACCAAATTGTTTTTGGAACAGTTTCTCTTTCGTTTAGCTGTGGTTTTTTTGCTCCTTTTTTTTGTCTAAGAGTAGAATGCTCGGTTTCAGTTTCGGTTTCGGTTTCAGTTTTCCAACTTTGTGTGTGTGTGTGTGTTGGTATATGTGTGTGTGCGTGTGTGTGTGTGTGTGTGTGTGGCATTGCTTTTCGCTTTCTCGATAAAGGATGGCGGCTGGCGGTTGGCGAATGGTGCATCCTCTTGTGTCCCTCCCCCCTCCATTTGTTTTTTAATATTGCACTTTTGTTGTTTACTTCGCTGTTGTGTGTTTTTTTTTTCGGTAAAGTAAAGTTTATCTCTTTGGCTTTGGGATTATTGGGTCAATTGGTTGCTAGTGGGTGGGTGCTGTGTGTGTGGGATGTATGTGGAGATTCCTAATTAACAAAGTACTGAAAAGGAAAGTTTTATCCACACTCCCACACACACACATCTCTCTCGCTCACTCTCTCTCTAGCTCTCTCTCTCTCTCTCTCTCGCTGTGTCTAGTTGAACTTTGACCCGTGCATTGGCATCGTTTTGTGCATAAACTGCAGTCAGTGCCGGTGCAGGTGCAGGTGCAGTTGCTGAGGAAGTGTGTCAGGTAATTGCGTTCAATAAGCAGGTCGCTCCTCGCTGTGTGCAGGTGGCATGTGGCAGGAAACTCATGTGAATAGAATGGAGGCGGCCTCCTCTGGAGTGTCACTTGCATCCTGCATAATTGGTTGTGCATCCATTTCGGTCGTCGGTCTCCATTCACCCAATTCACCCATTTTTCCCTTTCTCTAATTCTCTCACTCTCTTTTGCTGTATCCTCTGTACAATCCAAGACACGAGGCACCTCACCCCCATCCCATCTCTCTCTCTCTTGTTCTCTCTCTCTCTGTCTTCCAGCCCATAGCACCATTATCCATCCCCCCAACCCACTCCCTCTCTCTCTTTCAATCGTTGACCATTTCGCACAGAATTTGGAGCAAGCCAATGATTAATTTATGCGAAAATTCGAAATGAAATCGTGCGAAAACCAAATTTGCTCGCCACACAATTTAAATGCCACTGCACTTGCGATGAAGGAAACCACCAGACTCTGCCAGAGATGGGAGAATACGGAATGGATGGACGGCAAATGGATGGAATTGAATGGAATGGATTGGGTTGGGTATTGGGAATGAAGAATGAGGCATACGCAATTCGGAGGGAAGACCCGATCTAGAGACACTCTTCCAAGCACCTCTTAATTATCCTCCTCCTCCTTCTGGCTTTTCTGTAGATTCCACGTAGGTTTCTGCAGCTTCGACTCCCTAGCAGAGGTTCAAATTTGTTCGAATCAGTTCGAAAACTCAAACATGTTCAGGATTTATTGGAAACCATTTTTCGCCCACAAACCCCCCCTCGTACTTAACCCTTTATGCACCCTTACCACTCCTGGCTCTCACTTAACCCTAGCAAAAGTTTCCATTCGATGGAAGCATCGTGTACAGGCCTCGGGTTGACCCACCGCCCATTTTGAATGCAATCAAAGAATTTCTTGCGCTTTCAGCTTTCATGCTCCTTCAGGCGGACACTGAAGGCTCTGCCTGCTTCCTGCTGCCTGCTTCCCGCTCCCTTCATTCCCTCGACTATATAGCCCCCGAGGCATAAATATTAGCAAAGGCGTTTGCCGTTGACGCTTTCGTCGTCGTCGTCGTCGTCGCTGCTGCAGTCATTTAAATGTTGTGGTTACGATCCCAGCAGTTGCCTCGGCGCCCCTTCGGGTCCACCTCCTGTTGAGTATATGCCTGGTCTTCTGGTCCTCTGTCCTGACCCTCCCTCCAGTAAGCTGTCAACGAAGCTTCTTAACCCTTGCCTCGCTCCCCCAAAACCCCCAAACCACGAAAAATTCAACTCCGTCGCACAATGAATTAAATGAATCTCAATTTCCGTTTGGTTTGCGGTTAAAAGCCGCAGTCGTCCTTCGTGCTTCGTCCTCTGTCCTCGTCTTTCCTCTTGGAAAATGCAAATTCTCCAACAGCGAAAATGAAAACAAGCCGAAAAACTCTTCTTCTCAATGCAAGAACAACAACGACAGGAAGAAGGGTGGGCTGGCGAGCGGGCTGGCTGGCTGGCTGCTGCATCAATTGCCTGGGTTTTCATCTTCCATTCGGTTTGAAGTTTTCCTTTTCGAGAGGCAGCAGGAGGAAAGAGACCCGTAAATTGCTGCAAGATGCCCCCCGGCCGATGCCGCTGCTCGAAGGAAGGAAACTTTTGTGCCGAAGCAAGCGGCAAAACTTTTACAACTGCAGGACGGGAGGGGTGGGCACGGATGATGATGAGGCACCAGTTCCACCTCCAGCTCCAGCTCTAGCTTTTGGTTGGTCTTGGTCGCTGGGTCGTTCAAGTCGCCGTCTGCAAAAGTTTTGCGATTTGTTTGCGCGAAATAAACGCGACGCAGATAATTTGCGCAAAAGTTCGCTTCCTGCCATTCGACCTCTCCCTCTCGCCCTCTCTCCTGCTCCACCTCCTTCTGCTGCGCTGCTGCAATCCTGACTCCTTTTTTGGCCAACAATTTCATTTGGGGGAATATGTATTCGCGGAATGTCCAAATAAACGAACCCACGAAAACGAAAACGAATGGAAATGTTTTGAAAGTATTTTTCAAACAAATTGAATGCCTAGGACTCTTGCAACTCTCGTTTCTCTCTTTGATATTCGTATTTGGAAATCGTTACACTCGCCTCGAGAGTTTTGCTAAGCGGCGAAAATGCGATTTACATTTCGATAGCCATTGAATTTTTGCACTCGCCGTAAGCGATGGATTCGCGTTTACTCGTTCGTTACTCGTTAATGGAATTTATTCCACATTACCATTTAGGAACCCGTTACATGATACACGCTAATAGCTACTAGCTTCCTCCTTTTTTCTCACTACTTCTCAGTTTATGTCAAAAAATATAAGCAAATTTAGTCACAGTAAATTTGTTAACAATTCTGCGCCAAATGAAATGATGGAGGGACATGATCGATACCCTCAGAGCTCTAACGCTCTAAGCCACCAACCCACACCGTCTGTCTGCGTCTCTCTTCATCGTCTGTGTTTCTTTCTTCACCGTCTACATCCTCTGTTGAGAGGAACAGACAGAAGTTGTCCCAGTCATTCGGAACTTGCTACACATTCTTTCGAACTCGTTGGTGGAGATGAAGTCAATGATGGGCAGTCGATGGGTCAGCGGCACCTCTGCCTCGATGGCAGATGGATTCTCTGCGGGACCGGGGTTCCATCCACCGCCAGAGAGACGCATCCGTGGCTTCCAGGCATTCTCCTCCGAGTCCGTGACTTTGCGCTGCCCCAAATGGTAGAAAAAGTCGACACCCCTGCTGGCCAGCCTCGAGTCTGTTGGTATCGAGCCGGTAGCCACGTATCGGGGCAGCGCTTTGGGCTGCATCTGCTTTCTGCCTCCTGTATACTGAAACGCTTTCGGTGGCAAGTACGAAGGCGGCTGGAGTGGCTTTTTGCGTCCCTTGCTATGGAAGGTGCTATGTGAGGTGCAAGGCACCGACTCTAGACGGTAGCCCGGATCCTTGACCAGAAAAAGCACAGGAGTTCCAAGGTGTGGCTTCTTCTTAATGGTTTCCCTTGGCATCACTGACATCATCATGTTCTTGGGTGCTGCCGCCGCATTCTTCGTCTTTTTCTTCATCACCTTCGGTGGCCTCGATGATGCTGCCATCACACGATTCAGCTTGCGCGTCTGCCGCCGCTTTTTGTCTTTGGTGCTGGAACGCGGCTTCGTCAAGGGTTTGCTCAGGGAACGGCTGCCTCTTAAAACCACTGTCACTGTCTTTGTCACTGTCTTCTTTGGCTTTGACCTCGACTTGAGCTTCAGTTTGGATTTCACCTTCGTGCTTTTGCTGCCAGCCATTGCTACTGGCCGAAACGACGACGAGGCCTTGGCCCGAAGGCGCTGCTTGGCTTTGTCGTTTGTCGATTGTTTTTTGGGCATCGTTTCGAAAAGGGATTGTAACAAAAAACTAAAAATTATTTTACATAAACTTCAACACAAAAAATTTAGCTCGAAATTAGTTTCCGTTTGGACGATTGTATGCTAGCGACTGGGGATTTTATTTTAGTTTTTGCTTGCGTTCATTTTCTGGGTACGAAAGGTTGCTTTGATCTGAGAAATTTGTTTGTTGTGGTGTTGTGTCTCTCTGTTTCTATATCTACCGATTTACTCGCTGTATGTCCATATTGAATGTACAGCGATTTCTATTAATGATAGCCACTCGCTGAAAGCTCGCTTATTCATTACTCGCTACTCACTAATCTCTGTGGTGTCTTGACTATCATTCGGTGTCGCCTGGCATTCCTTCCTCCCTTCCTTAACTTCTTTCTATCACCCGAATTGAACTTGAGCACGTTCTCCCATTCTTCATTTCCTATGTGTCACCTCTTGACTTCCACTCTTGACTCTCCTTGACTGCCTTCTGTCCGCACTCTCTTCTGCTGTCACTCTTCCCTCCCTCCATCCTCATTTTTATGGTTTGTTTTTTTGTTTCCTTAACCTTTTATATTCCAGTTTTATGTGCGCGAACCCTTTTCCTTTGCCTCTCTCCCTGGGGACCATTTCCGTTTTGTTGCTCTTTGATTTTGACTCACATTTGCATATGTTCTTGCCTCCTGCCTCCCCTCTTCTCTTTTATCCAGCGTGTATGGTGGATAGAAATTCCTAACCGAATTTAAGTCTTTTTTTCCCTCCATCCATTCACAGAGTTCCCATTTCCATTTAAATTCATTTACGCATTTTCATTGCATACTCGGCTCTCCATTTCTATTGATTTTCCCCCTCTTCAAACTCATTAATAAAGTAGAGTTCTACCATTTCGCAGCCATTTCCCTAGCATTCTAGTTTCCATCTAGTTTCCTCTTACGAGTCGTAACTTTTCCCGCTATTTGGCGCTAGTTTTCCTCCCTTCCAACTTTCGCCTTTTGCCTCATTTTTGGTGTCAAGTGTTGCGTATCATTTAATGTGACACACTTACGAAACGTGGTTGGAAAGGGGGGTAACGAATAGAGTAGCTTTGGTTCTTGTTGGGCATGGGTATGGGGGGGACAGACAGCCAAACACATGTTTCCCTCAGACTCTGTGGAATGCTAATTTGCTCTAGTCAGCAAATGCCACACACAAAAAACACATGCCACACATGTCATGCCCCCAGCCCCAACATCAAAGTGTGGCAGAACACTGCAAGAAAATGCCACAAATTCATGGAAAATTATAACCTCCAGGAAAGGGTCGACCGAAAATGATACGATCGGTAACGAGTAGAGACTTAATTATCCAGCGTGTATGGTGGATAGAAATTCCTAACCGAATTTAAGTCTTTTTTTCCCTCCATCCATTCACAGAGTTCTTCTTTCCGTGCAGTGCTGATGGATTCTATTCTGATAATTCACAGCTCTAGAGGACATTCATTCTGGACTTGGGACATTAGAGCACGAAGCAGATACGCATTTGAGCAGCTGGCAAGAGTCAGCACAAGCCAACAGGATACCCAGAACACAACCATCCTCTTGGTTGACTTCCGTTTCTGGTCAGCTTTTTGATATATGATCTAGAAGTGTTTTCCTTTCACAAGTCCTTTCCCTCAAAGCCATGATGGGAAACTCAACTCAAGAAAATGCAATTCCAAAGTGAGTTCTGATGGCTCTTGTTCTGTGTGTGAGGCTTCTTGAGTGAAATGTCGCGCTACATGCGGCAGCGCTCATCGGTTTGCCTTACTCTGCTCAGGAAAAAAATAAGCGTCTAAAACGCTGCAACAAAATGTTGTTTTCCGCTTAAGCACATCGCGCTCATTGCAATTGCATGCCCCATGCCCCATGCTCTGACTCCGACTCCTCCTCTAAGTCGTTGAGGAAAATGAGAAAAACAAAGGGGCAGAGGATGAGAAGTAAAATACGAGTGAAGAGCTACAGTCCTACCCCCTTCTCCACCGACTACCAATCCCAGTCCCCGCCTTCCTGCCTCCCTTCTGTTCGTCCATCCAATGTGTTTTGTTCTGTATTTGTTTTATTTTGCCGCACAATTTTCTCCCTTCTTTGGGGAAAATCCCCAACGAAAACACCAACAACAATGGGGCACACAATGGAAACCTCAGTCGGAGGCAACAATTCTCCTGTCGACAGGAGAGGCAGGAGCCTCTGAAAAGGAGCGACAGCTTGAGCAGGAGTCCCCCGAACGCAACTCGAAGCGATTGATGACCTGTAGAAATATTGAACCACGAATTTCTGAAGCTAAAATTGGCAATTCTCTCGATCATTGTTTTCCCTTTATTAAATACTATCAGAAAAAGTTTACATTTGCACTCGTTACTTTCTACTCGCTACCCGAAAATAGCGATTATTCATTTATTCCGCATTATTTATTACGAAAACGTCAACAAAATGAAGAATTTGCAATGAAATTCTCAAATATTGAAACAAAGATTGCTGGCGCATGACCATGACGATCGCATTACAGGATATGCACCTCCTGATACCATTTTCTTTCGCGCAATCTCTCTCTTTCGACTGATTTTTCTGGCGAGAAAACACACAGAACACACAAAAAACGAAGCAGTAGAAGAAAGAAGGAAATGTGCACATGCTTCGTTGCCTGAAGTGCGCTATTTTGCACCTACGGGATTTTGTGTGTGCCTCACACAAACACACACACACACAGAATAAGAGAAATACAAACACAGACAGACACATGCAAAGCGTGGAAAATCCATTCGAAATCAGTCAACGCGCCAAGGCTTTCATTCAGTTAGAAGGCAGACAGCAGACAACGAATGAAGCAGCAGCCAGCCACCCAAGGGCTCAAGGGCAGAAAAAGGGAAGAAGGAATGACCGGGATAGAGTTGGGTATGGGGGGATGGGGAATGCGAATAGGGTGCTTTATTTTGTGGCAGAGCGACAGAAAGAGGGAGAGAGAAAGGGGACTGGGTATGGTACCCCCAGTGAAGCTTGAAGCGGAAGTGCGGCTTGATTTACTCAACTCGTTTGTTCGCTCGTTTGTTTTCTGCAACTCCGGTTGCAAAAACACACACACACATATTTTTCTTCTCATTTTTCTACGTTCTCCGCTCGGCTCCGTTCCGTTCCGTTGTTGCAGTTGCAGCTTAAATATTTATTAGCCCTTAAACAAACGGAATATATGTCTGTGTGCAGAGGGACAGTGATGAGGAGGGTTGGGAATACCAAAAAGTATTCCAGAAACTAAAAGAGGTTTTTTGTTTTTACTCGTATGTTCCTTGTGGATCGAATTGATTTCTCTGAAAGAAGTTGAGTGCCAAGTTTTGTAAGACTCTTCTTTCGAAATGTTACAGGTCGCCTGTTGAATTCTTCGTTTAAAAAGTATAATATACAAAACCTTCCATCCAAATCGCTGAATAAAAAACCACTCGTTACTCGCTAGATGTGATTACAAGAAACAAGTCCCAACTGCATAATCTATTGTTTTATGGCAAGGGGAATTGCTTTGCGTTAACTTTTAAGATTTCAGGAACATCTTTCATGGAAATTTCTAACTTAAAGCTGCTTCAAGCCCCAGACTCGAGGCAAATGGTGCGGAAATGTGAGTAGGCTTCCAACATTTGCCAACCCATCCCCCTGTTCCTATGCCTAGCTGGAAAAAACTGTTTCCATGTTTATTAAAGCATTTCTTACGCATCATTTGTTGCTCCAGCCCAAAATTGCTTCAATGATGGCAGGAGTGGGGAGGAGTTTTCACATCCATAGCGCAAAAAACGAGGAAGAAATCGCTGAATGAGAGGCAGCGAAGAATGCAAATGAAATGGCCCAAAGGCAGCGCAGCACAGACGGGGCCATACAATAGATGGCAAAAGAAAATAAGAGAGCGAGAGAGAAAGAGACTTAATGAAAACGCAGCTTGAAGTTTGATAAAGTGAAATCTTTTCCAACGAAGGACAAAAGAGGGAGAGGGGGTAGACTCATATGAGTAATGCGAATGAATACGAGCACGAATACGAGTGTACGAGTGTATTCCACACATGAGTCTCTCACATGAGACACCAATCAATGAATGAATCATCGTCTGGCAATCCACTCACGTATCCCCCATTGGCCACACATCAATCACAAAATTGAACAAAAATGGAGCACCCGAGGAGGAAAATCTTTGGCCGAAAGGAATAGCCAAAAGGAAAACCCGAAAGGAAAGAAATTAAGTAAATCGCCAAATTAATTGTTTTGCTGCAGCTCCAGACCGGATAAAAGGGATAAAGACCCCCCACCCAAAAAAACACACACACAATGGCAGGAGGTCAATGGACTGAAACGAAGCGAACAAAATGGAGAGAATGGAAACAAGAATGGAGGGTAGAAAAGAGAGAAAAAAAAGCTGCAAGCGAGTGGAAACGAAAACTGTTTAAAAGCAAAACGAGAAATCTCCACCCGAAAAACTAAAGCGACAAAAAAAGTCATTAAGTGAACCACAAACACCAGAAAGACAGCTGGAATGTGGAAACGACCAAAGGATACCCTAGAGCTCACAGTCTAAATTCATTCATGGCAATTCAAATGCATTCGTTGCTTGCTACTAGTTACTGCAAAGTAACTAACGCTACTCGCTAGTTTCTACTCTCTATATATGCGTTGAAGCCTCGCACTCTAAGAATTTTTTTCGGTTTCTCATGCCAAAAATTTCTTCGGCATCATTTATTTCTTTTTAAGAATTGTTCATTCTATCCTACCTTCGTTTATACTGTCCCATAGATACCCCTTAAACAGAATGTCACAGCAACCTATTTGCCAGAGAATGAACGAATCGCTGAACAGCAGTTGGTCGAAACTTCAATCAAACATTTAACCAAATTAGTAGTATTTTTGGCAATTGCCTCTCTCTCTATTGTGGCTAGTGGTTTTGTGGCTGAAAGAAGGCTATAGAAAGGAGGAGCAGCACACAAACAAACAGCAGGAAAAAAGCAACAGAAAAGAAAGGATGGTTTTGGGATGGGAGGGAATAAAGAGAGTGGGAAAATCACGCAATTTTGCGCTTCAATTAAATTTGATTTTCTGCTGCCATTTCCACGAATCCCTGAATTCTGTACAGGCCACTGATGAAGCTGTGCGACATACATGTATGTATATATGTATGGCAAAGCATTTGATAAGCTCAAATCATCGGTTCCCCTGCCTCTGCAGCGTGTCCTTTCCTCCTCATTAGTTTCGTAGTTTGTGAACCTTTTTTGTGGAACAGCCAGCCAGCCAGAGAGAGAGAGAGTCCTGTGCCTCATGTGTGGCATATCCTTCCGCTCCCAGCCTCGCTCCACCCATCTGTTTTTGGCCATTACCTTTGGCAGCTTTCGCCCTGGAAATGACATTTTCACATCATTTGCTGATGTGGCAAATGTGTCTCCTCCTCTCTGTCGCCTGTCGGTTAGTGCCACAACCGCCTATTTCTCAACCCCTCTGTCGCTTGCTTGACCCCCCTCCCTCTGACCCATCGCGCACTGAGTGAGTGACTGACTGAGAAGGAGCCACATTTTGGACTGGACACTGGAAACTGGACACCAGACTGGATTTTTCCTCCAATTTGCTTTGCTGTTCCTCTCCATTTTGGTTTCTTTTTTGTTGTTGTTGGTTGCTCGTGCCGCTTTCAGTCATTTCCGTTTTTGGTGGAATATTTTCGGGGATATCTGCCCCACGAATGATGCCCAGGCAGCGGCATCTGCAAATGCAGCATCTAGCATTCAATGGCAGGAAGCACCTATGGAGTGGAGTGTATCCTTCATCATTTCCACATCGACGTTGAACGAATTTCGAAGCCATCGGCCGACGACGACGACAGACAGGATACCGCCCCAACCCCCAGCTCACCACAATCATAATGCCAATGAAAATGAACTTCCATAAGCTTCTTCTTCTCCTTCGCTCGCTCTGTCTGTTGCCCGCTCTATCTCTTTCTCTTCCGATGTATTTTCCCACTTGATTTTGGTAATTTTTGCTTTTAACTCGTGTGTATTTCTGTGTGTCGCTTGGGGCATGTGGCACTCACACGAATGAGAGGGTTCATCCATGAGTCATGGGATACTCTATTCTCTAAATATTCATTATCTTTTGCCTCTCCTTTCTCGATCGACTGATCTACCATACAGAAGATCAAGATAACGGAGACTGCCCTTGACACGCTTGAAAAGGAAAGACAAGCAAAAGAAAACCAGAAGACCGGGAGAAGAATCCAGAGCCAGAAGAATGAAAAAATCAACTATCAATATGCATAAAAACAGAGAAGCTACGCAGTAAAATAACTTCAGCAAAGGGATGTTCGCTAACGAAAGCTGAATGCTTTGGCAGTAAATGCCACTTGGCAGCACTTTGACGTTAGTTTAAACTTATTGGCAGCACTTTTAAAATGTATTTAGTTGGCAAGGTGTGAAATGTGTTCTTCCTTTCAGCATACTTATTGGCATTCAGAAGTCTTTTGATGTGCTTGGGTTTAGACATGCCCCCTCCACCTTTGGGGCATGTGTGCTGCACAAATCATTAAATATTTCGTCTGCGGCTTCATCTTCTGCTTATCCTTCCGCTTATTGAGCTTCTTCCACTTCTTGCGCTTTTCTGCTTTTCCGCTTTCTGCTGATTTTGCACATTTCATGTGCTGTGCGCTCGCTGCTAAGTGATTTCCCGAAACTACTCGTACTTTTCCTGCCCCCTGAACTCCTGAACTCCTGGACTTTGGCTCACAAAATGCATTCCTCGCCGAAATTTTCCTTCATTTTAGTAGGGGGGAGTCTAAGCCACGCCCCTTATTCCGCACATCTGATGGATGATACCCCTCGTTATTTGTTGCATTAGTTTTAAAATTTTTTTTGGGGCGCTGACGCAGCGCTTGAATCGTTTTTCATTTTCTCTGAAGCCCTCCCACTCTTTTTGCAACACTTTTTTGGGGGGTTTTACAACTCTCCACTCTGTTTTTTGTTTGGTGGCTTGCCCGTTTCTTTTTTAATTTGTCTTTTCTTTTGGCCACACTTTTTACACGCTTTTATTGCTTCTACTTTTCCTTCTCTCAAGTCAAAGTTTCCTTTCTTGTAGGTTCTATTTATTTTCCTTTATGGATTTTTCTTTGTGTACCTATAGTATTCCCTTTGCAGCATAATTTTCTTCTTTAAACATTTCGGTTGAATGATTTTCAATCTAAAAGACTTCCACAAAAATATTTAAACAGTACTCAAAAAATTAAATGCAATCCACCGAAATAGATCGAATTTCAATACATTTGTTATGCTTTAAAGGCACTTCGAATCAAAATATTTTAAACTGCTTTTAACTATTAATATTGTTGGTCTTTTCTTAGGATTTTTCATTCATTTTTTGTTACCTTTCCGTTTGAATTTTTCGATAATTTCGCTCGCTTAAATCTCATTTGATTCAATCGTCTTTTTGAATCTTTCTCTTCCTTCCCCAATATACGAGTATGTTTGACTTTTCATCCACTATTTATCCACCTTTTTCACCATTTCCCCTCTCTATCTCCCTCCATCTTTTGTCGTTTCTATTTCGTTCTGTGGCTGCCACAGAGCTCAGAGCTCTCCTACTACCTCTATCGTGTCACATCTGTGCCAATCCAAAAATGATTCTTTCCCCAAAAACTTTTCCAAAGCCATAAGTTTCTGGCGCACTTCTACAGCAGCAGAAGCAGCAGCAGCAATCCCCCACATTAGGCCAGAAAAGTTGCCTCTCCTTTCGCTTTGCTTCCATTTGCCATTTGCCAAAGGAGATCCTGAAGAGGAGTGTGGAGTGGAGTGGAGTGTGGAGAGCACTCATCTTGGCCAAAAGCAATTGCGCGCCCACTGCAATTGCTGATGCTCCTCATCTGCTGCTCCTCCGTCTACTGCTGCTCCTACTCCTTCTTCCTAGATGTTGGATGTTGCTGTTGCTGTGGTAGCAGCTGCCAAAGATATTCCGTGTTGGGGTCAACTCTGAAGGCTCGGCACCAGAGTCCGAAGTTCCAAGTCCCGAGTCCAGTCCAAGGCGGAGGCCAAAGCCAACTTTTGGAGGCGTCGACAGGATAACGAAAACAACAAAAAATACTAGGCCATAATCACAGACGTTGTCTGGCCATATATACCCTTTTCCAGAAGCCTTAGGGGTATAATGACTTTCCCGAGTAGTAAGAAACAGACTTGTATTTTTGCTTAGCAGCTCATGCAGCAGCGCACCTCGGTTGACCCGTGATTACTGCCTTTCAGTGCGGATTTTCAAGGATTTTCTCTTTAGTTATCCAGCAACGCCCTTCGCTCTGCCCCTTTTGTTTCTGCGTTTCTTTGTGGATGCAAGGGTATCCATTGTGGCGGTGCTCTCTCCCTCTCTCTCTCTCCTTGTCTCCGTTGCTGCATCTTGTTGTGGATGTTGTGTGTGCTGTCATCTTGGTCGCTGCTGCTGTCTTAGCGCTTAAGTGCGATGGCATTAAGCTATTAGCATAATTTTTGTACATTATCATTATGGCCAAAGCCAAGACATGGCCAAAAGACACACAGACGGGGAGGGGAGGGTGTGGCAGTGGAAGCCTGCTTCGAATACAAAAAAAAGTAGGAGGAATAGGAGCAGAAGGAGGAGGTTATGCCGCCGCTTGGCTAAAAAGATTATGCCATTTATCATTGACATATTTGGTTCCAGGACACACACACACACAGGGAGGATAACGCATATAAAAAGAGGAAATTTTGCTTTACTTACTTACAGGAAAATAGAGTGAGAGAGACAAAGCGAAAAAGTTGAGGCAACAGAAAAAAATTGCAACTTTTTGCTGCTTTTTTCTGTTGCTGCTGTTTCTCTATTTTCCTTTTAGGTTTTTCTTCTGTGCATTTGTCCCCGAAGGAAATGAAACCAACCAGAAATTAAGATGAAAGAAAATTGCACTCACCTGCAAAAAGAGAGAAAAGAGAAATTTTGGTTAGTTTTTAATGCACTTTTCGGGAAACGCAGTGGTAGAAAATGAATAAATATATCCTGATGAAAAAATGAAATAAATTCGTATGCACTTCAGGGGCTAATTTTATCAAAGATCTTTGCCACAGAAGCACAGGGATACTCAATCTAAAATATGCACAGATTTGGAATGATTTAGAGTTGCAGCAAGTGGAGCAATTAGTTTCGTCTCTCATTAGAAACAACATTCTTTGGCAATTTCACTTCCTTCTTTCTATTCAATTACAAATGAACCCTTTCTTTGGATAAGAAAATCTCAACGCTTGGGCTTAATTCGGTTACCAGTTTCCAGTTCAATAACTTGACAAATTAATCACAGTGCTTATCCTTCGCATCCATCCCCCTCCAACCGACGGCGCTCCAAAGTGCACGGCTTGCACTTAATCAAATCAAATCATAACGCAAACAACCCACAAGCATCTTCAAACTCTTTTTTGCTCCACCTTCTCTTTAATCCAAAACATTCTTCTAGCAGCTTTTCCTGCTGCTTACCTGCTCCTTTCTCCCGTTTTTAATTTTTCAAATGGAAAACATTTGCTGTGACGAAACGTACCTCCTAAATAATGCTAGCACATGTAGGCCTCGATAGAAAAACCTTTCTCGTATTCGTTCTTCTTACTCGCTCTTCGTACTCGTTCTTTTTACTCGTTTCTTGTACTCTTTGGAGCTTCAGTGACTCCCTGCGACCCCGATAGCTTGGCCATAAAAATTACCCCTAATAAAAGGAAAAAGGTACATCAAGATTTTCGCATTTTTCCCATTGATTTTTCACTCTTGAAACTGTTTCTACGGGGTATCAACTTGTCCTTAGATTATCTACATTTTTTCTTTTATTTTTTCGCGTCGGATGGAAATGGATTTGGATTTGTTTTTCCGCCCCTCCTTGGTGGCGCGGAGTTCTATGGGCTGGTTGGGGGGCTGTTCTGATGGCGGTGGGTGCAACCTCAAGAGTCAGGAAGTTCATGCCCCAGACGGTGCTCGGGGTCTGGTCTCAACATTTTAATTGCCTCGAATGTGGGCGCCGCTGTGTTTTGCACGACTCTTCCAATTTTCAACTCTCGAAAACTCCAATTTCGTGTGCAATTTTCTTTGGCTGCCGTTTTCCCCTGCGCCGCCCGCCGCCAGCGTCAGAGTTGAGGTGCAAATGGGAAAAGGAAAAAGGGAAAAATGGGAAGAAATCTAGAATGGAGTAGAAGGAGTAGGAGCCACACACACACACACAGAGTTGAAGCAGTACGAATACATAGAAAAGGCTAAACGACTTGCCAGATTGCTTGCTAAGCCGCAAAACGTTCCACAGTTCGTTTCCGTCTTCATTTTTGGGATACCCTTGGATAAATTGGCAGAACTAAGGGATCATGATATTTCAACAAGACGTTCAATCAGAATGATTCACAAAATTATGGATAATCTTTCATGGATTACTCCTACTCCTTTTTCGTACTCGTTATTTGCTGTTAGAATATTCTGTACCACTCAGTCCATCTTCCAGGGTATCCTACCCTCGAACTTTTTCCATTTTGCTATTCCTATGGCCCACTGTCCTGTCTTTGACCCCGTGGCAGTCTTCAGAGTCGTTCCGTTTGTCCCACCAAACTAATCCGCCCTCAAATTTATTTGCTTAATTTCATTTGTTGGCTGGCCCAAAGTTTCAGGCGGAGCAAGAGCTTTGCGGACGTGCGGTAATGTTTTTGGCTTAAGCTCTCCCTCTCTCTCTCTGCCTCTCTCTCTATCAACTGTATCTCTTTCGCTCCTTCTTCTTAAGTTCCAATGGGCATTGGCCAAAGCCAACTTGAATTTAGATCATAAATAATCCGTCAAAGTGTATAAATCAGAGTGAGAGAGCGAGAGAGAGAGCTGCATTTACCATTTCATAGGAGACAAGGATTTACGAGTATAACTAGTTCCAGTTAGCCACTGATTCCGCCTACAGGTTCCAAAGATTGATTTCCTTTTTGTAGGAAAGTTTCACCACTTACGAGTAGCTCTTTTTGTCAAGCATTTATTTTGATTTTCTTTCAGAGATCACGTTTTTAGGTCAGAAGTTTATTAGAGAATTAATTCACTGACTTACTAGTTCCGGGATCAACTGTACTTCTTGTAGATCTTTTAACTTTTTCATTGGATGCCTTGCTGGCTAATTCTCTCTGTTAAAGTACTCCCAACCCTCCTCTAAAATTGTGTTCTGTTCTTATACTCCACTTTTGAATGGTTAACTCTCTCCTACGCCATCCTTGATTCTCTCTCCCCATGCTCACTCTTTTAGCGGTTTATAGCCATGCCATCCATCATCCTAAGGTATTTATTTGATCTCTTTAATGGCCATAAAGTTGATTTCATTTCCCCAACAGCTTGCAGCAACTTTCAAATATCCCTTTCAAAAGCATCGATGCGGCGGGACACTAAAAACTATTCCATCGCCAAGGAGCAGAATGCTGAGAGCGATGCCACGACGAAGGAATATGAGAGGCGCGCATCTTCATTATTTTATGCTGCAGTTTTTCCCTGCATACCTCCCCCCGTTCGATTCTACTGCTGTTTAAGTTCCTTGCGCGCAAAATTCCTTCCTTCATTTCAATTAATTTCCGCGACATTGATGCGCGTTGTCGTCGTCCCAGCAGCAGCAGCAGCAGCCTCCATCCTGCCATCCTTGCTTCCATCCTCAAAATGTGGGGCGTTATGTCTATCCCCCCCATTTTCACGCCCGCGTTTCGTTGTCAGCAAAAGCTTAAAACATTTTTCCATTGGCGCTCCCGTTTTTTAATTAATTTAAAGTTATTTTCCCTGTTATCCGTAGAGAGGCTGAAGCTTTGCCTCTGCTGCCTCCGTCTCCGCCTCCGCTTCGTGTCTGTGGCACACGCCTTTATTAAATCTGTTGTCTGCATTGCATTTTAATTGATATCCTGATAGCTTGTTGCTCAATATATTTACATAAGACGCTGTGCCGCATCCTCGTAATGCAATCAAAGCAAGCGAAAGACAAAGGCACGAGACGACTCCAGTGCCATGAAATGATATTCGTGGAAGCTCAGTCCCATCTCATGCCATCTCTTGGGCGGGTATCTTTGATTAGCTACAGAGTACAGCATTTGCATATCTTTTACCCTGTATATTTTGGTGGGGAATGGCGGGCAGATACAACACGCCACTGAGGTCTTAGTGGCAGCTGCTGCACTTGCAACATTATTAATATTTCCGCCTATACTCTAGAGGGTAGAGCATCGGTTTCCCTTTGCCTTACCTACAATGGGAATATACACTGGCAAAGGGGTGAACTCTGACTCTGAACTTGCGACACTTTTCTGCCAGTTTATACAAATTTCATTCAGTATTTTGTTGCATGGTTTTTTTTTATTTTTAGCTGCTGTTTGTAGATGTGTTTCTGTTTGCTGGCTGCTGGCTGCCGTTGTGCTCTTTTGCTGGCCCTGTGTTTCTGTGTATTTGTTTGTTTGTTTGATGTCAACATTGCCTGCCTATGAGGGAGCATATGAGCAACATTGAAAAAGGAGGAGAAGGCGAGGAGGGATCAGGAGACAGAAAGCAGGAGAACGAGAGCAGGAGTTCAAGCAACAGCAGCAACAGCAGCAGCGGCAACTGTAGCTGTAGTTGTGGCAGCAGCAACGTTGCCTGCATTGCATTGCCAAGTGGCAAGTGCATCCTAGCGTATCCTCTCCTCCTAAATTCAGGCTTGTCTACATGGCCCTACTCCTGCCAGTCCTCCTCCTGCTACTGCTGCTGCTGCTGTTCCTGCTGCTGCTGCTGCCTTCATTAGCCTTTGGCAGTAAGTCAGAGTCACTCAGTGTCCCTCCAGCCTCTGTCTCTGTTCAAGCCGCCATGTTGCATGTTGTGTGTGTGTGTGTGTGCTTAACAAAGAGCCTTTTGTGGAGCCAAACAACATGGCATTGACTTTTGTCTCTTTCGTCTTCTTGTGTGGCATGAATTGTTGCCTTTTGCCTATTGATTGCCCCCTGGCCAAAGCGGAATTTCAAGCCACAGCCAAAGCCAAGCAAAAGCAAAAGCAAACCAACAGCAAATGAACATTTTCCTCCACACATTTTACCCACACATTTTCTCTGATTTAAATGAGAAATTTTCTGGAGAAGAATCTTTTGGTCTCGTGTCCAATTAAATTACATAAATAAGTAGCATAATTTCCAACATATGTACAAGTATATATTCGAAAGCAATGACATCCATTGCAGGCCAGATACATTCCAGAGATAAAAATACCAATATTCAAACGGAAATAAAATAATTACAAATCGCATTTCAATGAGTAGAAATTCATAAAATGCAGAAAAAACAAACGCATAAACCAAAAATAATGAAAATAAAATAGATACAAAATAAATCAAATACACCTTCCATAAGAGAATGGATTGCCAGTCACATTCTAACATTGGAATGACAAACGAAAAATGTTTGAATCGTTCGAGGAATTCCGTTCATGCCGTGATCACCATCTCTAATTCGTTGCTTCTACTCGTTGCTTGTTCCAAGAAACACATAAAAAAAATTAAATATACGAGTATATTCCGTTGTGAAGAAACAAACAAAGGAAAAACTACTTAATGAATGATTTAACGACATTTTCAAGTAACACAAAACTCTCCCTTTGCTGTCTCTCAGTGTGTGTCTCTCCGTCTGGGCTTAACTTCGTCTGACAGTTGGCTTCAAAATTGTGTGTACGGGGGCTTTGCATTAAAGTCATCACAAGGCAATCTAATTTGAAGAAAGCGGCGCCGCAATGTCTGCAACAGAAGGCAACAGCAGCAGCAGCAACAGCAGCAGCAGCAACAGCAGCAGCAGTCAGCAGGCAGAAGGCAATGCCAACTCTCTCCGCATGTCACACAACGATGATATTTTTTTAGCGGGTGAGGAGACCCAGAGAAGCCGCCAGCGCAGCGCAAAGCAGTCGTCTAGAAGGCAACGTGTGGTGGATGCCACACACGTTTAAACATAATAATTCTCAATTTCGTCAGCGATATCAATGGCAAAGGAGGCAGAGAGGGACCTAAAGCTTGAGCTTCAGCTTCAGCGTCCCTTCCTTTGCCCTTTCCCTTGCCGGCACGACATGAGCAAAAGCGACAGACAGGAAAAGCATGCAGACATCAACATAAACTGACATTTTTTTGTATGAAATTGAGCACAGGAGAAGCAGGCAGTGGCAGTGGCAGCAGCAGCAGCGGCAGGCGAAATAAAAATACCAAAAAATACCGAAAAAAAAACAAGACAAAGAAAGAGAAAGAGAAAAAGGGTGCTTTCGAAACTGAAAATACCCTGGGAGAAAACAGATCCATCGCTGACAAAGATGATATGCCCCAGCTGCAAGGAGTGAGGGTATTCCGAACATCAAGGAAGAAGGAATCACGAGAAAAAACGAAGCAAACGAAAAAGAGAAGAAAAGGAAAGGAAAAACAAGCAAACGCAAAGGCAGAAGAAAAAGTCAGGCAGCAAGAAAAACTCAAACGACATGCGGAAATCATGTCAGATGAAGCAGCAGCAGCAACAGCAGCAGCAGGAGCTGCAGTCGTCATGTGGAAAAAAAAAGAAACAGACTCCAACGAGAGAGCAGGGTGAGCTGAAGAGGGGGAAATAAATGGCGGCACACACACACACATCGCATATGCAGAAGCGCGAACATGCTAAAAAGGAAACGGAAAGAGTTGTACATGTTTGATGGCGGCGGCGGTACGTTTTGGATGGAAAGGGAAGTGCAGGGCAGTGTCAGCGAGAGGAGGAGTAAAGTGGCGGGCAGGGAAGGGAGAGAGGAGAGTACAGAAGGGAGAATAAAAGCCGAGTAGGAGTGGGGCATAGCGACCAACATTTGATTGCATTAACCATACAATGGGCTAGAGCCCACAATAAATGCAACAAAAAAAGGCCACGTGTGCAGGAGGGAGAGCAAAAACAATGGAAATTTGATAAGAATACAAATAATCCGCAGTGATACATTGGCATAGAGGATCACTCTAGAGAGAGAGAGATCAGACAAAGATCTGAAAAATACCAAAAATAATACCAAAAATGAACATAAATATTTACTAGACTACACCAGAAAAATACTAAGATAGACCAGATAATAAAAAAGAAATTGAAAAGTATATATCGCAAATATTTCCATTCCTTTTTGTGTGATCCATAGGGTACCCACAAGTGGGGAGGTGACAGTAAACATCCCATAGGTGCGCACTCTTTTGTCAGGAACTGATTTCGTTATTCATTAATTATTCCATTATATCCGCTCACTCTTCGCATGGGGTATCTCTCCCTCCCCATACCATGGGGGGAGGGAGGTATCCCACACATTCATCGCACTGGCAATTCATTTGATATTTGAGCTTTGAACAAAAGCCACAAATGCCAACAGGGATTATCGCAACAATGCGGTTACGGTAACTGCTACTATTACTGTTACGTATAGAAGTACGCGAGTGTGCAACATCCGATGCAATTCATTTCATTTCATGCGATTCGATTCGATTCGAATTTCCTTTTCAATGAGACGCACTTCAAATTGCAATTGATCCCACTGTAGCGAACGAGTGAGTGCCCATTGCCGTCGTCTGCCATTGTCATTACTATTTGCGCTCGTTTAGGGCTCATGCTACGGCTTCCCTTGGTCCTGCTGCTGCTCATGCTACTCCTCATGCTCCTCCTCTTGGTCCATCGGCTGCTCCTTTTGCAGCGACTATAAGTGCATGGTAATGTTTTAAAAACGCGACACAGACGCGCCTGACGATAACAGCCAACAAAGCGAACCAAACACCAACCCCAGCCCCAGCCCCAGCCCCAACGAAGCGATGCCATATCAATTTTCAATTTCCCAACGCCAGAGCAAACTGTCACGGGTGTCAGAGACAGAGCAGCGACAGAGGAGCCAACGCGAGCAGCGCAAATCCAGACCAGACCCCTCCCACCCATTAGAAAAAATATCCAAATCAACAATGAAATGAGATTTGTTTCCATAGCACAAGAAGCCAAGCTGGAACTCGACTAAGGGTACACGAATACCCATTGCAGAGCAGTATGCAGTTGAAAGATACCAAGAAAAGCTTCGTTGAATTCCACCCGTACAAATTTAAGACTCAGCTCACAGATGGCACATCAAAACGTTGCCCAAAATGAACCAAATCCTCGTTTAACATCAATGTTTCCTTAGTCCATAATACCCGCTTGCTATCTCCATTTTACAGGGCATATGGCATTGGATGCATCGTGTGGCCAAGTGCCTGGACAGCAGTCGTTTATTGTCAACTCATTTGTTTGTCGCTTGGCCCAATTTGAACGTTTGATTTATGTCGAAAATATTTTAATTTTATTGGCACTGTCCCCCCACATGGCCATGCCGTCGGAGAAGCAGAAGGAGGCGGCAGGACAGGTGAGTGCCTCCCTGAAATGTGGGATAACCCAGATATTCGCACATGCAGCACACACACACACAGAGAAGCCTCCGCCTCTAGCCTCTCCACTCTGCACTCTCCTCTTGTCGCACTCTGCTGCATCTGTTTTGATAAACTGCATTGTTATGCGAAGCTCTTGCCGAATTTTAGGTAAATTTTTGGCCAAAACCCATCTCTGGCGTCCTTCGTCCTCTGGTGACATTCTGGCACATATTTGTGTGTCGAAACAAGAGCATCATCTCTCTCTCTCTCTTACTCTCTCTCTGTCTCTCTCTCTAGTAGTTTCGTACTTTTGTCCTTCCTTTTTTTTTTGTAATCAGCACAAAACACACAGTGTTTTTGGTCAGGCGTAAGTCCTTTAGATATTTTTTCATCATCAACATCAACATCATCATCGTTTTCATTTCATTCATTCACTCACTCATTCATTCCGTTTGAGGGGCAAGTCTTTCTAGTGTTTATGCCACAATGGACACATGTATTTTTTGCGAATTATTACAGATCCTTTGCCAAAGTATTTTCCATAAATGTTGTAGCATTTATTTTCTTTCTTTCATGGAATCACAATCTTTCAATGGAATCAAATTTAGTGGCACAACAGAAACCCAAAATAGAAAAATGACAAGTCGTTTATTTAATTGAAATTCATCCGACCATGGATCACAATTTGTATGCACACCGTAAAGAAAGAAAAGGAATGCCACTTTCCTTTGCAACATTTAATTACATTTGCACCTTGTTTTTTCTGGGAATATATACAAAAAGATTTTTTTTCTTCAATTGTTGTTTGAAATATTTACTCTTTTATGCTCTTCTCTACTATTTTCGAAAATATCTCAACTATTCTGAATTTAATTATAATGCAATAAATATTTAATTATTTCTCAGGATTTTCATTTCCGTTGAAAAGTTACTTTTAAATATTTTTAAAGAATTTAGCAAGTATTTTGATCATTTAATTGTGGCATTGCTCATGCCCCTCAAAAGTAGGCAATCATTTCTGAAGCACTTGAATTAGGAAATGCATCCCAGAAGTAGGCAATAATTTTTGGCAGCCTTAAATTAATACTTGCCACCCAAAGATGGATGGCCATTCTTACGTCCATCCATTCATCGTTCTCCTCCCTCTCACTCTCTCGTGTGTGTGTGTTTGTGTGTGTGCATTTGCAATCAAATTAATTAATTGGATGTGTTGTCTTGAGCAGCGATAGAGAGTCCTTCAATTAATCAAAATCAAAATTAAGCTAAAATCTAAGGAAAAATCAAGTGGAAAAAAAAGGAAAGTGTCCTCCTGCTCCTTCAGCCCCCTAAAAGGCTCATTAGGGGACACTGCTGACACACATTGATAACTGTAGCTGTATGTATGTATGTATGTGTGTGTGTGTTTTCCCCTAATTAACCCACTAATGCCATTTGCAGACGACGACTAAAAGTCTCTTTGCTAATTAAGCTCACAAAAACAAAAAAAATATGAGTAAAAAAATACAAAAATCATGAGGAAAAGAGAGAGAGAGATAGATAGAGAGAGGGAGCGGTAGGCGGTGGAAGATTTTCCTGCCTGCGGAAAAGGTCAAAGCATAAATCAGGAGGGTGGCTGCCTCTTGCTTGCCTGCCTGCCTGCCTGCAGGATGCAATTTCCCATGGCCTAACCCACTTTTCCTCGTTGCGCTTTTCCTCTCTCTCTCTCTTTGCCCTCTATCTGCCGCTGCTGTTGCTGCTGCTGCTGCTGCGAAAGGGGTCACACAATAAAGTTTTTCCATTTTCTCCTTGGAAGAAGAGAGTTTTTCAGAGCCGCAATTTCATTTACAAGTGCAAAAAAGAGGGTACTCTATCGTTTCTCAGGTGGAAAATTGAGATGAACTTTGGGTTTCGAGATAAACAGATCAATATCTGGAGATGTCATGGACGCTCTGCTGCAATGGATGCTTCATGATATTTGTAGCTTCTTTTCATGTATATAGCTTTTCCATAATTACCAATAATAATGCTTAAATCTTTAATAATCCTGTCATGCTGAAATTGTTGACTACTTTTGAGGGTAAGCAAAAGCTTTTGTCCAGATGGCTAGATCCCTCGATATCTAACCATCCCCCCCTGATATCTATATGCCTAGTTATATATCCAGAACTAGAGGGTATTACAGACTTCTATGGCACTTTTATTCTCTTCGTTTCGTTTAGTTTCGTTCTCTTTTGGTCAAACAACCAAAAAAAAAACATCAAATCTAGGCGCATATTAGTCAACGCTGTCGTGTCTTTCGACTGTCCTTCTGTCGCCCTGTGGCTCTTCTTCCTTTCTGGTGACACGATTCTCTTCTCCTTCTGCAGGGGTCAGGGGTCAGCAGTGGCTGCTGCTGCTGCACAATGTATTTCAAGTGGAGCGCGCGAGGCGAGTGCAAATAACATTACAAAAAAAAACCCACCCAAAAAAGACGACGAAACCACCGAAAAATATGGCAACGCTGCGGCGGCGACCTCATTGCGAGAGGGGGTGTGGGTGGAGCGCCAGAGTGGAGGATGCAAGTGTGTTCGAAGGGGGGAAGAGAGGAAGTGTACGGGGCAGCAATGACTTGTTTTGTCACTTTTTTCGGGGCTTTCTCTCGGTCTTTCCCTCTCTCTATCCGTCTCCCTTTCTCTGCCTCCCTGTTTCTCCCGCTTTCTCTCACTGTCTCTCTGTTTGTCTGTCGACACTTGGCGACCTCTGCCACAGCCACTGCTGCCTGCCTCCCTCTGCTGACATTTTCTCATTGTTTGCATTTGGCGCGCTTTTGTTTTTTTAACAAAACAAGAAACGAACGACAACAAAAAAAAAACATCAAGCAAGGCCTATGGATACCCTTTAAAAATGGGAAAGTTTCGAATGAATTTGTCATGCAGCAGTGCCCATCGGTTGCTTTGATTTCTAATTAAATCCCAGGATTGTCCAAAGGGAAAAACCAGAAGCCAATAAGAGCACGACTCGACTGGCATGATGGCCAGCAAGATAAGATCTCGGGAGATCATAAGAAACATATGTAGGATCCTCCAACTTCTTCTCTTCCCCTCTCGCGACGTGCCACATGCCACAAGCCTCATGTAATGAGTGCCCCTGGTGCCCTTGGTGCTGCTGTTTGTTGTTTGCTTTTACTGTTTGGCACCTCCGTTTGGTCGCTCCATTGAGTTGCTGCCCTGCCTGTGCCACCGTCCTGGCAGCCATTTTGTCATATTTGTGTGGCACCTTTGTCAAGGACGCGCGGCTTCTTCTTCCACGGCCTCCTGCCTTCTGCTGCATCTCCTCCTGCCCCTTCCTTTGGAATATTCTGCCTCTCGATTTGTTCTCCCTGCCCCGTACTGCCACTCGTTTCGTTTTTTTCCTGCCACATTCCAAACATTCCATCAAGTGTGGCCGCAAACCTCCCAAAAGAAATGTTGCCTCTGTTTTGCTGCTGTTGCTGCTTCTGTCATGTTTTTTCTGTGGTAATAAGGGAAATAAGGGAGGGAGGGAGGCGATGGGTGGCAGGAAAGGAGGTGGCAGCAGGGATGGCAGACCGGAAGTTGTGCAAAATTTAAAACGGAAGTCAATTGTCAGACATTCAGCGATGGCCGCCGGAAGTGGCAGCATGCAGCAGCAGCAGCAGTGGATGCCGCAGCATGTAGCATGCATCAGCATGGACGCCATATTGGTTGCGACTTTCCCCCTTGAGCTCTCCTTCTCTCTGCTGCTCTCTCTCTCTCTTTTGCTGCTCCTCTGGACTTGCCATTCTCCGCTTTTATCCTCTCATTTCTCCATGATTTCTCCTCCCCTTTTTCCTTTATTCTTTCCCTTATTTTTGCTTTTGTTTTCATTGAGTTATTGGCGCATTCATTTGCCATACGCGCCGAGTTGCAAGATTTATGCCACCGCCACCGTTGCCACTGCCCTTGCCGCTGCCGCTGCCGCCATGTGTCATGTGGCTAAAAACAAAACCCAGAGACCGTGCCACATGCCACACACACATACACAAAAGAGGGTGGAGGAGGAGAGGCCCAAAAAAATGTGTTTAAAAGCCTTCTCCTCCTGCAATAGAAAACAACAAACAAAATGGTGAAAACAACCAACAAATATGTTCTCCGCTCCGCACAGCGATCTTTCCCACTCCACCTTCCTCTCTTCTAGGCCACCCTTCACGCCCTTGCCTGGAACATTTTTACATCATTTTTGCAGCCCACAAATTTCGCATTTTCGGAGACATTTGCAATTGGAATTTGAATTCAAAAACCGAAAACAGAAAAACAAAAGAATATTTATGAAGGATATTTAATCTGGCTAAAAGCCTCCCGTCCCACCACCACATCATCCCTTTAAGGGCTCTCCTTCTCCCACTTTTTTCCTACCCATCATAATCTACGCTCAACTGTGGGAGTACCCTGGAAAACGAGGAGTACACTCGTAAGAGTAGCGCGACTTTGGAGGCTAAACAAGCTAAATATGTTTTTATTTCTGCAAGGAATTGGCACTGAATAGGCGTTCAACGGGGCGTAGTACCTTGGAGAAGGATCAACTGTTCCTTAGATTTTATTTACTCTCATTCAAACCTTTGTAAAAGGTGGATGTTGATGCCGCAAAGCTGTGAACATAGTTCCAGATAATTTTTGTGGCACTTCAAACATTATCAATAGAACTTGGACAGAAAGAAAATATACCATGCGGGTATCCAGATGTTGATAGATTCTATAGAAGGTAATGTATATCCACATGGAAGACAAATTGTTACTAGTATTTCCAGGAAACTAAATCGATATGCAGAACGTGGGGAGATACCTACAAACATATGTATGTATGTAAATTGGTGTGCAGGTAAATTGAATACACCGATAGGAAAAAGCCCTGAAAATTTAATATTTTCACTCATTTATGCCATTGATTTTCATCCAAGAGTAGTTCTATTAATATTGAATATTTTGCATTTATATTTTGATATAAATATGAAAATATTTAAATATAATATATTTTATATTTAATTTTAATATATTTCATATTTAAATTTAATATATTATATTTATTTTAAAGTGTTTTGTATTAAGATTAAATATGAACGTATTAAAAAAACCATTTTAATACATTTATATTTGAATGAAAGTGAATTCTATTTAATTTTACTATGTTTGTATTTAAAAATCGCATTTTAAATTCAAATATGATTGTAGATAATTTTCTTTGTTTTTTTTTCTATCAGTGTATGAATGGTACCCAACAAGCCCCCATAATTGTACAAGTTTTCTTTAAAACTAGTACCATTAATTGAGTAAATAAAACAAAAATAATACAAATATTTCCCATAACTTTTATAATTTTCTTAAGCATTTGCATAATTTTGAATCCAATAAGATAGTCCATAGTTTTCCCATGGATTTGCTTACCATTTGCCATCTGCTGTCAAACCGCCCACCTCCCTCTCTTTATCTCATGCCTCGCGCACTCTCTGCTCCTATCAATTGAAATTATCTGACAAATGGCCATAAAATAATGATTTATTTCCCATTGATTTATTCCGCAAAAGCCAAAAAGCTAAACACAAAATGAAAAACTTGACAAACGAGAGACAAATTGTTGCTCATTCGAGTGGAAACAGAAATTGTGTGGCAATGCCCAAAATGTTTTGCCAATTAAAACTAAATTAAAGTTAATTTTGATGTGCAATTAAATGTGGATCTGCTGACGCGCAGAGTCCAACGACAATGCCGCCGCCCCCCCTCGGCGACCCCAACCTTTGACCTCAGCAGGAGGCCGGCTAGGGTGGGGGTGGGAGCCAACACAAGTCGTTTATTATTTCGCTGCATGGCCTGCTGTTGCCACTGCCACATGCCGCATCATAAATAAATTTCGCAGTGCATTTAACGGGAATTGCGGGAATCCTCCCCGTCCGTCCAACCCCCAAGGGGATATGCGATGTCCATACGATATTCATGGACTACAATCCATATATGTACTCTCTCGTACACACCCTCTCCTCCTCCCCCCCCCCCTCGCTCTTTATTCATGCACATATCTACGATATATACAGATATATATTTATATCTTTATCTCACTGTCTATGTGTCTGTGTGTGTGTGTTTCGTATCTGTGTGTATATTTATCTCTTGATTTACTGTCCATCCACCCTGCCTCTTGCCACTTGCCTACTGCAATGCAATGCGATGCTGCCTCCTGCCGCAGGGTCATCATTACGGCCATTGTAACAGAATACAGGGTATCCGCTTCATAAAGGATATAAACAGCCTTTGGATACCATAAACTACAGCGTTTTATCTTTTTTACATGTAATTATTTAATTCCGATTATAATTGGAAACAATCGGAACTAAAAACTTTGTGGCATCCATCCACCCAATTTAAAAGATACACAGCTCAGATTTGCTTATCTCGTGGTTCATGTCTGCATATTCTCTGCCTCAATGCCCAAAATCCAAAGACTTTTACAGCCACAGAATAAGTCTTAGGCACAGGCATCCAAAGTTGTATTTAATTCCAGCATACCATTCTTTTTTCTTCTTTTTCCAGCATACCATTATTTTTCTCTCTTTTCCAGCATACCACCAATTCCCTGTTGTAACCATTTTTCAGTGTCAATTCCTTAGAGCACCCAAAACAATGTCCATTCTTTAGCCATTATTATTTTCCAGGGCATTCCCTTAGTTGAGCCAAGGATTTCAGAGTAGCCACAGAGAGAAAGAGACACAGAGAGAGGCATTTTTCATGTCTCTGGACTTTCGCTGATGAGTTGAAAATTGTGAAATTTAATGCGCTTGCAAAATTTATTCATAATTAAATATAAATTTATGCTCAATTGTGGTTTTAACACACGATGCAACACGAGTGGGGGGGATGCGATTCGTTTCGTTTCGATCCACCCACACACACACACACACAGAGCTTGCATTTTCTTGCATCAAACAGCAACAGCCTGCTGCAGCAGCGGGTACAAATGCCATTTGTCAACTTTTTCGCACACACACAAACAGACAGACAGAGAGACAGACAGACAGACAGAGAGACAGACACATATCATAGATTTATGTATTCATATTGCCACACACACACCATTGGAACCATTCCATCACCGTCCATCAACGTCATCATTAGAGTTGTTTCCAGCAAATTAATTCCACAGCCAATCCATATAACAAAAGAATCAGTAAAAATCAGTAAAAATAATTGAAGAAAAAAACAGAAAAGAAATCATTTTAAAATTGGTACAGGAATTGTTTTGCTGCCGATCCCTGCCATGAATCCATCCATGCTGCAATCCTTCACTGAGTCACAGTTTCAATCAGAGGATCGCAGCCCCTTCTTCTGCAGAGAATCTAGTCAGGATTATTCTAGATTTGCTATCTAAATGATTACCGTTGAGGGTAACTCTCTCCCTTTGGGATATATCTGTCTGCCAATCGATATGCTGTGAATGCAATATGCCATGCTGTGTATCCGCCAACGGGCCTATTAAATCCATCAAAAATGTGATACAAAAAATATTTCATAATAAATGATTTGCGATTTCCAAAGTAGCGATAAAGGCCGACCGACCGACCGTCCCCGCCCACCATTTCCTTACAGCGGCAACAACAATAAAGTTTAATAACCCAAAAGGAATTCGAAGCGAGCAGAGGAGGAGGAAGAGAAGGTGGCAGGAGTTGGGACAAACGCAGGAAGAGTGGAAGTGAAGTAGCGAAGAGCGGACGCGACGCGTGTATAATCAGCATCATCAGCGACATCAATTTGTTTTGCCACACCCCCCCCCAACGGCCCAACGTTCCGGATATTACGTCCCCCACACCCCGCTCTCTCTCTCTCACCCACTCTCACTCTTTGGGCCACTAAGTGCCGTTAGACGAAGTGTAAATGACGTGTAAATGGGCAAAAGAAAGAAAAAATCCCCCCACACAAAACAGAGAGGAAAAGTATATTTTTGGCCCTGAAAATATATGTATGTATTTTTTTTGTTATAAATATAATTTATGATTGAAATACAACAAAACTTTCTATATATATATGCACATAAATATGTAGGATATTAATTCTCTGGCGATTAACAATGGAACGACAACGAATGCGGTTGACTCCATCGCGAACTCCTCTCAGACGATACTTGAAAAAGTTTTGAAAAAAAAGCCCCACACACACAAACAAACAACTTTGGAACTTTAAAGGTGCGAGAACAGAGAGAGAGAGAGAGAGAAAGAGAGCGGGTGTGTGGGAGAATTCATTGAGAGAGAGAAAGACCTTTCTACAAATTTTTTCGAGTTGTGTTAAACTTTTGGGGGGCTTTTAATTTTCATAAATCAAAATGCGCTTTTCAATTGCTTTTCCTTTTGTTTAAAACAGAGAAAGAGAGAGAAAGAGCAGAGGTCCTTCAAAAGTAATAGTCTCCACTGTAATAGAGCTGGGGAGTGGGGGGAGGAGTGACCTTTCAGCAGCGGCATAGGGTATACGGATTGGCTCTTGCAGCAGGCCAAGTCTCACTGTAATAGAGGAGATTTTCTGCAACGGAATAGGTGATTATTTTTTTCATAATTAAAACATAAATTTTATGTGAAAAGGGAAAAGCAGGAGCAAGAAAGCAGAAAAAAATAAGAAAGAAATGGAAGCAGGACGAGAAGAAGCAACTTTTTGGTCTCTCTTCTTGGAATTCTTTTAAATAATTTATTAAGCAATTTGTTTCACATTTAGATGAGGGAATATTCATTGCAATGTAAAGCTTTCTGAGGCATGAAAGTGCTGTTCCCTTCAATTATTCTCCAATTAAGTGGAGCGCCCTACTCCTACCACCCTCCCTACCCATTTTCCGATGCAATTTCCACAGCAATTCCCTGTCGTTGCTACTTGATTTGATTTGATTTATGGCCCGCCGTTGTATGCAACAGCGAATGCTTTGCAAATGACTTAATATTTATGGAAAACATTACCACCACGGCCACATATCCTTTCCACTCAGCAGATCCCTGCCACACCATGCCACACACACTCCTCTCTGCCATCGTTTTATGCTCTTTTAATTTTCCCCAACCACCCAGAGGCATCAGGCATCAGGCTTTACTTCGAAAGCGTTTTACCCACCCACCCATCAGAGGCATCAGGCACTAGGCTTTCCAGAGGAAGGATAAAGCATATTCCTGATCCAAAGACTTTTCTCTTATAGTAAGACTTCTCCTCCTGCAGAAGATTTCCCTATTAAGTTTTGTTCTTCAATCGATTCAATCGAGGGTATCAAACGAAAGACCTCTCTCTCTCCATTTGCTTCGTTGTTTTCTGGTCTCGGTATCTGTTTCTCTTTTCCTTTGCTTCTATCGTGGCTGCACCTCCTGCCAGACGCTGCACTGGCGGTGTGTGTTTTCCTATGGATGGGTGAGTGGTGACGGGGAGTGGGGAGGCTCTGTCTCAAGGGCGCCACAAAAACCGCGACATACGAGACGAACCCACTCCTCCTGCTCGCTCGTCAGCGTGATGCGAGCGGCGGGGTGGGAGGGCAGACTGCGGTTCAGCTTTCGTATTGCAATAACAAAAATTTCAGAGCTAAAATCAAAAAGTTTCACGAGTGAAATTTCGCACAAGTTTTGCACAGATTTACGGCTTCAGGAAAAACCTAAGGGGTGAGTGGTCGGTACGGAGCTAACTGAAGGAGTTTCTTCATGAAATTAGCTATCCATAAATTTTAAAATTTAGAATTTCATTCGCCATTTGCTAGCAGGGACTTTGCCACTGCTCTGTTCACCGGTCTGCACATTTCCGCTACGTCTGTCGTCTATCGCTGGCACAGGCATCAGACTCACACCCATGAGAATCCTAGAGGGGGCCACCAAAAGCTAACCTTGAAATGTTTGCTTTCTCTCTGTGTCTCTCCTCGCATCTTCCTGTGTCTCCCTTTGACATCCTCTGTGTGTCTTCTCCTCTGTCTAACTCTCATGGCTGCTGCTGCCAAACAGCAGCAGTATAAACGGATGTGACAATTGAATTGGCAGTAGTGTTGTTGTTGCTGTTGCTGTAGCCCCTCTAACTGTAACTGCAACTGCAACTGTAACTGTAACCCTGGCAGCGCTTTGGCTTTAGCTTTTAGCTTTAGCCTTTGATGCCAGCTCCAACATCTCCTGCTGCCTGCTGCCTGCTGCTGCTGCTGCTGCAGCTCCTGTTTCTGTTTCTCCTTTTGATTTCTGATTTTTAAATCTCTTTCCCTCTTTTCTCTCTGTCTCTCTGTACGGCTCGACTTTCGCAGCAGCAGCAGCAGCGGAATATGTCAAGCCAACTTTGGTTTGGACGACAACTCTGGCAGCTTAAGCGAGAGTACAGTCCCGTCCCCCGTTCTCCGTTCCGCTTTTCAATCCAATTCATTTCAATCGAATCCAATTCGAATCCCCTACAGCCCCTCTCTCCCTCTCCCTTCAGCCCCATTTGCTTATGGTTTCAATTTTGATTCGTTTACAGATTTTTACACTTGCAAAAATTAGCCAAAACATTTATGAAAATTTTGTGGAAAGTTCAATGAAAAATATTCCAATAAAAATATTGGGAAATTTTTAATAAAATTTGGTTTAAAATAATTGCCTTGTTAAGATCAGAAAATTTGGCATATTTATTTATTTTGTTAGAGTGTAGAAAACAACATCCCAGTCCCCTCAAAGGAGGGTGGGGGGTGGGCAGATAGGAGCCCCTGATAGCAGTGCGAGTACGAGAGTACGAAGTAGCAGTTACAGTTACAGTTACAGTTGGAGTCAGCACTGACGGACAGTTAGATGGACAGACAGACAGATAGTTAGATATGGGAAGGATGGGATAGACGTATGCATGGCATGGGACTGGGGACAGGGGAGAGATAGAGCCAATGCGAGAGAATCTGTCGATAGTTTTCGCATTAGAAATGAAATTGGAAGCCACTTGGAGGGGATTGGCATTTAGGGTGGGAGTTTTCATGGTGTGGCGGTGGGGGGGTGTGTGCTTGTGTGTGTGTAAGCTGCTCAGATAACAGTAGGATTTTTGCTTTGTTTGAGCGGAGAGTGTATTTTTCACAAATATTTACAAAGTGTAAGGCACTTCTCAACATTTAGATACACACTCCTCTCCCCTCCCCAACCCACCCTGATACCCCTTCAGCAGCATTTCCATTCCCCGCTAAAGCTCCCATCATCGAAAAGGGAAAACAATTTGAATGGCATCCATTTCACGGTTTATTCTAACCGAATTGATTTCTGTACTTGAAAGGCCACTCAATGACCTCTCCACACAACCTCAGTCACAAATATCTCAAGTCAATTGTTAAATGAAAAGTCAAGCGTCAAATCATTCAAACAATTTTCATTCTTTTCTATCTACTGTTTCTTTCTGTTCTCAAATATTTAAATATAATCCAGAGGTCAAGACGGAAATCGAGTGGGAAATCGACTGAGTGGGAGAAAGAGTGAGAGAGAGAAACAGAGGGAGAGAGAGGCTGAAAAATTGAAAGCAAATAGTTTTCAGATAAACAAACAAAAGTCCTTTCCTGTCCTGTCGTATCCTATCCTGTCAGCAAAAGGATATTTGAAAAGCTTGTGAAATTTCTGTCTGGCAAAATGAAGGCAAAAATGCAATGCAACAAAAGTTGTGCGCATTTGTCTGCGGGGCTTCCTTTCCACCATTTCTGACAGCCATTTAATTGTTAGATTTCGATGGAGATTGATGAATTGGATGGGTAAGTGGGGGAGATATCATCAGCGGAGGCAAACAGGAGAGAGAGGATGCTCTCTTTTCGTACGCCACACGCCGCAAAGTTTTTAAATTTAAAGAATATAAAGATTTTCGCAGAATTAATGTACAACGATAGAAAAAAGCCATGAAAATGTAATATTTTCACTAATTTATGCCATTAATTTTCATCCAAGAGTGGTTGTATTAATATTGAATATTTTTCACTTACATTTTAATATAAATATGATAATATTTAAATACAATATATTTTATATTTAATTAAAATATATTTCATATTTAAATTTAATATATTATATTTATTTTAAAGTGTTTTGTATTTAAATTTAATATATTTTATTTATTTTAAAGTGTTTTGTATTAAGATTAAATATGAACGTATTAAAAAAGCCATTTTAATATATTTATATTTGAATCAAAGTGAATTCTATTTAATTTTACTATGTTTGTATTTAAAAAACGCATTTTAAATTCAAATATGATTGTGGTTAATTTTAATTTGGTTTTTTTCTATCTACGCATAATATACCTTACAAGTACCTTGTATGTATTTAGATAAAACAAAGGCTATTTTATAAAGTTGATCTCTCATTTTTTTCGAATTTTTCCCAGAATAAAGTTTTAGCTTAAGATCTCTACAGACGAAGCAGCAGTTGTAATCCCCTTTCAAGTAAAAATATCAACACTGTTAAGACACTTTAAAACCTCCCGAGGCACTCATAAAATGATGATGTTATTCACAATTTTTAAATTCATTTCCCATTCATAATTCTAATGCGTATCAAATTCTATAGAATTCTCAGGGGTACAAAAATCCCACAAATACTCGTATTATTAGGCTTTTTGCGTTTTAACGTTCTCGGGGGAAAAAAAACGAAAATCTTTTTATAATTATACGGATCGTCACATCAATCATATATAATGTATGCCGCTTATTCTCTCGATTCTCCCTCTGTTGAAGGTCTTCGTTTGACAAAAAATATATATTAAAATCTGTACAAAAATGAGCGGAAAACGTACACTAGAGAGGGAGAGGGAGAGAGAGCGAGGTGTTGTTGTGTCGAGGCGACTGTTGATAATAGATAACCTTTAGGGTCACAGGCAGCAGTCGCAGTCCACTATCTGTTCGTACAAAATAAATATGTAGATGTACGAATATTCTACGACTAGTTTGGTCTGGCTGCCTTTGTCTGTGATTCTCTTCTGCTCTTTCTGTATCTTGCCACACAGCTTGCGGCTTCTTAACCAATCTACACGTAATCCAATTGTGCCTTCATCTGCCTTCCGTCCACCCAGAAGCACTTCAACAATTGTTTTTGATTATTTAATTTGCCAGACTTTTGCTTTGGCTTTGGCTTTGCCTTTGATTTAGTTTCAGTTTCGTTTTGTTTCATTTTCCCCTGATTCACAGACTCACAGTTTCTCATTTCTCATTTCTCCATCTCTAAGCCCAAAAAAAGGGATAGAGGGCAGTCCTTGAGCAGCAGACCACAAGATTTGTCTCTCTCTCTCTTTGTTCCTCTGCCTAGATCCCTTCTTTCTTGCCAAGGATTTCCTTTTCGCTTCACAGATTTTTCCACCGTCCCCATCCGACCCGCTGTTCTTTTACTACTTTTTGCTTATGATTTAGTCCCTGCCGCAGTTCTGGGTAGGACCTTGAAAATATTGTCAGGCGCATTGTTACCAAAATGTTGTTTTTGGCCCCAAAAAGACCGCAACACAACAAATGCCACGGCTGTTGCCACACTGCCGCACCGCGACGCTGCCCCCCACACTGGGGAACACAACACACAAGTGTCGTGGCTGGAATGAAAATGGATGCAGGGTAAACGGTACCACAGATGGGGGATATACTCGAATATTTTTCATTGTATCAAACTTACACAATGATGATTCTGTCTTCCATTTCTTCCTTGTTTTCTAGTAACTTTTTCTTGTACGTTTTCTCTTAATTTTTTCTAGAATTAGTTTCATATTCGTAAGTAATATTCTACTATTTTTGTGGCATAATTTGCAGTCATTTTCTGGCCTGTATTAATTCTAAAATATTGAAAATTCTCTTCTTACACTTTAAAAATTCATTTAAAAAATGTTGGGATATCAAAAAGGTCGACTCATAAAGTCGACCATTTTCTGTTTGTCTTTTTTCTTGCTTGTTTTTGGTCCAAACGTGCAACATGGCTTGCAACATTTCCACCTCAACCGTTGCACTGTTCCCTGCTCTGCAGCTCCTTCGTCCTGCTCCCCGTTTACCACCCCTTTTGTGGCCTTTGTCTTTGTGCATTTGGCTTGACAGTCGTCGCAGTCGCAGTCACAGTCGCAGCAACCAAAAAGTGCGCTCTGAGCTTTTCCACTCGGGGTGGGGCTGGAGGGCTATGGAAATTTCTACGTATAAAATTTCTACAAAGTCCTGTTTGTCTTTGGAGATCTTTAATTTGATTTTTTTTTCTTCTAAAAAATTACTACGAAGAGGAATAATTTGTATGGTTTGCAGCAGGAAGTTTTAAATAAAGTCTCTGCTTGGATCTGCAAGGGTATCCTCAAACGGTATCCTCAATTCCGCTCATGGTTCTCCTTCTCCTTTTTGTTCCTATTTGAGCTTTTGTTTTCTGTTGCTTCTTCTCTTTGTCTCGTTGTTCGTTGTCGCTTTGCCGATTTCTCATGCATTACCCATTTTCTTTTGCGGGCCTCTTTCTCTTCCCCTGACTACTTTCCTGTCGTTGCCCCGGTCGGCGCTTCTGGGGCAACATTTGTTCCCATATGTGGCAATAAACGTTGCAACCAAACACACAAATCTGAGGCGAATCATTCAAGGGGTGGGGGCTTCAAGGTCAGCAGCCACAAATAAAACTTCGCTTCAGAGACAATTATCTCTGTGTTCTCGTGGCATAACTTTCAATCGGAGCTAATTGTTTCTGGAATCGCGGGGGAAAACTTTTCCCAAAGCAAATGGGATGGGGGCGCTTCGGCGCTCGCATAAATAAAATTAACTTTCTGCCCAAAATAAAAGTTGCAAATAATTTGCGTGGAGTGCGGCGTGGAGTTCAGTTGAGTTATAATCGAAAATAAATTAGCTTCATTGGAAATTACTTATACGAGAGAATGCAGCGGGGCGGCAGCGGCGACGGCAACGGAAAGTTTCTCTTTTGGCCAAGCATGGAACAAGTTTTCCGTTGTGTAGTTTTTCCCGGGAATCATTTTGCATAATAACGAAATAACGATATAACGATATTTTTGAGGCAAAGAAGCAAAAGGATTTAATTGATTTTGATCGATGGAGCTAGTCGTTTCGGTCTTCGTTTAGTCGTTGGGCCAATCTCCATTTCAATTTCGAATTTCAATTTGAGTTTCAGTTTCAGCGCTGCAGCATGGAACATGCCACATGCAACAGCACAGATTCGCATTCATTCATGCTGGCTTTGACTTTGACTTTGACGGATTGCGGACCTCAATAATTGCTGCAAATGGAGCAGAGCAATGGAGGTAGATTTTTCTTTACTGTAGAGGGTAGAACCCTCTAGAATCTTTTTCAATTCTAGATGCTATTTTCTATCTACTAAGTTTACAGAAAAAAGAAACATTTATTCTATTTTATTCCATAGTTTCAGATTTAAAGCTAATCCCATCAGCAATGCTACCTCCAAAAAAATGCAACTTTTTTGTACCTTTTGTACCCTTTTTCGAGAGGCTTGAAAACCACTTCAATAACCCACTTTTCCGGCAACTCTATAATAACTCTATAAATTCTACAGCTGAATGATTGCCCAAATGTCAAGAAAAAGTTTCAAGGGGAAATTCCCCATGGCAGGAGGGAAACAAAAAAAAAACAAAAATTCCAGAAACCAAAAATGGAAAAGTTTTTTGCCCACTTTTTCCAGCCGCATTTCCCGCATCAAGCATTTCCCCCTGATTGATTTGTCAGCCGCCAAGCCTCATGCCGCATGCCACATGCCAAACCACACACACACACACACACGACGAGTGGGGAAGCCATAAGCACATTAGGCTCTCAAGATTTCCACATGAAATGCGGGGCACACAACAAAAGTCGCCTGCAAATTAATATGCAACGCGAAAAGGGAGGTCTGGGTCTGCCCCATCAGACTTCAGCCCACGTTCCACGCTCCACGCCCCTATTCAAAGTTAGTTAGAATGACTAAATAGTAACACATACTGACCTGTGACCTACTCTCCATCCACGGAGGAGTGTGTTGCAAGACGACACGCAGTTGCAGGAACGGCAGAGCGGCAGAACGGGAGTACGTTGCAAGAACGGGAACGTAGCACAGCGGTGGGCGGTAAACAAAAACAAAAAAAAATGTGAAGAAACAAAAACAAAACAACAAAAAATACAATATAGAAAATTTTGTTATAGAAAAAATTGCACTTTATCGCCCCTATGTCGCCCTGCAATGTTGTTCCGGAAAACTCCCAATAGCAAAAAGCGGAAAGCATTGAAGGTGAAATTTTCAACAAGAAATAGCGAAAACAATTCAATTTTCCGGTAATTTTTAGTTCAAAATGTTGAAATAAGATTAGAGTTTTTAAAAGACAAAAATTAGGTTTACTTTTAAAATTTCAATCTTAAAAAATCCGCGAATACTTCTAGGCTTGCCGGACGCTAATTCCTTAGAGTGTTTGGCCGCTTTTCGAAAACCGATTTTGGAAGTTTTCTGGAACGTAACGTGGTGGGGCGCGTGGCATATACATATGTACATAAATGATGTATGTATTTGTGGCTTGAGTTTTAGGGCTCGACCGCCGACGGACGACAGGACGACCGTACGGGGGCCGCACTGTTTGAAGTCTCCGTAAGAGGAAGATAGTGAGGAAGAGGGTCCTGCTCCATGGTCCTTGGAAGCCGGAACACGCGATGGTTGGAAGAACGGTAGGGATTCCATGGAGTAGTGCTCGAGAAGGACGAGCTGGAGCAGGAGGAGGAGGAGGAGGAGTATGGGTAAAATGGGAATTGGGACTTAGATCTAGAGTTCTGGCGGTGTTCTCGGGGGTTTTACTGGTGGGGGGGAGGGGGGGGAAGCCTGACTTTTATTCTGACGGACTGTTGCGTGTTTTGGAGCCAACAACTGCGACGTACTCTCGTTGCTATTGTTGTAGTTGTTGTTGTTGTTGTTACGAGAGGGGTTTATGTACATATATGTATATACTTTCTATTGTATTATATTTTATATGCTTTGACAAAGCCCCCAAGCCACTTAGACAAACTGCTTCAACTTTCAGGCGGCACTGACTGGCTCTGCTCTCCTTCTTCTTGTTGTTGTTGTTGTTGTTCTTGCTGGTTATTATTGTTATTTAATGTTTATAGTTCGCCGAACAAGATGCGATATGCCCCCATATGTATGCCTGAGGGGTACATATGTATTCTCTTCTTCTCCCAATCCACCTCCTTCTGCACTCCCTCTCTCTCTCTCTCTCTCTCTCTCTCTCCACACCACTCGATTGAAGGCGTAAGAAAATACATTATAAGCCAATGATGTGGTGCACTCGTATGTCCCGTATTACATTACCGTACACTTGGCACGACACAAGGAGGGAGAGAGCCCCCCCTCTCTTTCACAGAGAAATTGGAACACACTCAAAACAAAGAGAGAGCGAGCGAGCGAGAGGAATGATTTCATTCTTTCAAGCAGTGCGCAAAATGAGAAAACGAAATGGAAGTCTTTCGTTTCGCCGGCGGCTTCCTTATCGCCTCACGACGATTGATCCCCAAGGGCACAGTTATATGAGCGCCCCGCCCCGCACGTTGGCAGATTTATTGATTAGAAATCAAAATGTGTGGAAATTTCTATGATCATGAATGTTGGCATGATCTTCTATGAGCATTTTGTGGGTATTTTTTTTTTGCTGTCTCAAATTTTAAAAGTGAATGATTCCTTTAAGAAATTGCGAATTTCCTATAGAAGGAACACGGAACTTCCATTGAGTGCAAATGTCATATATTGCCCTTGAAAAATTCCACAAAATTTCAATGTGCAAAAGTTCAATGGCATTTTTTACCCTCTTGAAATTAGCTTGAAATTGGCCATAAACTTAGATACTTTTGAGTTACTTTTTACCCTGCTCATTGCACTTTATTGTTGATTTTTGTGCTGTGGAAAACATTTCAATTCCTGGCAATTGAAATCATTCAATGGAATCGGCAACAAATTGCCATTTGGAATCGAATCATTTGCTAATTAAAGCCACAGACAGAGGAGAGAGAAAGAAATACAGGCAGAGAGCGAGACAAATGACGATCTCACGATCAATGCGAGCACACACGTGATATACTATATAAGAAAGTGGCGACGAGCAGATGAAATGTGTATGTAAATATTTTAATTGATCCCCAGAGGACAACAGCAACAGCAACAATAGCAAACGAGTATTACGCGAGTATTTCTTAATAATCTCAGGTTGGAATTCACTTTATTTTCTTGTTATTTTGTTTTGTTTTAATCACTGTTGTTTTTTTGTATTTAGCTGCTAGATGATTCAATGGCGCACACACACACAGTAAAAAAAAATTATAATTAACAATTCTTAAAAAATATCTAAAACGGAGAAAAAAATCCCAAATCATTAGCACTTTTAATTGTCTTTTTTTATATTTTTTGTGTCGGTTTCTCGTTTGTGTTTTGTAGGTTTTTGTGTTTGAAATCGCGCTTTTTGGAGTGAAATCACCGCAGTGGCAACAGTAGACGGCAGGCAGACCAAGACCAGAGCAGACTCTCGAGCTTTACGTACGTTTAAAATTGCGTCAAATTGCGTCAAAATCTGTTTGGGGGCCGGGAACAAAGTCGCTCGAACAAGCTGTAGACTGTTTGCCGAAAAAAAAATACACCTCCGACACCTTCGATGCTCCACTGTGGACTGCGAGGCGCCAAAGCGCCAAAAACCGGTCTCGTCTCGGTTGCCGCCAGTTGTTGTGCTTCGTGGCGCTCGTGTTGAATCGTTTTTCGTTGTCGTGCTCGGTGTTCGGCTAACGGCCTTCGGGCCTCTTTCGCTGTTCGCTGCGCTCTGGCCTACCCACCCACCACCACCCCACTCCCCGCCGACACTCCATCAGTGTTTTCAATGCCAAGCAAAAGCAGCTGTTCTCCAGCATGCATTTTGTTGCTGCTGCTTCTCCTTCTCCGTGTGCACTCCCAGAGGTAATGCATTCGCTCACTCGTATACCCTACAAATGCAAGTGCAAGGGGTTCATTTTTTGGGGCTCATTCTTTGGTGTTTACTGGAGACAATTTCATGATCAAACTCTTCTGAAACGTTCACTTCTTTCCATACTCAATATGAAGCATTCATTGACTCATTCTCTCACACTCTGTTGAACATCGTACAGTCATAGGAATAGACAAATGAGAGGCAAAGCCACAGCAATAGAGAGAAGAGAAGATCTCTTGCACTGAGCACTGAAATTTCATAGCCCATTCTCTGGCTGCAAGAAGAGAAAGCTCTGTTTTATGTTCGTCAATGAAGCCGCATTGTCCCCACGAAATACGCTCTTGGCTCTCTTGGCTTTGTTGTCTAAAATAATTTTACATACGAAATTTGTAGAAAAATCTATCATGATATTCTATGGATTCTCCTCTCCAGCTGCTTCATAAACTCTAAACACTCACCTGCCTACCCTGCACAGACATAACGGGTTTCACAACTGGATGGCAGGCAAAACGAAAGACGGAACAGACGGAAACAACAGTGGGAATGGCGACATGGAGCAAAGTTTGCTTGCCGTTGAGAAATGAGTTTAATTGGGAATCATTAAGGAAAGCTGTGCGCTCTAAGCGAGTGCGAGTGAGAGGCGAGACGCCTATGATCCCTACACACACACAAACACACACACACACACACACACACACACACAATAGAAACAAAAGATTTTTTCTAATTCCTAATGAGTTATTCCTGGCCATTACATGAGCAGAGAGCATCGTTATCAGTGGAGCAGACTGGACGCAGCTCCAGTTCCACTTCACTCCAGAGAGAGCGCATTAGAGTCGTCGTCTCCCTTTCTGCCTTTCCTCATTCTCTTTAACTGTTTACTGTTTTTGTTGATACTGTAATTATGAGTGTGGGGTATATTGTTTTAAGGGATAATATATGCCGCTTAGATATATTTGTTTACACCCAAACTATTCCATAAAGACCTTAGTGGCTGCCCCTTTTAGATATATTTTAAATATAGCAAAGAGGCGTACTAAAATTTGTGTCATCTTGTTTTACAGGTACATATGTATGTATAATCCTAACTTTAACTGATAAGATATGTCTGAAATTTTTAAAAATTAAGATATATGTATGTAGCTTCTAACGATATGTTGAAAATCATCTTGGTTAGACGATAAATCGACTACAAATATTCACCCTTTGGGTTCCTACATTTCTGGATAGATTTGTGACTCATATACGAAGGGGAGCTCTAATCTAAAGATATGTATTATTTTTAATGGATTAATCTAGTCCCTGGAATGTGTTCTCCTTTGATTCCTTTGCCCTTTGTCTGTCTAGCGGAGGTACACCCATAGTCGCCTCTCTCTCTATGCACCTTTCATAGTACTTTTATATGTATTTACGTTGCTGTTTTTTTTGTTGTTTTGTATTTCAAGTTCAACATGTGCCCCCGATCCGGCACCGGACACTCGCTGCTTGTTTAATTTTAATCATACATAAAACAGACGAGACAAGGCAGCAGCAGCAACCAGCAGCACATGGAACGAACACATTGTACTATTGTTGTGGCTTTTTGTTACATTTTAATGTTATGCGGCCTTTGTTTCGTTTCAGTCGTCGTTGTTGTTGTCTGTATTTTGGATGCACATGTACATATAGTACATATATATTATGATTATATTTCGTTGCTTCTTAGGCCCCTAATGTCCTGCTATATAGTAGGTATGGGCTGAAATATCCCACTCGTACATAGTCCTATATCAGGAGAGATAAATGTCGCAGTAATGTAATGTAGTAATGTAATGTAATGTAGTCCATTTGCGACAAATATGCGACCAAAAAGATAGAAAATTATACTCGGACAATGGCTGAAAATTTTTCGCATATTCATGACCGAATTACCCAGATTTTTGGAGGGCGAGCACAGCCAGCCCAGCCTAGCAACACTCTCATATGCCATGTGGAGGCACCAGGCACTGGACAACACCCCAGACCCAGTTTACCAGTTCCAAGTTGCCCCACCATCCTCCTACCCAGTCACCCATTTGTGTGGACAGAGCAAAACAAACAGAACCATTGGCACAAGGCACGCAAATCTCGGCTATGACCAAAATATTTGCCAAAGTTCGTTGGGAAGTCCTACAAAAAATGGCAGCCCTGCGAAAGAAGTAAAGAAAGAACTCCATTGTGGCCATAAAGACACGCGGAATACCCTAAAGCAGAGGAAATGGAGGAGAATGTAATAATATCTTGATCAATCCTTACCGAATCTTCACAGTAAAAGACAGAAATTTCCACTGATTCTCGGTCCCAATCTGCCATGTAGTAATCTGCCAATTGAGATGGTTTTCAGCATATACATATGTATTTCTCTGAATCAAAGGTAGGTACTCTACCTATAATATTTGCCAGTCGAAGCCGTGAGTTGCCGTCACACGCGTACGAGCATACCCTTTCGAAGGGGTTATACAAAAAAAAAACAAAAAAAGTCAAAGCTATGCCAAGAAATCAAAGTGGCGGACAGGAGGGACAGGGCGGACAGTGGACACAAAAGCAGGCCGGATATATTAGCCAAGACAGGCGGAGGGCAGGACAGGACAGCCGTCAGGGCCAGCAGGGGGCAGGGGGACATGAGACAGGACAGCATCAGCATCATCGTTTCATTTCGCTGCCGCCTGCGTCAATGACAACAAATTCGTTGTAAGCTCTCTCTCTCTCTCTAAGCCCTTCCTTCCACTTATTTTGGGCCACTGCGGCGGGCGCATACATTTCGGCGCCCCACATTGTGGGTGGGCGCCCGCTATCGCATCATTGGCACAAAAGCAAAGGGCCGCCAGCCACCACTCCATACACCACTCGCCGGCGATGTCATTGGCGATGGGCGACTAATATTTGCCAAGCGTAAAGTAATAAAATATTTCTTCGGTCAATAAATGCAATTGAATGTGAACAGAAAGGGCCGTGGGGCTCACTGAATGGGCCGTCGAGAGGCTAGCAACAAATTAAACGAGAGACCAAAATACGAGAGAGAGTGTGAGAGAGCACTCTACGCCGAAGAAGCGCCACAAAACGACCGACAGAATGCCCTAAGAAATCAAAGAGGTGTAAGCAATAGATAAAAATTATAGATAGGATCGAGGCAATCCCTATTGGATCAAATATTGTTAATTTATTATCCATTTATAAACAATTTTTTAAATATTTTTATTTATTGTTTAACTTTTTATTAACTTATTTTCGATTTATTGGCAGCCCAAATGAAAATTCTGCATTCAAACTGCACTCAAACACTCAAAGCGAGTGGAAGAGCAACCAAAGGCCATTCGTCTGAGCTTTAGAAATATCTATGAATGTCTTCTTTCTTTCCTATTCAATCTTTTTGGATGTCCCACTCTCATGTCATTTTAATGCCCACTCTACTCTCGGCTGTGGCTGCTACTTCTCCTCCTCCTCTGCTCCTCCTCCTTCGCTCCACCACTCGATACTCGGCAGCGTAAAAGCTTTTGTCATTTGTTTGCTTTAGAATGCAATAAAAATGTTATGCCAAAGGATAAATAAACACGCTGCTTGCATGTTGCCAAAAATCAACATGCAACTGGAAATATATATATCTATGTACGTGTATGTAGTGGAGAAAGCGCAAGATGACCAGATGACTGTGAAAGCAACGTTTGAAAACGGATATTACGAATACAGCGAAAGAGTCAAACAGTCAACAGATAACCCAATCGGGAAATGCTACAGATGGAGAGAGATAAATTCGAACTTTGAACAACTAAAAGATAGATATTTTATACGGAGCAAGAGACAGATACCAGAGGACGAACTACAGCTAGGAAAAGTATGTCAAAGAGAGGAAACAGAAGAAGATCTAGGTACACAAGCGTTTCTTTTGCCACGCTTCATGCAGCAGTGCCCCTCCGTCAAAGCTGGGACTTGCGAAGCCCGTTCGGATAACCTCTGATAACACACATAGATACTCATACTCGTAGCACTTCCACCCACTTGTAGCTCTAGCACTCGTTGTGTTTCCCCTCACAGCAAAAACAACAAAACAAAACAAAAGAAAAGAAAATAAAAGGACACTAAAATACCATGACCATACGTGACTGTCTTGGCAAATTATTTTTAATATCGTGGAAGAACCACAAGATACAATTGTCCAGACCCTGGGAGGTGCTATGGATTGTCTTTTCGCCGGTGATGCTCTGCTTCATCGCTGTGGTGCTGCGATGGATACTGGAGGTGGATATGCGGGTGGACAGTGTGTACGATCCGATCGATTTGGACCAGAGCTGGAGGGAGCTGATGGATACGCTGGTGGAGCGACAGAAGATCGCCAAAGAGTACGGAAAGGCGAACAATCCGTTCATTCCAAAGCTGATACTCGGCTGGGCACCCGAGGAGTTCAATATTTTCGGTGAGACCATCACACAGAGCCTCAAGAAGCTGCAGCCACTGACGGACCTTAGGTTCAAAGACTGCGACCAGCTGCGAACAGAAATGCGAAGTAAGTACCTGTTCGCTGGCGTCTGTTTCGATGAGGGGCCCTTCGATACGGAATACGAGTTCGTTGAGGGTTTCCTGGCGCCCACGGACATCATCCAGCCGGTGCTCAACTACTCGATTCTGTTCCCCAGCGAACTGCGCATCATCAATGACAGCTTCATCAGCGCCAATTGGATGACAAACTACCTGGACGATCAATCGGCCAACGTGCGGGATCGTCTCAATCGGCCGTACTGCGGCGGCTATGTGGGCTACGTTCGCGAGGGCTTCATCCAGATGCAGAAGGTCATCAGTGAGACCTTCCTGGCGATTGTCAGTCGCAGCAAGCTACCCGAAATCCAGTTGCGTCGCTTCCCCATCATCGGTCGCAAGCAGGATCCCCTGATGCACTACTTGGATCGGGGTCTGGCCCTGCTCTTCATCATTGGCTTTCTCTTTCCCAGCCAAATTTTAGTTCATGTAAGTTATATATTATCGATAATTATCGATTGACTCTAGCCCGGTAATTAACATTTTTAGCAGGTGGTAAGTGAGAAGCATTCACAGCTGCGATTGTTCATGATCAACATGAATATTGGGAATACGATACACTTTATTTCGTGGTACTTCAAGGGTGTCTTCTATATGCTATTTACGTCTCTGTTGATTACGTTGATATGCAAGGTAGGTACTAATCGATAATTATCGATAACTCGATAAATATTTGTATGAATTATCGATTTAATATCGATTTCTGATTAACTTTAATTCATATTTTCAATACATTTTTAGATACACTGGAGGAATGACCATGGAGTCCTCACGGAGACGCCCTGGCATGTTCTATTACTGATACTCGTTACCTACAATCTAGCGGGTAATGCGTTCGCAATGATGGTATCTGCCTTCTTTAAGCATCCTTTGAATGCCGTCCATGTGCTGACTGTCCTGTGGATTGTCACGTACATGCCGTTCTTTGTGCTGTGGAACAATCCGGAGCAGAGACTGCAGGCCCTGCGCTACATGTCCTATGCCTTGCCCAACTGTGTGCTGGCCAAAGTGATCGAGACGCTGGTGGAGCGAGAGCTTATCTTTCACAAGAAGTGGTCGGACCGCGGATTCGAGCTGATATTCTCCACCGAACCGATGAGTATCAGCAAGAGCGCGTGGGTGTTTGCGGCCGCAGCGCTGGTGTACTGCATCATTGGCCTCTACATGGACATGTGGAATGCCACCGAGATGGCCAACAAGCGAATGAAGCGTCCAACACGGACCGGCGATGACTTTCAGAACGAGCGACCCGAGAGTTTCACGCACCAGGGCACAACCATAGGGGTGAACTCCACAAAGATCTACGAGGTGGAGCCCTCGCATCGACGCTTCAAGCTGAAGATCAAGAAACTGTGCAAGCGATTTGGTTCCAGCGATCATGCGGCCCTCAATCTCTTCACGTGGAACGTCTACGAGAACGAGGTGACCATCCTCATGGGCCACAATGGCAGCGGCAAGACGACGCTGCTGAGGATACTCGCCGGTCTGTTGGATCCCAATCGGGGCTCGGTCATGATCTCCACGCATGACATTGAAACGGAGCGAATGGCCGCCTCTGCGGAGCTTGGTGTCGCCTTGAACAACGATCTTCTGCTGCTCGATCTGACTGTCATCGATCACATCCACTTCGTGTGCCAGGTGCGGGGCATGCACGAGAAGAGCCAGATTGTGGAACAGGCGAACTTCTACATGCAGGCAATGAAGATCACCCATCTGAAGGGCCGCAAGGTGGGCCACCTCACCAACCCAGAGCGGTGTCTCTTCAGTGTGTGTTGCGCCTTCTTGGGCGATTGCTCCATCGTTCTGATCGATGATATACACTCGGATCTGGACAAGCCCACACAGTCGCTCATCTGGGGCCTCATTAACGAGGAGAAGTCGCGACGCACCATTATTCTAGTGACAAACTCCTCAACTTTGGCAGAGACAATGGCCGATCGTCTGGCGATCATGGCAAATGGGGAACTTAAGTGCACCGGCACAAGGACTTTTCTGAAGAATATGTACGGACATGGATATCGATTGGTAAGTTGGAATGGATCTCCCAGTGATCTCCCAGTGATTTCCCATCGATCTTTCATTGATCTTCCATCGATCTTTCATTGATCTTCCATCGATCGTTCATTGATGTCCCATAGATCCCCTCATTCCCACTCTCTCACTCTCTTTCCTTCCCTCTGTCTTTGTAGACCTGCGTGAAGGGCAAGAACTGCAACGTGGCTCAACTGTACACAATGTTGAGCGCCTACATGCCACACCTGACCATCGAGAGTGATATTGGGCTGAAGGTTACCTTTGTTCTGGAGAACAAGTACGAGGATATGTTCACATCCCTTTTGGATGAGCTCGAACAGAATATGCTGGAGTTCGATGTGGTGAGCTTTCGCATAAGGGACACCTCATTGGAGGAAATCTTTCTGCGCTTCGGATGCGAGCAAAACGATCAGCCGGGCGGGGGGCAGATGATCAACAATTATAGCCTCGTCGTTGAGGATTACTATGCCGTTCTGGCGACTGTCATGGATAAGGAAAAGATCACCGGCTGGCGGCTGTTTGTGCTGCAAATGAAGGCCCTCCTCTACAAGCGATGGATCGTGGCCCGGCGATCGTGGATCATTAGGGTAGTGGATGGATTGGTTCTCGCCATAGCCCTCTGCTGCACCTTTGCGGCCATTCTAATGTATGGAAAGCAATTTTCGCTGCTCCCGCTGACATTTAATCTCACGGTGCTGCACAGCATCGAGGCGTTTGCGGAGACGCTCACGCAGGGATCCAAGGATGTGAACGGAATGCATGGCTACTACACGGAGCTGCTCTACTGGTACGACGGCCATGTGGATCTGCTCACCAAGGACATCGACGGCAAGTCCCATCTGCTGCATAACAGCGATTTTGCGCAGAATGTCAACTTCCGTTTCCTGTTTGGGGCGACATTCAGCGAGAAGATGGTGACGGCATGGTTCAACAATATACCATTGCACACGGCCCCATACAGCCTGAATGCGGTGCACAATGCGGTGGCCAGGTATCTGCTAGGTAACCAGCCTCTGCCTGTGTCTCTCTTTTAATTCCGTGATATAATCTCCTCCGCAGACAAATCTTCGATGAGGAGGCCACCATGGATGTGGGCCTGTGGCCAGTGCCCTTTCACACGAAACTCAATGCCTTTGCCCAGTCTTCGCTCACCTTGGGCAGCCTGCTGGCTATCAATATCACGTTCGTGCTGAGCTTTGTGTGGCCAAGCATCTCGATGTTTCTCATTCGTGAGCGGTCCAGCACGATGAAGAAGCAACAGTTTCTGGCTGGCGTTAGGCTGCACACCTTCTGGCTGGGCTATATAGTCTTCGATTTTGTGCTGCTCTTGATTCTGGTGATTTGTGTTCTCATCTGTGTGGCCATCTATCTGCATCCATATCATGATGTTCTCCTTTACAGTGGGTACTCAAACCTATTCTCTACTCTGCCCAGTCCTTGGCTTCCCAATATTACTTTTCTTCCTATTTTGAATTGATTTTCTTTTAGTTTTCCTTACCCTGACCCTTGTGCTTTTGGGTCTGGCCGTGATGCTGACCACCTATGTGGTATCGGAGGTAATTGGTAATCCGCTGCATGGTTTTGTGATAATCTGCCTGTGGAACTCCTTGGGCATTATCATCTTCAATATTGTGGTAACGAATGATATGGAGAATCTGCCCGATTGGTTTCAGATGCACCCTCAATACACCTCCGCCGAAATGATCTATAAACTGTTCATGATCAACGAGTACAGACTGTACTGCCAAGATGCGGATGTCCACTTCCTATCCACAAAGGTGCTGCACTGCAAGACTTTTCCCAATTGTTGCAGTTGAGTGGCCGACGAGAGACGAGATCCTTAATGCCCAGACTAATAGCTTATACTCTCCTCTCCAGTCAACTATCATTACTTTATGCAGGAGCATGGCATTACCTTTGAGTTCTCAATGATGGTGCTGCACATTCTGTTGCTTTTATGCCTTCTTGGGGGCGCGGAATTCTTCTCAGTACTCGCCTTTGGCCTCTGCAGGCGCCACATTCCCGAAGAGTGCCGCAGTGCGGCGGACACCACGCCCAGGCCCACGCTCAAGGATGCCATGGGCGTGGATGCCTCTGTGATCTCAGAGCGAAATTATATGGCCCATATGAAAGATGAGGATCGCAAGAAGTATTCCCTCGTCATTCACAACCTGGGCAAGCGGCACAAGAAGCGCTACCTCATCGATCGATTGGATCTGCGCATAGGCAAGTGAGTGGTATCGATATTTATCGATTGGTCAACTTTCTATCGAAGCCTTTTTCTGATCGCAGAACCGAATGCGTCTGCCTGAATGGCTACAACAATTCAGGGAAGACGACCTTCCTAAAGCTCCTGTTGCAGGAAACGCGCGCCTCCTGTGGACGCATTTGGGTGAGCGGCTACTCCATGGACCGGCAGCGCATACAATGCTACCGCAGGATGGGCTACTGTTCGCAGAGCGACAACCTGCCGGGTGAGTTCACGCCCATGGAACTGATGTACATCCAGGCCCAGCTGCAGGGCCGTTACCACGATGTGGTCAAGGACGTGATCGAGGCCCTGCTGCGGATGATGGGTCTCCAGAGCTGCTGCAATCTGCCCATTCAGTTCTGCACCACGGGCCAGTGGCGTCGTCTGCACTTCGCCCTGGCCATTCTCGGATCGCCGCCATTTATCTGCGTGGATGGGGTGCCGGGTGGCATTGATCCGGCGGGAAAGAGGACAATCTTTACGATCACCTCATATATGATGGCGCGTGGCAGTAGCTTTCTGTTCACCAGCCTCCTGCCGCTGGACAGCGAACGGCTGTGCCAGCGTATGCCCGTCCTCTACGATGGCCAGCTGTGGGCCATCGGTTCGTATGCGGATCTTAGCGACAACTACAAGAACGGCTACCAGGTGGAGGTGCGCTTCAAGCGCAAGGCCAATCCGAATGTCAGTCTGACGCGCAGCACATGGAATCGCATCGGCCAGATACCCATGTCGCCGCACAAGAAGCTGTCCTCATTCATGGAGCTCAAGTTCCCACGCGCAACGCTCCAGTAAGTGGGCCTCCGTCTGCCTTAAATTTCATTTCGTAATCCTCATTTTCCATTTAGCGATGAACAGAGCGACTCAATGATCTTCCATATGCCATTGGAATCGACAAGCTTCTCGCAGATATTCCTCAGCCTTCGCAAGGATACGTTTGAACTGAATATTGAGGACTTTTTCGTTACCCGCAATATGGTCATTGGGCTGCATGTCTATCTGTTCGATCGCGGCAGTCGAAGGTATACCCCAACGTCCATTGCGACCACCAAATAATTCCATTGACTACCCAAATATAAACGTACATATATTTGGGGAAACATACGTTCGTTTGACTTCCATTTATTTTGTTTGGTAAAATAAAATAAAATTTATAATTTACAATTTTCCGAGATTTGAATTTTATTTCACTCTATAATGAATAGAGAATAGAAAGAATCACTTTAATACTACATGTGACGTGTCATGCAGCTGCACTCCTCGGTCGCCGCTTGGCATCTCTTTCCGCAAAATGAAACCCAAATACAGTTTGGAATTTTTAAATTTATTTTCCGTATATTACACATTTAATATTATCGCTCAGGTTCCACAGTAAAATTTAACTATTTACAGTTTGGGTTTAATGTTTAAACCTCCCCGAAATCGTAAGTACAAACATATCCATTATAAATATACATCCAAGTACATCGAGTTGACATTTTTTTAAAGCTAAAATGGGGGTAGTACCAATTCATTTTGTGTACCTTAGTGAAAAATACTTTTGATGGCAGAACAAAATATAAAAAATAAAGTTTAAAAAAAAAACACAAATAATATAAAAAAATAAAAATGATAAAATTATATAAAATCTTTGGAACTTATCGTGCATTTTCAGGCAGATACGTTAAACGTTAAACGTTTTATAATATACATATACATATATATGAATATAGATCTCTCTGGTTTTGTTTATGTTTAGGTGTGTAATTTCGCTAGTAGATCACAAGGTAACAAGGCATTCATGTTGCATTATCTTTTGTCTGGGTTTTGTTGTGTTAAGAGTCTTAGAAACTATTTTGTGTATTCAGGCATCAGGTCACAGAAGATCCGAACAGATCCGATACGATCCGATTCGTTTAGGTAGTTGCTTTCTCTCAATACTCATTGTCTAGAAGGGATTTGCATAGTTTTCTCAACTTTGAGATGTGGCCTTGGCTGCTTTGTTTTTTTTTTGTTGTTGTTGTAGTAGGGGGGTTGGGAACAAAAACATTACATAGACATTAACAATATGTATATCGATAGAAGATAGCAAATAGCAAATATCAATTAGCAGTTAGCTGTTTAGAAGTTAGCATAATAGAAGTTAGCAGTATAGAAGTTAGGTCTACTACCCATGCGGAAGAGTTAGGCTGCTGTTGGGTTGGTGTCAAAACTAAGGGGGGGATTAGATTGGGTTTTAGCAACTACTACTAAAAGAAAACTACAACGAAAGATCGCGGGTTTTAAATGCCAGATGATAAACGGAGCCTTCTGCTCCTGTGCATTCGTGATGTATGAGACATAGAAATGAGTGTGTGTGTGTGTGTGTGTGTGTGTGGCATGAAGTGGCGTGTTTTGATGCTCGATGCCTGATGATGCATTCAATAACAAAGCCCAAAAGTTATAAAAGCCAAAAATAGGAGGAGGATTAGCAACAACTATTTATGTAGCGTGAAGGCTTTGCGCTCACTGTTGGGCACGCGTATCCTCGCGCTGGTACTTGGCAAACTCAAGGAATATCTCCTCCAATGTGGTCTGACTGACCGAATAATCTTCAACATTCAAATCCTCACGATTTGACTCCATTAGGCCAAATATGCGCGACCATTTGACGCCAGTCAATGGAATGTAGAATGTTAAAATGCCCTGATATTCCTCTCTACAAAGAAAAATAAAGAAAAAGCATTTAGATATAGGTTTTGTGTTTGCCTCAGCTTGTCACTTACTGCAATATGGAATGTGGATATTCACGCTCCACAAACTCCTTCACTTCGTTGATGCTCTGCTGTGCCATCTGCTCGGGCACCGTCTGCTCATCGGCATTCCTTGAGCCCGCTATAAAGCTGCTGCTGTGCCGGATCTGTCGCAGTGCCTCCACATTTCGTCGCACCTTGATCTTCAGTATGAGGCCCTTGGAGAACTTATTCTTCAGATGCTGCGTGCTGCCAATGCACTTGAACTCCCCATTCACCATGATGGCCAGACGCGTGCACAGCGCCTCGCACTCCTCCATGCTGTGTGAGGTGAGCACAATCGATTTGCCCGAGTCACGTATGCGACAGACCATATTCCACAGCTGTCGTCGTGCGGCCGGGTCCATGCCCGTTGTCGGCTCATCCAGATACACCACCGATGGGCTGCCAATGACGGCTATGGCCGTGCTCAGCTTTCGCTTGTTGCCACCGCTATAGGCGGCCGTACGCTTATCCATGTGCTTCATGAAGCCAAACGACTTGGCCAGATCCTCCGACAACTGCTTGATGCGCCCCTCCTGGACGCCACGCAACAGACAGAAAATGCGCAGCACCTCGCGCCCCGTGAGATCGTCCAGCAGGGCATCGAACTGCGGACAGTAGCCGATCATCTTGTAGATGCTATTCATGTCCGATTCCAGGCTCAGGCCCTGCACATATGCCGCACCCGAGCTGATGCGCTCGTCGCCAGTCATCATCTTGAAGGTCGTCGTCTTGCCAGCGCCATTCACGCCCAACAGTCCAAAGCATTCAACTCTGAAAAAAGGAGGCGGCAAGATATTAAGTAAATGAATAAATAATAAAAGTCCGAGATTTGATAAAACTTACTCCTGCACACAGAGCGACACTTGATTGACGGCCAAAAAGTTGCCATAATATTTGGTCACACGATCTAGCACCAGATTCTTGGCGGCCAATTCGTTGGAGCTCATATTGAAAATGCGCTCACGCTCCTGGGCCACATCGTCATCCAGATAACCCTCCTCGGGTGGGGATGGTGCTTTGCTGCATAAACGACAGCAACAAATGTTAAGGTCTAAGAGGTCAAGGAGGTCTCAACGATTCTATGCTTACGTTGCCACTTTGCGTATCTTGTAGATGAGCTCGCTGACCAGTCGGAATTCCAGGATAATGATGATAAGGAAAAATACAATGCCCGTTGTGGCCATGTAGACGGTTTCGGGCCCAACGCCAGGCTCCGCCCAGGCAAAGAATGGCTTCATATCTGTGGGAATAAAATTTGTAAAGCGATTAAAAATATAATTAATGAGGGGGGCGGGACCTACTGCAACATTTGGGTATCATTTCGCAGAGTAGAATTGGTGGCAGTCCCAACTTTTCGCACGCATTCCTCGTGGCCGTATTGATGTACACCTTGTTGAGGCCCATGGCCAGCGAAAAGTGTGGAAAGATGCGGAATACCCAGCCCAGAACATCAGCCGTGTCCTTGGTATCGAAGAAATCCGAGGACATCACCACAACGACAATAAACAGGGCCATTCCGCAGAAGATATTGATGATGGAGACGCGTGCGAATCCGGTGGCGGGCTCCTTAAAGAACAGCGACATGATGTAGATGAACGGCAGCGCCGAGAAGCCAAAGAGCAGCAGCAGCAAGAAGTAACGGCCCAGCTCGCCGAACGATGAGAGACCCGCCTCTTGGAAGCACAATATCGTGAGGATCACAATGAGGGCCGTGAATATGTAGGTGGCAAAGTCGCAGATAAATTGCGACAGCCAAAAGGTCCACACCTTGACGCCACCGACAAACTGCAGGAGCTTGGCTCGCGACTCGCGCTCCTTGATCATGAACAGGATATAAATGGAGCTAACGAAGCACATGCAGAAGCACAAATTGGAGGCCAATTGTGTGCCCAGATTATTGCCCGTCGAGAGCTGTGTGAGCAGCGTGTCTGTGGTGTACGGCAGTGGGGCATTCGTCACGGATATACTTATATTGGGATCGAGGAACCTGGCAATGGCATTGTGCGCCAGATTGACCGTGAGCGGCGCCGTATGCAGTGGCTGATTGTTCAGCCAGGCCACAATGTACGTCTCGTTGATGGTGGCCGCGGCCAGGTAGCGTGCATTGATTCGCACCTGTATCGTCTTGCCCAGCTCCAGAATGTAGCTCGTGAATGTGGTCTGTGCGGGCGTCAGCTGCAGCTCGTAGTTGTTGCCATAGGACTGCGCCAAGGCGGCATATTGTGTGGCTATGCGATCGGCCTGTGAGCCATTAACCAGACCAGCACCAGATCGCTCCAGCACGGTCACAGCCAGCGGGTACTGGGTGAGGGACATGGTGATGGGCTTCAGTTCCATGAAGGTGCCCTGCGTTTCGATGATCAGTATGGTGACAACCACAAAGAAAATGGGCATTATGTTCTGGATGAGCAGCAGCAGCTTGTTGCGCCACGTGTAAAGGATCTTCTTGAGCAGCATGGCCTTCCATTGATTCGAAAGGAGCTTCATGCCCTGGAGCAGGCGACGATTCTCAGAGAAGATGCCATCGGCTGCAAACAGTTAATTGAGCTTATCATTCGATTTGATTCGATTGATTGACACGACAGAATTCAATCACTGCTTACACTGTATGGATTCGTTGTCCTGGTGATGATTGTTCTCCTCCTTGCCATAGCCAGTGCCGCCGTTCATTATTTCGCTGGCATCCTTCAGATTGCCAGCGCCATCCTTCTCGGCGCCGACCTTCATGAACACCTCCTCCATGGAGGTGATGCCCACGCCATAGCCATTCAGATGCAGCTCATCCGATTGCTCCTCCAGCTGGCCGAACATCTCCTCGAATTTCGAGGAGTAGCTATCCGGCAATTGGTACGACAATTCGGCGCCAATATCGCATTCAGGCTCCAGGCCCGGCACATACTTCTGCAGCAGGGCAGTCACCTCGTTCGTCTCGCAATTTTCGCGCTTCACGCAAATCTAAACGGGAGGAGAGTGTATCAATAAGGATGTGGCAGGACATGTACGATGTGATAATTTACCAATCGATAGCCAGAGCCATATTTCTTCTTCAAAAAGAACGATGTGCCGTGACACTTGAGCTCGCCATCGCACATAATGGCTATGCGATCGCCCAGCACATCCGCCTCGTCCATGAAGTGTGTCGTCAGCAGCAAAGTACGGCCAATTTTCTCCTGCTGCAGCAGATCCCACAGCTGACGGCGTGCGGATGGATCCATGCCCGAGCTGGGCTCATCGCACAGCACCACCTTGGTGTCGCCGCAGAGGGCACAGCAGACGGAGAGCTTACGCTTCATGCCGCCCGATAGCTTCGATGAGGCCACATTCGCCTTATCCTCCAGCTCGATCATCTTCAGGTATTTGTTCACCTCACGCTCGACGGCCTTGCCGCGCAGCCCCTTCATGCGGCTGAAGAAGCGAATGTGATTCGCGACGCTCATCTCATCGAAGAGGACATTGTGCTGCGGACAGATGCCGAGGGACATGCGTGCCCCCTCGATATTGGTGCGTATGTCGCTGCCATTGAGTATGGCCGTGCCGCTGGTCGGCGGGAACATGCCCGTTAGCATCGATATCGTTGTCGTCTTGCCGGCGCCATTGTGTCCGAGCAGGACTGTGATCTCATCCTCGAACATGTTCATCGAGAGACCCTTGACGACCATTTTGTCGGCGAATTTCTTCTTTAGATGCCGCATCTGCACACCGATGTGCTTGCCCTCCGGTTCCCTTTCGAATGCATTCGGATCGCGATGCTCCTCCAGCCCCCATTCGCTGGCATATCCTCGACGCCCATGTACTCCCTTTCGCCGCACCAAAACTCCCTGGTAAAGGGGAAATTCCATGGCTTCGGTACACCAAAGCTGCCCGGCATTATCTGCTCCACATACAGACAGATGGTCATGCAAATGAAGCAGGAGGCGAGCATCATCAGCATCACAGCGCCCACCGTCAGCGTATCGTCCACAGAGACGGGCGTAAAGAAATTGCTCCACTGCAGACCCTCGCCGGTGCCCTCGAAGCCGAGGATCAGCTTAATGCCAAAGCCCATGGCTGTGTTCGAGATCAAGCTCCAGCCGAGCTTCGTGCCCAGACTGAGATCATCGTACGTGTTGATGGTGAAGGAGAACGGTATGTAGGCAATGAACCAGATGAGTCCAGTGACAGCCGCCGCCGTGCTCGCCTTGGAGAAGAATGTGGCCATCATGAAGCAAAAGCAGATGCTCGCAATGATGTAGATGATCAGAAAGAAGACCAGGGCGGTGAAATTGGCATGGGTGAGAACGGCAACGTCTTCGCTCCAGTTGATCTTCACGAGTATGGCGATGAGAATTGCCGAAATGGTCAGCATGATGAAGGACTTGACGAACCAGGCGGTCCAGTGCAGCCAATTGCTGAGGCCCATGATCTTCATTACCTCCTTGAGCTGCTTCTCCTTTTCGGCGGTGATGTACTGCAAGTGATTGATAATGCCGTGAGAGGTGACAGAGTGAGAGGCGAGAGAGAAAGCCACCTACCTTTGTGATGTACGTGCACGGATAGATGAAGCTCAGCAGTATAATCAGCGACATTATCGAGGACATGCCCTCCAGCAGGGGATCGTAGATGTAGGCCGGAAACGGATAACGCTGCATCACCACCTCCGGCAGGGTTACATTCTGTGCCAGATCCTCGGCCTTCTGCCGCAGATAGCTCATCGACAGGACATGCTGCAGGGGCAGGAAACCCTCGCGAAGATAACCCACCGGTATGCCGCCATCGTTATCGGGCTCATTCCTTGGCCCTGTCAAATCAATCGAGGGAAAGAGGCGCATCGTCAGCCACGTGTTGGCTATCGCTATCGTTGCGGTACGCAGCTCCGATGGGAATCTCAGGGAAAAATGAAAGTCATCCGGCAGTTCTTTGATGCCCGACCAATCATCGCTGAATTGTATGCCCGCAAAGGCCCGCTCCGCCACCAGATTCGCCTGCAATGTGGCAGCATCCACCGCAGAGTCATAACTTAGCTGCAATATCCTGCAGGTATCATTAACGAGTTGGTCCAGCACAGGACTGTACGGTGAGTAGTACAGTTTGAAGTTGAAATTGCTCAGACTCGATGCGGTTTTACTACATGGATAGAAAAAGTGGGATATAGTGGGGGGTGTTTATTTATGGCTTCTGTTCACATGCGACACGGACACACACGATCTACATTCTAGTACATCGCTTTAAGGTTTAGTTGTTTATAGAGGATTAGTCTTTTGCTTAATAATATACATATTAAATGAGTAGTTAAGGGGGGAGTTAGGGGAGAAGTTAGAGGAGAAGTTAGGGGATAAGTTAGGTGGGAAATTCAATTCGAATAAATCCCTGGAACAATAGCTTGTATTTTTCATTGATACTCTGGTACTATTTTCATTCATTTACCTCCTTCGGTTGGGTGCAATCATCTCAAGGAGTTTGCCAAGGTAGGACGAACTATGCAACGAATGTCTGGGGCGAAAACGAGAGACGAAAGATTTACACATTTACATATACACATATGATAGTTTATTCGTATTTTTTGATCATTTTGTAGGCGGAAATAAGCATTGGAAACTATAGAAAGCATAGAAAGTTCAAACTAAGGAGAATAAAACATAGAAAAGCTCAAAGAAAAAGCATGAAAATCATAAGAAAACATTTCGAAAAAGGAAAGAATATTAGAGAAAGCATAAAAAAAGGTAAGGAAAATCATAAAGAACATACAAAATAAGGGGAAATCATAAGCAAAGATATGGTAAAAGGAAGGAAAATTTAGAAAATACATATATAGAAAATCAAGAGATATAGCACATAGCATACATTTTAATAATATTAACTCGAATCGATAAACATTAATATCAACGAATCGATAATAAAAATTAAAAACCCGTTTTACATGAAAAGCAATCGATACAAAATTAGATCGATAAACATAAATGGAAATCGATTCAATGAAAATCGATATCCGCATTGGCAATCGAAAAACATAAAAAGCACTCGAAAAACATAAAAAGCAATCGAAAAACATAAAAAGCAATCAAGAAACATAAAAAGCAATCGCTAAAAATAACAAAGATTTCAAAAAATGTCAATCAATAAAAACTGGGACGGATATTGAGAGCCATGTCCTTGTACATCTGGTGCTCATCGGATGTACCAGGGAGCATGGAAGAATATGGATGAGTAAACAGGCAGAACTCACTTCAGAAGATCCAGATTATCGAGTGACTCAAAAACGTAATTTTTCACAGGCATCGGTTCGGTGTCGACCAAAGTACGAACGAGGACCAGCAGCAGGGAGAAAATCGCTGGTAGCACCAGTTCGATGACCATCTGCCACTTGTGGCTCCATTGCAGCGTCCAGTTCTTCCATAGCAGAAGGACGAACTTGTCCCAGTTCGTGACCTTTGCCATCGTTGCTCGATGGGCTTATGTCTCTCTCTTATTTTTTGGTTTTTTTTTATTTATTTCAGCATTAAAATCGTTTAAAATCGGTTGGGGGCTCTGTGGGGTAGATAAAAAAGAGAGAGAATGAGGAAATTTGTATGGGAAATACTCAGGGAAATGGAAATTCAAGTTCAGGTCTCTCTCGAATGTCAAGAGACTCGGTCAATGTCAACTTCAAACATGGATCGATGCACGCGATTGAATTATCTATTATCTATTGGCATTATCTAATCAAAAGTCAACTTATATTACCCTTCCCCCCAACTGATAAGGCGGCGTAATAAAACAAATGTAAATAAATCATTATTCGTGTTACAATTATTCTGCGGACAAATGTCCGAAATGTACCTAACATTTTTGTACAAGGTTTTTACCCGTGTATGTACTCGTAATCGCAGTCGCACAGAATGCACTCGAACCACAACAATTATGGCGTTAAACTGAAGTGAAAACACGCGACAGATATTTACCACGGAAGGGGTTTCATTCACTTATGGGCAGTTTTGTCCGCTCTACTTATTGTAGATGAGTAACTAATTTTAATTCCCATAAACATTCGTAATCTTTCGTGTTTCTTTTAACAAAAGAAATTAAGCCGATCTCTCTTTGTTCAGAGATTCCCCCCCACACACCCACAATAAGTTGCCAATAATTAGATGACGATAATGCCATTGTCGGAACGAGTCGAAACGGCGCCGCGAGGTTTTTTTTATGTTTGTGATACGCGCCGCGTTAAACATTTAATGTGTGTGGAGAGTAAAGTCCGAGCACGAGAGAACTGCCAGCCAGCCATGTAAGAAATTTGCTGATCTAAGAATGAGTTGCATAAAAAAAAAAATACTGGAAAAACTGAAGCAAATGCACCGATAAGCCAGTTCAGCCAGCCAGCTAGCTAGCTATTTATGATATTTCGCTACTTCGGGCAGACAGACATTTACTTGTAGATTACTACACCGATAGAAAAAATCCCTGAAATTTTAATATTTTCACTCATTTATGTTATTGATTTTCATCCAAGAGTGGTTATATTAATATTGAATATTTTTCACTTACATTTTGATATAAATATGAAAATATTTAAATATAATAAAAAAGCCATTTTAATACATTTATATTTGAATCAAAGTGAATTCTATTTAATTTTACTATGTTTGTATTTAAAAATCGCATTTTAAATTCAAATATGATTGAAGATCATTTTACTTTGGGTTTTTTCTATCAGTGTCTTAAATTAAAAGGCTTTTCCCTTTAAATTTTAAATATTTCCCTTATGCTGACTGCTGGAATTAATCTGGCAATTTATACACAAATTTTAAAAATAAATTCTACTATACGTATTTGTTCCATTCACTTATGGGAACTTCATACAGCTATGCATCCGCGAATTTTCCGCCTTATAGAAACCAGGAATAAGGAAAGCAATATGCAACACACAGAATAATGAAAGCACAAAAGGGTAGAAAGTACTCTAATCGATTAGCATTTAATGAATGGAAATCCCAAGTGTAGGCCGCTCCCATCCGCACATCTGTGACACACACACGGGAGGAGGGAAATAAAAAACACGGGTATAACAGGAATAAACAGAGATAAACGGAGTGGGCATAAATCCAATAGGCGTCAGTCAAGAGCCGACATCTGGTCTTAGCTTTCGGGTTTCGGGAGATACAACATCTAATATTTGTACGGATATGATAGTCCATCAAGCCAGCGGGTGCAGAGGCGGCACTTACCCTCGAGGCTTTCACTAGAACACGAAACAAAACAAAAAAGCAAAAAGCGCACCAGAAAAAAAAGTTAGGAACTCTACGCGAACAAAAAAGTATATCAAATATGCACGAAAGGCAGAGGCGGAGGCGGAGCGAGAGAGGTACGGCAGTACGGACACTCGACCGTTTCGCTGGGCGGACTATTTAGAACTAAAGCCAAACCGAAAGGCAATCTCCATTTTTATCAATTGAATGGATAGAGAGCCGCTAGGCAACGCCTGGCCATAGAGGGCCAATAAAGCAAATACGTTCGTAGTTTGGTTCCAAAACGATGATAAGGCGCTGGAGTGCGAGTGCCAGTGCGAGTACCAGTGCGCGTACCAGTGCCGTACAAGCAGACGACAAGTGTCCCCAGGCATTATCGCAGAGGGGTACACAATACCCCATCATAAAGGGTTCCAGTCCCCCCCACATTCCCTTCCAAATGCATTACTCATGCGAGTTCGATCCACATTACCCGCGCATGTTAACTATTGGCTTGATTGAATGTTACCCCCACCGATCCTGCGGGTTATCATTGAGGGTATTACCTGGTAAATTCTATTGGCAAAATATTATATGCACAAAAGAGACCCATTAGACATTCCCACAGAGATATAGACGAGCTTCAATTACGAGTAGTAGCGCCATGCCTGAGGCATGAATCATGCGGCCTAGACGCGTGCACACTCTCAGGTATATTTTGAAGAACTGAACTGCTATCTTTATAGATAGATCGGATCCAACAGACTGTAGCTACTGTGGTGTTGATTCAGTTTTTGTGCATACACAAACAATTCTAAATCTTTTGGAGTGGTCTACTGTTGATAAGAACTTTCTTTCTTTCTTTGGTAGAAATGTTAATGATAATGCGATCGTAGACCAGCGATAATTCAGCATTTCAGAGCACCTGTTCTTGTGTCGAAGGAGCTTATCGCAGTGCAAAATTTCCACATTTTTACGTTTGGTTTAAAGATGCAATAAAATGTATACGTACTTATATATATAAATATTGATACGAAATGGAAGACGTTTTGTGACTCTCGTGTTCTTTTTTTTGTGATCAGGGGAATTGGGTTATAATTAGTCTATATTATCTTTGAGAATTATGTCGATATTTTATCGATAACATATCGATTATAATCGATAATTATCGATCCACTATCATCGAATTTATTCAATCTATAGATTATTATTAATATTGCGAAATTTTCGATAATCGTTCGATATTATATTGATATCAAGACGATAACATATCGCTAGGCTGTTCAATATCATAAATATCCTCAATCTATAATTTATTGGTGATAAATCGATCAAGCATCGATAACAAATCGAAGTAATAAAACTGTAGTAATGCTTTAAAATATAAATAAATTAAAAAGATATGGATTTCTGCAACACTGCCATCGGTTGCACAATGAAAAAAAGATGAAAAATTATAGAAAAAAAGGATGTATCCTTCGAGCCGGATTTGAACCAGCGACCTATGGATCTCTGTTTGCAAATTGCACCGCAACACCATCTACAGTCCACCGCTCTACCAACTGAGCTATCGAAGGGGCACATTTGGAGGCGTTCCAACGAGCGACACCTGGATGAACGATGGAGCACGACACTGACGGAGACGCGTGGCGTCGCACACAATCAGCATTGAGCTCTCGCGCTGCGGAAAAAGTGAAAGGTAAGCGCTATGCCATATACTTTTGTTATAAATAATGCAAGACCCGAGATGAATGAAATCAAATGAAAGCACTGTCAGCGGACAGTCAGACAGGCCTTCGATAGCTCAGTTGGTAGAGCGGTGGACTGTAGATGGGAGTGTGGCACATGGCACATAAAATGTGCGGCCATAAGACAGAGATCCATAGGTCGCTGGTTCAAATCCGGCTCGAAGGATATGTATATATATTTATTTTGCATACAATTATTTTGCACTGGACAATGTACACTCGACACTGATATCGCCAGAAGTGTGACTGGTTTATGGCTGAATTACTGATATGAGTATTCGTGGAACCCTTGAAGAAACGCCATCTACTCCCATCACGGGGTACATCTAACCCGATGACTAATATTACGCACATGATGAATCATAAAGTCAAGCAATAATAATAAATACGAGTATATGTGCCATAGATGTATGAGAATTACTCGCCCTCTGTCAGGCGAGCTGACATGTGACTCGCATAAAATTCATATCACCGCTATAACTTCAAATAATTGCCTAATCTAATGCATCTAATGCTGGAAAGACTCTAGGGTATTCCGACTAGAAGATGCCCAGTAAAACCACGTATCCATTAACGGGAAAAGGAAGCTCATATTTTAATTAGATTTGGATGATTTTTTTGTAGATGGTTGAACCACATCTTTAAGTTGAAGCTTTAGCAATTAAAAAAATTAAAGAGCTAATGATTTTTTGTAGATGAATCCCTACCCAATATGACCATAATATCCTTGAAATTACAGATTTAATATGGATTCCCGTAGAACTCTAAAAACCAAGCAACATTGCAATCCAAGCAACTACTAAACATACAGTCTATACAGGTTGGCGACTATCAAAAACCCATGACACTAGAACAGACTCGAGTGGCATACAACATCATGGGGCTTGCACCTGCAGCTAGCAGCACCAAACCATTTGTACTCATGGATGGAATTTTATTGCGGTTTGGTCACATGGAAATGGGTTTCTTATATCTTCCTTCGCTCAATTCTAGTACCTGTGCGTCTACGTTCGATATTACTCCATTAGATAATTCTCAATTATTTTGCACTCACCCCTTGGTGGACGTGGACCTGGGACCTGCGACGTGGGACGTTATAAATGGAATTGTAAGGCCCGAGTGGTGTTATTGCAGTGCCATATAACCGTGAAAACCCGCGCCGCTCGCTGGCAGCGTTTCCCCAACTTGATTTTGTACCGCGATTGGTGCGATTATGTGTGGGACATTTAATGATAACAATTTATTCCTAACGATGGGCTGTGGTCATCGGTGTCTGCGGCATTAGTGAATAGTTGATTGGCAAATAGTAGAAGTGTCTCTCGCTCTCTCTATCTCTCGCGCTGTCTGTAATGGGAATTAATTATTTATTTATTCTTCTATTGGTTGTGTGCATTCTGCTGCTGATGCCTCTGCTGCTGGTTCTGGTTCTGGCTCTGTCTCTACTTGTCTGGTTGGCCTTTGCCTTTTGCAATGTTATGTGTAAGCGCGTCTATTGCCATTATCTACTCGTCTTTAAGCCTTTGAGCTCCAGATTTGATGGTTTCGCATTAGGAATATACAATATACAAACAATGCGAATGTATGCCTCTTCTCCTATTTTATCTCTATTACTCTCGGGGGAGCGAGATTTCTGATTGACGGATTGTTGAATGGATTGACGCATGCAACCGCCCGAATGCATGACAAATGCGCATGCAACACAGACGCCCCTTCGGGAGATGAATTGTGTGTGGGTTCCGTGTGTGTATCCACCGTTATACAGACAGAAAAATACTATATTTTTGTATTTTTTGGCGTCCATTGCAGAACATTTTCAATGCAATATGCGTGAGTATATATTTACATATGTATATGAATTTTGTGCCCCTGCCCTGCCCTTGGCCGGCGAAACATGTGAAGCATCCCCCTCGCTAATACACAAAAACACTTTACCGGCAGAAAATACACACACACATATAAACAGATACATACGCATGCACTTTTTGTTCATCTCCTTACAGTTATCCAGTTGCAGTCCAATCGCGTTATCAGCGTCGTCATTGATGGCTCTAGCGGCGAAAAATTCTACGACATTCCATTCACCAAAAAGGTTGTGCTAGAGTAGTAGAGGGATGTGGGTGTCTGGGGAGGATGAGAAGGAGGGGAAGGGAGCTCTATTCTTAGTACTTTTGCACTCTGGCTATGGATTATTTTTTGTTGTTTCACTCTTTCGCGCACAGCTGTTTCACACAGCACACACAAAACACAAACAAACAAACGGGAACACACACACGGCGAGGCACGCGATCGAGCAGAAAAAAAGTGATTTTGCGTTTGTTAAAATATTAGATTAAAAATTATTTATGAAGTACACTTCTAACGCCAAAAACACAACTACTGAACTCTCGGAGCTAGCCCCGGCAGAGAAATATATAGAAGCAGAAAGATTGTGTGGAGAGAGAGGGAGAGAAAAAATACACTCTGTTGCCGAATATGACGCGCGCGGGCAACACGAAGCAGCGGAGTAAAACGGAATAGAAAAAAAATAGTCATAGTGACATTACGTGAGCTGTTTGGGTAGAATGAGAGGGAGGAGGAGAGAGAGAGAGCAATCATTCTGGATGCTATCGTTTATCGAGTTGAGGCTGCATTCGAATTCCAATTCAAAAATACCATCACACACAGTGAAATTGAATTGCTATTGTTTAAAAATAAATATTTACTAAACTCTGTATATGAAAGACTTGTGTGTGTGTGTGGAAAGAGGGAACTGAAACTGGTTCTCTGGCTGCAAGGCGTTATTACGCTGGCGGCAAGAGCAGAGAGAGAGAGCATAGCAACGACATTCATTCTGGTTGCTATCGTTAATCGATTTAGGCTGCATTCAAATTCCAATTCAAAAATGCCACCACACAAACAAGTTGATTTGTCATTTTTCGAAATTAAATATTTATTAAACTTGTAAATAAAAATGGGGTGCTTGGAGGCGGTCTTGGGTCTCTCTGGCCACATGGCGGTAGTAAGGCTGGTAGCAATTCCCAGCTACATATTTAAATATGCAGCCAGACACGTGCGTTCGCACGGAAGGAACGTTAATTATTGACAGCCAGACAATGGACTAAGGACAATGGCTTCTAAAATATATATGTATATATCGATGTGTATAGGAGGTATTTTGTATGTAAATTCAAGGCTGAGAATGCTTTGATTTTGACCCAATTTTCCCCAACTTAAAGTTCAAGTTTTGTGTGTGTGTGTGCGTGTGTGTGTTGCGTGTGTGTGTTGCGTGTGTGTGATTTTTGTGTGGTTATTTCTTGTGTTTGCCCTTGCCGGAATTATTGGAGAAACGTTGCAAATGCCCGCTCGAGCCAATGCGACGCTTCAGCTCCGTACGCATCTCATGGACCTGCTCGACCACACTATTGACATCCGCCTGATAAATGCAATAATCGTGAATATTCAGACGCATTTTGTTCTTCTCCAAACTGCCATACAAATACGAATAGACAATATCGCCCACTGGTACATAGTACTTAAGCCAATGATTTGAATGGGAACTAGGGGGGGTAGAATTAAGAGTAGAAACATATACATATACAGATATATAGATATAGATATATATACTTACACCAATTCCGATTTGTCATGCAAAAAGTTAACAAATCTGGCCAAGTTTTCCATATCTTTGCGCAAACTGTGGATGCAATAAAAAAATAAAGGGGCAAGCAATGAGGGGAAAAACTCTCGAGTTCTTACTGCTCCAGGGTTTCGGCCACTGTCTTGCCATCTCGAATGAGTCGCACCTCCAAATAGAAGCCCGTGCTGTACTTGTAGCGCAGATACTGCAGGCTGCCCAGGGACACCATCTCGGAGTCGTGCAGCAGTATAATGAAATCGCCGAGCTTCTTGCACTCGAGCTCATCGTTGGTCGCAAATATCACCGTCTTGCCGCAGTGCCGTATGTAGCGCAATATATTCCAGATCTCGTCGCGAGTGGTGCCTGGGAGACCGCATGTGGGCTCGTCCAGGATGAGCACCTTGTTGTAGGCCACCAGGGCGAGGGCCACGTTCAGTTTGCGCAGCTTTTCGGCTGTGAGGCTGGCGCACTTGCGATGCATCCAGCCGGTCATGTTCAGCATGAGGCACAGATCGTGCATCTTCTCGCTGATCTTTAGCTCCGGCACGCCGCGTATCATGCACAGCAGACGGATGTGCTCGCGCGGTGTCAGCTCCATGAGCAGGCCCTCATGCTGCGGACAGTAGCCCATGTAGGTGCGTATCTTGTCGGTGTCCATCTTGATGTCCAGGCCACGTACATAGATCTCGCCAAAGGCGAAGCCATCGATGCCCACCAGTTGGCGTATCAAATGACTCTTGCCCGAGTTCCTGCGCCCATAGATGCCCATGCTCATGTACTTGTTGAGGGCAAAGGAGACGGTGTTCACCCGCGTGCCCATCAGCGGCAGCTTGGCCTCCACCTGATCGACCAGAAACACAGACTGCTTGCACTTGGTCATATCGGATTCGGCAATCTTCAGCTTCACATCGGCCATGTCGGCATCGTCAAACGGATATGTGGCAGTGCGTAGATCATGCAGGCTAAGAAAGGACATGCAAAGGGTTTAAACGGTAAGGATTGGGTGCTTGGGTGCTTAGGGGTTGGATGCTCACTCTCTGGATGAATGATATTTCTTCTCTCTGCGATGCAACTCAATCCAAAAGATGAGCAGGCCACCCATCAATCCCGACACCAGCATATAGATAATGGCTGGCATAATGCCAGGCGAACTCCAAGTGAAATACGTATGAGCTGAAAGAGAAAAGAGAGAGTATAAACAGCACCAACCACCTCCTACTGCTCCTCCACTTACATTCACAATTGGGCACAATCTCGCCCATATTCTCCATGGTGCAGGTGGGCGTCTGCTCGCACCTGTCCTTGCACAGACTCTCCTCCAGGCACTGTGTGTAAATGTTGCTAATGCCATCGAGCATCGAGAAGCCCGGAAACAGGCAGGCGCCATAGAAGAAAATATCATTGCTATTGGCCACATCCCAATAGAAAATGTAGAGCACAATGCCCGTGAGGCCGTGCAGCAGGAGTGAGGCGAGAAATGCACGAATACGCGACGTATTCACATAGAACGACAGCACATAGGTGTGGGTGAGGGCGGCAAAGCCATAGAGACCCATCAGCACCAGTATAAGGAAATTCTCATACGAGCCAAAGCCACCGATGCCCATCACGGCCATAATTACCACAATGATCACCGAATAGATGAGGTACGTAAAGAGGTCCCAAAACAGATTGACGCCCCAATAGATGGGCATGCCCAGGCCGGCTATCACCTGCAGTATCCTCAACTGATGGATACTCTCCTCGACGATGGGTATGATGAACACTGAGACGGCCAGCGGCAAAATGCAGCCCAATGCCAGGGGCGCATTCATGTGGGCTATCTTATTGTCCACCAGATTGATCTTCATGCTCAGCTGCGTGGGCAGCGGATGATTGCTGACCAGAGCGAAATGTTCGCTGTTATCGGGATAGGCCAAGCTACAGAGAGGAGCAGAGCGGGCAAAAGGATGAACATTTCACTCTGTGTGTGTGTGTGTGGCACCTACTTGAGCATCGTATTGTGCAGCAGATTGAGCATCATGGGCGCCGAATGGAACACGTCCTGTGTGATGTAGCCATTCATTATCTGATCGCCGTCCTGTTCGACGGCGCCCAAACTCTTCAGTTCGTTCAGCTTCTTGATATCCTCGCGATAGCGACCCTTCTCGCACTTGAACGAACTCGATGTAAAGGAGCTCGTCATGTGGCCCTGCCGCTTGTAGTGATGCGTCTTGGTCAGCGATCGTATGTCCACATAGCCACAGCCCTTGATATCGGGAATATTCTTGACATCAGCGCCGCTGGTGAAGCCAATCTGTATGATATTCGAACGCACTTCGGGCACATCCAGCATCACGGACAGCTTGGCAATGATGGCTATCAGTATGAAGCTGGTGAAGATCATGATAATGGGCCAGATATTCGGCGCCGAATGTATCATCTTCTTGTACAGCATCGCACGTATGCGCTGGCGTCTGAGCTGCTTCTCCGAGACCACCTGATACTTGAAGGTTTGTGCTGCAAAACAGGGCAATTGGGAAGTGGTTAGGCTTCTGGCTGGCTTCTATGGCTCTCCGTTACTCACTGACATCCGGTATCATTTGCTTCTGTAAGCGAAATGACTTGACCAGCTTCATGTACGTGTCGGAGAGTTCGGTGCCCACAATGCGAAAGTAATCAATGCCCAAACGATTCCGATCCGACTCCAGGTGCAGGCACAGCTTCTGCAGGCGCGGCCTACTGGCTATGGGCAGCCTGTACGTTAGAGTGTCGCCAATTTCATTGTCCGGCTGGACGCGCGTCAGGAACTGATTGATGAAGTCCGTAATGGGCTCGGCGGGCACGTGCGGCTTCTTGGTCACCACCATGTCCAGGGTGCCAATGAACTTGGAGCGCAGAAAGAAGGGCGTGCCGCTGGCCTCGAGCACACCCAGATTGAGTATGGCCACGCGATCGGCCACATGCTCCGCCTCGCCCACACTGTAGGTGGCCACCACAAAGGCGCGCGTCTCCTTCTCCTGATTGACAATCGCCCAGAAGCTCTGCGCCTCGCTGCCCGTCAGCTTCAGCGTGGGCTCCTCGAGTACCACGATCTTTGTGTTGCCGGCCAGGCAGCAGCAGAGGGCCACCAGCCGGCAGCTGGCATAGCTCAGCTGGCCAATCTTTGTGTTGCGACTCTCGATGTGCTGGTCGAGGATGGTCAGCCACTTGCGTTTCTCGATCTTGAAGCGATCCTCGTCGTCGCGCTGCAGCTTCAGCCGCACATGATACTCGATGGTCTGCTGTACGGTCATATGGCGACTCAGTCCGTGCTCGTCGAACCGAAAGTCGACCAGGCGGCGCGTCGAGCCCTTCGGCGTGTAGCTGTTGCCCAGCACCGAAAGTGTGCCGCGCAGCGGGAACTTGAGGCCGGCAATCAGGCGCATGAGGGTCAGCTTGCCGGAGCCAATGTGGCCGAGTATGACCAGAATTTCGCCCTTGTACACACGCATCGATATGTTCTTGAGTATCTTCTGCTCGGACTCGCGATGTGAGGTGCTCACGTGCTTCAGGCGCATCACCTCCTCGCTGCCAGCGTCGACAAACTCAAAATTATGCCAACTGGGCGATCGACCCACGTACATGGTGGTGCTATCCGATCTTGGTTTGTCCACGCGCGGCTTATTCCGCAGCACACGGCGACTCAGCAGACGGCCGGGGGCGCGGCACTGCACCAGAATGAAGGCCAGCAGATAGATGATCATGCAGCCCACTGCCGAGACAAATAGAACGATAAAATCGTAGTATTTGATGTCGTTGGGATAGTCGATGACATGATGGAAGAGCTGCATGCAGAAGGCGAATTGCGTGTTGAAGAAGGACACCAATATAAAGGTCACATAGAAGCTGTGCACGTCCCAATAGCGATCCAGAATGATGCCAAATGCCGCATAGGTGAACAGCCACATGACCAGGCCAAAGAGGACGCCGTTTATGGGATTGGCAAAGAGTTTGGCCACCACCATGGCGGTGAGTATCAGCTCAATGTAGTAGACCAATATGAATAATGATGTGCCGGCTATGGCCTGAGCCGTGTTGGGGCCACCTTCCAGTGTCCAAAATATCTGTTTTAAAGAGAGAGCGTGGGTACAACGGATTATTTAAGTGTTGGACAGCGATACAGCTACAGATACAGCGATAGCTATCTATCGATAGTTTAACGATGATTTCTGTTGCTGGGTGCTCGAACCAGTGCTGCCAAGCAGCCAACTATCGATAGTTGGATTTTTAAATGCACAATTTAAACATACAACCAAAACACAAATGGCCCCGATTCCCGTCAGCATCAAACGCAGCATTAACACCAAAAACAAACACGAGTACTGTGTGCAAAAAGAGAAGCCATAGTGCCACTGATGCACCATAACGCCATCCTCCAGCTGACCGGCAATGTTCTATGTAAATATGGGTTGGGATATGGATATCTAACTAATTATCTTCTCTTCGATGGGGCAGGGAAACACTCACCCTGATAATATTCAAGAATGGTAAGAGAAAGATGAAATTGTATAGAAATGCGGGCATTCGCACCAGGCTCATCATGGCGCAGGGCGAATTGGCTGCCTTTAGTCGTATATTGAACACCTCCACTTGGGGCTCTGTGAATTTGGGTTCATATATCTCGATCAGTTTGTGGTACCATTGAAGGAATATGTGATGCTGCACTTGGAGGAAACCCTCGCGTATATAGAGATCCTGTTTCGTATTCGAGTCCTTGGCATTGTCGCGCTTCTCACGAACGCTGCCCGAGCAGCGTGTCAGCCAGAGCCGATCCTCGGTGCTGAACGGTTTTATGGTGCGAAATTCACTGGGGAAACGTATCGAAATGGAGAGGCTCTTAGGTACCTCAGTTTTTGGTGAATCATGAAATATGATGCCGGCCAGGGTGGTGCGTTCGTCGAACTGTTTCTGCATATCTGCATCATCCTTGTAGCCAAGGACACCCACCAAGCCCAGTTCCTTGGCCACGCCCTGGGTTAGCAATTCGGTAATTTCCGATTTGGGTGCAAACGCCAAATAATATTTGATTTTATCCCGCTTCTTACTGACCATATTCCTTTTTGGGGGTGTGCAGGCAGTAGAAATATCAATATACAGTGTTCTTACCTTAGAGCCCCTGGGCTCCAAGGGCTCTAAGGTATTGGCATGCTTACGATAGAATGTCTATGTCGTCCAGCTGGTGCGAGACAACAACGTGCTCGCGATCGGTGTCGGCCCGTGGGAATAGCAATTGCTTCGTGTGCGCTACGGGATTCCCCTGGATCAGTATCATGATAATCACCATGACAACGGCTTCGAACAGCACGCTACGCCATAGATTTTTCTCGATTTGAATGTAGCGCTTGAACAGCAGACCAAATCTTGCTGTCATATTGAAATTTAATAGGCCCCTCCAATGGGGTATTAACCAAAACTAGCTACTTGCTATGATTCTGTGTAGCTACTAGCTACGTTTTGATTATTTCATTCTAAACATTACACAAAAAACACGTTTTTCTCCAAGCATATTTTGATTAATTCTACTTGCTTAGTTTGAATAGCGATAATAACGATTATTTAACTTTATCGATGTTTCAGTGCTGTTTAACTATGTGTGCATTTAGCCCACCAATAATGCCAAGCGAAAAATACTAAGTTTTCTTCGGTATATTTTGAAAATGACATGGTATATTTCGGTATATTTTCTCCGATATACTTAATCGATGTTACCGCGGTCACACTACCCACAACTAATGCCGAGTCATATTTAAGAAAAAAAGTGCATGTTATAAACAGACAATTAAAAGCAATATAAGACACTACTGATCATCATACTACAAAGCAGCAGCATCCAACATGACTGTGACCAATCGGGTAAGAAAATTGTAACCAAACAATCGCTTTAATGTGATGAAAACCCCAAAAATATGTAGATGGAAATTGAGACGGCCTACCAGAAAGGCGAAGGCTTCCGCTCCTATTATATCCAAAAGATTGAGGAATTGCAGCTGGTTGTGGCCGAAAAGAGCCAGAATCTGAGACGTTTGCAGGCCCAGCGAAACGAACTCAATGCCAAAGGTAAATGCCAGATGAACTCAAAAAGAGAAAAACAATTTTAAACGAAACTCCAATCGAATTTTCAGTTCGCATGCTGCGCGAGGAACTTCAACTGCTGCAGGAGCAGGGCAGCTATGTGGGCGAGGTGGTGAAGCCCATGGACAAGAAGAAGGTGCTGGTTAAGGTACATCCCGAGGGCAAGTTTGTTGTGGATCTGGACAAGAACATCGACATCAACGATGTGACGCCAAATTGTCGTGTGGCGCTGCGCAACGAGAGCTACACACTGCACAAGATTCTGCCCAACAAAGTGGATCCACTGGTCTCGCTGATGATGGTCGAGAAGGTGCCGGATTCCACCTACGAGATGGTCGGTGGCCTGGATAAGCAGATCAAGGAAATCAAGGAGGTTATCGAGCTGCCCGTCAAGCATCCGGAGCTGTTCGATGCCCTGGGCATTGCCCAGCCAAAGGGTGTGCTCCTCTACGGCCCGCCCGGTACTGGCAAGACACTGCTGGCCCGTGCCGTTGCCCATCACACCGAATGCACCTTCATTCGTGTCTCTGGCTCCGAGCTGGTGCAGAAGTTCATCGGTGAGGGATCGCGCATGGTGCGCGAGCTGTTCGTGATGGCCCGTGAGCATGCCCCATCCATCATTTTCATGGACGAAATCGACTCGATCGGCTCCTCGCGCATTGAGTCCGGCTCTGGCGGCGACTCCGAGGTGCAGCGCACCATGCTGGAGCTGCTCAATCAGCTGGACGGCTTCGAGGCCACCAAGAACATCAAAGTCATTATGGCCACCAATCGCATTGACATCCTGGATCCGGCACTGCTGCGTCCCGGCCGCATTGACCGCAAGATTGAGTTCCCGCCACCGAATGAGGAGGCACGTCTGGACATTCTCAAGATTCACTCGCGCAAAATGAATCTGACGCGCGGCATCAACCTGCGCAAGATTGCCGAACTGATGCCCGGTGCCTCAGGGGCGGAGGTCAAGGGCGTGTGCACCGAGGCCGGCATGTACGCACTGCGCGAACGTCGCGTCCACGTCACCCAGGAGGACTTTGAGATGGCCGTGGCCAAGGTGATGCAGAAGGACTCCGAGAAGAACATGTCCATCAAGAAGCTGTGGAAGTAGATCGAAATCGCAAACACACACATTATACACTTCCCCTTTTATATTTCCTTTTTTTGTCGTAATTAAAAAATTAAAAAGCAATTAGTTTACATGGACAATTAGTTCCACATTTATTTTGTCTTGTAATTGTTTGTTGTTGAACTGCTGAAAGACGGACTTGCTGGAACTAATTGTGTGGGCTGTGGCTTGGCCAAAAGGGTGCCGGCTTACTGGGGAGCCTGGCGCAGCTCCTCCTCGGATTTAAGCATGTTGAAGATCTCCTCAGTGTCGGCCACATCGAAAGGGGAGTGGCCATCGTCGTCGTACAGATCCAGGCTGGCCTTCAGGTCCAGCAGAGTGCGCACAGCCTCGACGTGGCCACAGCTGGCGGCGTAGTGCAGCGGTGTCTGCATCTCGGCATCCAGCTGGTCAACATTGGCGCCCATGGACACCACCAGATAGTTGATGATGTCGACCGCATTGCGATCGGTGGCCCAGTGAATGAGGGCCATGCCTTGCTCATCCTTCACGTCGGCTTCGCCCATCTTCATCTTCTTGACCAGGGCCGACAGATTCTTCTCCTTGACTAGATCGAACAAGGTCTTCTTGTTGTCGGGCATCAGATCCTCCAGTGGTATCAATTCGATGGAGTGAACGGCCCAGCTGTTGCCCTTCGACTTGCCGCCCTCTTCCTTCCACTTGGGATTGATCTCCTGCAGCTTTTCGATGTACGCGCGCTGAGCATCAATCTGAGACATTTTGCCCAGCGCCTTCCAGGCGTTCCACTTGCTGCGTGCCCGCATCTGTAGTATGGAGGGGCATGCCTGGTTGCAGCCCCCCTCGGCGGCTTGTTTGTAGTATGCGTAAAATTCCAGCAGATCGGAATCCTTCAACTGCTGCGATCGGCAACTCACGTAGTTGGTGGCCAGCTCGAAGGTGCTCTGTTGCTGCTCCTCCTCGTCAAATAGGTCCAGGTCTAGGTCCATGATGATTATAAAATTTTTTTTTTTTTCGTTTGACTCAGTTAAAATTAATTTTTTAGTTCGTTTTTTTTTTTTTTTTCTAGTTGCTATTCTTTGCTCTGCGATAGCCTTATAGCTACTGTTTGGTTGGGGCGAATGCGAATACTAATGGGAAAAATGCTTTAGCTTCGTCGCCTATTTGGTTGTCGCAGCCTGCTGTCTACGACTTTTGTATGTTGAGATGATGCCCCTCCAGTATGTGCTTCTGTTCGTTCTCGATTTTCTCTAGAGCTGTCAAACTATTGAAGCTGACAAAACCGTAGCCCTTGGAGCAGCCGGTTTTCTTGTCAAAGATGACGTTTGCCGATAGGACACGACCGAACTCCTTGAAATATCCACGCAGCTCCTGATGGCCCACTGTCCAGGGCAAGTTACCCACGAATATGCGGTGCACCGATTTTCCAACTTTTGCTACGGCGGTGGCCATGTGTTCTATGTGTGCGGAAAGCAACAATTTTTCTATTTTCAATTTCTAGTTTCTAGTTTCTACTTGAGGTTGATGATCTTGGGGCCGTGCTGCCGCTCCTTACCAGCTCTATGTTTCCGGTTGCTTTCGTTGCGTAAATACTCGTCGCAAACGTAATCAATCTTTTGTAACTTGTTGTTGTTGTAACAATAATGACGGTGCGCCGCGGCTAGGGTTGTCAAATATATCAAAAATATCGAATATATCGATATTTTTTTGGTGATATATTTCATATCGTTATGATATTTTTCAAATATTTGACAACCCTATCCGGCGACCAAAAGAGACTTAACCCACTGAACACTTCTCTATTTAAAAAGTTGAGCACACTTTGTTAAACCGCTGAAAATAATACTGTTTGTAAAGGATCCTTGTAGATCCATACTTTTCTTTACTTACAAAACAAAAATGAACACCGACATCTTTGACCTGTAGTTAGTAAATTATGTTAAAGTTACATAAATTTTATGGAAATACTAAATACCCCCCTGGTCGACAATGGGTTAACGGTCTATTTTATTGATTCAAATCGTATTCCATGTTTTTGATATTCGGTCTCATATTACTAGCAAGTTAGCCATTTCAGAGCTAACAAAATCATTTTTATCCAATTCCTCAATCAATTTTCTACAAGATTGGCTAGTTTTTAAAACTCTTTTTTATTGGATTTCTTACATAATAAGGTTTAAACAAAAGCATTAAACGAAAGTGTGTACCGCAATGTGACGTCAATGTTGCTGGTCAGCCATGTTTCTGCATGCGTATGGGCATTTGTACACCCTTTTTCCTTCAATTAATGTTAAATTTGTTGTTTCAAGCTGCTTTAAAACATTAATAATGAATTTGTATTAGATTGACATGTTATTTACCCATTAATGCATAAAATTGGTGTTTTATATATAAATTTATCCCGGTCCCGATACCTATATTTGGTGCCCATATGCTTCAAAATTTCGTTTATATCTTTAAAACAGAGACTGATTAGTTTCTGCATTAATTGGAGCCTGAAATTACACACATTACCTCAATTCTATAATATCCTTACTCTCAAGGGTAGCAGTCTTGTTGCGCATTTAATGCCAAAGTTGCAGAACAATGCTGCTAAATCATTTTCCATGTTGCCGGAAATTTTCCCATACGAATCAAATGTATCTTTATTCATACGCACTTAACGTAAGACGCACTTAACGAAACTTAGCAGCTTAACGAAACTTAACGAAAGCTGAGCGCCTCTCTCTCTCTTGCTAAATGTTAATGTTAAGATGCGACTGGAATGGTGGGATTTTTTAACATTCTCTGAGTAAAAAAGTTGGCGCGAAATTCAACACTGGGACAATTGCCTTCCGCATGCCTTCCCAAAAAAACATACTAAAACCCAGATTCTTTGTCATTATCTTTGTTAAATTTTAGTTACGTTTTATGTTTGGGTGTGTGTGTGTGTGTGTGCTACAATAATTACAATTCGAAGCCAACATATTTGAACACGCCTCTTTTTCCTCTATCAGGCCCCAGGCCCTTCTCGGGCACATAAAAAAGTCTCTCCCCCATCATGGCTCACTGTTGATGCCACACTGCCACACGTTTCATAGAGTAAAAACGACAAGGATATGTCAGTGAGTTTAATGCTTAATAATTCCAAAAAGGCTTTTAATAAACTTTTCAATGACGCTTATACGTAAAAACTTCCATATATTTACATATATATAACCACACAAACATCATCATCATATCATATCATTTTGGATCCCCATAGATTTTCCCTATCCGCTTCAAGGATACAAAAAAAAAACAAAACATAATTTAATTAATGAAAAAATTCGTTAATGTGTCACAGCACCACCATTTTGTTGTTGTTGTTGATGATAATTTCAGAAGATTTTCTCTCTTACGTTCTCTGATCCTCATAGACTACTACACACTAGGGCTAGGTCTAGGTCTAGGGCTAGGGCTAGTTCTAGGGCTAGTTCTAGGCTAGATCCCACCTGCTACCAGAGGCGATGCAGATGCAGATTGCGCGACAGCACCGATCGCACATCGTTGGTGAAGCGCAGTGCGTCCAGCATGGGCAGCAGCGACAGCAGTGCCGTGTCCATGGGATCCGAGAACCAACTCTTGATGGGTATGGCATTGTTGGGGAAGCAGCGATACGCTCCCGGGGAATTGTCAATTATAAATATCTGCAATATCAAATAACATAATCATTAATCGTAATCTCTGGACAGAAGGAGTAAGTAATTTAATTATTTTTACCCTATTCAAATCACTGCATATGGCAGACAAGTCTTTGGTATACGATCCATAGTCGGGCGTACAGTGCTGTCTGTAGTAGCGCCTTCGCAGTATGTTCCTACCATTGTCCAGCTTGTCTGCAACAGCAGCTCCATATATCTCCATGCTGGCGGTGAATACCACAAGATCGTACCACTGCGAGACCTGAAAATGGATAGATGGAATTTTGCATTAGCATTATGAATGGATGACATCAATGGGGCTTGTCCACTCACCACATCCAAAAAGTAATCCACATGCGGCCTCTTGTGTACAAAGAAGCGTACTGGATTCCGATCGATGGTCACCTTGACGGTGAAGTCATGCGGTGTGCCCGGCTTCACTGTGTTCCTGGGCATCGCATTGTGATGTGAGTGTATCAGCGTTTCGTCCAGATCCAGGACCAGGGTTTTCCGCTGCACCAGACTGAGGCGATGCCGCGATACCGGCGACAGCGGGAACAGTTCATATTTAACCGGTTGATACTGGATAAACTAAAGAAGTTAATCACAATCAACTCTGACTCGATAATTTAAGTGTCGATATATGTATACAATACTAAGAGAGTGACATGGAGGGAGGGATGGATGGTGTGGGGGTGGGTGCCAGGGTGCAAGGGTGCAAGGGGGCAAGGGAGAGGCATGCCGAAGGTCAGTTCTTCTTGCAGCGTCATGATGAATCGTTTTCGATTGATAAGGCGAACTAGCGAGTGCAGTGGCCCCACAAATAATGTTGATAAAGGGTTGTGGTTATGGTTGGTTTTGTTATTGGGGTGGATGAGTGTGGGGTACGTCTTAGTGATCCTTCACTGTACACGGGCCAGCTCGTCTTATCAAGTTCCAGTGGCATTTATTGTACTTTACTTCATGTGTAGGTCGATTGGGGATGGGGGATGGGGGATCGGGCTAGTGGGAATGAATTCGGGGCTGGTGTGGGGGCTTTAAACTATAGTTTTTCTGGTGGGGTGGTAATACTTACAGCTCGCACTTGGCGATTGAACATGAAACAAATGCATGTCCAGACTTTTGATAGCAGCAACAAAAGTGCATGGAATTTCATTTGCAGAAGGGAAATCATTTGGTAAGAAGGTTCCGTCCGGTATCGTCTTCTTACCAAATTTCTATGTCTACCAATTTTTCTGAGTAGAATTTTGAATGAATGGGAAAAGCACTACAATCGACCCGACCCGACCCGATCGATGACCGATGATGTTGGGAGTTACGCTTCGGTCTTTTGCATTTGTGGAGAGACACGCAGAGACGGATATACGGAGATACGGAGAAAGGGAGAGACCGAGAGATCGGTACGGTTCGGTGTGTTTTGTTCCTTTTTCGGCTTTACGTTATGTGTTGCTGCTGCTGCTCCGCTCTCTTTCACTTCTACCTTCTTGTGCCGGCTAATGATTTTGCGTTACTTTAGCTTTTAGTTTTTTGTTGCTGTTTTTTTGTGATAACACGCCGCTTTTTGATTTTTGTTGTTATGCTGAACGCACACACTCACAAGCACCCGCACACGGCACACACGCACGTACGCACACACGCGTGAAAAACACCGTAGTAGAAAATCGATAGCAAGACTCTGGGCCGCCTGGTGTCGTTCCGCTCTCGCTCTTTTCCCAGGGCAGGGGTCGGCGGGGAGGGGGGCAAGCCAATCGCGTTAATAGAAACAGAGTTTCCTTTATTTTATTTTAGCGCGCTTTTTGTCGCCCCTATATGACTGAGACTTCTATGTTTATTGCCTGGCTCAGATATAGCGCTGATCTGGCCTATCTTCCGGTTTGGATTGGATTGGATTGGCTTGGATGCAACACAACACAAGACAGCACAGCCACAGCACAGTAGTGTACAGTGTACAGAAATCGGGAACCGAGATCAAAAAAATGTATCTCGAGAGTATCTATTGAGCAACAATTTTAAAGGATTGATTGCTTACATTTATTGCACTATGATTTGATTTATTTGAACGTTTGCGAGATGTGGCTTTTCGGTTGGATAATCTCGCGGGCGTCGAAGGTTTCGTTTTCATAACTGTTTTGGGTTGCTCTTTAAATTATATAAATATAATATGTCAGAGTTTTTTTTTTATTTATTTTTCAGCGTTTTTGTTTAATAAACTGTCACACCGATGCACACATACATGCTCGCGCGCACACACACACAGAGTTTGGCCAAAAGCCAGCCAACAAAATATAAATTGTGAAAAAATAGTGTATGAGATATAGACCGTGGAGGAGTGGAGTGGAGTACTGTGCTATCGATAGGCCCCGTTTGTGTGATTGCCGGCTGCAAAATTGGTTGTTATCGTTGTTGAGCGTTTTTTGATATATTTATCACATAAAGTAGCTACAATTTAAGAATATCCTCAATTAAAAACTACAATACTAGCATTATGGTTATGTTATTTATTAATAGTGTGTAGTGTGGCCCTGAGCGAAGGCCTGCAAAATGATTTGTGCATCGTTGGCAGCACATGCGTACGGGAGCGCCATATTGATGGAGGCCATACACGAACAGACGCGTCCGTCATGCACGGGCCAACAATTAAATGCGATTTTCACACCGCCCATCTCTTGGTGTGTCCATCAACATATTTAGCCATTAATATTGCGATTTATAGTAGCTAAAAGTTGTACTTTTGCGATAGTTCATCTAGTTTTCTTTTGAATACATTATATGCTTAGACAGCGTCATGCAACCCTGCGGAACACGGCATCAAGCGCCGTCTGCACGTGCATGAATGATGGCCAACCGATTAATCGCTTCGAGCAGCCGCCTGGTGTAATCGTTTTAAGCGTCGTTCTGTGCAAATTGCAAAAAGTGGAAGAAAAATAGGAAAATATGCAGACTTTGCGCAAAACCATTTGAATGCCAATTGTGCTGACGTTCAATATTCAAACGATAACCCAAAGCCAGGGACAGGTGCAAAGTGCTCAAAGATTTAAACAAATTATTTTCCGTGTCTCCTGCGTGCGCGTGTGTGTGTTAATGTGTGTTGCGGCGCGTGGGTGAGTGTGTGCGAGCGAGCGACCGTGCCTGTGTGTGTGTGTGGGTAAAAAAAGCCGCACACTGCAAAAAAAGGAAAATTTTCCTTTTGCCCTTTTCTCGCATTTGGCAACCTAAGAACAGTGCAAAGGGGCGCCCCCACACCCGTGGCGAACCGACGAATCGGTTTTATATATTTTTTTGCCCCAACCGGTTTATAATAACCGCTAAAATTGTGGAAAAACAGGAGAAAACTCCCAAGCGGAAGAAGAAGACTGCAGCCAGTAAAATGTCTGCAGTTTACTCGCCGCAGCCGCCGCAGCAGCAGCAGCAACAGCAGCCGCCTCCCCCACCACAGCAGCAGCAACCGCCCCCAATGCCATGTCCTTGCAGCAGCAGCAGCAGCAGCAACAACAACAGCAGCCACCCGGTGTCGGTGGCGGCGGTGGCAGCGTCCTCGGCTCCCAGGGCGGGCTGCTGCCCATGGGGATGCAGCAGCAGCAGCGTATCACCGGTGTGCCGTCAATGGGAGTGCCCGGCTCCCCCGGCAGCATCATCACCGGTGTAGGTGGTGGCCCCGGCGGTGTCGGTGGATGCGGAAGCATGATGGGTGTCAACTCGCCATCGGCTCCACGCGGCGGTGGCGGTGGCGTCGGCGGTGGGCCACCGCAGGTCAACTCGGCGCAGATCCAGAAGATGCTGGACGAGAACTGCGGCCTCATCCAAACGATCCAGGACTTCCAGAGCATGGGCAAGGCGCAGGAGTGCATGTCCTACCACGTGGCCTTGCACAGGAATCTGGTATATCTGGCCCAGCTGGCGGATCCTGCTATGAATATCTCCCAGATATTGCCGGTGAGTGCTGGAGACAAATGCAGGCGTGGGCCTGGGCCAATCTTTTAATGCTCTCTGCCACACACAGCCGCCGCACATCCTGCAGACACAGGCGATGCAGCAGGGCAACCAGCAGACGCCGGGTGGTCCCACCGGTCCACACGGTATGCTGGGCGGCCTGCCCCCGCCCCAACAACAACAACAACAGCCACAGCAGCCGGGCGGCCCAGGCCCCGGCCAGGTCCAGCCCCAGCAGGCGGGTGGGCCACCGCAAATGGGTGGCATGCAGCAGCATGGCAGCGAGCCCGGCGTCCAGATGACACCCTATGGCGCCCAGCAGCAGCAACAGCAGCAGCCGCCCCATCCCGGCATGCCACCCAATCCTCAGCAGCAATCTCAGCAGCAGCAGCAACAACAACAGCAGCAGGCAGCGGCCGCAGCGGCGGCGGCAGCAGCTGCAGCAGCAGCGGCAGCCGCTGGCCAGCAGGTGACGCAAGTGAGTCAGGCCGGTCCCCAGGTCCAGCAGCAACAGCATCCCTCGGCGATCTACCGCAATGCCCAGGGCGGCGGACAGCCGGGACAGGGCCCGGCACAGCAGTCGATTATACCCAGTAAGTGTAAAGTATCCGCCGAGCCAGGGGAGATCCAGCCAGCTCCAGCTGCATCCGCTAATCCTCACATCTTCCCTCTCGCTTGCAGATCAGCAGCAGCGGCCCAACAATGGCCCCCTCGCAGGACCCGGCCAGAACCAACAGCCGCCCCAGCAGCAGCAACAGCAGCCACAGCAGGGCTCCCAGCAGCAGCCGCCCAACCAGCAGCAGCAGCCCCAACAACAGCAGGGACCGCAGCAGGGCGGACCGGGCGGAGTGCCGCCACCACAGACCCCGTACCGCGTGAGCTACCAGCAGCAGCAGCAACAGCACGGCCACTATCCTGGATATCCGCCGCAAACGCAGCCCCAGTACCAGCCCCAAGGCGCCTATCCGTATGGCCCGCCGACGCAGGGCTATGGGCCACCACCGCCAGGTCCACCGAATGCAGCGCAGGCCGGCTATCACCATGGTGGCGCCGGGGCAGGAGCCGGGGGACATGGCGGCTATCAGCCAAACACTGGCGGACCCGGACAGCAGGCACCGCCACCGGGCGTCTATGCACCGCCGCCAGGCAGCCAGCAGGGCGTGCCGCCAGGGCAGCAGCCACCGCCGCCGCCGGGACAGATGTACGGACCACCGCCAGGAGCCGCAGGCGGACAGCAGGTGGGTGCGCCGGGCGGACCGCCAGGTCCACCGCAAAGCGTGAATCAGTATGGTCCGCCGCCGCCGCAGAACTCGACGGGTGGGCCGCCGCCCATGAGCTATGCCGGGTATCCTCCGAATCCCAATCAGTACGGTCAGGCAGGAGCAGGAGGAGCGCCCCCGGGCGGTGGCTACGGGCCACCACCTCCGCCCAACAGCAGCGGACAGTCGCCGTACCAGGCCTACCAGCAGCAACAGCAGCAGCAGGCTGTGGGTGCCGGAGGCGCACCGCCGGGTAGTAGCTATCCGGGAGGACCGCCAACGAGTGTTGTGTCCGGAGGTCCGCCGCCGCCACCCGGTGGCTACAGCACAACGGCTCCGAGCCAGACGCCGCCACCGCAGGGACCCCAGCAGCAACAGCAGCCAGGCGGCGGGGGAGCGGGCTCCAATCCGAACGGGCCCAATGCCCAGCAGCAGTCGACGCCGCCGCCATCGGGAGGAGTGGGAGGAAATCCACAGCAGCAGCAAGTGCCAGGCGGTGGGGCAGGAGGAGCAGGCTCTCAGCAGCAGCAGTACGCGCCTCCGCCGCCACAACAGCAGCAGCAACAGGGAGGACCGGGTGGAGTGGTCGTCTCTGGTGTGGCACCGCTGCCCACACAGGTGCAACCCACATACTCGACGCCTGGTGGCGTCACAGGCTACGGGCCGCCGCAACCGCAGCAGCAGCAAGTGCCGGGAGGACCTCCTACCTCCCAGCAGCAGCAGCCACCACCAACCGGTGGTCCACCCAATCCCCAGGCCAGTGCCCAGCAGCAGCAGCAACAACAACAGCAACAGCAGCCGCCACCAAATGGTGCCACGCCGAATATGCCGCCCAATCAATATCAGCCGGCTCCGGGGGCCCCACAGCCGTACGGAGGACCGCCTCCGCAGGCGTACGGACCACCACCGCCAGGCAGTGCCTATCCCGGGCATGCGTACCATCAGCCACCACAGGCAGGCGGTTATGCCCAGTATCCGCCCACGCAGGGCTATCAGAGCTACAGGCCGGCGGGCGCACAAATGCCTCCGCCCGGGGCACCCCAAGGACCGCCACCGACGGGGGCCTATGGCTACTACAGCAATCAGCCGCCACAATGAGGCTGAGCGGAAGCGGTGGCAGGAGGAAATCCACTCGAAAAAATGCTCATGATGAAATGGGATTCATGAAGGATATAAGGAAGGAGCTACCATCCCCGATACCCATACCCAAAATGAAGACGATTCTTTTTGGATACAATTTAGAGTTTAAGCGGCAGATCGGGAGACAGTTATCTAGATAGATATATATATATATATGCATAGATATATATATATATATATATATATAAACGATACGATATATAATTCATTTGTAAGGAACCTTCTCCTCCTGTCCTCCTTTGCTTCACACAAAACAAAATGAAAATGGAAACTCCCTGGAGAGTGTAACGAGAAAGAGAAAGAGTACGCAGAGAGAGATAGAGATAGAGAGAGTCTTGGGCGGTCTTTTAGTTTTAAGCAAGAAAATCTGTGAATCAACGGATCAACGCCCCCTCCCCTCTATATAGTAGTAGATGTGTTTTTTTACCCATAAGAATTAGCTATTTAAACTAATTTTTTTCGTGTCGTAAAAGTAGCCACACAGATAGATAGATCTATTGGCTCTATCCATTCATTCATATTTCATTTTATTGTTTGATGATATTTTAAAGAGTTTTTATGCATGGGGCCCACACTCCTTCTCGTTTTCCCCTTTTAATTGTTCTTTGCGCGTTCTATAGGATAAGCAGCCCCCTTACACCCCGTAAAATTAATATTTAAAGCAGAAATTATAAATAATACAATTAACTATATTTCACAATAATATACAAGAAACAAAAAAAAATAACGAAAGAGAGAGAATTCCATTGATGCCCAACCATACAGTAATGGCTGGCACTGAACGGAACGACTAAACTATTATAAAAACATTCAACAGACAAGCGCTAAGGAAAAGGAGAAAGGAAAAACTATAACTAAATGCAACTCTGGAAATATAGACATTTTTTATTTTTCTTTGTTTAATTTGTATGTATTTTTTTTGTATAGTTAATGAATATAGTGGAATACAGTGGACACTCCATAGGTGGGACTTAAGACTCGTGTAAAGTTTGATAATAATTAATACGATGGAGCATGGATCTGACATCTGACATTGGATGCTTCAATTCTATTAAAATAATTATTCAATTAATGCATTTTATTGCCTACACACAAAAATGAGTTCCAAAATATACCTAGCATTTAGTATTAAAACAAAATATTTATTTAGCTAACGGAAGGGAAACAGCAAAAACAAACGAAAAAGTTGTTGTTATTTAAGAAGGAGAAAACATATTGATTTTAAGAGATTACGATTCTAGCTATAAGAATGTGCTCCACTGAGATCAAGTGTCCACTGTAGCAGTCCTCTTCCGTGAACCCTTGGATAATGTACAATTAGAAGAAAAAATTCCATTTAAAACTCTCTTGTAAAGATCTTGTAATTTTGTGGAAATACCCCCGCACGTGAGATTCTGTACCGCTCACTCGTTTTTGTGCGCCATCTCGCTCTAAAGCAGGTCCCCCGACTATTGCTGCTCTGCTCTAATCCGCTCGGAAATCTCGAATGATCCCCACAGACCCAAACCCGGACCCCTCCTTCCATCCACAGACATCGAGAAAATATAGAGATACGAACGAGTATATCAAATAGCATTTAGAAATTTCTATTTTCAAAATGCAAAAAAAAAACAAAATAATAAAAAAATTGCAAAAAAAGAAAAATACAATAAATTCAAATTGTTTTAAATTTATTTTTAAGAATTTCTGGAAAAAATTTAATATTTAAGTAATTTTTTTTAAGGATTCCTTATATTCTAAAAATTGAATTTTGAAAGAAAAGTTGTCCAACACTCTTTCCACCGATGTCAAAAACATACAGAAAAAAAAACTCAACTGAAGTATTTGGTCATTGCTGTTCAAATACAAAAAAAAAAGTTTTCGTTTTGGAGCTGAGTCGCCTGATCGCCGAAAATTCCTATAATTTCCATGCAAAAAGAGAAAGAAGTACAAAACGTTATCAAAAATTGGTGGAAAATCTTAAAATTCCTTTAGTTTCAGACGAAAACGGATTTGGATACGTTGTGCCCTGTTTATGGGCCTCACACAGAGGCCCTGACAGGATGTCTGAAAGATGTGATGGAGTCCGGCCACTATATCCTTGGCCACGACCAGATACTAAAGGCCATTGATAAGGGACGTGTTGGTATGGTGGTCATCGCCGCCCACGCGGACGAGCCGAACAAGACCCATATTCTCTTGGCCACCATAACGCAGGGCACTACAGTTATTGTCTACAACGGCACCGCCCAGGAGTTGGGCGAGGCCTGTGGCAAAGAGCATGTCAACTACATAGCCGTATTCAATGAAGCGCATATCGATGCAATACGCAAACTGGAGTTATTGGAATTAATTTTGCATTGAATTCCAATTCACAACATAAAGTAGAAACATAAAATACTCGTCAAAATGTAGTGATACACACGCAAGCTTTAAGCAATTTCCTACTGAAATTTAAACAATTATACACTGAACACTTGTACAAAACTATTGGCAATGCATATTTATGTTTGTAGCTGCCGTAAATACATCAATTAGATTGCTCCAAATGCAACCATAACATAATCCAACGTTCCTTGCTGTGTTTTTGCCTGCATGTGACGTCACATCAGCGTGTGACATGACGTTAAAAACGTCAAATTCTGGCGTGTGTGCCTGTACGTGTGAAGCTCTTTCCACAAATACATACATACATACATTTCAGAATGCAAAAGCACAAAACAAATTAACACTGCAGCGTCATGCCGTTATTCGAAGTCGCTCAATTCGCCAAAAGACAGCGTCGCTACCCAACACTGGGGAAAACGTTTTCGCGGCCTTACCGAAACTCGTTTCTAAAATCTGTGAAATATTTATGTACATTTATAAGCGGATCTGCATTTATTTAAACATGATTATAAATATTTCTTTGTTTTTTGGTTCTTTTAGAGTTTTGGAATAGTGTCAATTTATCTCTCTTGAATGTTTTAGGTTTCTATTTTGGTGGAGCTTATCACGACCCCAGAGTTCAGTGCGCGTATTCCTTGTCCTCTTCATCCCCTGCATCCTCGTCGTCACAGTCATTCCCCATCTGCTCGTCTAACAGCAGACATCCTGATGCTGCCAGGCATGGATCATCGGGGACTTCTCCTTCCCCCTCTATTGGGAGTTCCTGGCCACCACGGCTAAACAGCTTTTCCTTGAGCTTCTTGAGGAAGTTCCGTGGTGCCGATGTCTGGCGTACCACCACAATCAGTTTGGTGGCCACACTGTGGATGGGACCAAAGGCCAGGGCCACCACCGTGCAAGCCAAACAGATGACGTTGTAGGGCATGCTGAAGTCGGGCGTGGGCAGCGAGACGATCAGGGCTTCGGTGTGCAGGCCAAGCACATACGATGGACGGGTGGCGTTGAACGAGTGGGCAAATAGATGGCCCTCCAGGGGCAGAGCCGAGTAGTTGGTGCCCATCGGCAGGGCGCTGGAGATGAGGGCCGCATTGATGTAGTGGCCGTGGTTGGCATCGGGCGGATACTCGAGCCACTTGAGCACCAGATAGTCCACATCGATGGTAATGAGCGCCGAGCTTTGGCCGGGCAGCTGGAACCCAATCTCCAGGTGAGTGGGCAGCTCGCGCTGCTTACCGGGCGCATAGTGAAGCAGCTTGAAGGGCAACGTCTCGCGCCCGTACTCGTGCCGGCCCAACGGGCGCTGACGGATGTTGAGCGTATGCAGATAGGCGTGCACATACCATGGGATGAGCTCCTGCACCAGGATGGGCAGCGGTGAGTAGTGCGAGTTGGTCACCTCCGTGACGATGCGTCCGCGCTCCTGTCCCTGACCCAATAGATAGCGATGGGCGTAGATTGGCGGCGGTGCGGGCTTCAGGCGGTTGCGTCGCACCTCACCCTTGGGCGCCAGCCAAGCGATGTTGAACAGCCGCTCGCCCTGGTCCTGGAACTGCTCCTGCATGTCGTACACTCCATAGAGCACCGTGTAGCCGCCCCGTGTGGTCGTCACCTCAGCGGGGGGAGGCGGCACTAGCTGGAAGCGTTCGCCCAACTCGTTGCGCTGCACATAGATCCTGCTGGTGCTCGCCAGCTCACAGTAGCCGTTGAGGCCCATGCCGAAGAGGCGGCGCAGCGAAAAGTCGTTGCCGCTCTGCTCGAGCAGGCGGAGATCGTACACGAGATTCGCCGTTTGGGTCATCTCCAGGATGCAGTTGTCCTCGTCGTGGTCCTGGCACAGGGTGCGAACCTTCAGGCCCAGCGAATGGTACTTGGTGTTGTGCACATAGCCGGAGTTGAGCAGCGAGGCGAATCCCGAGGCACTGCCGCAGGGCAACAGCTTCTTCCAGGGCGTCAGATTCTCCGTGCAGACAATCTCCCGCGGCAGCGAGGCATAGCGCACGAACCTCTCCCCATTGGCGGGCATAAACTGGGGCCGCAGCAGATGCTTGGGCGATATGCTGTTGGTGTTGTCCACAAAATTGAGCGAGGCACACAGGACGCCCGAGAAGACGTTCGCCAGCTGGCCCCACTGCTTGTCCACCTCCTGGTCGGTGAGATTGGGTCCCTTAAACCAGGCCCACATCTCGGCACCGCTGGTGGCCTCAACGATGGGATAGCCCCAGGTCTCGTAGCGCCACAGGCCCTGCGTGAGGCCGATGTGCAGTTCCTTGACATCAAACTGCTGCAGCAGCTCGGCAATGACGCGGGGCGTCAGCTGTGTGTGGTAGACTAAACTGGCCATGAGCATGGAGAAGGTATCGATTCTGATTCTGTGGCTACTTACGGTTCTCCTTCTGGCCATAGTGCCAGCGTGTGGTAAACTGGAAATAGGTGTTTACATGGTCGCCGGACAGGGGACGCACAACAAGCTCCTCATGGAAGTGCTCGTCTTTGGGGGTTGTCTGGGCCACCACAGTGGCCAGCAGGAGGGCGCCCACACACCACAGACGTGTCCAAGACATCGCAATTTGTATGACGTAGCCAGGTGTTCAATTCAATTGCAAACTATTAAAATTGCGGCAAATGGGAGAAAGATAATAGACGGTGCAGGGTTGATTTGATCTGTCAGAATTTCGTGCACCAAGTTCAGGGTTGCTTTGTCCAGTAATCGGCACTGTAAATGCAAAAATTACCCCCGTCCCACAAAAACAATTTGTATTTGAAAATGCAGATATATAACGTTTTTATTCACGCAATTAGGTTTCACAGAGCATGGGGGTACAATTATATTGATTAAACAGTATTATCTAAATCTTGCATCAGATCAGACTAAGCAATAATGTTAGAAATGTGCTCTAAAAAACCTATTTACCGCATCAGATCTACATACGATGAACACATTTTATACTAGTTGCCGGGTATATTCATAATTTTAAAATAACCGCCAAGCTCGATATATATAGAATTGCTCTATACGAGCCGATAGGAACGCAAAAACGAGTACAAAGGCTCGCCTTGGTAAATAAGTAACCTTAAATTGGAACCCGTTGTAGAAAATTGACTCATCTATCTGATAAAATAATATTTTCAGTTGTTAAAGACCTAAATAATATTAAGCCGAATATCTCAACGCATCTTGTTGAGTCCGTATATTTACGGAATATTTTGAGTACTTTTCAAAATGACCGCCAAATTTCGTGGTGAAGAGAGCGTAATTCGTGGTGAATTCCCCTATTTTTCGTGGTGTGACCAGCATGTATCTAACGGGAATATGAAATGTAGATTCATTGCTGCGACGTTTTATACGCGTTCCCGTTAGATACATTACATTCATATGGGAAATTTTTCGGCAACATGGGGAAATAAACTAGAAGCATTGTTCTGCAACTTTGCACGGAATGCGCAACAAGGCTGCTACCCTTGGGAAAATGAATAGTATCGAATTGAGATATTGTTTGTAATTTCAAGCTCCAATTAAAGCAGAAACTACTCAATCTCTGTTTTAAAGTTTTTAATAATATTTTGCAGCTAATGAGTACCAATAATAGGTATCGGGAACGGGATATTCCATATAGAAAACACAAATAAAATGCATAAACATTTAAAAAATATGTCAATCTAATACAAATTCATTATTAATGTTTCATAGCAGCTTGGAAAAACAAATGTAACATATATTTAAGGAAATAAGGTATACAAATGTCCATACGCATGGTGAAACAGGTTGACCAGCAACAATGACGGAATGTGTCCGGAGTTCACACCTACGTTTAATGCTTTGGCCGTTTTTTTTTTAACCCTATTATGTAAACAATCCAATGAAGAGGAGTTCTGAAAACTAGCCAATCTTACATACAATTTATTGATGAATCGGATAAAATTATTTGTTTGGGGCTGAGAGCAATAACATGCTAGTAATATTAAACCGAACATCAAAATCGCGAAATATCAACGCACACTAGAGCTGTCAAACGATTGATAGTGGAGCCATCGATAGTTTTGAATGTGTTGAAAAACAATCGATATTATCGTGATAGTATCGGGCTCAAATAATTATTACTAATAAATGCTATTAAACGCTATTTTTTAAGCGAAATAATACAGATTGTTCAAAATGAAACGGTTTATTCATAGTCTCAAAATATCAGTCTCAAAATAATATAGAATAATTCATAGTTATTTTTTATCCTTATTTACTAAGTTGTAATCGGTAATCCACCAATTTTTGTTGAAAGCCATCGATAGAAGCGGCAAAACATCGATACTATCGATAGTGCCCTCGATGGTTTGACACCTCTAGGTCACAAGCCAAAACCAAACAAAGTACGAGTCGCGGAAGACCGTTATCTGTGTGCTCTGAAATTATTTTTGGTACAACTAAATTAACAATGAACGACGAGAAAAGAACCAAAAACGCAACAACCAAACATACACGATAATCAAAATCAATCAACGCCCGTCAGTAATTATCGGATAAACGCAGCGAATTGTATGCAAAATGTTTTGTAGGCAACGTAAATGGATGGTGGAGGGGGCAGAAGGGCACGAATTAAATGTTTATTTGAGCATTCTTCGTAAAATTTAAACATTCCTGGGGGGGGGGGGGGGGGCGCACTGCGACATTTCCCCCGACTGACTTGACACATTTTTCCCTCATGACGTATGGGAGTTTTTCATTCTATTAACTTTTTGTTCATTTAAATGCGAATGTTCGCCACAACATATACATATATATATATGTATGCCATACATATATATACATATGAATATTAGTAATGTTAGATATGAATCAAAGGCGCTGGGGAACAACAGAAATGACGAAACGTTCTTCTTTTTCCCCCCTTGGCTCGGTCGAAAAAGAAATTCGCGGAAGACACGACAACGGACAACGACGACGACAACGTTGAAGGAAAGATTTTTACTCGCGTCCGTCGCGGTATACTTCAACTGTTTTTGAACTTTTATTGCGTGTTGCTCTTGCAGCCAGAGCGCCAAGCGACAAAACCTCTGCCTGGTGCGAGGGAGGGAGACAGATGCGAGAAACGTGTGTGCGAGAAAGAGAGAGAAGGCCGTCGCAGAGAGAGAGCATGCGCTCAAATGTTGCTTTTTGAGTGTGTGCGCGCGCGCGTGTGTGTGTGTGTGTGTGTCTGTCTGTCGAAACTGCGACGTTGTTCCGCGCTTTTCGCTCGTGTGTTCACCGCCGCCGCCGCCGTAGACTCACACACTGAACGCCGCTGCTCTGCTCTGCTGTGGGCCCAATGCCATTGTGCTCTGCTCTCTCTGCGTCCATTTTCGCCGAGGTCTTGTCGCTGTGTCGCCGCCACAACAGAGGAGCCTTCTGCCCCCTCCGCCACCACCACCACCCCTTGCCATTCTTGCTTGCTGTAATCTCATTTCCCAATACAAATCAAAACAAATTGCAGATAGATATACTAGAAAAGAATATAAATCATACATTTTGCATATACACACCAGACACACACATTTAACGATAAAGGAGAACAGACAAAGTGACAAAAAGAAAACAAGAACAAGCAAAAGTAACGGCGAATTCTCGGAATTAGACGCAGCAGCAGCAAAGGCAGCGGAGCGCAAGCGAGACGGCAGCACAGCTCCGCTGCGCAGAGCGCAGGAGAAGGAGAGTACTAGGCACAGAGTTGGAGCCACGCCACCCCCGCGCCCCGCACTGTCCCTTGCTGCAACAAATATAAGCACATTACGACGCGACCTACTATGAAAAAGGTGATTTTTTGTTCAATTTCTATCTTATTATTTACCTCTCTTGAGTTTCATTTTAGTCTTTTTTTAACACCTAAAAGCCCTAGATATTATAGTCTATTGTAGAAATTCGAGTCTTGAATAAAATGTAACTTTTCTCTCTTTGTATCGCTGCTCTCAACCACACTTCCTCTTGCGCTCTCGCTCAGCCAATTCGCCGTCGATTTTTTGTAGTTTATTTCATAACTAGTTTTGTTTTTTTTCTTCATAATCACATGTTTTGGTTGCACCCCCACCCCTGACCCTGCCGAAAAACCAAAATTCAAATCGATTTTAGTTGCAAAAACAAAAAATATATGCTCGCTCATTTGTTCGATTTTCTGCCATTTATTCGCCTCATTTTTGCAGCTTTGTGGCCGGCGCTCACTTACTTTCGTTGGCGAGCCACAAAGCGAACAGCGCGAGAGCACCAAACAGAGAAAAAGAGAGCAAGCGAGAGAGTAACAGCTGGTTAACAGGGCGCATTTACTTTACAGCATTGCCAAAAGTGTGAGTGAAACAATAAAACATTGACCAACAAAAAAAAAAGGATTGTAAAACCAAAATGTGTGCATTTTTCAATACTTTGATTGTTCTTTGTGGGCGGGCGGGGTGGATAATTTGGTCTTATCCTTGCCACAACGGGAGAGACAAAGATGACGTCATGTGGGAGGGGGGGGGGGGGGCCTGGGATTTGACTCTGTCGTTCATGGCTATTTTTATACGTGTGAGAGTGGATCTCGCCGCGTGAGTATGTGTGTGTGTGTGCATTCCTCAAATAATTTTTGCATTCTATAATGGAAAATAGCCGAAAGACAAAGAAATGGCTTTGAACGGCAATGTCGCACACACACACACACACACACACACACAACCACACACGCACGCAGGCAGACGCTGCTTCTTTCTGGCCTGGCAACGCTACCCGCCGTAAACGTGCTCTCCGCCAGCCCCACTCCGCATCTCCGCTGACACAGCACAGCCCCACTCTGGGAGCCCTCTGCCGCGCTTTTCGAAAACGCTTCGGGCCGTGCTGGCCGCAGACTGAATGTTTTCATACATTGAAAATTTCAACAAACGGTACTGTGGTCGTTGGTTGCCGTCGTCTCGCTGCCGCCGACGTCCGCTGTTGAATTCGCCGCATGCCTCGCTCGTTTGTTGCTTTGCTGTTTTGTAGCTTGTGGCGCACTCTCTCTCTCTCTTTTCACTGATTTTTTGGTTTTTTTGAAAGAAGTTTCTGGTAGCCCCTCTTTCATGAAGCACACTTGTTAATTTAAATATAAACGTATGTTTTCTAGGGAATATCATATATGGATTAACATTTTAGGGCATTCATTGTAATTTTTATTAGTAAGATTATATAAAATATAGATAAAGGGCAGCTCAATTTGCATGTTGGTTGGCTGTCTTCCGTTTCACATACATATGCTCCATACATACATATTTCGAAATGTATCTATGTGCATAGCGATTGTGTCAATTTTCCTCGTGATGTAATAGATTTTTTGTTTGTTATTGTAGGTGCGGCTTCTTGTTTTCCTCTCGCCCGCTTACGTTTTGTTGTTCTTCTTCTGTCATATTCCACCTTTTTCCATGCAACGAGGTCAGACCCCCCCACACACACACACACACACACACACACATACACTTGCAATAGTAGTCAACCCTAAAATAAATCGCAGTTGGCTTGTGTCTTGTTTTTGCCCATCTGCCGTTTGGGCTACCTGTCAGCAGCGATCGTTCTCCTGTTTTTGCCGCTGCATCTCTCTCCCTCTTGTCACATGTAATATGTAACTTCCGGCTTGTCCTCTCTGTCTCTCTCTCTCCCGTTCTCGGGCTCGCTCTCTGCATAAATCAAATGTTCGATGCCCGCATGTTCGCGAGTGTACATACATATGTATGTACGTATGTATGTGGTGGCTATCGCGTATTTCTACGGGTTCTGCTCTCTCTCTCTCTCTTATCAGATTTCTGTTTGTTTTTATATTATTATTAAGCTATTTATTATTCAACTTCACACCCTTTAAGTACATTTTCCAAAGAATGTCTGCTCTAATTTGCCGTTGTTTTGCCTACTCCATAACTATTCGTTATGTTGTTGCTGAATTTTATAAGCAAATACGCGCATACAGATGTATGCACGTACAGTGAAGGAAAAAAGTGAACATACACCCCCATTTTTCCGAATTTTCGGGAAACCGCAATGAAAATTAAAAAACTGAGTATGCCATCATTTAGGGGTCTTTAAGTTAACATAATATCAGGAACAAAAGGTATAGTAAAATATAAGGTGTGAAAGTTATTAGGAAAAAACATAAAAAAGAGGGGAAAAAAGTCTACATACAGTGTTGAGAATCGCTAAATTAAGTGAAAAATGGAAGTCAAAAGAGGGAAATCCCCGACTATTTTGACAACTTGCTTTGTTGTACCTCTTCCCAAGTCAACAGACGTAATATTGCTGCAGTTACTTTCGTCAAAAATGGAAAAACGTAAAGAAATACACATTTCTGTGCGCAATTTGATTATCAGCCTGCGCAAGGATAAAAAATCATATGGCGAAATTGTAAAGATAGTCAAATTGAGTCGATCCACTGTTCAGACCATCATTCGAAACTATAATGACACAAATACTGCCGAAAATAAGCCCAGACAGGGAAGACCAAAGTCACTTTCCAAACGAGATGAACGGAGTATCCTTAAAGAAGTCCACCAAAATCACAAAATAAGTGGTCCGAAATTGGCGGAACACATAGAGAAATCTTCCGGCACTATTGTTCATCCGAGAACAATAAGAAATTTCTTGCACGGCGAAGGTTACATGAGCAGAGTACCCCGAAAAAAGCCAAACATTTCGGAAAAGAATCGTATTCTACGCCTAGAATTTGCCAAGACGCACATAAGCAAGGATGCGGATTTTTGGAATCGAGTTCTATTTACCGACGAGAGCAAGTTTAATCTTTTTGGTAGTGATGGCCGAGCCAAAGTTTGGTGGAAGCCAAACACAGCACTTGACCCCAAGAACGTGATACCCACAGTCAAACATGGAGGCGGTAATGTGATGGTTTGGGGAGCTATGGCGTCGTCTGGAGTCGGCCGTTTAGTGTTTATTGAAGGGAATATGGATCGCTTTCAATATAAGAAGATATTGGAAGAAAATTTGAAACCATCGGTGGATAGCTTGGCCCTAGGAAGCTCCTGGATCTTCCAGCAGGATAATAATCCAAAGCATACCGCCCATGTTGTGCGAGACTGGCTGCTCTATTATGCTCCAAGGCAGCTAAATTCGCCACCTCAATCGCCGGACTTAAACCCAATAGAGCATCTTTGGTAAACCTTGGAAAGGTTGGTCCGAAAATACGACATTAGTAGCCGAGACACAATGAAAAGCGCTCTAATCCGAGCTTGGGCTGAAATTCCACCCCAAACAACCGAAAACTTGGTTGAATCAATGCCTCGTCGAATGCAGGCTGTAATAGATGCTAATGGTGGACCAACTAAATATTAGATTTAAAAAAAATTGATATTTTTCTATGAATTTCCATCCATAATGTAAAGGCTTGAAGCCTGTATGTTGACTTTTTTCCCATGAATTTTTTATGTTTTTGTAATTATTTTTGTTAATATAACTATGAATTCTAGTTTTATTTAAAAAATAAACTTGTTTTTTAGTTGCCTTAATGATAGCATACTCAGTTTTTTAATTTTCATTGCGGTTTCCCGAAAATTCGGAAAAATGGGGTGTATGTTCACTTTTTTCCTTCACTGTATATGTAAACAGTAGGTTCGACAATTATTCGATAACCACAATAACCTCTCAAAACCGAAAGAACGATTTATGTATTAAAATGATATGCCAGGTCCAGACTATAACATTCATTTAATCAATGACTGATGTTGATTATTGCCAAGGAACTACTAGCATTACGTTGTCCCGTTTAGACAGGGCGTACGTATAAATGTGGCAGCGAGTGTATGTGTGCATGTACATAAATATGTATGTATGTACATATGTGTAAGGTGGCCGCTTTTTTCTTCGAAAAATGAGAGCACATAATAATGATGTCTGCTTTGTCATAACTTTCTGCCCCCGCGTAGCCCTCCTCCATGTTCCATCACTCACCGTCTCCTACGCAAATATGATTGATGTAATTGTGTTTGCGTTTTCATTTGCGTTTGTTTCCTTTTGTCTCTAAATTAAGGCCCATTAAAATTAATTAAGATATTGACCCAGTTTGTCGAAAAGCGGCACAAATGGACAATTTACACTGTGACGTCATGTGCACTAGAAAACTGCATTAACATACTGTTACAATTTAGCAATAAAATTGCTTTATCTAGAGCACACTGAGAGCGGAGAGAGATAGAGCGAACCTCGTGGTGAGAGTAGCAGCGATGCAGAGCGCTGCTGCCGCCTGCCCATTCAATTGATTGTCAAGTTTATAACTTAACATCGACGCTGCTGCTGCTAGTGCTTCTTCTTAAAGCTGGAATTTGTCCTCTTTTGCGATTCTGTTAGCGAAAAAGTGGGTGAGGAGACGAGGCATGTGCTTTGCGATAAGAGCCCCTATATTGCTGTACATTTTCTATCTGATAATTGATTTCAAAATGTATGTACATACATACATACATACATATATTTAGTAAGACTAAGCGTACGCCCGCACTCTCTCCTCGTTGCTCTTCTTTGCTTTTTCTTTCCTACCGTGAGAGTTTCGTTGAGAGATGCTTTTGTTACTCATGAACACCTGTTGTTGTTGTTGGTGTTTTTCTTCTCTTTTCGTCCCTAGCAATTAAAACCCAACAGTGTGAAGCCATTTCGTCTGCCCAAAAAGAAGAGAAAAACCAACGGTAAACCCAACTTGTTTTTGTTTTTTGGCAGAGCAGCAGCACAAACAATAAGTGTGTGTATGTGTGTTTGCGTGTGACAGAGGGAGATAGCTAGCGATGTCAACGGCGGCGCTAACTAAACCAACACAGTGAAGACTTGCCATTGATGAACTGATACTTTGATACTTGATACTTTCTGTCTGAGACACTGATGCGAGTAGAACCAATCAATGTTTATCCTTATGCATTTTGATGGCGTTCCACTGTCTCAAGTGCCCACTGTACCTCAATCCGTCTCTCCTCTTTGAACATTTCGCATACTACAATGAAATTTCATTGATTTAAACTTTTACTTTCTTGCTTCTGGCCGCAGCAGCGCCAGCGGCCACAGCATAACTGTAAATGTTTTTGGACTTCTTCTTTGGTCGCTTTCGCTGCCTTCTTTCGAGCAGCAGAAGCAGTAGGCAGCGGCGGCGGTGACAGCAGCAGCAGAACCAAAAGAGAACAGCAGAAAATCTCTGGCCCGGTCCGGTCCGGCCTCTCCCTCACTATCGACGACGCGTATCTAGAACTGTGTCATGCATTCGAATGGATGTCGCAACGTGCAGTGACCCCCTCTTCGTGGTGGAGCCGCAGTTGCAGCTCTGGCAGTGCGTACACCCCACAAAAAGAGATCTAATGCCGATTGTCAAGTGCTGTTGTTCCTCGGCTGTTGCTGAGTGCGTACACACCACAGGAGCCGGCATATTTTCGCTGGTCGAACTGTATCCAGTGCGTACACGCCAATAGAGTGCAAAACGAAAAACGCTCGCTCTCGTGTGTGCCGAAGTACATATGTAACTATTAAAATGATTATGATAAATATCATTAATGTAGTGTTAAATGATTATAATTATGTGATTGCATGTGTGTGAGTGTTTGAGTTTGTGCCCTCTATTTTCCAAGGAAAATAGCAGTGAAATCTGATCCACTATCATTCCAAAATCCAATAAACACTGAGTCAGATTTAAGCAAAAATCACAAAAGTAATAATATTCGTGTGGTCTCCAAAAATGTAGCAAAGTCATTCCAGCGGCAATGCTATTCATGTGAGAGCTGCTTCAAGATTTCAAGGCCAACCACAGCCGCAGAGCCGAAGCCGTGTCTGGATTTGTCCTACCTGTGATTCGGCCACGTGGCAGACAACGAGAAACGAGCACGTTTTCGACAGTGTGTGTGTGTCTGTGTGTTTGTGTCTGGGTCTGGATGGGCTTTCATTATCCTGCAATTTCAGGGTTAAAGACCTATTTTAAATACTCTATATTTTAGAGGTTTTAATATACAAAATATTTGTGATAACACTCCAAAAATGTTGATGATCCTTTATTTTTACGATTTAGTATTCCACGCACAATTTGTACAAAGAGCCTCATGCAACCAGTGTTGCCTATTAAGCGGGTAGAGCATTAACTGTCTGGCAGAGTGCCGCCTCTTCCCCTGCTCTTTCTTCAGCTCATAACGGTTAATCATAACAAATCGACAGCTGTCTCTGTCTGTCTGTGGCAGCGATGTCTGTGCGTGTGTGTTTGTGTGTGAGGACCTCAAAATGTCAACGACTTGGTTCTTTGTTCTCCTTTTTCTTGCTTCTGCTCCTTTCTTCGTCTGCGCCTTCGTACATATCGCTGTTCGTGATTTCTTATTTCGGCCACAGACGAAGTGAAGAAGATTCCCGTTCAATGACATCTCCAAAACGGGACTTGGGGGCAACAGACTATTAGGGTTGACGCCATGTTCTCGCACTGGTACATAAATTCTTATTAAATTGTAGTGTACAAGTTGGCCCACATTTTTATGTGTGTTTGAATATGAATGCCAGACATTTCTCAACACTGACACGTACGCTTGAATATTCCACAGCAACAAAAAAGAATAAGCAAAATGCATTGAAAAGTCAGAAGTGACGAAAAGTATTATGTACGTATTTTCTTGCATGGAATATATTATAAAAAGAAATTGGAGTATACATACATACATAGTATGATAGCGCACACACTCGTTGTCGTGCACTTCCGCTGTGCTGTTTGGTCCAACAACTGCCCCCTGCCTGCCCTGCCACTCTGCAGCACAGCCTTTGAGAAAAGAACTGTGCACCTGGATATAATTCTTTGTATCTATATATTTTTTTCCTCTGGTTGCAGGCTCTTTTGAGGTCGAAAATACAAGAAAAAAGCATCCGTTGACGAGAAAGAATTAAAGAAAAAGAGGAATATCTTAGAGCAAACAAAAAAGATAAAACAAAACTAATTAAGGACTATTAAGAGGTGAGTAATGGTCAAAGAAGGAGAATTATTTTGGTTGGCACTTTTCCTCTGCATGCTGCATGCATCTTATCGTAGCAACGCGATCGTTGCATCGGCCATGGTCAAGTGCAGAATCCAGCCACAAATGCACACAAACACACACACACACACAAGCAAACACACGTGCACCTCTCTCTCTCTCTCTCTATTGCCAAAACGATGACGCACTTGGCTACGTTGCCGGTCTCTCTCGATCGCCGTATGATTTCTGCGCTCTCTCCCTCCTTCTTGTTTGCTTTCTGGGGAAACCCGTTTTTTTTTTTTAAATTTGTATGTGTGTTGCCTGTTTTCCTCTCTCTATGCAATTCCGTGGTTTAGTTCGCCCGTTAGAGAGTGCCAAGAAATAGATGCTGTAATTTTTGGTCGTGACTGGAAAATTAACTTCGTCTCCAAACGCGCCAACAATGAGGTCACAGTGAAAACTCTGTGACTCGTGAATGTGTGGGAGATGAGATCACTGAAGGAGTGACTAACCTCTTCTTCGAATGATGAAGAACCGGGGATTGCCCCTCGATGTGTGCGAGTGGGTGTGAAGGTGGAGCTGGATACAATGACGAATGGCGGGGCGGGGACGGGGACGGGGACGCTGACGGCTGTCATTGCCTTGATATCTTATGTAACATTTTGCAGTGTTTCCGCTCTTACCAACACTGCGCTTGACAGCTGATGATGGCTGCACCCAGCTGTGGGCGACTGAACAATGAGAGTGAGAGACCCAATCCCAATCCAACGGTGGATGGAGGATTGCATTGAACCACAACTGGTGTGTCCTGGTTTCGTTTTGTCTGCCGCTTACACATACCTGTCTCACGTTCTCTCTTTGTGAATATTACATACATTTTTCGCCCCCAGAACAGTGCCACTAAATCGTGTATCAAATCAATAAAAATGTGCATGTACATATATATGTACATATGTATGCCTACTTTTGGCATATCTATTTCGAACAGGGTCACATTTTTTAATTGCTCCTTAGTCATTGTTTGGCAACAATAATGTGGGTCACTGCAACGTGACTGCACTGCAAGGACACCCCACGCACACGCACACGCACCTGCACCTGCTCCTGCACCTGTTGTCGGTACACGTGATTTGCGACAACATGCTATGAACTTTTCCGTTTCCGTTGCCACCTGAAACGAGGGAGACAGGCGGCTATGCAATCTGTCTCTTAGAAGGAGCAATGGAACAGCTGTCATCAGCAGCTGATGGCAAAATCCGCCGTTGAGTCAGCCGCCCAATCGCCTCCACACGAAGCAGGTGGTTGGGGAAGACACCGGATTTTGGTTACAACACAAAATCGAAATTTAAATTTAAACTCAAGATTATTTATGGGAAATTTAATTGGAAATATTATGACAAATAAATGTGGATACTATTCGTATATGTAGAAGCTATCAATCCGAAATTATTTATCCAAAACCGAGGATCTCTGCTGCACACTTGTGTTCCCCATTTACTATTTTGATTCAGAAATACTTGTAGAATATTTCACAATAATTTTTTAGGATTTCTGCGAAGGTTTCACCTTACAATCAATCAAAAGTGGCTTATCTTGGGAATTTTGCCATTTTTTGGGTTTCATTTAAAAATAATATAAATTTGTTGATTATCCATTGATTTTATAAGGTTTTTGTCGTGCGGGTTTAATGAATTTATGTGGAAAAACATATGATAATTGTCTGTATGTGCAACAGTCTTCATGCCACTGCCTCTGTTGTCGCTCTGTTTTGTTCTCTTTTGTTTCTGGTTCTGCCCGATAATCGTGTGTCCAACACTCGATGGACAGCGACAACAACGACGACTCCCCTCAAAAAAATGGAGCGGAAGCCTCGCGCTGCACACTCAAACAACCCTCGGATGGGTTGGGCGTATGGCGTACAATGTGTATGGTTCCGTTCCCCCTTCTGTGTCCGTCGAACACGTAGCTCACATTTCAAAGAACCCTTGCCTCGTATTACAGTTGTCGTTCAGCCAGATCCCCACACCCCACCGATGCAGCGCTCAAAGAGAGGGCACCTCCCATACTTGTAGCATATTCTTGGTACATATGTATGTATATCGGAAGAGATATCGGGTACAAAAGTTTTCAGGAAATGCTTGATTGGTTTTTGATGCCAATTATGAGCCATCATACGGGGTACACATACGCACACTCACACACACACACACAACAAATGTTTATATTAATAATAGAATAATAATACATATATTTGATGTGCGACAAAGTTCGCGTTCAGCCTTCTCATAGATTTATTTAAATAATGAAACGAATGACGAACGACCAAAAACCAACAGAACAAAGTAAAATAAACCAATAAAACCCAGCACCGAAAATGGGTGGCAAACAGTTGTCGTTGTCGTCGTCGTAGTCGTTGTTGGCGTTGTTGCCGTGTGGCCTTGAACCTGAATTTCGCAGTTCATTTGCGTCTCTCGGCTTGCTCTTTATTGTTGCTGCCTTCATTATTAATATTAGTATAATGCCTTTTGTTCAATACACCCAACAACCAACCCCCCACTCATTCACACTCACCTCTGCCTGCCTCTCTTTGAACAGAGTTCGTATACGGTATGCATACCTCTCCTCTTGATAATTTTAGAGCTGCATACATATGGATATCCCAGGGAATAAATACTATTTCGATGGCTTAGCTTTCTGGAATGAAAAGGGGGATACCAAGCCAGAAATGAAGAAACAACCGAGAAGCGCTGCTGTATGACGCGTTCGCTATAAAATCTATGACTATTCCTCCTTTAAGCGTTTATCCTACACGATTCTCTTAATTCTTGTTTGTGTGCCTGCCTGCCTACGTTTTTTCACACATTCACTCTCTTGGCCTCTTTGCGCACCTTTGTCTCCTCTGCGTTTTGTGTGTGTGTGTGTTGGGTTAATGAACTGCATTTACCATACGAGCGTATTATATGTAGTATTTACCCCCGTATGTACGGGCATATCTAGGGGTCTCTGGTCTCTGTTTTTGTCTCTGCGTGAATTTTAAATTCAATTTCATTAAACATTTTCGCTTGTTGTGACAGCCGTCTCGTCTGCCCTGCCCTACCCTGCCTGCAGGAATTTAGTATATTTATTTATTTATTTGAAACATTATCAGAATGTCTGGCCCCACGGATGCACACTGGCTGCTGCTGCTTCTGCTGCATTTCGAGTGTTGTGGAATTGCTAGCATGATTTCAATTTCGATTTCAACACAAAAATTTCGGTGAAATCATCAAATGCTTTGTAGTACATTTTTCAAATATATGTACATACATATGTACGTATGTATGTAGCTACTACTCGGAGATTCATTCGATTCATTCTTTATTGAAATTCAAGCAATGGACGTCGACGCCGGGGCATTTTTATTTGCATTAATTGTGCATTTGTGTGTTCTCTCTCACTTGCGTTTATAGCTTCCTATTTTTGACCCGCGCTGTTGTCGAGCTGTTAAAAATAGCCAACAATTCCGATGCCCGTGCCGTGAGCCGTGGCCCAAACAAAGCGTCTCAAAAAATGTGTCTGCGTCATGTGAGGAGGGGCAACACTGACACAACTCGTAATACATAATATACATATGTACATACATACATATATATATAAACTATGATACGGCACATACTGGGTTTTGAGGTCTAAGCGATGACGCACCTGTGGTTACACTGGCCGCAAAAGGGTAGACCTCTGGCAGTAGCCTTCTTCGACATTATCCGCCCCAAAATAGGGAGTTTATTTTCCAGCAATTCTCTGCAAATTATTATTTTATTGTCTGGATAGGCTAGGCACTGCATTTGGCAAGTACTATCCAACCCCTGTTTATCCAGGGGAAATTTGTGTGTGTGTGTATTCTTGTACTAAAATAGAGTCTAAAATGTCTGCGCTTTTGTGGGTCACCCAGAAACTGGAGACACAGACAACACCCACACCCACCCACACCCACGCAGACGAAGAAGACTTCGAATACTTATAGATATGCGTCGGCGTCGTCGTAGTCGTCTTTCACTTTCATTTCGTATACTTCGAATTATACAGGCAATTTTTGGCGTTGCCCTATTCCATACATACCCTTACATTTAGAGCACAGAAAAGGAAAATGAGGAAAAAACGCCCCAGAAAATTCAGAAACTATCAATAAAAATAATATTTAATATTTTAAAAATATACAGAATGCCTATAGAATAATTATTTCCCGTAATTTGGAGAGGGTTAATAAACCCTTTTATTTTCCCCATGTATTTATTGTATATCGCATTACTAGATTGTACAATGAATCACAGTTAAATGATCTCCAGCTAATGGGGTGGGGGTGGTGAGACACAATCTACATCGTTGTATTCTCTCGTCTGTACATAAATACATCCGGCCAAGCAGCGTAACAACAACAATAAAATTTATGATAAATTCTGTTATCTGTCTCTGTGGGTGTCGAACTTGCAACCGGAAAGTGCTCGTGGGATTATGAGAATTTACTGAAAAAAAAGATTCTATTGCCAGAGTGGCACCGGATACACGGGGATGGTGATGGTGATGGTGAGGGGGTTGCACTTTTCATGGAATAAGGCGGAAAAACCTTGAGTTTTTAGCACTTCTTTGAACACTCTCATAGATATACAACACTGGCGCTGTTGTTATCAGCTTAGAGGAGGCAATAACAAGCAGTTCGGCTAGCAGTTATAAATATGTATATGGAATAATAGTTGAATCTCCCTTCCACCAAAGTAGCCGTTCCTCCTCATATAAGGCTCATATACAATGTGTTCTCTTATTTAATGATTTGTCCCAGATGCCAGGGAATTCGGGTCGAGGTCCCCCCCATCCCATCTCTCGCTATAATAATATTTCCGTTCGTATGTGTGTGTGTGTTTGTGTGTGTATATTCTTTTAATTTATGGCAATTTGCTAATTTACAATAACAATTTCATTTGCACTTTGCTCCGAAAATAGCGCAGCCTCTGCTGTTGCTGTTGCTGCTGTTGTCTGCTGTTGCTGCTGCTGCTGCTCTGTTGCACTTTTTCTGCAAGAGCAAGCGAGATGGCAGTGTGCAGCAGCCAGTAGCATAAGCTATGGCAGGGTGTATTTTTAAGGGTAAGACACACATCCTGTTGTAAAAATAGTGTGTGAGGCTGCCGCGTGAGAGCATTGGTCAGTGATTGCCATACCTTTAATTAATCCACTTTGCGGTGCATGCATTTGATTTGTTGATGCCCCGCCTCAATGACGGTGACGGTGACTGCTTTCTGCTGCTTGCTGTTGCGTCGACGCTGTGCTCAATTGGGCAGAGTGTGTGAATTGGTGTGTGCGTGTGCCAGTTTGCCAGTCGAATGCGCGTCCTTGACCCAGAAGCTGTAGCTGTAGCTGTTGCTGTTGCTGTGTTGCGCCTGCAACTACTCAATGCAGCCCACCATCCTCGTGTCTCTACCGCCCCCCTAATCAGCTGACGATCCAAGCAGTTACCTGCCTGCCTGTCCCTTACTAAGTAAGCAGTTGCCATGTAATATTAGGTATATGTATTTAGTTGCTAACTCTATCCCCAATTCAGTCCCAATCCGGTCAGTGTTCACAACACAAATATCAGCTGACCCGCCCGGCTGGTTATCGATAGGACTACACGATTTGTGGCCCATCAACTGACATTGACTGAGCAAACTGTCAAACTGTTTCCTTCCCATCGAGACTTGTCAAATCTTTCTGATATTCAATTGCACAAATTATTTGTCTTTGCTGCCTGCCGGTTGTATTTTTCTGTGAGTCCTTGGAAAACAGCAAGTAATTGTGACGACCAGTGACTAAGTAATTACAATAACTAAACTCGTTTAGCCTAAGCCTGAAATAATTGGACTGCTTTTTTATACCCGTACTCAAAAGAGAGTTAAGGGGTATACTGTATTTGTGGTAAAAGTGGATGTGTGTAACGCAGAGAAGGAAAATTTTCCGACCCCATAAAGTATATATATTCTTGATCAGTATCAATAGCCGAGTCGATAGAGCCATGTCTGTCTGTCCGTCCGTCCGTCCGTCTGTCCGTCTGTCCGTCTGTCCGTCCTGATGAGCGCCTCGTTCTCAGAGACTATAAAAGCTAGAGCAACCAAATTTTGTTTCCAGACTCATGTGATGTCACACTGTTACAAGTGTATTTCAAAATTTCGCCCCGCCCTCTTCCGCCTTCACAAAGGACGAAAATCTGTGGCAGCCACAATTTTGAAGATACGAAAAAACTAAAAACGCAGTATCGTAGAGAATGACCATATATATCAGATTGCCGAATCTGAATCAGATCGAATCATTATTATAGCCAGAATAAAGAAATTAATTTTCAGTTGCTTCCCCCACCTCCTCTGGCGCTGCTGACGATTTTCATTTTCTTTCTCTCTCGCACACACTGCCCTCTGCAATGCGCGAGCAACCCCTAGCGGAGAGATGTAGAATATTTGTTCTACATGTAGGAAATGTAGATTTCTACATCTACATATTACATGTAGATGTAGTTAACAAATGTAGCAAAAAAATGTAAAATGTAAAATTTTTAAATTTTTAAAATTTCAATCAAAAGCTCACAAGTTTATATACTGACTGAGTACGGGTATAAAAGTAGAGTCGCGACTAGAACGACTCACGTTCCTTCTCGTTTTGTTTAAATCCAATTCTGACATACCTTTTTTTTGCTCTTTTTCGTTCTACTTGCAGACTGCTTAAAGGAACAACAACAACTCTACATATAAAAATAAAACAGAAAAAAAAACCCAGGAGAAGAAAGACTAGAATTAAACATAATACTAATAGTTTATCAATAATATATATAAAACAGAGAGATACACACACACACAACACACACACAAACACACACACACACTTAATTGTAAAAATTCAAAAGCAAAAGCAAAAAAAAGTATTTTCGGCATCGAACAGATAGATAGACAAACAGACAGAGCAGATTACCAATAATATTATACATATTGAAAGCTTGAAAAGAATCACTTTTATCCTTATATACAACAATAGCAATAACAACAACAACAACAACAAACAAACAACAAACCAAAAGCAAGTAATACTTGATACCGAAAACCTAAAAATCGAGGGAAACAAGATTCAAGATTCAAGAAAATTATAAGTCAAGAATAAAGACAAATTTGCTATCCAATATGTCTGATTCGTAAGTAGATAAAGAAAAAAACACACACACACACACACACACACACAAACACAAACACAAGCAGCACAGATATACGCAGTAGTAGAAATATTTAAAACAATTAAAACAACAACAACAACAAAAAACTACGAAAACAACAACAACAAAATTAATTTGCATCCAACTCCTGCAGAACGCAGGAGGAGCAGCAAGAGCAGGAGCGCATAGAGCGCGAATTGTTCAGTTGGCTCTATCAGGCAAATCAACAGACACAACAATCAAATGCCACAAATGACCAGGAGCAACTGCCAGATTTGATAGCAAACGACAGTCGAGGAGAAAGCGAATCGATTGATTCAGGGGGCGTGATATGCACAACTGAAAGCAGCAGTAGCTTAGCTCACGATTATTTATTTGAGCAGAGCGTTGAATATCAGCAGCAGCAGCAGCAGTGCCAGGAGCAGCAGCAGCAGTGCCAGGATCAGCAACAGCAGCAGCAGTTCCAGGAGCAGCAACCGCAACAAGAGCAACTGCAAGAGCAACAGCTACAACTGTTGGAGCAGCAACAGCTGGTGGAGCAATTACAGCAAGAGCTAAACAGTCAGAACCAGGAGGAGCAGCAGCAGCAGCAGGAGGAGCAGCAGCAGCAGCAGCAGCAGGAACTGATCTTGAATGATATTGCAATAGAGGAGGTTCATTCGTCTAGTCTCGACGAAGACGAGCAACCAGTTGAGGAGTTCACATACGAATGCCTAGACCCGATAACCGGCGTACTAACCTACAGCAAGCAAAATCCCAACGACGAGAAGGAGGAGACTGCCCAGGAGGCTGCTGAAGCTGTATTTGAATCGCTAAAAGGGATACCAGACGTTCGGGGCACAAAGCGGTGTGAGAAACGGTCATCAAAGAAATTGCGGCGGCTCGAAGAGCGCACGAAGGAGCCGGAGCATAAGGACGTGGAGAAGGTGCGACTGCACCAGGAGCACCTGCTAGAGCTAGAGGCATACCGTCAAATAAGCAAAAAAAAGGCTCAAGTCCAAGAGCAGGCGCGCCTGCGTAGAGAGAGAAACAGGAAGCGATTGCAGGAGGAGGCCAAGGCCGTAAAACGATTCACGACACTGAAGAAGGACATCGAGCATCAGATCCACGTGCAGAAGGCATCGGAGGCCAAGTGGCTATATCAAGAGGCTGAAAAGGATAAAGAATCGGACCGACGGGCAGAGTTGAGGAGAAGCGAGGCGAAGGCTCAACGGGAGCGAGAGAAGGAACAGAAGCTACTCGCCGAGCTCAGATTAATCGAAGAGGAGAAGCAGAAACTGAAGCGCAAGCAGGAGCAGGCGCAGGAGGAGCTAGACCAGCAGAGGCAGCGATTCATGCAACATCAGTGGCTGCACACAGAAGCACTCTTCAGCCATCAATCGTACGGCGAATCGAACCATCTCTATCCGCACGAGTACAGCAACAGCAGCGGCAACAGCAACAGCAGCGGCAGCGGCAGCTACAGCAACACGACGACTTCCACGTCGACGTCGACGACATTCCCCACAGCATCCTTCTGTTCGTCGCTGATGCAAAACGAAATGGTTAGCATACCGATGGCCAATCTGAATGGCGGCCTCAAGGCGGCGTCTGGATCGGCCATTGGCACGGCCACTGCCGGTGGCGTGCGTTACTTTTCGCAATTTAGCAAGGGTGGCGTCTCTGGCGTCTCCACTGGGAGCAGCACCACCACCACCACCCTGGTGCATCAGCACCTGCAGCACCAGCATCAGCATCAGCATCATCAGCAGCAGCAGCAGCACCAGCGGAAGCCCATGGCCAATGGGGATCTTTATGCCAACGGCAGACTGGCTGTCGTAACCAATGGCATGCGCATCAAAACGGAGCAACAGGATCTGCTGGATTCGCTTACTGTGATCAAGCCGGAAGTGATTATCAAAATGGAGGCCACAGCCGTGCAGACACCACCAGTGGCGATGGCAACAGCAGCAGCAGCAGCAGCAGACACTCAGGCAGCAGTAGCTGCTTCAGTTCAAGGTGAACCATTGGCGCTGCTAAGCAACCAGGAACTGCAGCACGAGCAGCAGCACCAGCAGCAACAGGCAGCAGAGGCAGATGATCCCGAGCTGGACATTGTCATCAACAATGTGGTTTGTTCGTTCAGTGTGCGATGCCATCTGAAGTTGAGGGACATTGCGCTGCGCGGCTGCAATGTGGAGTATCGCAGGGAGAACGGCATGGTGACCATGAAGCTGCGACGTCCCTATACGACGGCATCCATATGGTCATCCGGCAGGATTACCTGCACAGGCGCCACCTCTGAGATAATGGTAGGTGCATTCAGCGAATATCGAAAACCCAAAAGCAAATCCCTAATCGAATTCTCATTCTCATTCTCTTTGGGTAGGCCAAAGTGGCAGCCAGAAGGTATGCCCGGGTCTTGGGTAAACTTGGTTTCCCACACGCTTTCAGAATTTTCGCATTGTGAATGTTCTGGGTACCTGCAGCATGCCCTGGGCCATTAAGATTGTCAATTTCTCGGAGAAGCATCGGGAGAATGCCAGCTACGAGCCGGAATTGCATCCGGGTGTCACATACAAGATGAAGATGCCAAAGGCCACGCTGAAGATCTTCTCCACGGGCAGCATAACTGTGACAGGTGAGCTCAGCTCTCTCTCTCTCTGACTCTCTCTCTATATATCCCCCACTTGTTACTTATTATAGCCGCCAGCGTCAATGATGTGGAATCGGCCATACAGCATATCTATCCATTGGTACATGAGTTCCGCAAGCAGCGTTCGCCAGAGGAGCTGCAGCATTTACGTGCTAAGCAGATGAAAAATGCCGGAATCACTGGCATACCCGCCGCTGCCGCCGCCGCCAGCATTGCCAGCAACATTACCGACACCAACGATACACGGGCACTGGAAGATCAGATTCTCACGGCATCGAAGATGCAATCGCGCAGCGATATCTTGGTGAATGCCACCGCTGCCCATGCAAAGACAATACCGGCCAATGCGGCTGACGATCTGGTGAATGTGGCGGTGAGCAATGTGCAGCGGCTGAAGCAGATCGAGTCGTATCGCCAGATGTCGAATCAGACGCAGGAGGAGCGCCGCCACATACCCTATCCGAGGGACAAGTCGGAGGCAGGGCTGTTCCCCCATTCGACACCCAGCGCGCCACCGGGGGACAATATCTGTGCCAATGCCCGGCGACGGGCCACCGAATGTTGGGCCACCAAGCTGCAGAACAAGCGGCCGCGCTACAACGATCCCACCCCACTGACGGCGGGTGGCAAGACAACGACAACGACGACGACAAGCGCAACCAGCTCTTCCTCCTCCAATCCCGCGATGCAAACCATCACCACCGCCAGCACATCTGCCACATCCGCCACATCCGTCACCGGCAATGCCATTACGGGCACCATTCTGCCGCTCTCCTCGCTAACGCCCATCGGCAGCATCAGTGGCAGCAGGCCCTTCGGCCTAATGGCCGCGCGCACAATGATCCCTGCCACGGGGACGATCATCAAGATCAAGCAGAGCTGCATTAAGCCACTGAACCGCAATGCCCTGGCCGCATTCACCGCTGCCTCCAGTGGTAGCATCGCTACCGTTGTCAATGCCACTGCCACAGCCACAGGCACAGCCAATTCGAATCCTGGATCGATCAACAGGGAGCGCCAATTGAGCCGCAACTCAGATTTGGATATTGAAATGGGCTGGCCATGATGTGGATTAATTGAATGATTCAGATCAGAACAGAGACGGAGAGAGAAACAAGAGGGAGAGAGAGAACGGAAGAAAGGAACAATATATCGTCGTTGCCTATGCCAAAATATATAGAAATTAGAACAAAAAACCCAAACAATATCAAACACAAAAACACACACACACACACACAAACCGAAAGAAAGGAAACGAAACGAAAGGAAAGGATTGGATCGTTTCTTCAACTTCATTTATCGTTTCAATTCGTGTTTCGTGTTCTCTGCATTTAAACGAAGGAAACGGAGGACACAAAAATCACAAGAGAAACGCAACTAAAACAAGAGCCAAAAATATAATACTAAGGTGAGTTTTACCCCCCAAGTCACTCGTTTAAATGCCACCCCTAATGCCATCTTCTTTCACAGATTTATGTTAATTTCATCCCTCCCCTCACCCAAATCAACAACAAATTCGTAAACACAGAGATCATAGATGGTTTTTATATGGTATACCACTTACCATGCGCATCCATCGGTGGTACATCTGTAATTGAAGAACCATCCTCCTAGATATTAAATAAAATACGAAAAGGCAATATACGATTTCTATTCAATTATAATACGTAGAGAAAAACAGCTACGTACTACCTTCCCCCCCACACATCCCCATATATTTGTTATATAATTAACGTAATTGTATAGGTTTTTTTTTTTGTAAATTAATTTTTGTATATTTAGTTAGATAATTTACTGTGAACAAACCACCGCCTAATGAAAGCAAAATACTGTAAAAGGAATCATATAAATCGTAGATGTATGCTATAGCCACAGAGAGGGAGAGTGGAAGAATGAAAATTATTCAGTCAGTCGAGTCAGTCAGACCGCCCTCCCCCCACCACCACAGCACAATCCAATCCAAAGCAAAGCCTTAAAAATAAGCAATAGGAAGCGCACTTTAAGCAGTTTAAAGCAGTGGAGTAGAGAGGGCGCACTCAAGTGCCTTTAATCACACACATAAACACAAACACACAAAAAACATTTAGTATCTTTACCTAGAGCCTTAATCCAGCAGAAAAAGAGAATACATGCAAGCAATAGAAGCACTCAAGTGCCTTCCCAATGAATAAAACACGCGACACCACAAACACACAATCCTACAATCAAGCAGTCAGCCAAGCAGTAAATTGATTTGTTTTCCTTCTTCAAAAGAGATTTCTCCGAAGAAGAACCCCCCTATCCCCAAAAAGAAACCACAAACACAACAATTTAGTCTAATTTCAATAATAATAATATTAATATATTTATAAATATTATTTCCTTTTTGTTTTGTTTTCGCTTTAAGTTCAATTTTAAACTTAAGTGCAAAAAAATCTTCTATCGAACATTCAGATGTTATAGTAGGGAAACAAAACAAAAAGAAAAGAAAAACAAAAAACATACAAAAAATTGTTCGATTAAAACACATACAATAGCATACATATAGTACATATTTACTATATACATTTAAGCATACGAAACACACCTATATCTGGTCACATGTAAACCAATAACAAACAGAACTAATGAACTATAGAACTATAGTAATATTTGTAATTATGTTTAGTTATGAGTCGGAAACACACACACCACACAAAAACACACACATTATTTATATATATATATATATATATATATATATATGTATATATATACTTTATACATTGCATACCACACAAACAAACAAACAAACAAAATGAGAGGAAACAAAAACAATTATCATGCTAGCCTTAGACTCAAACCCAAACAGATGACGATTAATTCTAAGTGTTTATTCTTAATACAATAAGTTTATTCTCCTCTAAAAAACTATTATCGCATAGGTAACCCAAAAAAAAACATACACACACCTACACAAAAACACACACACACACATATATAGATATACATATATATTGATCAATATATTTATATTTATCGATTGATGTTTTTTTGTTTTTTTTTTTAATTTATAATTATACATATATTGCAAAAGCAAACAAGCAAAAAAGCAAAAAGCAACTTAAGTCTAGATCTAGAAACTTGTTCCTGTGTTGTTGACAAATCGTGAAATGAAAGCAAAGCAAAATGCATACATTTATTTAGTTGAAACATGCATATTCACACACACACACAAACACACATGCATACGTATACATACATACTTTAATTAAGTTAAAATCAAGAAACGAAAAGCAAACCAACAAATACGAATCGTTAGCAATAATAAAAACAAACAAATGAAGGATTATCTATCCATGTGTAATCGCAAAAACCAACCACAAGCAGAGCCAAAGCAAGCAGTCGACAGCAAACAAAAAACAAAGCAAAACAAACACAAAAATGAAACCAATACTCACGCCAGGCAGGAAGGCAGGTCGGCCTCGCCGAGAGTGCTCGCTCTCTGCCAGCACCGCTGCCGCTGAAGCTGCCGCAGCTGTAAACCACCATAAGTAGTCGTGTAAATAGCCTTCTGTTTTTGAAATGCGATTATGTCGTGCCTTCAGCCTTCGACAAGCAATTATAAGCAGTTATAAGCAGTAAAAGAATGAAGAGAAAAAAAAATGCAAAAAGCACACTAGCCAATTGTACAATCAATCAATCAATGAAATATAATTCGCAGCACCCCACCCCCTCCTACCCGAAATACATATGTACATACATATGTCTGAATGGAATGGGATGTGTGTGTATGGGGTATCGGCATCAGAAGATCAATTAGGCATAGGAATTTTTGTAAGAATTGCCTCAGTTTCTCTAATACTATAAGCATAACATAATCACACCTTTGAGAGACCCTAGACATATGAGAACCCCAGAACATACATACATACATACATACAAACATATTTCTGTTGGTTATGCTTTTCATATCGTTCATACTTTAAGCATAATCAAAAAAGATCATACATATTTCATGTGCTAAGAAAACCAAACTAACAATACTACACAATACAATACATATACATACATACATATATGTAGAAATGTTTTTACATCGGAATATGCCTTTAGGGAACAAATTGCAAATTAAGAGATGCGAATGCGCACGTAGCTATTAGCAAGGAGCGGGAGAGCCGAGAGGAATGTTGTAAACAATTGCAAAAATCGAAGTGCTTGAAACTAGAATTTAAGTGTAGATCTTAAGGCTAGAAGGAACACACACACACACACACACACACACAAAAACCACAACCAATAACCAATTGAAAATGAAATAAAACGGAATACTAATGTCTAAGCCAAAATGCATATAGCAATTAACTAAACCCTAGAAGAGTTATACATACGTATAAGTAAATGATAGTTAGGAACCCCCTCCTCCCAGATAATCCCAAGCAATCTGAGTGTAGATAGATAGTTGTTTAAATACCCAAAAAACAAAAACAAACAAAAAAAAAACAAAAAGAATTGAGCAAGCAATTCTTTCTATAGGCATTAAAAAAAAATATTACAAAAAAAGTTGAGATTCTTTAAACTGCCTTTGAAAATAAACAAATGCCTAGGATTATAGGAAATTTCTTAATGAAAAAAAATTATATACACACTACAAATTTGAAAGAAATGATAAATGAAATTCTTAGCAGAAGAGCAGGGCAGATGAATGAATGATGCTTATGATTATGATTATTGAAATTTGTATTGCATGTATGTATGTATCTATGATGACCCACAAAAACGTACTAATTTTATGCTATCTTCTGTAATAACAATAAACCAACAGAGAAAAACCACAAGTAGTTGTAGTAGTAGAGAGAGAGAGAGAGAGAGTAGGAGCCAGGAGGAACACGCCTAACTAATGTGTATTTGGTTTCATATATATGTAACACTTTTGAAAGAAAGCAAACAAAAACTAAAAATATTTATATAGTATACACCACATAAAAGTACGAGTAAATATATTTTTTATTATTACGTATTTAAAAACAAAATGAGAGAATAATGATGAATAATGGTGTGTAGATGGATGATGATGATGATTATGATGATGAAACTATGAAAAACAAATGGAGAAAAGAAAAATCAACAAAATAGCATAATTCTGTTTTTGTTTTGCCGTAAAGACTGCATTATACCAACAATTAATTATATACACAATTATTATATATAAATTTATATATAATAAATAATGTGTAAAGACGATCAAGAGAGAGAGAGAAAAGAAAGAAAAAGAGCGACGACAGATGAAGAATGGAAAGATATTTAGGCATTAAAACAGAACAATTGATAAATAAACATACAAAAAAAGAAAAACAAACAAAAAAAAATATGAACAAATTAAACAAAAACCAAGAAACATTTATTTACTAGCACCTAAGAGCACTGGACCAGCGAGAGAGAGACAGCGAGAGAGAGTGGTGGGATCCAGTTAGCTAGCTATCGCTAGCCAGCCGCCAGAGCCTTAGAGGCTATACCGGCGCGATCAATATTAAAAAAAAAAACAACAAAAACGAAAGCAAACAAAATAATGATGGGAAATCAACCTTACCAAAACGTGCTTACCCAAGGGGGGGATGGAATTGCCCTTCCATTCATAGTTAAGAAATGCGGAATGCAATAAACACTCACACACACACACACACACACACACACACACACACACACACACACAATCCCCCACTCCCCCAACAAATCCCCAAATGAAAGATTAATTAATTACCAAAATCCAAAAACTTGGTACATTAGTCGTAAGTTTAGATGATAGTACCACCTACGTACCGTACCCCATGCAGTAGTTTGTATAAGAAAGAAACAAAACTAAAAGTTCGATTTCGGGAGAGAGAGATACATACATATGTATGAACTTGTTGGACTCAAGTCTCCGGTCCGGTTGGTGTGATCTTTGTTTGATTTTTGAGAGTTTGTAATTGTTTGCATCTACTATATCAAGCAATTTCCTATATACATACATATGTATATACAATATGTACCACATATACACACATACATATGCCACACACAAAAAGCAGAGAACTCATCTTCTGATCTATGTTTAGTTCCACATATAGTTTAGCGTCTGGGTCTTGTTCAATTGAGCGAAACTCTGCACTGAAGTCCAAACTGCAGTCCCGACAACAACAAAAACCAACACAAAAGCCAACCAAATGAAAGCAATTTGTTTGAATAAAACTCAAATTACATACAAATGTGCGTTCTTTTATTTTTGAAATTTTTAAAATGGGAAAATTAACTCTAGCTAGAGGTCTCTGTCGCCAAAAGAATTAGTTTCAACTTTAAACCATATTTTATAAATAATCAAATGGAAATGAGTACTAAAAAAAAACCCAACTATTAGGAAATTAATCAATTGAGGGCTCCAGTAATTACTAATTTACTAATCCGAATATTAAATATCCCACTGACTAACACAAACAGGAGGATTCATAACGAAAACGAAATAACTTTAATGTAATGATGATGATGATCATTAATCAGACTCAGCGGGAAGGACGATGCCAACCGCAGTTCTTCAGAATGAAGGCATGAAGAAACTTCTTCACTTTGTGGGATGACCAACCCGCTGGGCAGCTGCAACGGACAGGCGGCCTAAGCTCTTCCACGCACACCCACTTCTTATATGTATTCCATCAAATCATCTGAGGGAGGACAGGACATCCGACAGGCCATTGCCATATAATTCCATGCGGTCCGGCTTGCTGTACTCCTGCAACGCGAGGCATCCCTGGACGCGCTGATGGCGGCCCAAACAGAAGTACCATATTTTATTAACTTATTTTATTTGGGAAACATTTTAATTGTTTTTGTTTTGGCAAAATCACTTTGGTTTACTTTTGTTGAATAATTTGTATGGGAGAGGGGGATGCGAGCTGTGGTTGACTATATAAATGTCCACAGACTGCTTAGACAGGCATCCAGTCAGGTGCATGGATATCGCTTGGATCACATAAGCAATGCCGGCTCCTCGTCCACGTCGCCAACGTCCGCTAGCAGGTAGCAGGATGTGTAAATGAAGTAGAAGACGCCCACAATGGTGTTGAGGTCAGCGAAGTACAGATAGTAGATGATAAAGTTGTTGCACCACACCTCCACAAAGGGCGTACGCTCGTGGAGTATCACGGTGGAAATGAGCAGAACCACAGCCAGGACAGTGCCCACAAGCATCATCTAACATGGTGGTACATACAAATGGAATATATTTGATCGAAACGCACGAATGCACCGCTTCACACTCACCCCGTTGGTGGTGACCTGGTTGATCTGAAAGTGGCTCACGTACTTGGCCCTAATCAAAATCATGATAACAAACGAATAGAACAGGGTCAGCACCATTGTCCAGCGCATATAGAAGAGCTCCAGCCAGGTGAGATGCGGCACCTGAATGTTGTCCACAATTATGGTCCTGCTGCAGTGTTCCGAGCTATCGTCCGACACACGCACAGCCACATGAACGTCTGCATCCGCGTGGATGTGCACAATCTTGTTGAGCATGTGGAGGGCACCGAAGCAGGCAATCTGCATATGTACGGGGGTGGGTGGGAGAGTCAGGCATCAGCCTCAGTCGATTGGGTGGGGCACACTCACAAAGGAACTCAGCGACAAAAGGCCGCAGCACAAGTCCAGGGCTCGACACATCTTTCGATTCAATTGGATTCGATCTTGTTGCAATCAGCTGCCAGAAACGACTGGACGGCCACGCAAAAGGCAGTGGGAATCCATGCCTAGAGAGAGAGTATCCCGGCTGTGGAATACCACACCCCAGCACTGATTTTTCGTTGACGCAGCTGGAAGTGGGGATGGTATGCATCGTCGTTGTTTCAGCTGGTGGATTGTCGTTTGGAGGCAGGCGTAAACAGTTTTATTTTACACATGTTTTTTGGCGACTTAAATGCTTAATCATACAAAAATGATGATGGCGACATTCTCCCTATGGGTATTGTGTGTGTGCGTATGGGGATGCATGTGTGCATGGATGAGAGAGGTTTTAAAATTAGTCAACTTGATTTTGGAGTATGATGTAGTTATATGTAGGATCGAAAGAAGATTTAGGAAATTTGGGGGCAGGGGCTAACACTACTGGCTAAACTTGACGCCTATATTGTTGACGCGCGTCTGCATGTGCTGGAGGACATCCTGCGAGAAGTCCTCGATGGTGGTGAAGCGGCTCTTCTGGAAGCTGAAGATGTCGCCCAGGAAGGACAGCAGCTGCTCGCGAAAATAGTGACAAATGTCGCGCAGATTCTCGTTGGGCCCAAAGAAGCCCCAGGCCATCAGCGGTGATATCTGCTCGGATATCACATAGAAATGGGACATGAACCCATTGGGGAACTTGAGCATGCGCTTCTTTGCCTTCAGAACCGACCACACGGCCGTCGTTAGAGCCTGTCGAATGCAGCGAGAGAGAGAGAGAGAGAGAATGAAGAAGGAGACGCATGGAATCGAAAGCCAATTGGTGTCTCTTTGTGCTTACCGTCTCTTTGAATCCGTTGGATAGCCAACGATTTTGCACCACAGCCGTGACACTGGCTGGCGGCGTATCCAGATCCTTGAACGAGTCCAGGATGATAAAGTCCAGGCAGATGTCGTAGAAGGTCATTGCCTTGACGTTGCGTTGCTCCAGCTCCATTTGGATGCAGGGCCATGTATTGGGGTCCTTCAGGAAGTTCACCATGTCCTCGTAGCCAACGAGAAACTCCTTCGTGTCCTTGTCGCCCAGACAGAGCAGATCGGTTAGGATCTGCCTGCCCGCATCGCAGATCCACTGACCGACAGCGGGATCCTTGAACAGAAACTGAAAGGCCAGACGGACGCAGTGCAGCTTCGCCAGATACTCAGTGTCGGTGCTGCAGTGCACCAGCTCCGCTCGAATGGTGCGGCAGGGCACCGTGTACTCATCGTGATGCTTCAGTGCGCTCTGGAACAGCGGATACTCCTCGTACGAGGTCTCAATGAAGCCCTCGAATTCCCTCAGATCGGCCACCTGGTCAAGGGCCGAGGCGAAACTCTCCGCAGAGTCGAAATTCGGATCGGAGCCGGCCCTACTGAGCACACTGCCGGACTTGCGGGAGATGCGGTCCTCGTCATCGCCGCCGACGCCTCCGCCAGCGGTGAGGCGATCCTCCTCGGCCTCGTCTATGGAATGTCCCTCGCGAAAAAGCACCGATCGCTGGTCAAGGAAGAGCAGCTCACTCTGCTCCTGCAGCGTGTAGGCCATCTCCAGAAGGTTCTGGATCTCGCGACAGAACTCCGAGTCCTCGGCGGTGGTCAGCGTGGCGGGAAATCCGCCCGGCGAATAGTGTGAGGCCAGAGCATCCTCCCAGAAGTTGATGACCGTGTCCAGGGCCTCCATAGCCATGACGCCCAGCTGCTGAACGGTCAGCTGGGTGACGGCTGTGGGCACAGCATTCGTTCCACTGGGCCCCATAATGCCAATGGATCCCGAGGCCATTGACAGGCGATCCGAGTAGGCGATTGTCGACCCAACCGGGCTGGCCGAGCGTGCCGAGGCCTTGGAGCCGGCAATCGATAGCAGATCGTTGGGACTGCGCATACTGTTCCTCGTCCGACGATTTGTGTACTTCCTGGGACGACGTGGTGGACGTGGAGGCTTCCGGCGACGCAAGAAACGCGATAGGACGCTCATCAGAGCCACGCCAGCGGTCAGTGAGAAGATGACGACCTGATCAATGGGTGGGTGTTCGGGTTCAGAGGGTAAATAATATTCACAGAATCGTTTCAGCTTCGGGCTTACCTTTGTGGTGGTGGATACACGGAAGGGCAGCAGGCTACCGGTCCATGGTGCCGGTACGTTGCGATGCATGACTTTTTAATTTTGAACACTTTCGATTTTGATGCGATGCGGAAGGGTTTAGATTAGTATTTTGTGTGTGTATGACTCCCCTGGCTCTGCTCTGCTCTCTGATTGTGTGCGTGCTTTGAGGTTAGGCCCAGCTAGCTGCCCCGCCGATACCCGCGCCAACACCACTAGGCTGTTGCTTTGCTCATCAGTCGGCCTGCCCTTTGGAGTTTGTGTTTTCCCCTTGTGTTCCTCGTAAAAAATTTTGTTTGGCAGTCACTTGTGCACGGATTGGTTGCCTTGCTTTACTGATTGTGCTATGGAGTTGACAGGGGGCTCCAACCAGAGCATTTCCTTGATGTTGGTCAGTCAAAACTTTCACTTTTAGGCCGAAAACAACAAAATTGCATCACAACGTTGTGGGAGCGCGCGCGGCACCAGAGGGCCATCAGCTGTTGAAAGGGCTGCCAGACCGCGGAATGTCAGAGCTGAGCAAGTTACTGTGAACGTAGAAATCACAGTGACAGAGTAACGATATGCTAAAATTGCACTCGTTTTTGGGTCACGATATGCAGAAATTGCTCATATCTGATATAATCGATAGCACAATTTAGTGGGGCCACAAAAGTGGGCGGGAAAGAGGCAAACGAATTGAATCAGTTTAATAATTAAATCAATTATGACGTTTTTTTGTCACAGTTTTCATAATTATTTTGGATGCTAATACGATTCGATAACACACACGCCGGGTTGAAGTGACGTCACACAAACCAGAGAGATGCGCCATCCGGAACACGCCAGCAGAAGAAGCAACAATAACAATAACAAAAACAACAGCAACAGCCAAAGCAGAACCGGCAAAAGCCAGTGCAAGATTGTTTCTGTTTCTGTTTCGGTTTCTGCTGTTGTGGCACGGGCAGAAATACATATTTTGGCATTATTAAATTCGTATTTTGGCATTGGCGCAAGCGAAAACATCCACACAAACACACAACTACAGGGCCAGCGAGACGCACAGAGAGACACAGACAGAGAGCCACAGCCACAGGCACACACTTTCCTGGCACTTACTCATGCCACTGTAGCAAAATATTCTTTGTGGCTTTTCAGTATTGTTATTAGTACCGCAGCAGCAGCACAAAGACAACGACTGACGTCGGACTGCCTGCCACTCACCCATTATCATCATCATCATAGATAAATGATGTCTGAAGATGCCAAGAGTGAGTACAGTGGCGATACGAGCATAATCGAATGTAAAGCACTTTCTCTACTGATTCTGTTGGATCAGGTCCAGGACCACGCACCCGTAACATCATTGAGAATCAACTGTTTCGCCGCCAGCACAGTCTGAAGCTTGAGGCGCTGCAAAGGCAGCGCACCCTTCAGGGCGATGACGACACCGACGTGGGCGAAGAACCCTTCGACAAGGTCAGTGCAGTGGGGAATATACGGGTTGGGATGAGCATGACCCTGTGAACAAGGCCCTCCTGTCTTTTTTAGACACAAATAGTCATCATATTCACGGAGAAGGCAAAGCTGCGCCACTGTCAGGATGTGGAGAAGATAATCAAGGAGTTTGGCATACAGACCACACTGGAAATTGTGGGGTGAGCGTGCAGCTCCCCTCTATGCACCATAGTACATGCTCCCCTTAATGGTATTCTCGTTTTGTGTAGGAAAACTGAAAAGTATCTGTATCTGTCTGCCAGTCTGGACACCTTGCTGCGACTGGCCGATGTTGCCGAGCTGGAGAAGAAGACAACCACGGGCAGCATGCAGAAGTTCAACAATGGCTGCGTCTCTGACTTTCTGCTGCCCGGCATGGCCAAGGACCAAATTCTGCGCTACTGTGAGATCCCCGTGCTGATCAAGGATGTGATCAAGCCACCGATCAAGTCCTACATTCAGAAGGGCTACATCGAGGACATGTTTCCCCTGCACGATATTGTGAGTGACTTTCGTAATTAGCCGCCGCAGCTCCGCCATTGGTTGACACTCTCCTTGTGTTCCCTCTCTCTTCCAGCTCTATTTGGATCGCTTCAATTGGAATTTGAAGCGTACCCATCTGCCCATAGAGGAAATCCGCAACTACTTTGGCTCCAGCATTGGCCTCTACTTTGGCTTCATCGAGTTCTACACGAAGGCCCTGATCTTTCCCGCTGTCTTTGGCATATTGCAGTATCTCTTTGACCTGAATCTCTCGATTGTGTGCAGCTTCTATGTGGTCTGGACAACTGTGAGTCCCCATTGAGGTGTGGGAATATCTTGACATTGATGATGTGTGTTTCCTCTTCGTTGTAGATCTTCCTGGAGCTGTGGAAGCGCAAATGTGCTGGCTTCTCGTATCGCTGGGGCACCATCGAGATGAGCAGCCTGGACAAGCCGCGTTCCGCGTATCAGGGCCAGCTAAAACCCGATCCGATCACCGGCAAGATGACGCTGCATTACCCAATGCGCTACACGTACCTGCAAATGTACTGCATCTCGTATCCGGTGGTGCTGGTCTGTGTGGTGGCTGCCGGCTGGTTCGCCCTCTACCAGTTCCAGATCGAGGCCGAGGTGCTGGCCGACTTTGGCGCTGAATCGTGGCTGCTGTACGTGCCGGTCATTGTGCAGTCCATTCTGATAGCCATCTTCTCGTGGGCCTACGAGAAGCTGGCCACATTCCTCACCAAGCTGGAGAATCATCGCACCCGCTCCCAGTACGATCGGCATCGGGTCAACAAGCTGATGCTCTTCGAGATTGTGAACAACTTCTTCTCGCAGTTCTACATCGCGTTCGTGCTGCAGGACCTCAAGCAACTCAAGTACCAGCTGATGATGCAGCTGCTCATATTCCAGCTGCTGTGCATTGCCCAGGAGATCGGCATACCCCTGATGGCCGTGCTGCGGCAGAAGTACGTCAAGTTTCGGCATCGCGAGGTGGCCGAGGAGAAGCTGGACAACATCAGCGATCAGCCACGCTACGAGCAGTCGTTCTACGAGTCCGGCCTGGATGCCTACCATTCCACATACGAGGACTATCTGCAGGTGTGCATACAGTTCGGTTTCGTTGTGCTCTTTGCCGCCGTGGCCCCCTTCGCCGCCATTGGTGCGCTCATCAACAACGTTTTCGCCGTTCACATTGACATGTTCAAGCTGTGCAACATCTTCAAGCGTCCGTTCGCCCGCAGGGCCAAGAACATTGGCGCCTGGCAGCTGGCCTTTGAGCTGCTGTCCGTCATGTCGCTGCTGAGCAACTGCGGCCTGCTCTTCCTCCAGCCGAATGTCAAGTGAGTGTGTGCGCCGGATACTTTGTAATCTAAGACTGAATTTGTACCCCTTCTACAGAGAATTTTTCTCGCATTGGCTGCCCTCGGTGCCGGATCTGTCGTTTGTCATCTTTGAGCATTTGCTGCTGGGCCTTAAGTTCATCATTCACAAGGTCATCCATGAGCGTCCGCGCTGGGTACGAATTGGTCTGCTCAAAGCAGACTTTGAGACCAGCCAGGCCCTAAAGCAACTCAAGTGGGTATTCCCTTTCCTCTCTATGATTCGTTGTTAATCTCTGTCCCATTTGCTTGCAGAAAATTCAAGACGGAGGCTAATAAGATGTCCTAGGATCCACTCTACCACTCCTTCTCCCCCTCGTAATCTCCAGTTCCAGTCGGTGGTGCTATTAGAACCAAGTCCATTATTATATTTGTACGTTTTATGCGATTTTAATGTGTAACTTCTAACCCACGGAAAGGTGTGCCTTATAAACTGTTAAATGCTTTAATCAAACTCCCCCAACCACACAAGAGACTCCCTCCTAGCGCCCTCCTCCCCGGAAGTGCTTGAAGGCCAGAAAGGCATCGATGGCGTGCAGCAGTCCCGCCGCATAGCCCATGTACTGAAAGAGGTAGAAGGGAATATACATAAATACAGAAGGGATTGCCATCGTTTCCACACTTACATAGCAGGCGGTCATGGCCGGATATGCCCAGAAGCCGGGACGCACCAAGAACTGCGGATGGAGCCACACAACGCACGCGAAACCCATGTAGCTGGACGAGCTGAAGTACATGCAGGCGGCCAGGCCATTGAACAGGGTCTCCTGCAAAACCGAGAACATAATCTTCATCAATCTGGATGCAGGGAAGGGCTACTCCATCAGCTACTCACAAACAGCGACTGTCGAATGAGGCCGTATGACTTCTCCGAGAATCCATAGCACAGGAGCAGTATGCCCGTTGTGGTGAAGCAGTGTCCTGTGGTGGCCAGAAAGCTGGTGAGCGCCTGACCAATGGAGTCCGCGTAGGGCACACCGTAGCGTATTAGCAGTCCCTCGCAGAGCATGGCCAGACCCAGTTGCATCAGCTTGAGCAGTCCCACCCGCGACAGCACAAAGCCAAAGTTAATGCACGTACAGACGCGACAGCAGCAGATCCTGATGCCCAGCGGCTGACTCATGCCGCGCATTCCAAACGAAGACATTATATAGTTAGGTGCTGCTCTGCTGCTGCTTCTTTGTCGCCAGCCTAAACCCAACTGTTCTCTGTTTATGGTCTGTTGTGCCACAAGACAAGGGATGAGGCTGCGCCTAGGCCTGGAGTCGTCTATAATTAGATGCGGCCACATCTGGCAGCAGTTGCGTGCCCCCAAGCGGCGCAAGCGCGCACAGTGGTGCCAGCAGAAGTGCCTATGCGTCTGCGCTGCTCTGTTTGAATGGACCACTGTGCCTGTCCTGCTCGCAGTAGGCCTGGCATCGGTCCGGTCAGCTGTGTGTCCCAGTGTGCTTCTAGGGAATCCGCTCAGTCAGCAGTCAGTCTGTTTATCGTCTCCGTTGAAATAGTCACAACAAAATTCTCAGCCCAAGTCCCCCGACTCAAAATTCCAAATTTAGTCGTATTTCTGTTGCCAATTGCTTGGAACTCCGCAGCACCGCCATGTGCATGCCATTCATCAACAAAATGCTGCGCCGCAACAAACACAACAGGAACAGAAATCCCACCCCGGCGCCCAGTGCGGTTGACCTCTTGCAGCTTCCTCCGGCGGAGCAGGTAGCTGAGACGTCCGAGGGGACAGTGACTGAACAGATGGCGGTGGCACCAGCACCACCAGCAACTCCAGCACCAGCAGCAGAGGCAACAACGACAGTTCGCACACCGGTGATGCCAACGCAGTCGCCCGCCGCCATGGCCATAGCAATGGCAGCCAGCTTTGCGGCCAGCGGTCGACCCTCCAGGACCTTGTCGACGATCACCAGCGTGAACAGCATGATAGCCAACAATTTCGCATCCAGAGTGCAGGTGCAGGAAGCCCATAATGCCTCACCCAATGCTGATGTCGCTGACGCTGCTGCTGCAGTAGACGGCGACGGAGTACCCGCAGCACCTAGTACCGCATCCGCTTCTGGGCGCAAGAAGACCTGGCTCGAGTTTTTTGGCATGAGCAAGAAGAAATCCAGCATTGATTCGCTCTAAGCGAAGAGGCGTGGCAGCGGGACTAACAGCAGGGTGAGACGCCTAGCAGCAGAGTCAGGATCAGGAGCATCCACAGACAACTTTTGGCTGGCACATTTTAAAGGGAAAAGAAAAATAAACAAAGCGCTAATCCACCCCCCCAACGTTTCTTGGTTTCTCTCTCTCTCTCGTTCACTCTGTTCGTTTTTCCCACTTCTCGCTAAGCAGTCCAAGCAAGCAGTTTATACTGAACTCGGGAACTCGTTCCGCCTGGAGCCTGGCGCTCCCAGCTGGACATTTGAGTAAATGTAAATATGTATGTATTTGTGGAATGGCATTTATTTCTGTTGTTTGCACGCCACTCTAATCTGTTAAGTTCCATTCTATTCCATCCCCATCCCCCATTAATTGGAATGTGCATACTCGAAATCTTCTGCTCTCAGATCGTGCCGTGTGGAGGCGGGGTACAAAAGCCCGCCTCAATCGTCTCGGCATCGCATCGCCAGCGATTAGTGTAATTTATCAGCCGCAACGACAATTTATTTTGCAAAGCGGGTGGGGTATGGGGGATGCTTTTTGACAATACAATTAATGTTTGCCGTTATCACAAGTAATTGTTGCCGCCTGCTGCCTGCTGCCAGCCACTGCTTGCCACTACCACTACGTATCGCTGCTTACGTCAATGATATTACTCGTATGCACACAGCAGCCGCTCCTCCAGCTCTTTCCAGCTCTCTCCACCAGAACAGCAGTGCTGTAACAATCGGGGAAGCGTTGCATTTGCATAAATAGTTTTGGTCGTAGCCGTAGTATCTGCAATTAGGAATTTGCCAATTCCGTCACGATCTGTGCACCTGCACGTCCGTCCAGCAAACAGCCACGCCACGGGCGCAACAGAAAGCAGTGATATATATGTAGAGGATGCTGGGGGCTTCCAGGCGTTGGATGGTGGGTGGTGGGCGGTGGGCGGTGTCGGGATCTTAGCTCCCTCTCCCACGATCTCTTTTCGGTAGGGTAGGTAGACTCATTCTTGCTCTCTCGCACAAACAACAGACATTTGCGCACAACAGAGAACACATCTCTTGTCTTGTTTATTTATAAAAATGAGAAAGAAATAAACGTACCGACTAGTATAGACCTAGTATATAGTATATCTGTATGTATGTATGTACATCTGTACGGATTTATGTAGTATAAGAATGTATATGTACATCGTCTCATTGAAGGAAAAGTTTGTCCGAAAACGAATTTTTTGTGGTGTTGGCGTTGGCGTTGGAGCGGGCTGCCTTTCATTGCCCATTGGGGCAAATGCCTCTGACGCTGCCGGTTCCAACAGAACAGTAACACGCCAATATAAAACCATATAACATCCGTATCAAATCCCAATTTCGCTGTAGTTTACCGAAAATAATTGTGTTTTGTAAATTGTTGTGCCATTAATTACACGAAAATCACAAAGAAAAACAAAGAAACCAAAAAAAGACGACACAGAGCGCTGATTTGTTGGGATCGTATTGAAAGTGCGACAGAATTTCGTTTTCGTTTCGGTTTTTTGTGTTGTTTATTTCTGTTTCGGCTATTCTCGGAGTGAAGTGGAGACAGCGGTAACGTAACGGATTCGGGAACGGAGGCATGTATCTAAATTGATTTTAAAACGTATTCCCCCATCCATCCATCCATCCATCCGACCCAACAATAAACACAAAATAGACGTCATATGACCAAAACATCCCCCATCCCCATCCACCTGTAGCGTAGGAGGCGCATATTACTCCCTCGCATTTTTATTGATATTATCCAGTAAATAGTCGTAGATAGTTGAGTGATATACAAGTATAAATTGTATCCGTCAACAAGCTCCAATAAGAGATATAATCTAATGAGAGATTATGCAGTAGCAGCAGGCGGAAACAATTGAAAACCATCTGGGAATTTGCGTCGGATCTGATGGGAACCTTGAGTGGGATATATGTATGTACTTATGAGGAATATTCCTAAGCAGACAAATCAGATAGGCAAACAGACAGACAGAAATGATGGATGGATGGATGTACGTTTACTATAAGGAATGCAATATGGAATTTAAGAGTGCGAATTTTAAGCAATATTCCTGCCAAGCTACAAGTGTCGATGTGTGTGTGTGTGTGTGCTAACGGACTTTCCCATTAGCAACGCTTCTTTCCCAACTTCTGGGTAAATTTTACACCATACCAGTATATGCGAGATGGTTGGAGGGCGCGGGGCAGAGCTGCTTCTCCTCCATTAGCGTACTTACTTAGTAGATTGCATTCAATATTGTTTGATTTTTATGACAACAATTGTTGTTTATCGACAAGTGTCCGTTTTCGAGTTAGTTTAAGGGCCGTTCCGTACCGCATGGCACACAGCGAAAAACAAAAAAAAAAACTGTCATATTTTTTTGTTTCCAATTGCTAAAACGCAAATTCATTTGACACCAACAACAAACAGCAGCAAACACAAAACGAAAATCTCTATCGAAAAAATGAAAAGTAATTTCTGGAGGCGAAAGTATAAAAGTTATAAACAATAATTCGTTATCTGGGCAATACCATCGCACAGATACAGATACCCCAACTCCACTCACCCCACCCATATTGCCATGGAATGAACTGAGAGATTGTTTTCATTTCTGCGTCTGGGGGCACCACTTATTGACTATTGACCACACGCCCAGCGCCTGCCTGCAAACCCCCCAAAAAAAACCCGTACTTGGAGATCCTAGATAAAGGTACCGTATGCGCATATTTATAGCAATATGTTTGCCGTCTACGTTTACGCGTACGTCACACGATAGTGAATGAATATTTGGAAGCCAAAAGCCAGCAGAGAACAAATGCTCTTGGAGATCGATCCGCTGAGAGAGGGAGAGAGCTTTCACTGTACGAATTTACGAGTACGCATGTACTAGGTGCCACGCACCGGAGATGATTTGACAGAATGTGAACGAGTTGGAAAGTCCCCCATCAATGGGGCCACATGCCATGGCTCCAACCTCAGCGCAGAGCGAGCAGGGTGACAATTTCTTCTGAGAGATTTTTTTCATCTAAAGATTTTGACATGTGTGTAAAAGTATGGGTGTGGCTATGGCTATGATTATTCCTATTCCCTTTGTAACGCAGAAAACCTCTTCCAGCCAATCAATTGAATTTTGAAGAGGACACTCCACACACCATGCCATTCCACTCCACTCCACACCACACCAGCACTCCCACTCTGATAACAAATTGGAACTGTTGTCTGATCAATTAAACACTGGAAAATCAAGCAGAAATACATAGTCCCGTCGCGTCGCTTATCTAACCAATGGACTAATTCCATGCCCAACGAAGTTATATTCTATTCTCAAGCTACTCCAGCCATATCTCCCCAACCCCAATGCCCCCCAAGTGTGATGAATCATATGCCCACAGCGGATATCCAGAGCCCTGTGAGTCTGTGGGGTGGGGATGCAAGTACCGGGACTGGACAAATTTGTAGTAAGAAACAAAACAGTTTTGCAAAACCCATCTGCGTCATTACGAAAACACTTGTTCCACACTCACCGCGGCCCGCCCCCTAATTGAAGGTAGGCGTGCGGAATACATACAGACACAGAGCATATAGACAGGTGTACATACATATGTACATATGTATGTACGATTGTATGTCATGTCTCTTTCATGTCATGGCGCCTTGTACTGCAAATTCTTTTCCTATGTATCAATATCGTCATTTGTGTGTTTTTTTTTTGTTTTATTTTGCTTATCAGTTATCGATCTATGTTCATGCAATTCGAGAGAGAGGGACACAACACACACAGTCACACCTTACACCTTTAGAGCCTTGATCTGTACGGGGGGGGCGGGGCGGGTGCGACATTGACTGCCTCGCATCACTTTCATTTGTCGGCACAGCGTCTAAAATTTCAATTACATTTAAATTTCGATTTAAGATCATTTGTTTTTTGTTGTGTCTAGAGTCGGGCATCGCGGATCGTACGGCGTTCGGCTTTGAGCTGCTTCTACTGCTTGCTTGCTGCTGCTTCGAGCTAAGTCAGCGTTGACGCTGACGCTGCGCAGCCGTCGTTTTGGCGCAATCGAAAGTTACGTTACGTTTGATTTTTGGTTTGGAGCTTTATGTAGACCCGCGCCGCATTAGTCGTACGCTGAGTGTCGGCGGCGTTAGTTCACAGTTATAATTTGACTCTCGAAAATAGTCACCACAGGATAAGACCTAAAGACCCACCACACACTCTACAACTGCTTTAAACTGCTTGTAAGTCAATTCCTGATCTGATCTGATCCCCGCCTGGAGTTTTTTCAGTGAAAGTTTCGACCCCCCCCCCCCCCATCCGATTTTTGTGACTGGAATCGCACATTTGAAGCTGAGCTACAAATTCGCTCTCAAAGTTTCCACTTGAACAAATTATCATGGATAATCAATTGATTAGTATGTATTTGATGTCCGTTGAAACCAGAAATAATTCTTCGATGCTACTCTTCAAGTTCCGCCCAATCCCCTGGGTTGAACTCATTTTGATTTGATGGATTTGATGATTTGGTGCAACGGAAATGAACAAAACTTGACAAAATAAATTGATAATGATCGTGTGCGCCGCCTGCCATGACAATCCAAATCCCGAAAACTGTTCTGTTCCCACCTGTATCCAGAATTTATTTATAAGGCTTAATTTGTGCAATTAAATTGCAAATTGTTGCCACCGCAAATGATTAAATTAATTAAATTATTAATAGCGCGGGGCAGGCAGAGGCAGAGGCACAGACACAGACACAGGCGAAACAACAAAACAGAACAACAGAACAACAGAACAGAAAGATGATTATTACGAGTATACATATGTGCATATATCATATGTCAAATACCGTATCGTAATACTCCTCGTAATATTATATATTATATACACGAAAACTATAACTAACTGAACTGACAGCTCGTGCCCGCATTTCTCCAGTAATTTTGGACATGCAACATGCGACGGACTCCCCACTCCCACTCCCAATCCTACTTTGCCATTTCCCCATTTCCAATTGCTTTCCATTCAGAGAGTGTTCTACGATTAAGCGACACATACGAGATATACATATGTAGATATGTTTTGTAGAATGTGGGGGGATATACATATGTTTAATACAATATAATGTGCTGGCCCATTGTGGGTATAGTTTTTCGATAGTTCGAATGATTCGAATGCAAAGCATGTGGAAGCCGCAAATAAAACAACAACAACAACAAAAAGAAGACACTCTGCTGTAGAACGCAGAAAGTGTGATACGATTGGGGGGGGGGGGGGGTTGGGAATCTTAAAATTCCAAACATGGACTGAACCTAACCCATAGAATCCAATCGATCTCCCTTTTTCGCAAAAATCCCCTCAAAGCTCTTAGATCTAGACTTTGGCACCAGTCCCATTACCCCCTCCTCCCTGCCAAAATCTTTACTGCCATTAACAAGCGACATTAGAGACTCTTTAATGATACTTTAAAGGTGTTTTATTGGTTTTTTGGTCTTTCAATTAAAGTGTCTTGTAGCTTGTAGTAGCATGTCACGTGCATGCAATTTTCGGGGCTGGGTCTAACTGTCTAATTGCGAAACGTGACAGACAGACGACAATCCCTGGGCAGATAAAATTCCAAAACTTCAATTTGCGGAGATATGTATGTATGTAGCTCCCCGTATCAATTATCTGCTGCGTCTGCTCTGCCTATTGAATGGCCTGTAAACAATCAAAATCTAATTAATTATGGCCAAATAAATCACTGACATCTGAAGCAGCAGCAGCAGCAGTGGCAGCAGCAGTGGCAGTGGCAGAGGCAGCAGCAGCAGCTAAAGCTAATGCTTTGCCCTCTGCTGACTGATAAGAGACGAGACGCTGCTGCTGCTGCTACTGCCGCTGGCGATGACGGCTCTTGAATCAATTAATTAGCACGAGATGAGAGGCTGAGCGGTTGTACCACTACCAGTAGCTGCTTGAGCGTAAGGGGGCAGGCAGCAATGGCAGCCGGAGCGGCCAAGTGGATATTGGCCAACAATTGGATGAAGTCGAGCGTGGGGTTGCGGCTGCGGTTGCGGCGTTGCTGCAACTGGGCCAATATTTTGATGGAAATGAATGCATTTGAACAGATGTTTCATGGCCTTTTTCCCCCAATTCCAATTCCATTTGCAGTTGCACATCCCCCACCCCCTTCCCACAGAAAGAAAGAAAGAGAGAGAGACGCAGACGCAGACAAAGACACAGAAATGGACATGAGAATGGAGCTGGAGAGCTATGTGCAGTCGTCGCCAAACACCAAGCGGTTCGTTGTCGAGGATTCGAGTAAGTATAGAAGCAGACAGAGAGGAGTGCTTGCCTCCCTCTTCCGGCTTAGAAAGTGCGGAAGTGCGTTGCCTCCGGCACTGGCTGCTGTCTGCTGGCTGTTGATTGTTGACTGTTGGCGTGGGCTGTAAGGTAATAAAACACACACGAAACCTGATGTCTGATGTCTGCTGCCTGGCTCCACACGCATTCTGATAATTCGATTCGAGATCATTCGGATCAGCGTCAAGTTGAAGTTCAACGGCAGTCGCTGGTGCCGGTGGCGACCCTGAGACGCAGACGCAAAGCGTTAAAACGCATTGCAAAATTGGAGCAACAAATCACTCTCCACTCTCCACTCTCCGCTCACCGCTACCCCTCTCATTTTCACGCTCTGACTTACACGCTCTCTTTGTGCAGTCACTAAGGTCACGTCGGATGGAGAGCCGCATGGCATGATGACCATGGTGGCGGGTCTGTCCGGACTATTGGCAGCCATTATCATTCTGGCCGTGCTCGCCTCCATGGTGGCCTGTCGCAAGCAGAAAAGGTAAGTGCTTCCTACAGCAGACAGGCAAACAGAATCCCATACCCTCCTCCCCTCTCTCCACATGCAGCACCACCAGCAAAGAGAACGGCAGCAGGCGGATGAGCAAGAAATCAATGAATGTGGCCATGACCATTGTCGAGGAGGAGCAGCCACAGCTGGCGGGCAACCTGAATGCAGCCTTTGCCGAGAGCACACTGACCCTCCATGGCCAGGAAAAGGACAAAGGCAAGGACAAGGAGGACAGTCAGTGGACAGACAACACGCCCACGTCCGTTGTGGTGGAGCGGTATTAAATGGAGAAGCGGCGGCGGCTGCATCTGGATGGACGGACGTGTGACGTGAGGAAGTGATGTTATGTGAACGCTTGAGACTGAGGCGGCGGTGGCGCCGCCACATAGATTTATGCATACCATTTAATAATATTATTCACTTTTTTTTTAGTGGTTTGTTTAAATATATAACCGTAGTTTAAATTCTTGTTCTAAAAATTGCGCCTTTTTCTGCGATCTATCGATCTGGTTCGCTCATATTTGAACTATTCGAACTATTTTCAGATATCGAAAAATGTCGCAGCTAATATCGATAAGTGGCTCAAATTAACCCTAATTTGGCGAGAGCAACACTGTTCCGCAACATGGGCACGAAATGAGCAACATTCTGCTACGCTACCCTTGGGGATGCGGATATTATAGAATTGAGGAATGGTTTGAAATCTCGGGATCCAATCAATGCACAAACTACGCAGTCTCTGTTTTAAAATGACCTCAACGTTTACAGGTACCGAGAATATGAATGGAGAGTGAGATATCTATATACAGATATCTATAAATAGGCTTAAAACATCTCACATAATTAATTCCGTTTTAAAACGGAATCTTAACATTTATTAAAGGAAATAGGGTATACAAAAAACCATACTACCGGTTAACAGGCAACAAGTGGTCAAATGACGCAACATATCATTCCATACGTTTTATGCTTTTATTTTTCGTTGACCTGTTTTGTGTAAACCTTATTTTATGAGCAATCCAATGAGGAAGCATCCGTTAGCCAATATTGTAGCAAACTGATGAATATATCGGAAAAAATTATATGTACAGTGTTTTAAGTCCCATCTAGCTAGTAATATTAAACCGAATATCAAGATCGGGGAATATGATTTCCGTTAAAAGAAAAGCAAGATTAACCCATTGTCGACCAGAGAGTATTTACGCACGAATGTTATGAGAAGTCTACAATTTTTTCCGAATTTAAAGTGCGAGATAATAGGTGACATTTTTCGTAAGTAAAATGGATGGAGCTGCAAGGAGCATATACAAACTGTATTATATTTTGAGGTTTAGCTCAAGTTATACACCTGTTTAAAGCCTAGTACTCAGTTCCGAAAAAACACCTCGCGAACAGAATCAGGGTTGATATTCGTATGAAACCGATAAGAAATTTTTTTGGTCGAAAACTGTTTTCTAGGCTCTGTACGGAAGGCAGTACTCAGTTCAAGAAAAAACAGGGTCGGTATATACTAGAAAAGTATCCGATAGTATTTGCTGGAATTGCTGGTATCTTTCTACCCCCTGTAAAGTTATATAAATTGCATATAAGTTGCTAGCAAACTCGAGGCAACCATTGCAATATGAGACCAAAAACCCAAATGAAATATTGAAATAATGAAGACAAATAGAATCTAATTAATGCAGCGTTATATGACGGACAATTATATGGATATTATAATATATTTTTTTTATTAATTTTCATGAATATAAATCAAATATGGTTTTCAAACATGTCCTCGCGGTGGTCGGCACGGGCGGTGTCGCTATCTGCTGCTGCTGATAGTCAGACAAACTACCTTGCCTATAAAATATTGGGGAGCCCAGGATATGCCTGGGGAAGAGCGACCCAAGCCGAAGAAGTGCATTTCATTAACTTTTAACAAAACCAAGCATCTGTCTGAGCAGTGTAACCGTACGGAACGCAGTGCACACCTCTGGTCACACCACATGGCCGCTAGCGAATTATATGACATGAGTTCGCTACCAAACAGTTTTTGGATCTGAGTACTAGGCTTAAAATTAAAATTTAAACTTTAAATAGAACGGGCTTGTGTGGGTTAAGTTCGTTTCCTCGGTATATGTACGGTATATTTTGAAAATGAGAAGGTATATTTCGGTATATTTCTGTTGGTCGGTCACACTGGTTGCCTGTGTATGATTTTTATGTTTAATGATTTAGATGGCTATTTGGCGAATGTTAGATGGTTAGGCCATAAATAATTGTAACAAGTGAAACCGACCGTTTTGCGGCATTGTGTGTGTACGGTACGTCGGCAGATGATTTCGTGCATCTAAGTTCATAATATGACAAATAATACGTGTGCACACTGGCAACTCTGGGCCAGGGACAGCAGCCAAACACACACACAGCTGACAGTTATTCTTTATATTATTTTTGCCATACACACGTAGATTAAATTATAGCAAAAGTATATGGAATAGTGGACGTAACGATTCAAGCAAATAGTGTGCACGACGACGCGACTTTACTCGAAAACACTTGAATCGCGGAATTGCGTCGAAACGGGAACATTACGAAAATGATGTAAAAGAAAACTCTCAAGTAGTAGCCAGCCCCAAAAGCACTTTATATATATATATATATATGTGTGTGTGTGTGTGTGTGTTCGCGTGAGTGTGTGAGTGTTGTGTTGTGTTGGTGTGTGGAAATTAACGTAGTGTGAAGAAGTGGAAGAAGGAAAAGCGACAACCAACAACAACAATAAAAGCGACAAGCGACAATTGCAGTCCAAGGCAAACAACAAGCAACAGCAGCAGCACTGCATCGAAGGCCACACAGTCCCGTAGCCGGAGGACAAACAGGAACCCGACTGCCTGCCTCGAATCGTAAGTCAAAGTCTGTCCCCTACCCCTGTGCCCCTGCCGCTTGTGACTGCAGCAGCGGTTAGCATTCATGTAAAAACAAAACAACGCATCGGCAAATCAACGCAAACAAAAGGCCCAAAAAAGCACAAAAAAAAAAACACACAAAAAGTGTTGTTTGTGCCCCGCCATTGAATACCGCCAGCGGAAGCGGAGGAAGTTGAATCATCGTGCGGAACTTGTTTCTTCCAACAAATACACCCTGTACTGGCAGCAGGCAATAGGGTATATTGTTCGTTTGTGTCCGGCATGATCCAAGACTGCTCCGTACCATCTGTCTGTCTGTCCCTACATGGCATTCAGATTCGCCTCTGGAATATCAATTAGATCTCTAGGAGGAGGAGGGGGTATTCTATGTTCGGTACATGCGGAAGAATAGTTTTATGTTGCATTGTTGTTGTTGATGTTGTTGTTGTTGTTGGGGTACCAATAAAACAAATAGAAATATTGTGCCTATAGAAAAGCCAGACACAAAGTCCAATTCATTGCCCCCCAACTAAATTAGGATTCCATAACATCTACATGCAGTACGTGTGTGCGTGTGTGTGTGTTTACATATATATTTTTAATTTGAATTCAAGTTTATCAGCGTACCAGAATTTGTATATTTGTACGTACATTTGTATGTACGTTAACAATGTAAACAAAGAATTTGCGCCATGCGAGACGCTGGGGTGGCGTTGGCGGTACACTGGCATGTGGCAGCGGCTGGCGATATCGCTGGCATTTCCACCTAAGGAAAACATTTGTGCACATTTGAAATGTGTTTTTGAGTCACATTTCTCTGGAAGAACACAGTCTCTGTTCACTGTTCTCTGCTTATATTTTGTAAATGAAGGGGAATAGCTCAGCTGGGCTGGGCATTGCATTTCTTTAATCAGAAACCGAGGCTTGGGGCCAGTTGCTTGCTTCAACTCAAGAAGTTCCCTTCATTCCAGATCGCACAGATAGTAACTAAAGTTAATTAATAATCGTATTCGAACAGAGCCTCCGCCACTGTATCTTTCTGGTTTTTCGTTTTTTTTTTCGTTATCTTATCTACTATCCATATTATACGTTCGAGACGCACTAACCCACCCGACTTTGGGTCTTGTCTTTGCTTTGGCAGTTTGTGGCAGCGGCGGCGACGGCCATTCCCTGTGTTCTGCTGTGCTGTGTAGACGACGACGACCATGGAGGAGAAACGCATCGCCGATTACTTTGTGGTGGCCGGAATGCCGGAGCAGCCCCAACTGCTGCAGGAGAACATATTCAACGATTCGGGACGACTGAGGGCGGCCAGCACCATTGAGCCCATCACAGACATTGGCGTCTTCTTTCCGCTACTGGGCGAGGAGGTGCCCGAGGGCTATGAGCTGCTCGAATATACGCCCACCGGCCTGCCGGCGAACCTCAACCATGGCTCTGTTCGCACCACAGAGTGTTATATATACTTTCGGCGTGGCAAGGATCGCCCACCACTGGTTGACATAGGTGGGTAGACATACACGTTCCCCTTTTCTCCCCCCAGAGAGACATTCTCTTAAGCCACTTCTCTCACTCACTCTGTCTCCCTTAGGTGTCCTATACGATGGCCATGAACGCATCATGTCGGATGCCGAGATTGTGGCCGAGACACCGGGCGGTCGTGTGGCGAATGTGAACAACTCTTCGGCCAAGACCTTCCTCACGTATCGTCGGGCACGCGGCGACATGCCCTGCAATGAGCTGGTGGTCACCGAACTCTGCGTCATCGTCCAGAGCAAGGGAGAGCGAGCGCCGCACGCCTTCTGCCTGATCTACAAGACCCTGAACAAGGGCTACGTGGGCAGCGACGTTTATCTGTGCTACAAGAAGTCCATGTACCGCCCGAAGCACATCAGCTACAAGCCGGAAATCCTGCTGCGCTATCCCACAGTCGATCACAACGACTTCCCCCTCAATTTGTGCCCCAGCGTGCCGCTCTTCTGCCTGCCCATGGGCGCCTCCCTCGAGGCGTGGCCCCATGTCAATGGCGCCGAGAAGCGCAAGCCCATCAGTCCGGTCTTCAGCACATTCGTGCTGACCGTCAGCGATGGCACCTACAAGGTCTATGGCTCGGCCCTTACCTTCTACGAGGACTACGAGTGAGTACTAAAAGCGAATTTTGTTTCAAACTTTTTTTGATGCTGTTTCTGTGTTCTAGTGAGTCCCAACTGTCCGCAGAGCAGCGGGAACAGCTCGGATGGGATGAGGAATTTGGTGCACAGCATTCGCTGCACATGATCAAGGCGATCTGCCTGCTGTCGCACCATCCCTTTGGCGACACCTTTGACAAATGGCTCAAGTATCTGCATGTAAGTGGAATCTATTGGCATTATTTTGCTCAGTGAAGTAATTTATTCCCTGCTTGCAGCGCATGGTTTTGTATGGCATCAATATACCCATACCCGTGGAGCGGTATATAAACCAATTGCTGGACGAGGTGCCCTTTCCGGCACCGAGTATACATCTGCAGCTGTCCAGCGAGTCGAATGATCGGATATTGCTCACCCAGCCGGAGGATTCGCCATTGCCGCGCAGTGGCGCTGGCTTCCATATGCTCCTACAGAATCTGGGCACCGACAACTGTCTGCATGTGCTGCTGCTGGCCCTCACCGAGCAGAAGATACTCATACATTCGCTCAGACCGGCCACACTGACGGCTGTGGCCGAGGCCATCGTATCGCTGCTCTTCCCCTTCAAGTGGCAGTGCCCCTACATACCGCTGTGTCCCCTGGGGCTGGCCGAAGTGCTGCATGCACCGCTGCCGTATCTGATTGGCGTCGATTCGCGTTTCTTTGACCTCTACGAGCCGCCCACGGATGTCACCTGCATTGACTTGGACACCAATAATATCAGCGTACGAATGAGACACTCTGAATCTGACAAATTCTAATTCTAATCCACTTTTTAGTTGTGCGAATCACAGCGACATTTGTCGCCGAAACTGCTGCCGAAGCGTGCCGCTCGACTGCTCCGCCAGACGCTCACCGAACTGGAGAATGCCAAGCCCATCAGCTATGACTCGACCAACAGCCTGGACCGTGACATACGCAAGCGGAAGCGAGAGCTGGTGCTGGAGCAGCGCATTCAGGAGGCATTTCTGTTGTTCATGGCCTCGATATTGCGAGGCTATCGGGACTATTTGGTGCCCATATCGAAGGCCCCATCGGTGGGGGCCACCGATCCAAGTGCCTTGTTCCAGCTAAAGGCATTTCTGCGTTCACGCGATAAGGTAAATATTGTCTAGTGGAGGCAAGAAAATGAATAATACTGACTCTAAATCTCTCTTGCTGTCTGTCTGTCTGTCTGTAGTCGCACCAGAAATTCTTTGAGCTGATGATGAAAACGCAAATGTTTATACGCTTCATTGAGGAGCGTTCGTTTGTGTCCGATGGGGACCATGGCCTGAGCTTCTTTGACGAGTGCGCCGAGAAGGTGGGCACCTACGATGAGACGCCCGCACAGCTGCATTTGGTGGACTGGGACACGGGGCAGAGCAGCGAGCGGACCAAGTACATATTCCCGCCAGACAGCGTCACCCCAGCATCAGCAGCAGCAGCAGGAGCAACAGCAGCAGCGTCAATCAATGGGGCGGGGGCATACACCTACACCTACAAGAACTTTACGCTGCAGCCAGAGCTGCTGCAGACGAGCAGAAAGACGGCCATGTCCAAGTTCCTGCAGCTGCAGCTGAACGCCTCGCTGTCGCCGGGCTCCCCGATTGCGCGCCGCACCAAGCACGAGGTGAAGCTGTCCCAGAAGATGGCCAGCCGGTGTCAGCAGCATCCGGAGGCGTGGTCCAAGTACCTGCTGGCCACCTGCTACTCGCTGTACTTCCTCATCCTGCCCTCGATGGTGATCGATCCGCGGCACGCCGGCAAGGAGCACGACATCTTGCGCGCCGCCTACGATGTGCTGGTGCGGGCCAGCAAGCTGAAGATAACCTGCGATGAGTTCTGCTACCGCATCATGATGCAGCTGTGCGGCATCCACAATCTTCCCGTGCTGGCCGTCCGCCTGCACTATCTGATGAAGCGGTCGGGCGTCCAGCCCAATGCCCTCACCTACGGCTTCTACAATCGGTGCGTCCTGGAGTCCACGTGGCCCAGCGACAGCACCACCCTCAGCCATATACGCTGGAATCGCATCAAGAACGTGGTCCTCGGGGCCGCCCAGTTCCGACGCGCGGGCAAGCGACGGGCCGCCTCCAAGGTGTGCAAATCCCTCAGCACCTCGCACGATCACAATCTGAGCACTCTGGAGACGGTCGACGGTCAGTCGCGCACCAGCCTGGCCTCCTCGTCGGGCGACACGCACGGCGGCCTTCTCGACTTTGCCGCCTTCGATCGGCTGAGGAATAAACTGGGCAGCATTGTGCGCCAGACGGTGGCAGGCGGAGCCAGCGAATCCCTGCCCACCGAGGATGTGGTTAACAGTGCCGCCGGACTACTTATCACGGCCGGGGAGCCAAGTGCACCGCACACGCCCGCCTATGCCGGCGACACGGAGATCCTGGCCAAGGCGTTAAAGCAGCCGCCGCCGCCAGCGCGTAAGCAGATCATGCAAATCGGTGGCGGCGACGACGAGGATGAAGAGGAGGAGGACGATGAGTATGCAGCCACCTCACCAATCACACCGCAAAATCTATCCGAGTCGGTGGTCGATGATCTGCATTACGCTGGCGGCGATTACGAGGCCGATGAGGAGGAGGACGACGACGACGACGACGATGATGATGATGATGATGAGTGTATTTCGGGTGCCCAGAAGGCGCACCAGCGTGTGCAGAGTCCCACCAAGTGAGTGCGAGGGGATTATCAGTGAATTTCCCCAATTAATTTTTCGTTTCCTTGCTCCCACAGAATATCTCCGCGCACCCCTGTGACACAGAATGATCCGCTGGGTGCCCTCAACGAGGAGGACTCCTCCACGAGCACGCCCACACAGCAGAAACAGGAAGGGCTGGCACAGGAGCAGGAGCAGCAGGCGCAATCGCAGCCAGATGGCAACATTTACAGCGACAAGCCGATCCTGTTCAGGGGACAGCGCAGTGCCACCTTCGATGAGTCGACGCAGATCGGCAAGAGCATGCACCGGTCGGAGACGATGCCGGTGGCTAGCAGTGGGGTGACCCACAGCCTGGCCAATATCGGATCATCGCTGAAGTTTACATTCGGGTAACCAACCATCGGAGGGTGTTCTCCTGCCTGTCTCTCGCTCCCTTTTGTCTCTACCTATCTCTCTTTCTCCCTCTATCGTTTTCTTCTTTTTAATTGTTGTGATCCACATTGTTCATCTCAAATACCACGATCCACATGCATTCCACCTACACCTCAAAACACAAATTGCAATTTTCGATTATTTCTTTGATTTATCTCCTATCTCTGTTTCACTCACTCTTACTCTCACTCTATATTCCATCCCTTTCTGTGCCATATATTCCTTTTCTTTTATTTTTTTGATTTATTTAAATTTTACTTATCTATATCGATATATATCGTAGACGTTATTCACCCGCACGATTGTCCCTTAAGAAAGACTTGAAATTGCCCGCCAATATAATAGAAAATATCTCGAGCATAAGGTAAGTGGAGATATCCGTTTAATTGATTGTCCCATCAAAAGATGTTTAGACATATTTTATACACACACACACACCAAGAAACTAAAAAAAGTAATACACACAATGCAAAGGAAATGTATATGTGTGTGCGTGTGTGGGCTGTACTGCACAAAGCTTCACTTGGAATCCACTTTGGAGTAGTTGCTCCTCTTAAGTTCCATTTTTTGCATGTGGATTCTACTAATTAATTACCTAACTTAATAAAAACTTATATTAACAGAAAATATTTGTATTTGCAATTTGTATTCCCAAGTGTATAAATATAAATATAATTGAACATATGTTTCGAGTTGCATTCCACATGCATTCCACTTAGAATCTACAGTGTAATATCCTGATTTATAAGAAATTTCTTTCAATAGTTAATCCTTTCGTGGATTTGAGCCACTAATACACACACACACACAGAGAAAAAACACACACACAAGTTAATATTTTTGGTTTTAGTGTGGAACACTCACAGAGTTTCGTATTTGCATTCGCATTTGGTTTTGGTTCTGGTTCTGGTTACAAAATATTTAATGGTTTATGGTCCCCTGTGAAACAAAAACCCTCGTTGGTGGCGGGCAATTCAAGGTTTGATAAAAGCCACAAACACACAGACACACCTACACCCACACATAATAGCATCCACAATCATATAGCTGTATATGTAAATAATTCAACCGACATCCAGCCGCACCACCACCGCACTACCATAACAACCGCCTGCCCGCCTGCAGCTTCTAATCGAAAGTGGAACCCATTCGTCGCCGCATGGGATCCACAGCAGATCAGCCAGCTGCAGGCAGCAGCAAAATGCATTTTTCCGTTGTATTTGTTTTCTGTTTTAAATCTGGAAGCCAATTATATCTGTAGAGTGTAAACTAATACCCCAATTTCCCCATATTTGTATATTTGTATCACCACCACAGTCCCAGTCTGACGGGAAGGAAGTCCAACGAATTGATCCAGGGATCCCTGAGCAGCATCAAGTATGCCGCCAGCTCGCTGACCAAGAAGTTTGACGAAATCAAGGGCGCCATATCGGCCAATTCGACGCCAACGAAAACGAACAATGGCCATCAACATGCCCTGCCCCATCATCCGCACCACCACCACCACCATCATCATCATCATAGTGCGCACCAGCAGCATCAGCAGGAGCAGGAGGAGCACGATGCTTCCGGCAGTGCGGGCCTCGAGGAGGGCAAACTGAGGCGCGTCTCCAGCGACCTGGATCCCTGGGGCAGGCTGAGCGAGTCGCGTAAGTCCAGCTACAACAATCTGGTGCCGCTGGGCGAGAACAGTCCCAGCGGTGCCCTGCACATGCACGCGTTTCCGGCCCTGCCCGACAACCTGTACAGTCCCATGACAGAGGTTAGTTCTGACTCCACCTGCTTCTGTATCCTGCGCTAAGCCTCGTGTTCCCCCCGTCTTTTTTGTAGGGCTCCATGGAGCGTGACTGCGATGTGCTCATCGAATTGACGACCTGCTCGCAATGCCACAACTGCTCGGTGCTGGTCTACGACGAGGAGATCATGAGCGGCTGGACGGCAGAGGATTCCAATTTGAATACGACCTGCCATGCCTGCAACAAGCTCACCGTTCCCTTCCTCAGCGTGCAGATAGCACGCATCGAGGAGGGTGAGTCCAGCGAACAGCAGGCGAATGGCAACAGCAGCGCATGCGAAAATGGCACCCTAAAGACCAGCTTAACAGTCCCATATCTGAATCCGTTGGTGCTGCGCAAGGAGCTGGAGAATATACTCACGCAGGAGGGAGATATGGCGCTGATCAAGCCCGAGTTTGTCGATGAGCATCCCATCATCTATTGGAATCTGCTGTGGCTAATGGAGCGCATCGAAAGCAAGACCCATCTGCCAGAGCTGTGTCTGCCCGTGCCGGTAAGTACTAGAGAGAGAGGGAGAGAGCGAGAGAGAACTCTGTTTTAATCTGTTTTTGTGTGTTTCGTTTTGGCAGAGCGATAAGGAGCACTTGGATCCGCTCAGCAAGGTGAAGACGGTGCACATCCAGTGCTTGTGGGACAATCTGAATCTTCACAGCGAGACCAGTGGCCCCCCAATGTATATACTCTACAGGGAGACGCAGCCGACGAGTCCACTGATCAAGGCACTGCTTACCGATCAGGCGCAGCTCAACAAGAAGTATGTACACAACACCCCTCTCAGGGCCACAGAGGATCATCATTTAAATCTGTACTCCCCCTGTCTATTTCAGTGTCATTCAGCAAATCATTTCGGCCATTCGATGCAATGATCTGGCCACACCGTTGAAGCGTCTGGCCAACGAGCGACACAAGCTGAAGAGCAATGGTGTGGAACGTTCGCATTCCTTCTATCGGGACATACTCTTTCTGGCCCTCACGGTCATCGGTCGCTCGAATGTCGATTTGGCAACATTCCATCGCGAGTACGCGTCCGTTTTCGATAAGCTGACGGAGCGCGAATGTAATATGTATTACCGCAATCAGGATCTGCCGCCCTCGGCCTCAACGATCTTCTGTCGGGCGTACTTCCGACCCTTGCTGCTGCCCTGACGCACTCGGAATGGCGGCTATACTGCCTCCGATCCCGATCCAGATCCTGATTTTGAGCCCGATTCCGGTTCCGATCTGAGCGATGAGAAAACGGACGAAGATCAAGACGGAGATGCAGATGCAGACGAGGAGGACGGCAATGGAGATACAGATGAGGAGCCCTAAAAGGATAAGACGACCAAAAAAAAAATAACAAATAACAATTTGAAAGCAGAGTAACTTTTGACAACAAGAAAACGCTTATCATGCAGACAGACAGGCGACAAAAACACTGACACACACACACACACACAGGCAGACACACCTTCCTTTACTGACAATTATTTGAACATAATTTTTAAGTACTTAACTTGACATTTTCGTTGCACTTTGAACGATGGCAGCAGCAGCAGCAGCCACAGCAGCATCAGCTCTTGGATTGTTGTGATTCCGTTTGTGTCTGTGTGCTTCATCCCCAAATCGACTGGTTTCTGTGACAATATACACATACACCCTACACTCATATGCAGTGCGTTTCAAGCCCTTACCCTACTTACATATATTTGAATTCTTTTGTTGTTGTTGTAATTTAAGCTCAAAAATTTTGTTTTATTTGTCCTACAGCTCCTCTAGATTCTGGAATCTCCAGGAACTAGCAAAATATTTTCTTTAAGCTGCAAACATAAGCAACAAAATGCGATACATTCATACATTCATCTGTAATTTACTAAAACACTTGCAAACGTTGAGTTTTGGCTAAAGGATTTAAGTTCATTAAACTGCCTTCGATTACCATCTGTAATTTTTATCGATTTTAGGCCGATAATGCGATATTACAGCTATTACATCTAGGTTTCAATGACAGCACTTCTAAGCTGATTAAATAATGTCTGATTTTATCAATCTGATATCCATGCCAAAACCTGAACCCGAGTCGGAATTAATCGTTAAGTAAATTTTTGTTGCCTAAACTGCCGCCTAACATTGCTAAAACGCACTGTATACAGTACAGTACAGCATACACACACACACACACACGTAACAAAAAGAAGAACCCAACTTGGATAAGTGTTTTCCTCACATTAACATGATTCAAACTCTCGACCCTCGTCATATTTGCCTTATTATATATAATATAATATAACGATAACGATACATATGTATGTGTGTATGTTTCTGAATATACATATTTATGTACATTAGATTTGTCTATATGTATGCATGCATGTGTGTGATCTTTTATATCATTAGCAGGAAGCATTGTGAGAAATTCCACTCCCCCCCACCCCCACACAACTACTCCCCCCAGTCCACACTCTGGCTTGCATCCTCCCTCCCTCGAGTTATTTCAAAAATAACTACATAGCTCTTATTTGTGTAGATGTTGCGATTTTCTCACAATGCTCTCGAAGTCGAAGTCCTTTAGTTAGCTTAGCGAACTTTTTGGCTGCGGTTTATATGGGTAGAGGGGATATATGTATGGGATTGGTATTGGTATTATTTAGGGAAAAGAAAAGACAATGGAAAGCAAACAAATGAAACAATTAAACAACGATTAAAAAAAAACACTAGCAATAATTTATGAACAAAATCGTAAAACAATTTAGTTGGATTGTTTACTTACAGTCCAACGTTTTTAAAGACAAAAAAACAAAGCACATACCACACACAAGAGCCACAGGACTCGGAAAGACAGAACAGACAGAAAACAGGTACACACACACACACACACACACACTCACTCACTTATAGATACATATATATATTTCAGCCACAATCAATTTTTTTTTGTCGGACATCTTAACTAATTGTATATTTAATAATTAAATTAATACAAAAAGCAAATAAAAAAAAAACACAAAAAAAAACATGAAAATGTCAAAAAGAAATAAACAAAAAAGTTTTAAAAATAAAATTCCAAATTGTTCGCCATTGCCATCGATATGGGGAATCTTCTATTATAGGTATATAAAAATGAATCCCTATTTCCCTTGGTCACGGCATCGCGCGTGAACGGCTGGACCGATTTCGCCAATTCTTTTTGTTGTTGTGTTTGTTTTTGTGTTTGTCCGAGAAGGGTTTAGGCTTTTGAATCCCCCATATATTGGCTGCAAAAAACGTTCCCAACTGGTTATAGCTTTGACAGAGAGACTTATCAGTAGAAAATCTAGCTTTGTATACGAAAAACTTCGATCATAAGATGCGTTGCAAGAGTTTTCATTAATTTGCAAATGAATTAATGCAAATGCTAGCCGCACTGGAAATTGTAACCGTTTAAAGTCGAATGGCATGTCGTTCGAAATCAAAGGAATCCGTGAAATCAAAACGGAAACGAAAAAACGGGAATCCGTACAAGAGAAACCATATGCGAAGCTGGAGACGGAATGGTAGTCGATCAACTGAAGATGACGGAAACAGGTATGGAATATTGGGTATTTAACTAACACCCACCAATTATTGCAAAAATTAATTTATACTGAACGTATTATTCGACTGACTTCTCAACCATGCAACCATAATATGCCACAGTAAAGCGTGGCCGTGTACAGCTAGTATATGTTAAAATTAATTAAATTGTTTAGACCAGCGATGGGCATCAGTTTCTTGCATCCAACTGCTCCCATTGCACCCACATTGATGCTTGGGACAGGCAAAAGTCCCTCCAAGGACTAGCAACTAAATAAATGCCGACAGCGAGAGGGAGTACACACAGAAAAACAGAGAGTGGCAGTGATAGATCGCCCACTATAGAGACGAGTTGCCTAAGAAAACCATTACATATTTATTTGAATGCTAGAGCGAATATACGAAGAGTAAATCTAATAAGCATTCACCTATTTCATCTTTTTTTATATATAGATTTATATTTATATTAAAGTACAAATGATTCGACAGCATCGTTGGTAATGGATCTAGTTCTTACGGGCGTAATTACAGATCGGGAATACATACGATTAGATCAACCAGTTAGTGAAGCATTCTACAGAACAGATCTACAGAGGAGTAAGGGCTAGGTAGGAGGTCCATACAGGCAAAACGGACATCGGTGGACATTACATGATTATATTAGATGATAACTTATGAAAAAAAACGAGTTAATAATGCTACGAGGATGTGTCCCATTGGCCAGTTGTCGTGTTGGGAGGATTGCTAGTCGGAGAGCAGCACCACCTCCGCCGGCGCTGCCGCCGCACTGTCTTTAGCTTTGGTTGGTGGCCCCTTCGGACCCGTTTTGTTGCTGGGACTCGCATCGCTCTGGCGGCGCAGGAACTGGCTAATAAGGCCGTTCTTCGCGGTGACGGGACTTGACAGTTCCCGTGGACCGGATATCAGGGTGATACGCTTCTTGGGCGCCACCTGCTGCGTCGGAGTGCTGGGCATGATCGGCGCATCCACTGGCGCCACCGGCGACTCCTTGGGCGGAAGCTCGGGCTCGGCGGGAGGGCTGAGCTCGTGCTGTGGCGGAGTCTCCGATTCTGTGATCTTGGGCGTGAGCGTGTACTCCCATTGATTCTGCACCGACAGCTCGGTCAGCTGGAATTTCTCGAGCATCTCGGGCCCCACCATCCAGCAGAGGCGCTTCTTGGGCTTCTTCGATTTCTTGGCACTGCTGCTGCTGCTGCCCGCTGCAGCGTCTGGCGTGGAGATCTCCATGGTCGACCAGGTGGCCAGCTCATCGAACTTCTCGCGGATGAGGGTCTTCGACGGCAGCAGCTGCTGCGACTCCTGGCCGGTCTGCGTCTTCAGGTACTCCAGATATTCGGAGATCAGGAAGGCCTTGGCATTGCGATTGCCATGCGTGAGCCGCACCAGCTGCTGCAGCAGCCGCTCGTCCAGCTGCAGTGGGCTGGCCGGGGCGGTGGCAGCCGCCTCCTCCCGCACCGTCTCTGGCGGCGGCTCCATGCTGACCGGCCCCAGTTGCCAGCTGCCATACGAATCGATGGTCTGGGCAAAGACGGCCGGACACAGCGGCGACTTGTTGCCGTTCTCGTCCAGCCAGACGGGGCCGAAGAGCCGTGGCTTGATCTTTCTCGTCTGCTTCTTCATCTCCTGGGCAAACTCCTGCTGGAGCACCTGCAGCTTGGCCTGCTGGGCCTCGCGCGTATGCCCGTCATCCATTTCGCCGTCGTTCTGCAGCTCCTCGTCACTGAGATGGCCATGGGGCACATACCACTCGTTGTACTCCTCCTCGGACTCCTCCTCAGACTCGCGCTCCTTCTCGTCCTCGCTGGCGCTCAGCGATTCGCCCGGCTCCTCCTCCTCCCACTCGCAGTCCGAGTCAACTTCGTAGTCAAAGTGTATCTACAACCAGGACGGGGTTCAATCGACGTTCAATCTCGTTCAGACAGATGCCACTCACCTTATCCTGGGCCAGGGGGCGACGGGCGGAGATGGACTGGCTCTTCTTGCGCCAGGTGCCATAGTACGGAGGCCGACGATTGTCTGCAAACTGCAAGTACTTGGCCCTCATCCTGGACATCTGCTTGGCCTGCTCCTCCTGCTCAATGGGCGTGCCGGCATTGGTCAGATCATCTGGTCAAATGGAGCAACAGATTAGAGATCGATACAGAGAATCGCTGCAAGATTATGAGCCGCTTACCTATCACCTGGACCTCCTCCTCGCTCTCCTCTTCCTTGGTGCGCCGCTGCAGCCGCACGTCGCGCTTCATCTTGAGGGGCTGGCGTGTGCCTTTCCCCAGTTCGGACAGATAGAGCTGCGCTCGGTTGGGTCGCTTGCGGCGGCCAATATTCTCAGCTTCCTCCTCCTCCTCCTCCGAGGCATCCTCGTTGCGCTCGCGGAAGAGGCCATCCAGCTGGGAGCGCTGCTTGCCGGCAAGGGAAGCCCGCACGACGGGCGCCAGCAGCATGTCGTCCTTGACCTGGAAGGGACGGAAGGCCAGCGATTGGCAGCTCATCTTGGTGCTGTCGCAGCTGCTTTGCTCCTGCTCCAGTGTGGCTGAGACATCCAATCCTGGGCCCGAGCCGGAGCCCTTTGGCTGCTTCTGGACAAAGAACTTGGTGAAGGATTCGGCGGCGCGCTTCTTCTTCTGCTCGGCCTCCTCCTTCTCGAGCTCCTTGCGGCGCTTCTCCTCGTCCCGCTTGCGCTGCACCTCCTCCTTGGCCTCGTTGCGCTTGCGCTTCTCCTCGTTCTTCGAGTCCACCTCGGCCTGGCGCTTGCGCTCCTTTTCCTCGCGCTCTTTGCGCCGCTGCTCCTCCTTCTCGTCGCGCTCCTTGCGGCGCAGCTCCTCCTTCTGGTCGCGCTCCACCTTGCGCTGCTGTTCGCGCTGCTCCTTCTCCTGCTGCTTGAGGCGGCGCTCTTCCTGCAGCTTGTGCTCCTTCTCGTCGCGCGCCTTGCGGCGCTGCTCGGACAGTCGCTGCTGCTTGGGCGTCAGCGCCTGGCCCTTGACCTTCAGGTCGCCACCAGCGACGTCATGCACGCTCCTTTTTCTGGTAGACTTCTCCTTGCCTCCCATTGGTCCCCTGTCGGGTGTGTCAGTGTCCACCTCCATTTCGTGGTCGCTGCAGGACTGATCGGACTTCTCGTGATCGCTGTCGCTGCTGGAGACCATCGCCACATCATCATCGTCAGGGGAATCGTCCTGGCTGGCTGGTTTTTCCTCTGTTTGCTCAACTGTCGTCTGCTTCTCCTCGTTCTGGTTCTTCTCTGACTCTGGCTGCTGGTCCAGCGCCTTTTTGGTTGGTTCATCCAACGTTTTGCTCGTTTCCGTCTCATCCACAACCTCTTTTGGGACGTCCTTCTTTAGGGAGGAGTCCGATTTGGGTTCCTGTTTCTTGGCTTTCGGTGACTTGTTGTTCTTTTCGGCCTTTTGCTGCTCCCCCTTCTTGGTGCTCGTCAATGTTTGGGCATCTTTGATCTTCGGTTCTACTTTCTCCCCTTTAATTTTCTGCTCCTTGATCTTCTCCTGCTCCTCTACAGTTTGTAGAACCTCTGCCGTGATCTTCTCCACCGCATTCAGCACCTCCTCCTTGCTTTTCTTCACCGTTTCAAGCTCCTCCTTGCCGCTTACCACTGCCTTTGCTTTTGTCCTTGTCTCCTCCTCATCATTGCTCTTCTCTGCCGCTGAATCTGGATCAGCCTCTCCTTTTGCAGTCTTCTTGCTTTTGGGCAGCATCACTTTCAGCCGCTTAAGGGGATGCACCTTCTCGGCAATGACTTCCACTTCATCACTCGAGTCGCAAATGCTGAGTACCGGCACCGCGTGGGGGGCAACCTCTTTGGGAGATGTCTTCTCCGTAATCTTCGCAGACTTGCGCCGCTTGGAGCCGCGTTTGTTCAGCAGCGGCAACTTGATTTGTATGGGCGATGGAGTGGCCTTCTCCCTGGGCCTCGGCTTGGCCTCCGACTTGATCTGAATCTTTGCTTTGGCACCAGCTGGAGCTGCCGCTGAATCTTTTTTCTCCTCCTGCTGCTCCTTCTCATCAATGTCGTCGTCTGCGTCTTCATCGTCGTCCAGCTCGATGATTTCCTCGGCCCTGGCCAGCACTTCCAAGATCTTCGGCTTCTTCACAGCTCCCACGGGCGCAGCCACGACCACGGCCAGGTTCTCTTTGCTGTTGGAGCGCCGCTGCTGATCGAGCTGCGGGGTGTCATCGCTGCTGCTCTTTTCCTCGCTGTACGAGAGTCTGCGCTTGCGTGGCTCCTGTGCCAGGGGCTCCTCCGATGTCAGGGCATCGCCATCGGGCACGGCCGTACCACTGGAAGACGTGGAGGTGGTTGCTGCTGCTGTTGCTGCAACCGGGGTGATCAGCTTGAAGGGGAGACGTGTCTGAACCAGCTTCTTGCCACCGCTGCCAGTGGTGCAAGTGCGCTCCGCTGATTTCTGAATCGCATCTTTGGTATTGAGTTTACTGCTTGGTGTATGGATAGTGCCGGCGGGCATATTCAAGCGTTTCCTTATGTTTTTTCCTGTATTACTTGGTCGCTTTTCCCCAGTTTGTTTTTTTTAATGGAAAACGCGGGAAATATACAAGAAGTATGACCGCGGACTTATCGATACCGCCTGACCCTCAGAAATATACTGAAATACCTTTTCATTTTCAAAATATACCGTAAATATACCGAGGAGAGCAAGATCGATTAATCGATAATAGTGCTATGACATTAGACTTTGCCAATTTGGCTGCATTGAGAGGTAGAGCTGGGAAAAATCGATTTTCGCAGAATCGATTTTTTCGATCTTTTAGCCAAAAACATCGATTTTAATCGATTAAATCGAATAAAAACACATATTTTTTGTTTATAGCCATATGACATTAGACTTTGCTAATAGCAATATGACGTTAGACTTTTCTAACTGACTAGCTAGAAAAATAGAGATGGCCTTATGGGAAATGCCTGCAGTCAGGGCGAGAGATCTATATGTGTCAAGCTGGCCGTACAGTTGAGCTGGGAGCAGCGCTGCGCCAGATTTGACTTTGCGGATACAATTTTGCTGGCTTGGTGGCTGTCTTTTGCTGGAAAACATCATTTTATATCAAGTAGCGTCTCAGTAGTTCGACTGAAAGTCATTAGACGTGTCTAGAGATGGCTACGAACAAAAATGTTGAATTTTGTCTATAATGCTATCCCTCTCTACGCACCAAAATTGGCTAATTCTAATGTCATATGGCTAATAGAGATCCATTGTTTGCTTTTATTGGTCCAGAATCAGAAATTGTGGTAAATTGGTGAGGGAATGTTGCTCAACTGGTCGCAAAATAAACATCGATTTCCAAACAAAATAATCGATGTTTACCAAAAAAACAAAGAATCAATTATATCGATGTTTGAATCGATTTTTCCCAGCTCTATTGAGAGGGACAGCATGAGAAACAAAATGCAAAATTATTGTTTGTAGCCGTCTGTAGACACGTCTAATGGCTTTCAGTTGAACCACTGAGGCACTACTTGACACAAAATGATGTTATTTAGCACACACAGCCACCAACCATCAAAATTATATCCACAAAGTACAACAATCGACAGCTAAGCTGGGACGCACATACTTCTCTCGCTCTGACTGCAAGCATTACCCATAAGGCTATCGCTATTTGCCCAGCTAGCCAGCAAAGTCTAGTGTCATAACACCTTAAGCACGCCCGCACATGCGAGTATATATCGAGGATCAGTGTTGGCTAGCGTACAATTTGGGTGACCATTTCACATGATCGTTACAATTGAAATTTGTAAATGCATCAATTTAATTGCATTCGCATGCGGACACACTTTAGTAATTACTATTTTGTACCTTTTGAGCAGCAAGCAGCAGCTGCCAAATATTTGTTTACTTAGTTTAATGTGGCGTTTTTGCTAATCCCGGATAAGTGGTGAAAGGGAGACGACGAGACGCCTGCGGCCACAGCTACCCATGCACACCAACACCCACACCCACACCCTCACCCACACCCCTAATCACAGCACTCATCTCTTCTGTTGGTCTCTGGCCCTAAACCCCTTTTGGCTTTGGCTGGTTGACATGGTGACCTGATCCGAGAGAGACCCGCCTGCGGCTCTGCTGCTACTGATGTTGCTGCGGCTGCTCCCCGACTGCGAGTTACATTCCATTGAATTACAATTTATTTCAATAGCATTACGTACCAACCAGCACGCACTATCCAATGCGGGGATAAGCGGTGGGTGGGCGTCGGATGCGTGGCGCTTGCGGTTGGGGCAGCTGTTGGTGGGTATGTACCTACTTTTGTATGAAAACGAACACACACGCACACGCACAGACGAGTATAAATGCGGAATTGCAACTGCTGCACAAGTGCCTGCTGTACAGTGGGGTCCAAGGGTCTCCAGATAGCACCCAATGGAAGGAACCTTTTGGTTCTTCTCTTCTCTGGGTGACGTGACCAATGTACGACTTGATGATATTCTTTGTCTGTGGCACGGCACACTACTGTAACCCATTTAACTTTCACTGCAAATCTTGGATTCTAATATTGACATGTGTGTGGCAGCCACAAAGGAGGCGAAGGCCAGGCAAACTCCTGCTGTGGTCGCTGCTTGCGGCTTTTGTTTGATGATGACGGGGGGTTGGGCGGATGGGTGGATGGGTGGGTGGGTTGTGGCATGAATGAAGTGGGTCGGACATGTGCCATATTACACGCATTTAGGCCTGGCCCCGGCACAGGGATTTGCCCACACACACACACACACACACACAGGCAAGCCCCCGGTTGTCCGTCATCGACTCCTTTAATAATGATAATAATAATTTTGCATTGATTCCGCTGGGAGTTGTTGGAAAACTACGACGATGCGACGACTACGCTCTGGGTACGGGTACAAAACGGGGCGTAAAATGGAAATTCGGTCATGCATATGAACGGGAGGGGAGGAGTAGAATTTGGAAGCTGTGGGTAATAGAAAATCTATTAGCGTACACACTGAAACCCAACCCCCACCCCCACCACCATTCAGGGTTGGGAGGGCACAGCACATCCTTTTTGATGACACGCAAAAGGCAATAGACACAAAAAAACACACTGGGGGGCAATGCACGAGGCACACAGGAGGAGGCGCAGACAGCGAACCTGAAATTAGAGACCTGTTGGCGTGAAGGTGAAGCGTGGCATGACAAGACTGTCAGACGGAGGGAAAGGACAAACTGACTGAAGGATATACACTGACAGTCAGTCCAGAGGCTCGTCTCTGCTCGGCTCGTAGGCTGATATTTCCCTTCAATTTTTCCCTTAGTGTAAGTCGCGGCTCTCTTAACTTTTACATGTGTCTCCTGTCTCGTAAAAAATTTGTAGCACATTTGCACAGTGGTCCTTGGTCTAGAGAGCATGAAGAAAAACGAGCATCAATCAACAGAAAGTTAAATCCACACCAAAGAATCTTCTTGCTAAAATATATATATATTTGGTACCCTTCAGGCTCTAAATAATACCACCCTTAGTTTAATTCCTATTAGTAAGTTGCCCTCCATTGATTTGAGGACATGTTTTACAGCCCCTGGGCCCAGTGTCAGGCATTGGCAGGGGACAGGGGCAGGGGCAGGGTCCAAAGCAATCGCAGTGTTGTGTATTGTATTTAAGTAATTGGAGGGTAAAATGTGTTTCCAATTTGTTGTACTACTCGTGCTGTGCTGTGCTACCTATTCTAGCAACATTTGTGTGCCCTGCCTGCCCGCCTGCCCCATTCCCCACCACCCACCATTCCTACCATTCCCATTTGTTTCATTTCGCTTTTCTTCTTTCGCTTTAACAGTGGGCTGGGTGGGTGGGGTATTGGATGTGGGTGTGGGCGGCGAGCGGTAAAGAGCAGAACAGAAACAAGATTGAAAAAAGTATTGAATTACATTTATACAACATTTGGTTGAATAGCTTTTCGGGTGGCATGGCACGAAGGGGAGGGGAGGGCGCTGGTCGAGTGTTGCGGTTTGAGTTTCCTTTTGTTGAGTGCTGGATGGATGGGATGGCTGGATGGATGGATAGGTGGGTGGTTGGGTGGCTGAATGGTTTGTTCGGGCTTTGGCGATTAGCGTGCCTCGCCGCTCCTGCCGTGTGGTGTGGCGCGGCGCGGCTTGGTGTGGTGCGTTGTAGTAGTATATTTGTGGCTTCCATGGGTGTCTGTCTGTCTTTTAGACTGGAATGGAACATGGACAGATATCTGAGTGGAACAGAAGTGAAGTGGGGAGGTTGTGGGATTCCCGCAGGAATATCGCGCTGGCTGAAAATTCATTAGTTGCCCATTTTTATTCTATTTTCTTTCAATGATAAAAGACGCACGCATGCATGCATTTACTGCTTGATGGTGCTGCTTGCTTCAACTGCTGCTTGGTGCTGCTTTCTTCTGCTTTTTCTGATGCTGCTGCTGCTTGGTGCTGCTGTTTGGTGCTGCTTCTTCTGCTGCTTTATTATGCTATTTGAAGGGAGCATCGGCATCGGACACGCATTAAAATTGTAACAGTCGACAAAGTGAACGACAGACAGACAGGAAAGGGAGGATAGAGAATGGAGAATGAAGGAATGACAGGTAGTTGTTGGTAGGGAACAGCTCAGAGGTGAAGAGATCGGTTCGGGTTTACGGGTTGACACACACTCACTTGCCTTGGGCAACGAACGTCCTTCGGTTACAATGGCACTTTTGTGTGCCGCACCGCCACACTGCCGCACTGCTGTTGCCGGTGTCTTTTCCGGACTTGCATTTCCCACACTTTTCACTCTCCCCCTCCCTCTTCCATCGCTCTCTCGACCCACGCTGCAACAGATTTTGGATATTGCTTCTTTTGATACCATTCCATTCCGTTTCTTTGTCACATTTCGAACCTGTCGATCGCGCCCCGACCCCCCGACCATAAATAGCTGTCAAATTCAATTCCGTTTTCCCTGCACCCACTTCCCCCTTCACCCTTCGCTTCACGCTTCATTCTGACCGTTCTTTGGCGTAGGTTTCTCTTTATACCCCCAACTCTCCTCCTCCTCCTCCGTTTTTCCTCTTCTTTTTTGTTTTGTAAGCTTCATGGCAACAAATTCAACAAATTAGCTTGATTCCAGTCCCTGACATTTCCACCATGATCCGGCACATTGATTGTCGTTTCTCTTTGGCTTCCGATCTGTTTTTCTGTCTGTGTTTTGATTGCCATTGGCACTGCCCCCTCCCCAACCTTACTTCCACTCCCGCCCCCCGCACGATCTCCAGACATTCGCTTCCACAAGTCATTCACATAAATTGAGGAAAGTTGCCGGGTCATTCCCTGGGATCGATCTATAGGAGTACATACTGCGATTCGAGAGCCCCCTACCCATCCATGCCATGGAATTTGTCGCGAGCTTTTTGTTTGTTTGTATTTGTCTCTCATTTTTGTAGCACAGTTTCGGGGGCAACTTCAGGGATCCATTCGAAGAACATGTAGAAAGATCCATCCGCAATTGCCACAGTTCAAAGTTCACACCGTTTGGCCGTTCCCAGCCAAGGATCAACAGCGGATGTTCCGGCAATTTGCATGCCCCATTACGTGTAATAGCCGAGAGCAGCTACTTCATTATAGATCAATTGGTGGAGTGAAAAAACAATTTGCACAATTGCCAGCAGGCCATTCGGCGGCAGTGTAGTGCAGAAAATGTAACAATTGAGAATTGAGAATGTTGAGGAAGCAGAGTTCCCTTTCCGATGCCCTTGCCCTTTCCCTTTTTTGTTGCTGCCTTTGTTGGCGGCACCTTTCAAAACGGAACTCCTTGATCCACATACAAATATCGAAGGAACAGGGAAAGAAAAGCCTGAGGCAAATACAGCAGAGACAGTGACGGGCATAACGAAATTTTGTTTTGATTTGTATTTGAATTTGTTTGGACCCAAACATCGTCGTGGTGCGGCGGCGGCGGTGGGGTGGGGGCAGTGCAATTAATATACAAAAGCGGGACAGAAGAACGTCGAGCACAAAGGCGTGGCAGGAGCACCAGGAGCAGCAGCAGGGCAAGGGGAAGGTGGATGGGAAAAAAGGCCACAGGAAGTCAAAGTGTCAGTGAGGGACGCCGCCCTCGTCAGAGTTTTTCTATTTGTGTGTGTGTGTGTTTGGCAGGATCGATGTGATCGAGGCGGAAACGCGGCTAATTTGCACCCCAGCCCCGTTCCTCGTTCTCCTGTTTGTTGTTGCTCATTTTTCTCTCCTTCTCTCTCTTTCTCTGTCACTCATTAGCTCGGTGTTTGCTGTGCAAAATTATTAATTTACGAGCTGTCAACAGTTATTGTTCCGCACAGCCCCGTGTTTACATCCACACAAAAGAAAGACTGCGGCACACACAGAAGCACAGAGAGAGAGAGAGAGGGAGAGAGAGACATGGAGATAGATAGTATGGGAGAGAGGGAGAGAGAGTAAGCTAGGGATTTATTTCTCTTGTTTTTTGCTTGGTAGCCTCGCAAAGGGAATTATGCTTTTAACCAGCTGTTTGTAACGCAAAGGAATGATTCAGAGAGAAGGATATCCAAAATAGAAAAACATATAGGTAATGTCGTATGTACATGAATATATAAATCGATCAGTCAAGTGCCGCGTCATGCAGCAGTGCATCTCGGTTGTTTGAAAGCAACGACGGATGGGCTGCGCTTTAGTCTGGCATCGGCGTGTATGAAAACTTATACACCGATAGAAAAAAGCCCTGAAATTATAATATTTTCACTCATTTATGCCATTGATTTTCATCCAAGAGTGGTTGTATTAATATTGAATATTTTTCACTTACATTTTAATATAAATATGAAAATATTTAAATTTAATATATTTTATATTTAATTTAAATATATTTTATATTTAAATTGAATATATTATATTTATTTCAAAGTGTTTTGTTTTTAAATTGAATGTATTATATTTATTTTAAAGTGTTTTGTATTAAGACTAAATATGAACGTATTAAAAAAGCCAAACTTATATCTAGTTTTATAGTTCAGCCCATATACCAAAGAAACTATCAAAGTGCCAGGATATTCGTATCAATAATTTCCACACACTCCAATCGGTTATTTCTTTACGGTAACACCAAAGTTTTATTAGACACGAGTACATACATTCATAAACCATCTACCATAAGTAGCAACATACCAGACCATCTGCCAGGGTATCAAACGTTTCCACACTCCGAGTCTAGCCTTCAAATTGTTGTACTTTTTTTTTTTAATACCTTTGACAAATTTGTTGGTATTTCCTCTGACGCTGTCATCCCTTTGACACACGAATACAAATACGCGGCATCATCAGGCAATTATTCTCGATTAGCCAATAGCCAATGGCCAATGATGATGGCGATATTTTGGCTTCTTCTCTTTTGGGTTCGTTCTCTTCTATGCAATTAATGCCATGACTTGCTTTTCATGTCCCTCCACTGTCCGCCTGCCCATCAAATTAGCAGCGGCTCTCGATCACCGATCAAATTTTTGTTTTTTGTTGTAGCTCGATCTGCGGTCATTAGTGCGCTAATTAAATCGAGTGCTCAGCGGGTTTGATTTTTCCTCTTTTCGACTGCGTCATTGTTTGGACAATGGCTGAGCAATTAGCCATGGGGGCCAATGCACTGTCCCCACTGTCGAATGTTCGAGCTGCTAATGGAGGAAAATGTGGAAGCTGAAAGCACTGGGAACACTGGAAACACTGGGAACTTCCCTTGGAAAGTTGGAGGCTAGATCTGTGGGCTAAATCGAAGTTTAAGGAATCTTTATAAAAGAACCCAACTGCTGCTTTGTGCATATGTAAATCAAGAGCACGTACTCGTATTGATCATAATCCAGGCTCTGAGCCACCTGAGAGATTTGAGGGTAGATCGCTGTAGATCCACCAGGACTTCCGCTTAATCCTTTTTGCTCATCCGCGACGATGATCGCTGGCTTAATCGCTTATCGCATTAAGTCTGGCCTAATCCTCCGGCCCATCGGCCGATCTGCTGGGCATGTCTGTTCGTGATGGGATCGAGGCGCTATCTCCTCTGATAAATGCGACAAATGCCAATGCTGGGACCGGGCCGGGGCGGGGAGTGCGATGCGATTCTGCTGGAGAGGACCGGGTAGGGTCGGGCTGGGCACTAAGCTCTTGGGCAAACGGCAACCCAAAACCGAAAAGTCGAAAAAAAAGAAAGGAACAGGGGGAAAGAAAGTCGCTGGCAAATGACAAAGATAAATACGAGTATCTCTGGAGGAGAATAGAACACAGGTGGCACTTGCTCCCATTCGCTGCCACGCCCACTTATGTTTAATATCTTATTCTCATATAGAGAATATGGTATGTGCATTTATACATTTATATGTACATACGAGTACATGAATATGAATGTGTAGCATGGTCTTTGTCAATTGTTTGTCATTGTTTTCCGACGCGGGCAACTCGGCGACCACTCGACATGGCGTACAATTGTCCTTGTTTCCGAATACCCTCTGAAGAGACGAAGGGGGATTGGGTATATATATTTAACGAGTAACGCAGAGCAATTTATCCATCAACAGATATTAAGATATACAATTGCATAGCAAAAGAATTAAATAGTTTAGTGGTCTTCAACTTTAAATATGGCAAACGGTTTCATGTGTCGCGCGTTATGCAGCAGCGCGCCTCTGCCTGTGATTTATGTATCCAAAATTTGAATTCGATATGTGGCACAGGGTAGACAGCGGATCCAAACCTACCCCGCAGCTTGGACGGGCGCCTTTCCGTTCCTTTGGCACGTAGCTAACGAACAAAGCTCGTCGCTTGCTTGCTGCTCGAGTGGCCGTTCGAGTGGCATCTCTGGAATCTAAATGAGCAATTCATGAGTTGTTGGCAACCCTACTTGACGGCGAAGGCACAGCCAAAGACTGACTGAGTCCTTCTGGGCCGCGCTACCTCTACCTCTACCTCTAACCCCTCCTGCCCCTCCTGCGGCTGTTGTTGCTGCTGCTTGACTCTCCACTTGCACTCGTTTTCCATTATATCCTTTTTGCTGCTGCTCCTTCAGCGAGGAGTAACTTTTCTTCTGCCTCTTTTTGTTCCACTCTTGCGCTCCTCTTCTCTTTTCTTTTTCCTTTTTTGTATTATTTTGTCGCCTGCTTTTGTGCGAGTCGTTTGGTTATTGAGCTGCCGTCATTATGCTGCTTATTATTATTATATTTTTATTGTACTTGTGTTTTTTAATAATCAACTGACTTGACTCCCAGCCACCCACTCGCCTCAGCCACTCAGCCACTCACCCACATGCGTGCAAAAAGTCGATTCATTCGAATTTCTCTCTTATAGCCCCTTCATATACCCCTCCTCCTCGTAATACCCTTTACTTGCCACCCCCCCCAAAAGGCGATTGCAGTTGCTTCGATTGCAGCTTGATGGATCGCTGATAGATGAAGCTTTCGATTGCAGATCGATTACAAATTGATAGATAATTGCACAGATTATTGCTCGATCAAAGTATCGATCTTTATCGCTTATGCTAATCGATAACTCTGAAGATTGGTCGACACCTGCATCCAGGTTGTATCTTCTGCTCCCCACCTTCTACTGTGCTTCAGGCCCTGCCCATTGTGAGCTTCCCTTTTGCCTTTTTGTGCCCTGTCCAGACCGGGTGCGGTTTTTACACTCCAAATATTCAATTACGCTGCGGGCGGTCCCAGTTTACGGTTTACACATTGCCCTATCCGTTTATTGCCTGATCAGGAAAGCAGAAAGGTAAAGGGTACGGGTACAGTGGCAGTGGCAAGGCGATGACGGAGTCCCATAGTCGTCGGAATTGGGAGTCGGAGTCGTACCGCTCTGTTGACACTTGAGCTCAGGCGGTGGTATTTAATATGCGGCTCAACATTCTTTTCATTTCGCTCCCCATTCTGCTGCTGGCTCTACTGCGAATATGAAAATCGCCCGCCGACAAACGACAAACGTCAAGTGTCAAAGGCATTGAAAGAGCCAGAGCCAGAGGCCGTGGCAAAGGCACAGGAGGCGATGGACAGAAGAAGGAGTAGCAGCAGCAGCAGCAGCAGCAGCACCAGTGACGGTCGAAGGCTTTTGATGATGTGATTTTCTTACCCCTCGCTGCCAGTGGGGTATTATGAGATTCAACGAATGTTTGCCATGCCATAAAGGAAGCACAAAAAGCGCTAAAATACATTTGCTAAAATTCTAAAGGTATTCGCCATGCTTTTCCTCTAAAGAAAAACAGATCTGCGACAGTTCTTGATTGGTAGATTCTTTTGTGAAATGAATAAGGAGCTTTCTGGATTTAATTTTTGTATATATACAGCCAAGAGTAGGAGGTCTACATCCTTGAGAAGAACTAGTTTGTGCCGTAGATATGCCTTATATATGCAGAAACTCAAAAGATAATAATTTTAGTTCAGTTTCAACGAATTTTGAGCTCCTATCAAATACTAGGGGTCATGCAGCAGCGCTCCTCTGACTGTTATTCGCTCCAAGGGTATCAAAAGCTTCGATTCTTTTCATACTAAAGCTTGCAGAAGAGAGAGAGAGAGAGAGAGAGGGAGAAAGAGAAAAAGATGATAAGGCAAAGTGCGCAGCAAACTTCCTGCTGATTGCTTAATTGACAAAGAGCATATGCGATGCATGAATGAATATATGAATACACTCAGAGACAGACTCACACTCACACTCACACTCATATGCCCCCAACCCACAACCCTAAGCGCGGCCCAGCAGCACACATGTCATTGTTGGTGGCCATAAGCTGCTCCCATCGCCATCGCCATCGCACATCGCACATCGCATGGGCGTCCAAAAACGCTGAAAATGCATTAGCGAGGAGTCAAATTCTCTTTCTTTCTATCTCTCTCTCTCTCTCTGTCTCTCTCCTTTCATTCCATTTTATTCCGCTGCTGTGGCTGTGGGGGCCAAAGATTAAAATCTAAAAACTGTCAATTAGAGCACACATTTTTCCTCATCAAAACTCGGGGGTAAGCAACAAGAAAGAAATCTTCCAAGAGGGCGCCACCAACAAGCCGCACTCTGGTTGTTCTACAATCAGCCCAAAGAAAGATACGAATGAAGAGTCATTGGAGGTTGGAGTAACTCTAGATGGCAGATTAATTAATGGGGCTCTTCTCTCTGATAAATAGATCAAAGTTTGATGCATCGAATTAAATTTGAATTTTGGATTTTTGGCTTAGAAAATTTAATGTATCTTCGTTCCTCAAAGAACCTGAAAACCTGAAAAAAACTCAATCAAACTGCACTCAAGACATGTGCATCCATGAATATTTCGAAAAGTCTTTTATATAATTTATTTATTTTATTTTAGCACTGTAAAATTCTGGGTGGCATCTGTACGTGCTGATAGGTCGCGTGGACTTTGGTTTAGGGTATCCCACGAACGGGGGCCCACAGTCAGCGTCGTCAGCGTTTGGAATCAGAGCTCGGACCCAGGTCCAGCTTAAGCTGCTGCCCTCCGTCTCCGTATCCAGCACCGTCACAAGACTCCACGGCTTGCGACGTCCCTCCACCAACTAGCTCCACCGCTCTCCCGTGTCTCTCCCTGGCTGGGCTGGTTCCCTGTCCATCAATGTGACGGCGTCCCACGTTCGGCGTTCAGCGTTCAGCGCGTTCAGCGCGTTCAGCGCGTTCCCTGTGGCCAGTGGTTCGTTCCATTGGCCTGGACTTGGACCACACTAAGTCCTATAGCCACCTCTCTTTCGCATGCTCCCCTCTCTATCCCCCTACCCCGTGGGTTGTGGTGGGGGGGGGGGGGGGGGCCCTTTCGGTTGTCAGGGCATTTGGAATTCATTGACATATTTCTTGGCATTTCGTTTGTTCTTTCTTTCTAGTCTTCCTCTCTCTCTATCTGTGTATCTGTCATATCTGTATGTCCATCTCTTTTTAGTGGGTCTCCTATATCTATATAGTATCTATCGCTGTCTCTGTCTTTTATGGCATTTGTGTGTATTTTTAATTCAACATCCATTTTAACTGTTGGGGGGTCCGCGAGGAGGGTTTTAAATTACAGTTGTGACTCCTTCAGCCCCACAGACCCCTCCCTCCATCCTACATCATCCATCCCTCATCCCCCCTGTCTTTGCTGGGCACAAAATACAAGTAAATACATTTATTTAGTTCGATCCAAACGTCAACGTTAACATCTTCTTCCCCTGCCCATGCCCCTGCCACGGCATCTTGGTCACTTCCCTCCATCGTCTTGGCCAAGAGCCGCCTCCTCCACCCCTCTTTTGTCTCTTACTCTCTTGTCTTTGTCTTGGTCTTCGTTGTCGCTGTCGTTGTCGTTGTCTGGGAGGGCAGACAATGAAGGAAGAGCTTAAAAATAATACCTTGCCTGCTTATGTTGACGTTTCCAACCCTCCCGCCCCCCGCCTCACATCCATAGTTACAGCAACATTATAACATAACCCCCCCAACCACCAACCCCCAACCCCCAACCACCAACGCCCAACCATCAACCCACCACTGTCCACCTGTCCCACCCCTTTGTTGTTGGCCATCTTCGTCCCAGAGAGACCATTGGACCATTGGCCGCTGCTTTTGCTGTTGCTGCTGCTGCTGCTGTCACCAGATACCCGTGGCCCAGGCTCTTGGCCAGATGCCAAGTGTTAAAGCCCCAAAAGCAAGTGCTTCCCCCTCGCCCCCTCCCTCATCCACATGGGTAGGTAGGTTCCGCCCCTGCGACTAGGAGACGACTACCCGCTAATTGGAGACTTACTTAGTTGTTGGCTAAAAACCTTTTGTAGGAGACACAGAGAGAAAGAGAGGGAGAGAGAGAGAGGGAGAGAGAGAGCTCCACGAGTACAACAGATAACTGCAGGAACAAGAACAAAATGGTGGCACACTTGCCCTTTCTGGAGAGAAGAGAAAGCTACCCAGCAAGGGGGGTGTTACAGCGCCAAAGTTTTTTCAATACAAATGGAAATATTTAAAATGAGAATTTTTAGTAAAACTTTTAACATTTCACAAAGCACCATTTTATTTCTAGATTGTTTACCTTTTTTGTCCAGAGTTTAAAATGAAATTAAAATTAAAATCTTTCCACTAATCAACAAGGTTAAAAGATAATTAAAATCAAAACAAAACCAAAACCAAAAAAAAAACACAAGAAGAGATTTAATTTCAATGTGATATTTAAATTGTATGTAAGAGAGAACAGATACAAAAACAATCTAAATAGTATAAGAATGCTTCAAGAATTAATGTTTTATGAAATATGTAGAGGTATGTATGTAGTTACTACTGGGAGAGTTGCTACATCTACATGGCCATAAAACATTATTTTTGATTGCATTTTTAAACTATTTAAATAATGTTTTATCGAATATGTAGATGAAGTAACTTTCCCTGTACTCTCCCTCCCATACATATATTCAGTAAATACTTTTTTCTTTGAATAATAATTTCCAAAACTACATGTTTGTGCAGCATGAATCCAAAATATATCTGTTGTTTATTTTTTGTACAGTCGCCCCTTTTCGAATGGATGCAAAATACGCTTATACTCGTATGTTTCATCATTAGCCAGGCATTAGCCCAGTACCTCATACTATGGTCCGGTAACAGTTCAAGGATCGTATGACACATTGCCCCTTACCTTTCTCACTCTCACTCGCTCTCTCACTCTGTGTGGCTCTGCATTTGCCTGTTCTGTGCTGTGTGTTATCGAAGCCAATCAACACCCGTGGCAAAAGTTTCTCCTTTTGTTTGTCTGGAGGCTGAGGCTGTGGCTGTGGCTGGTCTGGGCTGGGCTGTCGATGATAGTCGATAGTTCCAATTTCTGATCCGCCTGATTCCCTGATTGCCTTCCGCTGCTCAGTCGCAGTCTAAAGCGGAGAGGTGCCTGTCAATCAAGCGATCGGCTTTCAAACACACAACACACACAGCAGAGCAAAAAATGCACTCAGAACGAAACCCATCTACTCATCTGCCTCTGCCTTTCGCCATTGCCTCTGCGACCGACTGCCGACTGCCGACTGGCCCCTGATCCTTCTTCTCCTCCTCCTTTTACTGCTTCGGCATTCGGCATTGTGTGTTGATATTTTGTGTGCTGCCGATGGCGACACGATCGATATTGGGATCACATGTTTGGTCCCATTGTTGGGCACACACACACACACACACACACACACACACACACACACAAATATGTATATTTAATAATGATCGGATCGGTCTGGCCTGGTCGGTCTCCTCGGTATGGCTATTGTCTGGGGCACAGGGGATACAATCCTTGCATTGACATTTCTCACTTGGGCGCGATAAGCAATCTACGGGAATGGAATTCGAATGGAAATGGAAGCCGAGAGAGTGTCAAAAACTATTTGAGGCCAAAATAGAGTAAACATTTCAATTAGGCAATATCTGGTAATTCAATATATCCCACAGCCAGACTGCCCCTGGACTGTCTCACTGCCCCTGGACTGCCTGTGGAAAGCATCACAAAAATGGCGGTAGATGCTCGTCAATCATTTCATTCGTTTGATCATTAACAACATCATAGACGAAGGTTTAATATAAAATTATCGATTGGGGAAATGGAATATTTATTATTATTATTTATTTTAAATTTAATTAAAACTGGTTTTTCGATAACTAATCGATAATTATTGTTTTTGGTTCTTTATTACTTCATTGATGCGTAACATGATGAAAAATTACATTAATTAACTCTGCCCACTGCTTCCCTGCCCCCCTGGCTAATCCCTGCCCCTGCTCCTGCCTGCGCAGGATGTAAAATCCGAGAAAATGCCACAAAATGTTGACATATGCATTTAACTTGAATCATGAAACAGGAACATTAACATTTTGACTTAACTCTGCCCTCTGCCCTCCCTCCTCCACCACCCACACCCATGGCATAGCCCACCCACTCAGCCCACAGCCCGTGGCACGCAGCCCACCCTCCCCCGTTCATCTGTTGCGGGTGATTGCTTTGATTATGGCTAAATGATGGGCTGATTCTGATGCTGCTGCTGCTGCTGCTGCGTCTGCCGCTCCTGGGTTAATGCCAACACCTAGCAACGCAGCATCCTGCAGCAGGCCTTAACCCATGACATCCCCTCCCCCTCCCTGCTGCCATCCTTGCTGCCACAACGATTTACCGCCGCCAGCAAATGTTGCGTATCAAATGGAGATTGGAGATGAGTACTTCTTCAAAATTAGTTACCCCGATCTAATCAGTGGGTAAGTTCCCTGTCCATGCCCCTGTCCCTGCCTCTGCCACTGCCACTGTCACTGCCACTGCCTGCCTCTGATATGGTAATTGTTTCTGATTTGAGTTTTATTTTCTTTGTACCTGATGTGGCCAGCTGGCTGTTGTTGCTGCTGTTGCTGCTGGTGTTGCAAGTTGTTCAAGTTGTTGCTACTGTACCGTTTTTTGGGATTATCGAAATGTTACTTCCTGTAGCCTCTTGTCAGCTGAGAATTTAGCTGAGTTTAGCTCTGGTGTGGTGTTGCCACATTTTTGCTGCTGTAGCTTTAAGTGTTGCAATTTGCCACTGTGGTCTATGAAACTTCGGAGTATGCCACTGCTGTGGCTCCTTCCTGTTGCTCCTCCAAAGTTGTTTCTTTAGCTGAAGGTCTTGTTAGAGTTCTTATCCTTTATCTGTTTGTAGATTCTGCATTGCTGCCTTAGTTTCTTTTGCTTTTAGTACTAATATAATGGCTTCTTCTACCATATTGTGGCGTTGCTTATAGTATTGGCTCATATGTGGCTCCAAATAGTTTCTTTGGTTGTTGTTTGCTGTCTCCCTGCTGCTCCTGATTGATGCTTTTATCTGTGCGCTGTCTGCTGTAGGCTCCTTGTTGTTCTCCTGGTGGGCTTGCTTCTGTTTTTCTGCTGCATTATTTTTAAGACCCGTGGCTATTGTTGCTGACCAGCTCCCATCTGCTTAGTGGCCGTTGATGTAACTAATGTTGCTGCTGCTTGCTGCAGGTATGAGATTTTTCCCTTTATTTTTCCTTGACCCTACTGAAGCTGTTGTTGCTGCTGCTGCTCCTGTTGCTTCTTCTGTTGCTTCCGATGAAAGCTTCTCATGATTGCTTCTGATAGAGCAGGGATTGTGGTAGCTGTTGTTGTTCTCCCGGCTTGAAAGCATCTTCTTGGTTCTTCTTGTGTATTGAAGCTGTCGTTATGGATCCTTTGGCAAGAAGCTTCACATGCGGTTGTTTTTTTAAACCACCTACCCCAACCCCCAACCACCACCCAATTCTGCTGCAGCGCTAGCTGCAGATTTTGTTGCTGCTGCTGCAATTACTGATTCCAATCAAAGATGCTTCCAAGAAGCAAAGATTTGAAAGGATACTGCTGTAGGTATAGGTGTATCTTGTTCTAGTTGTAGTGCTCTTCAAGTTGGAGCTGCGAAGATTGCAAATCAAAGCCAGGAATACCCTGTACCTTCTGCAGCAGGAAGTGTGCTGTATTTTTTGGTTCTGCATTTCGCTGGTTGCCTGGTTGCCATGGGTGTTGCCACAGCGTTAAATTGAGCATATGCCAATTAGCATATCACTTATCCGCGGGGCAGCGGCAGTGGCAAAGGGTAGGGCTTGGGCCATTGTCCTCTGCTACTTAAGCGGCATAGCTGGTTCGATATGCAACGATAAGCAACCCTCTGCCCCAGAGAACGTCTGATCTGCTCAACTCGGTGCCATTCCGTTTCCAGAATTTTTTGTCGCTTTCCCTTCGAGTTTTGTTTTAGATTTATAAAAGTTTTTTCATGATTTTGCTCATATGATTATTGGGTGAAATTGGCATAGAAATTGAGGGTTCCTCTTGTTTCTTCTGGATCTGCCAGATCGTTGCCGTAAAAGTATATTTTATATGCATTTGAGTAAAGGTATCACAAGCTTCGAATGTGCTCCTGCTGGCTGATAATAATGATGCCTCACCTCACCCCCCTGTACATAGATCTCTGTGCCTATAAGTAGCGCTGCCATCCCTACCAGCCAGCCAGCCAGCCAGCCAACCATCCATCCACCTCCCTTTCTACCTCATTTGCCTTTAAGCTGCCGCTTGCCACTGCCGCTTGCCTCTGCCACTGGCCTCTGCTGCCTCTGCTTTGCCTTTGCTGTTGGCTCTCGCTGTCTCTCTCTCTGCTGTTGCCTGCATTTAATTAATTTAAAAGCGTGTGGATAATACCCTGGCATTTGCAATGAAAAGTCAAATGAATTGAAAACTCAAAATGCTTAATGCCTGAAACGGCAGCAGCAGAAACAGAGGGACAAAGAAGCAAACAGACAGACGGTGGACAGGTGAGACCTTCCCCTGAATTTTTGCTGTTGTTTTAATCAACAAATTACCCAAAAAGCCAGCAGAAACACATACACACACAACACAACACAAATTAAAACAATAAACAAGAGACTGTAAGCAGAAGAATAATACCAAATGATAATAATAATAATAATAATACCAAAGAAAATCTGCTCATTTTTCATTTTGATTTGATTTTAGACTTCTCTTGTTTTCTGTTTGTTTAAGTTTTTGCTTGTATTTATTTTATTTTTATTTCTTAGCTTTGCTTGATTTTCGCTTAGTCAATTCTTTGTTAATTTCAGACAAAAAGCTGTCTTCGGTTTTTATATTATTCTTGGAAAAGAATGCGAAATATTTTATATACATACATTTGTAGCTTGGAGGGGAAAGAGTCTGAAGAGTTTGCCATACAGAATTAGATATCCTCTATATCCGGGTGAAATTTCGTCTAAGAATTCCCCCACAAGACATTAAAGACATGCCAAATGAAAGCATCGTCAGAGGAGGAGAAGTTTAGGCAATAAAAACTATGTTCTGGATACAAATCTGGATGTGGATCCTGCACGCTCGTCTTTCTTTACCTTTTCTGGAGTGAAAAAGGCGCACTACCACCCCCACTGTCCCTCTCCGCACTACCTTGGGATGCCTGCTCCTTTGCCTACTCTCATGGTACATTTCTATGTACAATACCTCTTCCGCCTTTTGGCAAACCCTCTCCTTGTGCCACTAATCGGTGGCAACATTTTTGCCTGCTTGATTTTGATTTCACCGTTAGTTAGTTAGTTAGTTCGTTATCTCTTTTTGGCCTGCTACCCCTACAGAACCAACCCTTCGTGCTGCTGCTCCTGCTGCTCCTGCTGCTCCTGCTGCTGCTGCTGCTGGTGGCTGTACATAAAGTGAAATATTTTGGGCTACCAGAAAAGAGCCAGTATACAGTGTAGTAGGTGGAAAGGAGGTTGTGTGTGTGTATGGGAGCTTATATATCAACCATATAAGGGGGCTCTGTGGTGGATATGGAGGGAGTTGATTTTTTTTTGGCAAGGAAAAAATTCGTTCGCCCCGAAAATGAAGAAAGGAACAACAAAATGACGAAACCGAAAGAAAAATACTTGGAAATAAGCGAAAGGAGGGAACAAATTGGGAGACAAAAAAAAAGAGGAAAGAATCAGCCCCAACCCCAACCCCTACTCAAAACCCCACCCTCGAGCCCCATATAACGGGCATGTCAGCAAAGAGAAATTCTGACTTTGTAGTTGAGTCGAGAGAGAAGCGAAAAATGTTGCGTTGGATGGTGGCTTTTCGGTTCCTTCCTGCCGACGCCACACACAGGCACTGAGAGGCAGAGCGAGCAGGAGAGAGCGAAACATTAATGTAAGCAACGGCAAAACGCAAACAAATACACACACACACACACACACACACACATGCACACGAAAACACACGCACTCGCCATATAGCAGCTCTCTATGTGGAAGCCATATACTCGTCTCACTCGCACACCAAAACTGCAATGGCGACAATTTCAGAGCGTGCCGGCAGAGCGACGCCGGCAGAGCAGCAGAGCAGTCGTCGTCGTCCCTTGGTTGACGCCCCCTCCGCAAAACGAGATGGCAATATACGCCCGTTGGATGGTCTCGTAGGTCGCAATTGGAATCCATGTGGATGGCATTTTGGAAGCCATTTGGGCAGCAATAAATGAGAACACTTTGGGGGGGGTGGAACACTTTTGGGAACACTTTTGGGATAGCCTAAAGATTGAAATTGTTTTCAAATAAAACAGTAAGAAATATAAAGAAATATTTTAAGTTTTGGCTATATAGTACATACATGCATATGTATGTATGTACATATATGGATGTATTCTTATTGGCGAACTTGCATCAAAAAGTTCGATGAAATTAAACATTTTAAATGTGAATATATTTAGAGATTATTTAGAGTGATTACTCGAAAGTATAGGCTAGATTAGCAAACATGAAACTTTCTGTTTAATTATAATGGAAACAACAACACACAGAAAAAAGCGTACAGTGAGTGGAAAGTGTTTTGGCAAGGGGATTTGCATTGCGATAAATGTAGAAAATGGCTACAAATTTAGTTAGCTAATAAAAGCTCGAATGTAATTTGAAATTTATTAAATTTCATAATTTTAAGTGCGTTATAATCATTAACTCTTGATGGTGGGGTTTCCTTGAGTTTGAATCCCTCAACTGCTGTAGGGAGCCCTGGGCAAACGGGGCTGTTGGTTGGACCTTTGAAAAAATGCACACATCGTTTTGTGTACGGGCATGTACGGTTATGGATATGGATATGCGTATGGGTATATGTATGTATTTATTTATTTGGACTTCCCTTAACGAAGCGAACTGCTTTGTTGCTTTGGTTTTGGTTTTTGGTCTGTAAAAAGCCGAAATTTATGCAATGACAATGTGTCGGATCAGATCGTCAGGGCCTGACAAAAGAGCCAGAGAAACACAACGGAGCAAACGCATGGCAGGGCGACACAAACTGCATTATTTATTGCCATTCATTTAAATATTTTGTATTTAAAAGCAATAATCAATGCGTTGCGTCGCTAAAATAGCAGAAAAAAAGAACCGCATAAATAATTCAACTTGAATCACACGCTTTATATATGCTAAAGCAATGCGTACATAAATATATCCATCCACTGTCCACTGTCCACTGTCCATGCCATTCCGTCCATCCATCCATATATGTACTATACACACATATATATGTATGTATGAGTATTATTATCGTAAATACCCCATCCGTATAATATTTTGTCGATTTTCAGAGTCTCATCTTTTGTTGGGGGACCATTTTTCAATACAAGTAGCACATTCCGCAGCAAAACAAAAGGAACAAAGATACGTGTATACTATACATATGTACATATACATATGTATATGTATGGTATGTATGTATTTTGTATACATATACAAATTTTTGGTTGATATCGTATACTTATTTTTGTGGCTCTCGCTTTGGGCTTTAGTGGGGAATTTTTTTGAAAACATTTTTTATACTAATTAATCAAATTAAGCTTAGCCTTTTGTTAGTCTCATCTCGCATCTGCCTACCGTCTTGCCATCATCTACCATCCCCAATCACCCAGAGACGCTGCTGATGATGGGAAAGCATGGCGGCAGGGGTCAGTGGTGGGGATTGTTTGACTTTTGTTGTTTCGTGTGATTCAAAAGGTAAAGTAAGATGCGATCTCCGAGCTTTAAGTGTGTGACTTAATTGGTTCGAGTCAGCCAGCATCGAACTTGCTGCATTGTTGTAATGCACTCGAGCTTGGAGTTCCCTTTGTTTGGCCTGCAAGAAGGAGCTGGGAGCCAGGAGCCAGGAGCCAGCTAAGCATGCCAGGGGATTATATGCATGCAAGTATCCCTAATATACTTCGCCACTGGTCTGACTGAGTGACTGCCAGTGTGTTGGCCTCTGAGGCCTCTAGTGTTTTGAAGCCCATTCATTTCGCTTTTGTTTTTGGTGCCATTTCTTTGATATGGCGCAAATTGCTGAAAACTGTGAAGCAAATTAGTAGAAGTAACACACCCGCCGACAGACAGTGCAGATAAGCTGATAAGGCGCTCACCTGTGCAAACAAACTGCACTGCCTCACGCTCTCCCTCTCCCTCTCGCTACCCTCAACTGCCGTTGCAATCAAACTGCAGCAGGCGTATGTATGGCTGCATGTGTTTGTGTGTGTGTGTGTGTGTTCTGTGCATGAGTCGCGGTGGCTCTTTTTCTCTTTTGTTTGTTTTGAAGGCAAAAGCTTTGGATCACTCATTAAGCTCGCTCGCTCAATCTCTCTTTCCCTCATTCTCTCTGAATGTTTTCAGCAAACTTTCGTACTCTTTTGATTGATCATTAACGCAGCAGAAGCTTCGTCTGGCGCTGGCGCTGGCACTGAACAATTTGTCAGGCTTCGGCTGGCCGATTGTGAATCCAAGATACGATCCGTTAACAGCAAAAATTAGCATGATCGCCGGACAATAATGAGGGGCTGGCGTTCATTAATTAAGAGCCTTTTCTCTTCACGGTTTATTTTTTTGGCAAGAGTTTTCCTCTCCTCTACCCCCCCCCCCCATAATTAATCAACGAATTTGTTGTTCATAGACTTCCTCAGCAACTTTTATTTTTTGCCCATTTAGCATAAGTTTTTTTTTCTCAGCAAACGGACCACTTCAAAGACATTCAACCTGACACAGAGAGAGAGAGCGGGGTTTCCACAGGATGCTGGGGGGTATGGTGGGGGGGGGGGGGGTATGGTATCCCGGGGCCAGTGCGTGCCACAAATCACAATAAACACACACGCCGCACATTATCGGCAAAGTGCAGGAGCCACCGCGCCACAGCCCAACCACAAGCCTGTGCCCCGGAACGAAGGGGTGGCTCTATAAGAAATTAAGTTGATAAATAAAATGCCAAAAAGGCAGCTCGCAGCGCGCTCAGCGTGAAAGATGAAAACATTGTCAAGGAGCAGGACCACATCATCGAATGATGATTGGCATCGCAGGAGCAGGTCACGTGCCGCCAGTCAAATCGACAAACGCCAGCCAACCGCCGAGCAACAAAATCCATTCGCCAGTCTCTGTCTCTGCGATGGGAGTGAACTAAAGAGTGTATTCAAAACGAAGTTCCAATACCCTAACCATGCTGACAAACTCTATAAATTTAAGGAAAGATCTAACGAAATTTAATAAGGGATATTTGTACCAAGGTTCCATATATACAGTGATAGAAAAAAACCAAAGTAAAATTAACTACAATCATATTTGAATTTAAAATGCGATTTTTAAATGCAAACATAGTAAAATTAAATATAATTCACTTTGATTTAAATATCTTAATACAAAACTCTTTATAATAAATATATAATATATTAAATTTTAATACAAAACACTTTAAAATAAATATAATATATTAAATTTAAGTATTTTTATTTATTTATATTAAAATGTAAGTGAAAAATATTCAATATTAATACAACCACTCTTGGATGAAAATCAATGGCATAAATGAGTGAAAATATTAAAATTGTAGGGCTTTTTTCTATCAGTGTATATCTCCAAATTTGTATGCAAACAAAATTATGCTTTAGTTTCGATTACTTTTAAGCGCATAAATATAATGATACCACTTAAGGAATCTCTAAAAAATATTTATAAAATTTCTGTAATATTTTCATATCTAAATTCAAGCAATTTCAGTTTCAATAATCAGTGGGAGAGAGGAATCTGTAAGTAAGAAGTAATACTTAGATATTACATACTATATCTACCGTAAGTTATTCCTAAATATTCAGAGCCTAGCACACATCTTCCTCTATCGAGTCTCTTTAAAGCCCTTTCAGTTATTCTCCCAAATGATTGTCAGAACTGGTTACCCAAAAAATTGATGAGCAGCCTTTACACTCTGCCAAAACCCGAAAATTAATTGGCATTTTCTTTGTGGACAAATCTCTGTGTTCTATCTGTGGCGGAATATCTACATGGAACCTTATCGTGGAAATGCGGCCAAATCAGGCGGCAGCAAGCGGCAATCGGCAGGAGGCAGGCGGCAGGGAGGTCTGTCTGTCTGTCCTAACAACCCCCAAAAAAAAAGGGAGCGGCCTTCGAAAAATAATGAGACACAGGTCGTGTGTGTGTTTTGTGGATCTGAAATTGGGTAACTTTGACTGGTCCTTGAGGACCATCTCATTTCATTGCCATCTCTTTCCTCTGTGTGTGTGTGGGGGCAGGGACAGGAACAGGGGTGTAGTGTGGTGTGGGGTTACGCGATGCTAAAAGGCGCAACGCAAAGATTAAAAACAATTTTTCGTTGGGGGAAGCATCTCAATTTGCTGGCTTCTTCGGGCAACGGCGACGGCGACAGCTCCCCCCCAAGGCAGAACAGAACAGCACAGAAAGAACCCAAGAGCCAAAGCGAACCCAAGCGATTCCTAGACCCGCAAACTGCACTCGACGAAGCCTCATAAATACCGAATTAGTTGGTAATTCTATAAGCAACACGCGCCCATTGATGGCGACGACTACGACGACTGACGACGATGATGGAGATGGATTGGCAGGCAACTGGGGAACTGGAACTGCGAGTCGCGTGTCTCTCTCTCTCTTGCTCTCTCTCTATCTCTGTCTAGATAACAATGGAGGGCACAGCATTTGAGAACTTTGGGAATAGGAATAGGAATAGGAATCGGAATCGATGTATATGCCAGATAGAGAGGATGCTCAATCTGATTTGATGGCACGAGCGGCACGTGCCACCTGGTGCGACAATTAGCCGCAAATGGCAAATGAATTTCCCAGCATTTTCATTAACATAATTAATAGAAAATAATAATAATAATTGAAAGGGCGGTAGCCGGCAGCTAGTCGGTAGTCGGGATTAACCTCCTCTAAAGTTAAGGATATATGTACGCATGTGTACATATATCCTTCGTCTATTGTATTTGTATTTGAGTGGAATAAGAAGCCACTTTTGTGCTGGGGCGTGGCATGTTTTTATGAACTGAATTAATGGCTTATGATGCTGATGGCTGACTCGACACTGCCCTGCCCTGCCCTGCCCTGACTCGATTCGTTTCGTTTCGTTGTCGGGGAGTCAGAGTCGCCTAAACAATTGTTGTCAAGGCACAGACGGTCGAAGTCGAAGGGCTTTTGGGATCAGAGAGACTCAACTCAACTCGACGCGACGCGACTCGACTCACTCGACAAAGCCGCAAGCCACAGAGGCAGACGCGGACGCGTGCCCCAAACGAATGCCAATAAATACACAAACAAGGTGTAGTAGAGGAAAGAGACGACGACAATGACGACGCTGCCACAGAAGGCGTTTTTATTTTTTTTTGGGGTATATTTTGGTAGCTGCTGACGATCGGGTTATTTACTGAACCGAATTCCAAGGATCTCTTAAGCCGAAGCCCCGACCTAACCGCCACACACCACACACACCAAACTTGAGTAATTTATACCCATCCATCCAATCAGGTGTGTATCCGGGTAGCAAATACAAACAGTCGACACTGTGTGTTTTTTTGGGAAAGGATTATGGTAAATTCCATTCACTAAAACTCCGAAATATTCTACACTTTTCAAAGTTTTTTTCTTCAAGTTGTTGCTCTAGAGAATAAGCAATTCTCTGCTTTTCAGAGGCGTACTTTCTGCTAGAGATGATCCATCAATGATTCCTGCGAGAGAACGCTACAATTAAGGGCTAATTACATCTTCTTTAAGAGTTTATTCCTTGCCAGAATGTCAGTAGTTCTGCCAGTTTGAAGAGCTCAACTTTCACATCATGGATTTTGTGTGTGTTTGCTTTTAATTTATCCTTTGTACTGCTTTTTTAAGAGAAGACTCTACTGATTTTCCAGTACATTACAATAATGTCCTTTGCTGCAGCAGATTTTTCTGTAGAACTAATAGCATACTCGTAAAATTCTGCAGAGTCTCGAAGCCTGTGGAATACTTGCAAATAAATAAAAAGAATAATCATCTCTTTTTTTTTTCTTTATATATATATTATTCATCTGATCATATTTTTGTGAACTTTTTACAATTATTTTAGTTTTTCTTTTGGTTTTTATAATTAAAAAAAAAAGAATTAACCAGTTTGCTTAAACTTTAGCATATAATTATGTATAATATATATATAGATCGGGATCGGTTGTATATATGTAGATCCGCTCTTAAATATTATCAACTAATTTTCGTGTTTACATTTCTTTTCCACCTTTATTTGTTTTTTGTTTCAGTTTTAGTTTTTAGTTTCGTTTTTTCATTTATATGTTTTTTCGTTAGCTTAAAATATTTAACCCGCGGAAAAAAATGTCCTTAATTTTTAAGTGAATTAAATGCTAAACTTTCTTCGATTTTTTCCTTTTGCATATGCATGTGTGTGTGTAGGTTTAAGTGTTTGTGTTTGCGTGTGAGTGTGTGTGTGCTTAGGTGTGTGTTTTTGTGTGTGTGTTTTTAAAACAAATCTTTAAGCTTAAATTACAATTCAATTGAAATTAAAACTAAACAAAAAAATGTATGAAAAAACCTCTACATTGAACTAACTTTTGTGTTGTGTGTAAGTGTGTATGTGCTGTGTGTGTGTGTGTGCTGGGATGTATTTTTGCTTGTTTAAATATTACAAAAGTTTTTCATTTATTTCTTTAATATATATATATATGTATATATATCATATTTTATGGAGAACATGTACACACACATACAGTATATATATATTTGTAAATATATATATATATATATATATATATCATACACTCAATAGTATATATATATTTAGTTTTCAAGATTTTTAGGTTTTTTTTTGTACATTTTTTTTTTAATATTTGTTTTAGAGTTTTAGAGTTATGTTTTCTTTAAATTATTTTATAAATATTTACTCTTGTCATTTGAATTCGCTTTTGGATTGTGGCTTGTGTGTGTGTGTTTTTATTTGCAATAAAATTTCCTATATTTAAATCAATAAATGATTTTCTGTTCTCAATCCATTCATGCATTGATCCATTGATTCATTCATCGCATTCAGATCTCACTTATGTTCTAAATACTTGTCTCATGTGTCTCGTCTCGTGTCGTGTGTCTTATATGCTTTTGAAGTCTGAAATGTTAATTCGTTTTTCGTGTGTTTCTTTATAGCTGTTTTAGGTTCGGTTATGCCCCCGTATATATATATATACTATACATACATACATATATCCATATATAACCATATACATATATGTAGAACTATCTTTTGTTTTTTGTTTTGTTTTTCATTATTTTTTTATTATGTAAAGACGACAAAATGATGATTTGAACTTGAAACTTCTTATTTTTCGTTTATCTTTTTTGTTTTTTTTTTTTTTTTGTTATTTAAAGAACTTGAAACTTGGAATTAAGGGTTACATATTATGATATGAGAGCTGATCTATGTATTTCCATTTTTAACTTTCACTTTCCCTCCCTGCCCACACTGCCCGAAGGGCCAGAATTTATAGTGTGTTCTGGCACTTGGGCTTGGGCATTTTTTATGGAATCTTACTGCTCCTGCTCCTGCTTCTGCTATATTAGAGGGGCAATGGGGGCTCCGGGTCCTCCTACTACACACATATTGCATCTCCCCCATTCCCGAATCGTCTGAGATCCCGCGGGCATACTCTTCGATTATTAACAAATGTCGTTTGTCTTTCTTTTCTTTTCTTTTCGTTTTTGTTTTTGTTTCTTTTGTTTTGTTTTTTACTTTGTATCACTCATTTTCTTCGTTGATCCTGGCGGCTTAGGCTAGATATATATGTATATATGTATATGTGTACCCTCTATATGTATCGGATGCATCGGGGATAACTCTCTTTCATCCGCTGTCTTTCTATACATGGATCTATGTTCTATTAATTATATATATAATATTTATACTTGTATTTATATTTAGAAAAAAAAAACACTTTTATTAACTACAAAAAAAAAAAAAAAAGAAAATATTATTTGAATTATTTTTAAGATAGATAGTGCGAGAGAGGGAGGAGGGCGGTGAGTGTGTGTGTGTGTGTGTGTGTGTGTGTGTGTGTAAGTGTATGTGTTAGATATGTATGTGGAAGGATCCCTTAGCCAAAGGAGTGACCCCCCAAATGTGACTCCTGATCCTCCTGCTGCTGCTGTAGCTGCTGCAGCTGCAAATGATGTGGCTGATGATGTTGCTGCTGTTGCTGCTGCTCCATTTGCAATTGTGGCGAGCGTCCGCTGCTACTGCCACTTGCAGCACTTCCACTTCCACTTCCACTGCCACTGCCACTGCCACTCCCCGTGCCACTGCCACTTGCAGCACTTCCCGTGTTGCTCGTCGTGCTGCTGCTGCCGCAGTACTGGAAGAGTAGATTCTACACCATATTCGCATACTTATCCTGCGGCGACATGTAGTCGAGGCTGTTCTGGGAGAAGGCCTGGGCGGACACAGTGCCGGTGAATGAGGGCGATGGCGAGAGGCCAAAGTTGGAGGCCGTGTAGCCCGAGTGGCCCATGTTGTAGTTCACCTGATTCTGGTTGCTGAAGTACTCCATCTGGGAGTAGTAGCTGGGCGCCTGGGCGTAGTTGTTCGGGTACTGCTGGTACTGGTTGTGCCAGAAGTTGTACGAGTCATGGTTGGACATGTAGGCCGAGTGGGCCGAGTGGTGGGCGGACTGGGCCGATTGCGCGGCATGTGCGGCCGCTGCTGCCGACTGCGGCGACATGGGGGTGATCGGCGGTGAGGGGGTGGTGATGCTGCTGCTGCTGTCCATCGGCGTAATGTTGCCGCCCGGCTGCAGCAGTCGCGGATTGCTGCCCGCCGCCGATCCATAGATGCTGTGATGGTGATGCACCCCGGCGCCAATGTCGCCGCCGGCGTCCTTCAGCTGATCGTATGGCGAGCGGAGCACATCCCCGGACACGCCCACACCGCCAACACCGACGCCGCCGACACCAACACCGCCGCCGCCTCCGCCCACTCCTACGCCGAGATTGAGGCCGCCACCGCCGCCAGAGGAGCCAACGCCGCCTCCGCCGCCGCCACCGTAGCCGCCCGTCAGGCCGTGCTCCTTCTTGCAGACGATGCTCACGGGGCTGACGCTGGTGGCCGGGGTGGGGAGCAAGGGCGAGGAGTTCTGGTGCGCCGCCGTCACGTTCAGGGCGGCCGCTGCTGCTGCTGCGGATAGATGGGCGTGGCTGTGGCTGTGGGAGTTGCTGCCGCCGGTGCTGCTGCTGCTGCTGTTCGGCGTCGATCCGCCGCCGCCGTTGTTGTTGCTGTTGTTGTTGTTGCCGCTGTTGTTGTTGTTGTTGCCATTGTTGTTGTTGCCACCGCCAGATCCCCCAGCAGCTGCCGCAGCAGCGGCACTCAGGAAGGAACTGTGATGCGTCTTGATCGACTGAGCCGCCGCCACGGCTGCCGCTGCACTGGCCGCTGCCGCTGCAGAGCTGCTGCTGCCACCGCCGCCGCTTTGGCTCTGCTTTTGGCCACCGGACTTGCTGCCGCCACTGTTGTTGTTGTTGCCACCACTGCCGCTGCCACCGCCACTGCGGCTGTTATTGGAGCCGCTGCAACTGCCGCTGCCTGCTCCGCCGCCGCCGCTGGCGTTCTTGGAGCTGCTTAAGCTGTTCGACTGCTGCTGCTGCTGCAGCTGTTGGCGGCACTTGGCGCGTCGATTCTTGAACCAAACCTGCAAGAAAAGAAAGGGAAAAAATGGTTTTAGTTTTTGGATTTTCTTCTGCATGTTTGGGGGCAGGGGCAGATAGTTTTCCATATGAAAATTAGGGCCTTAAAATGTATAAAAAATTCCTATAAGATTTTTAATTGAATTTTCCATAGTTTTTTCCCATGCAGCGTGCGTATTCCTGCCACAAGTGTCCCGTGCCCCATGCCCGTGTCTGTTCCCGTGCCTCAAGTGTTTGCCTTCCCTGTGTTTGTGTTTGTGTGTGTGTGTGGCAAGTGGCAAGTGGCAGGCGGCTGCAATTTTCCCACATCAATTAGTTTTCCGGACGGGCAATGAATAAATTATATTAAAGGAGGGGGGGAGCCACCCACACAGCCCACAACAAGTGCAAAAAGTCACGCGCTGCCCCGCCGGATGAAAGAGAGTAGAGGAGAGGAAAAGTTACATCAACAGCCGCCGGCGGCAGCAGCAGCAGTCCCAAAAAATTGACTCGATTATATTGTCACTCCCACACCCACACCCACACCCACACCCATTCCCACCCACAATCTCTCTCTATCTCTCTCTCTCTCACTCACTCTCTATTCAGCTGCTGAAAAAGAGAGAACAATAAACAGCCCATAAAGCGGGATACTCGAGCGAGAGGAATTCACTTAGCCTTGTTTGTTATGCTTAAGGGGCTGCAAACAATCCGCTAAGTGCACACAGCCAGCCAGCCATCCAGCCAGCCAGCCAGCCAGTCCCCGCCCCTGGGCTACAGCTACAGATGAGATCCAACCCCACAAAAAGAGTGAAAGAGCACACGACAATCTAACCGTCCAACTCCAACCTTCAACCTTCAATCTCCAACTCAAACCAAAACCAAAACCGAAAACCAAGGCAAACGCAAACGCAACCGAAGTTTGAAGTCGATGATGCCCGCCCCCTATGCAACATGGAAAATGTTATTTCAGTGATTTTTGTTGGCGCATACCCTGAACGGAGAGAGGGTATGCATGTCTACAGCTGCATTTGGGCAGCCAACCAGATGGAGGATATTTATGATTGCAGTTACCAAGAGGCAGACGTAAGACCCATGGAGGGAAGGGAACTCACTTCTAGGAACGATCTTTAAGCTCAAGATCTTCGTCTATCTTTTTTTGTTGGCATCTTCAAATACTCCCAGTTCCGTAAGATATTCTTTCTTAGCTTCAAGCTAAATCGAATCATCATCTAAGGGCACTTTGTTGTGTTAAGGGTATCTTAAACTTCGACTGGCTCCTGCTTGCTGTCACATTTCTTTTGGGGTTGGTGTTGCTTGCTAATGGCTTGTGCTTTGGTAAACAGCAGAATTTATTACCGAACTCCCACTGTCACTCCTCCTCTCTCACTGATGTCCCCCCGCCTTGGGCCAAAGTTAACACTTGCCACGCGGCGGCTGTGGCCACTCGAGCGTTTCATTGCTGTGTGTGCCGTGGCACACACCCCCACTTGAGGCACACACACAACAACAACAACAACAAAAAGAGCATTAAACAAGGCGTATCAAATTTCATTATTTGTCAGCAAAGGACAAGAGTGAGAGAGGGAGAGAGAGAGAGAGAGAGAGAGAGGAAGGGGCCCGGTCCCCTGTTGAAAATTCAATTTCAATTTTCAATTCAATTTTGAATTTGTAAAATCTCCTTTTGTGAATTGACTTTGAAACGGGACATCCTCCTGCTTCTGCTTCTGCTCCTTTGCGCTTCGCTTGCCTCTCATTTCGTTCTTCTACTCCTCACTGAGATGAGATGATGCCCCACCGAATCGTTTGATATCGTTTAATGAACTGCGAGTGAAGAGAGCGAGCGGATGGCATGGAAATTCCATAATAATATTGATAAAACTAAGCTTGGGAATTTTTGCAAATTTTAGCAGAAAAATTTGTACAACATTTTCCCATGATTTCCAATGATGATTAATCGACAACCAAAAAAAAAAAAGCACACAAACGCAACGAATTCGATTCGATTTGTCCTTCTAATGAACTTCAAAAAAGAACCAAAATTAAATCATTCCACAAAATGAAAAGCAGCGAAATGTTTGGAAAGAGAACTTCAAAGAACTTTTTTTTTTTGTATTTTTAAATTGTTGGCTCGTTTGCGGTTTTACCTGATTTGTAATGTGGCGGCGGGCGGTTAAGGGCAAGAGATGGGGAGATGGGGAAGGAACTGGCGTTTGAGGGGAGTTTGGTTGAATAGCTTTCAAAATTGATTCATTCGATTGAATGGTGGAGGATGAGCCACCGATTTACGGCGCGGAAAGAGATGAATTCGATTTACAAGAGAAAAAATTATGTAAATATATGCGAGCTATCGTTTTATTTATTTATAATTTGCAGATTATTCATGGAACTATAGCTTAATCTTTGTTTGTTTTGCCGTTGATCTATTAATGCTTATTTATGGACAATTTTTGGATGAATTAATGCTAGCTGCAGCTACTGAAATTATGTTATTTCTTGCAATTATTAAATGCCAATATTAAGTATTGTTTTATTTTTGTTTTTCCACCGAACTCAGTGCAACTCAGTGTAATTATATTCCCAAGGTAAACAGATTCCTTGAATGACTCCAAACACGTGTTGGAGCCCAGCAGCCACTTCGTGGGAAAATCCCCAATGAAAGGGGCAGGCAACTGTAAGTAAAATGTTGCTGCTTTGGCAATGTCCTGGCATAAGTAATCTAATTTTGAATGCAATGGAAAAGTTGATCCTTTTGCTCTAAATAACTGTTTGATTCTTTTGATGACTTTTTCCATGACTTTTCGTTATATTTAAAAAATGCTGCACGTGAAGCAAATGGGGGAAAAAAATGTTAAATGGGAAAATGGAAAATTATGCGCACGGTTTGCATAAATCTCTGTCTCTCCCTCTCTCTATCGTGCTTCATTCATATGTGCTCTTATAGCAGCAGCAGGGCAGGGTGTGAGGGGGGTTAAGGAAAAGAGTGGAAATTGTTAATCCGCAATGGGAAAATTAATTTTATAAAACATCTGTGTGCTGCGTGCACGACGTTGCTGCTGTTGGCCCGTTTCCATACAAAAAGTTTGTTCTACCTAAAACCCTCTCCCCCCACCCCAATCATGATACTCTTCCCCCTTCCTGCGCGACACTCTCTGCCTTCCCCTTCGCTCACTCTCTATCCCGTATGTATTTATATCCTAGTGCATTGCGTATCATGAGCGGCAAGGCAGCAGCGAACGAGACAAATCCTTTTACACAAAATACAACAAAAAATAGAAACGAAGCGGAGATTTTTTTTTCTTTTTTGGAAAACTAAAAACAGGCAGAAAGGGAAAATGTGAAAAAGAGTTGACAAAGTTTAACTCACTCTCCCGCTCGCACTCTCACTCTCTTTATCTCTCTCCCTCTTTCTTTTAGTCTCTTTCTAGCGATTCTTTCGATTACAACCCCCGACGGGGAAATCGAACAGCTGAAAACGAAGCTCGAAATACCGAGGTGACAATAGGGAGGGAGAGTGGCAAAAGGAGGACCGACATAAGGGTGCCCCATCCGGGTTACCATTCCTATTCCTATTCCTATTCCCCTTACCCTTACCATTGCTCTTCTCTGGTTTGCATGTGATTTATGATTGCCAGCAGCAGCAGCAGCAATGGCAGCCATCCCCGTTCCCTGTGCCCTGTTCCCATTCCTACCCCTCTCTCTCTGTCTCTCCCTGTGGCACTCCTCGTTTTTCGGGGCGAATGAAAACATTTTTGGGCGTAAATGTTTGCTCTGTTCTGGTGCAGATAAGCTGCCCGTAAAATTATTACGTTATTTGTATTGGTTGCAATCAACGCCCTCTCACTTAGGAGCATGCCACATGCCACCCCCCAGGGGCAGGACAGCAGCAGCAGCAGCTACTGGGCCATAAAGATGCCTATCATTCAATTAATATTTACCAGACCTTAAGCCCCCTCGTCCAACGACCGACTCCCTGATTATGACTCCTGACGATGATTCTTGGGCACTGATTTCGTTGCGGGAATTCATTTGATTCTGTTTCTGATTTTTTTTCATGCCGATTCCGTTTCTGATTCAGACATTTTCCTTCATGCCTTCGCTCTCTGCTCTCCGCTCCTTCTCTCTCTCTCTCTCTTCCTTCTTTTGGTAATGATTATTTATGAGTTTCTTTTTTTGCTGCTTCTGGAAAATCCTTTGAAGGTGACCCTTTCGTAACAAAAACTAATGAGGCGACCCCCACACACACCACACCCCCTACACACTATACAAGATACTTTAGTTATGGTTTAGATATTTTTATGACTTCTTTCCTCTATCGAGGAAGCCACACAAACAACACTGAGAGCTCTCGATTTCAGCTGCCAATATTTGTAGGGTTTTTTTACATTTATTTTTGATCTTTAAGAAGATCCAGCGCTCTCTTTTTTTGTGGGTATATCCCTTTGGATTCTCTGGCTATGTACTATACAGATATTTTGGTCTGCTCCACTTCTTTAACTTACAAAAACAGTCTAGTTTTTCGCTAATTGAGTTGCTTGGCTTCCTGACAAGCCCCACAAGCCCCTCCTCAAACATGCCCCAAACCAGAAAACCAAATGCCCAGACGCCTTGTAGCTAACATGCATACGAATCGTGTTTGCTTTTCTCTCTGCTCTGTGCTCTGTGCTCTCCTTTTCTCCTTTTCCTTTTTACATTTTCATTTCCTTTCCGTCTTTTTGTGTGGCGCTTTTTGGCATTTCCATTCGTGGCTTTGTACGGTTTTTCCTAGTTTTTTGCTGTAATCTGATACGTGAATGCATTGGCATGTTGCGTCAGTGTGGCAGCAGTGGCAGACGTGGCAGACGCGCCCATGCACAGTGGCACACAAAAGTTGTATTCCATTGGACACTCTCTGCATCGAAAGACACCAAGAGCAACCGATGAGTGCAGCCTGCATGTCGCGTGCTTGCTAAAGTTTTCTTTATTTTTAAACTATTTTCACACTGTACTTTTGTCCCACTGTAATCTACATACATACATATGTACATATGTATGTACATCCAATGCAAAACCCTAGAAAACAGGACAAAGTCCAGAAAAAAATAAAAAGAAAAGCAACAGTGCAGACGACAACACATATGGAAAATCTATACAAATTGTACATTCCACACCCATGGAATCCCCCATACGGACAGACAGACAGACAGACGGAACAGACGGAACAGACGTACGGACGTGTGTGGTGTGCATTACGGGAATCAATTGTGTAAAAAACGTCGGGGCATCGGTGACCAGTGGATGGATGAATGGATGGCTGGGGGGACAGGGAAAAACAAGAACATTGGACATTGGACATATGCAAGTTGTCCTTGCTGCAGCAGGGCAGGGCACGGTACGTGTCGATTTTCACTTCGACCCGAAACGACCACTGCAGGGGCTTCCTCTGTTCTTCTGTCTGTTGCTGCCACAAACACACACACACTGAAGAACATGCATGCCACACAGACAAATGTTCAGCAGTTGCCCTGCTTGTTCTACGTCTTCTGTTTTGCTGTTGCTGCATTTTCTTCTAGCTGCCCCCAAGCATGTCGTCTTTGGGTTTTTTACTACTTAGGATTCCACCTCAGACAGAGCTTTTCCTTTTCTCTATTTCTCTCTGCTTTTTGTAGTCCTGCCTTTAAAGGAAACATAAGCTAACCGAGGGGCACTGCTGCATGACGCGATCACTGGTTCTTTTCTGTGACAGCTATTCTACAGCTTCCTGTGTGAGTTCTTCTGCTGACTTTTCTCTACTGTTTCTTGCCCCATGCACTTTTTCTCCGCCTCCTTCTGCTTCCCCTTCTCCTGCTTCTCCTCCTCCTTTTGCTTCTCCTCCCTCTGCCTATGCAATGTCACGTCCTTAAATTACATTGTGCACAAAAGGAAAGCAAAGCAAAGCAAACGAAAGCAAAGCAAACAAATCGATAGATCAATGCCTGCACTCTGCTTCCGATTGCAATATTCGATATTGTGTCGTTTCCATCGATCGTTGGCTTGTTTAAACAGGACATTACGAGCAGCGAGATGACAGTTTTTTTTGCAGCAGCAGCAACAGCAGCAGCAACCGGAAACCGTCGATGATGTCTCTGTTTGATCGTTTTTGCGCCTGGGCCATTTGGCTGTTGTTCGTGGCCAACGGCGCTAGCTGGCCCCGATGCTCTGTTTGTTTAGGCCCGATCATTGGACATGGGCACGACGACACCTAAACAAACACACACACACTGAATGGTAGAAAGAGATCCTTAAACAAATTGAGTTGTACAACGCCTGTGTCATCAGCATCATCATCATCAAGAGGCAGCAGGCCAGGGCAGGACAGGACAGGACAGGGCAGCAGTTGGTTGACGGTAAAAATTAGCGCAAATTATGCTCGACTAATGCGTTGTGCAAACCTCCGCTACGCTTCGTTCTGCTCTGCTCTGCTCTGCTCTTCGTATCGTATCTTTTTGTTGTGTATCCTGCCCTGGAGGGGTGACTTGTCATACCCCAAATTCCCTTGGCAAATAAACGCGGAATATATCTCATTTTCAGAGCGGGGTGGGGAAAACAAATAGACAGAATGCCCAAATATCCGCCGCCTCTATTTGCATTGAAAGTCATCAAATCTGTTCGCTCCATATGTGAACCGAACCAACCCCCACAGCCCAACCGAATCCAAGCGAATCCAATCCAATCCAATACATAACCCAGACCAGACCAGGCCAGACCAGGTCAGACCAGTACCATCATAGAAACAGATTCACTGGCGGCAATCTGTTTCCCCGTTAGCTGCTGTTTGTAATTTGTTTATTTTATGGATTTCTTTTTGGACTTTTCCGGGCACTTTTCCAGCCAGAGGGGGCAGCACAGCACAGGGCAGGGCAGGGCAGGGCATTTCTTTGCCTAATTAAACCGAATTTCCGACACCAACTATACAAGTGTTTTCGCACTCGGCCCATCTGTTTGTTAAAGCTCACACATGTGCGCGGGTTAACTGAGTGTAAGATAAAACCAAAACCAGTTGGCAGGTTGTTTGTTTGTTTGCCTTTGGGGTCGGAGGAGCAGCCCAAGGGATATGCGGCATGAAAATGTGTTCATTTAGGGCGCAATAATTACTGAACATTTACTGAGCAAAAAAGAAGGAAAAGAAATGTATCGAGGCGCATGTTAAGATATTCCTGATTATATTTTTACGAATAATTTGTATCAGGGTAAAGGTCTTCCATATAGGGGAACACATCTACATATCTGTCATTTATATGGATAACTCTGCAGTTTGTTTAAATTATACCAATCTAAGCTGCTTACCTGTACACGTGACTCGGGCAGATTTATTTTGAGAGCCACCTCTTCGCGCATGAATATATCCGGATATCGGGTCTTGCCGAACAGCGCCTCCAACACATCCAATTGGGCGCGTGTGAATGTTGTGCGCTCCCGACGCTGTTTTCTTGTGTTCACACCTAAATGAAGGAGGGGGGGCAAGATAAGTGCAAGAGAATCATGTATTAGTCAGGTTCAGTGCTGAAAAAAGATAACGCCAAACAAAAAACCAAATGTGCTGAAAGTCTGTTTTTTGTTCTAGTTGCCACATCGAGTATACGCAGCGTGGTACGTGCCGAAACTTTTCCCAGTAATATTTTGTGCCGGTGGCCAACCGTTATTTTTGCGTGCTGGTTTTTTTTTGTTGGGTTTTTTTGGGTTGTAGCAACCCCCGAAAATGTGCGACACACAAGCCAGAGCGAGAGCCAACCCCTAAGCGGAACGGAACATGAAACACGGGGGAATGGAGCGAGGCGAAGCGGAGAAAAATAAATGAAAGAACCAACCCCTGTGCAGCAGTAGCAACAGCAGCAGCAGCCGCCCCAAAAATGCTGCTATATATCAAAGTGTGTGTGTGTGTGTGTGTGTGTGCCACATACATATACGTGTATGTATTGCTGTGTGTGTGCGTGTGTATCTGTGTGTTAAGCCGCAGCATTGTTTGCTTTGTCAGCCTTTCTGACTCGCTCTCGCTTTCTCTCTCTTTCGCTCTGCAACTTCGACTCGACTCGACTCAACTTTGGCTTGGGTCTCCTGCCTCCTTATCTGCCTCCTCTAGCCACTGGAAATACACCCCTGCTATTGTGCCTCTCCCTCGTGCCACACACTCTCTCCCGCGGCCTGTCTGTCCTTTTCTCCCTCTCTCTCTCTCTCTCACTCTCTCACTTTGTATCCCTATCAAAAATTAATGAGTTAGTCATTTTGGTCATGAATTTATAAATTGAATAAAAAACTTCAACTTCAATTCCTGCCTGCGCCTGCCTTCACTTTATTCCATTTTGCAGCTGCCACATTTCGTTTCTTTTGCTGTTTTCGCTTTCAAAATGGTTGCCGTTGCCCCTTTTTACGTTTTACGTTTTATTTTTGTTTTTTGTTGGTTTACAATTAATTGCAATTTGTTGTTTATTTTTTAGCTGATTTTTATACATTTATTTTCATAATTTTTACCTTGGCAGAGAGATCTTTTCTTGTCGTGTCGTTTAATTAACTCCACCTATACATTTTTTCGGCTGTTTGCTCAGTTTTTTATTTTTTTATATTTTATTGTTTTTTTATGCCTTTTATGGAGTGTTGTTTATTTTTGGCCAATTTATGATGTTTCCTGGAAGGTCTTATAGTTTTTGTTTTACTCAGGGCTAAACTAGCAAACATTTTGGAATAATTTTGGTGGCTCAAAATAATTGAAAGCCGCTTAGATTCTACTTTAGATTTCATTTAGTGATCAGAAATCGTACCTAGAACTTTCCTTTCATTGAATTTTCTATAATTTCAATCATTTTTATATCTTGCAATAGTTTTTGGGCTTTTATTCCATGGAACTTATGGCATTTTAGATATTTTGAAACGTATTCTTTCCATGAAATTTCTTTGCAAATCTTTGCCCCTAAATAATGAAATCCTTTAGATTATTTCAAATTATACATTTTCCATATGCTAGTATAATCTCCATCTAAAATATAAACCTTTTTTCCTTTCCTTTCTTTCCTCTCTTTGCTTTCATCGAAGCCTCCTCGCCTCTTCTGCAATCTCTTTTTTTCTGTTTTGTGGGGCCCAACTCTTCCATCATGCAATATCTTTTGCTCCAATCAAAATGTTATATAACAAGTTAAAATTCTGTCAATTACTTTGCTTGTGAAACAACAACAACAACAAAAATACATAAATGGAAAAACCATAAAGAAAATACTCGCCTCGCAATATACAAAAAGAGAAAAAATAAATTGATTACGAAGTATGAAATATTTTTGTAATTTTTGTTTTGTCCATTTTTCTTTGGGGTTTTTGTATTTGTATTTTCTGTGTGTGTTTTGGGGGGGTTGGACAGACAGGCAGAGTCGAGCCGAGTCGAGTCTTTTGTTGGCGTTTTGTAGCCAATTTTTTGTGATTTTTGTCAGGTTTGTTTTTGTGTTGTGTCATTTGCAGCGTCACCGAATGAGAAACCGAACGAAACGAAGCGAAAACCAAAAACTGGAACTTTAAAAAGATAAAAAATTCGAAAAGCAGAAAGCCTCTGGAGACGGCAACGGAGATTGAGACGGCGACGGAGTTGGAGACTCTGCCTCATTATTCATTTTGACAATTTAACCTGATAATGATGCAATATCGATGCGAACTGACATTGAAAGGCAGTGGCAGCCCAAAGATACTTTTTATTTTGATACTTTATAGAGAATATATCTTTTGGGTACTGCTGCAGCAGCAACTGCAGAGAACTTTCAGCACATTTAAATTTTTTCTATAGGTTTTTTTCTTTGTTTTGTTTTTATATTTTATACCAAAATTGTAGTTGTGCGATATTTACCCCACATACCTTGGGAGAACCCAACGGCCTCGAGACCATGTGGGAGGCCGAAGGGACCCAAAGATGGCATCGGCATGCCCGGCGGCAGTGGTCCGTGCGGCACCGAATGATGCGGATGCGGGCCGCCATAGCTGTGCGGATGGGGTCCCAAATCGCCAGATTTGAGGAAACCCGCCGCCATCAAGGCTTCTGTTGAGTGCAGCGCCACGTTGAAGCTGTTGTGTGTCCGCTCGCCACGTGCTGCAGCTATCTCCCCGAAATCAATCTTGAGACCGATCTAAGAGACGCTCGCGGTGTATGAAACTCCTCGTGTTCCTTCTCCTTCCTAGTGCCCAAAACCTGCCAAAATGGTATTGGGATCCTCAAGCGATCCTCAGTCGTCGGTCAATGGTGGGCTGGTGAATGTATCTGAATGTGGAGAGAAGAATGAAAAGCAAGTCTTAGATATACTCGTATAATAATCTGCAGAATGATAACTCTAGCCAAAAATTACTCTTTATTTATACCCTACAAATATAGGACTATATTTACTTACAGTATTCATAAATTATCTTTGGAGGGAAACTGTTCAAAAATCTTGGAAAATATTCTACGCTGCCCGATAAGTGTTTGGTTGTTTGCTTATGGGTTAAGCTCTTGCCACGAGTTCCAATTACACTCTAAGATCGGTAGAGTGCAAGGCGGAGACTTATAAAGAGAAACCAAAACCAAAAGGGAACTCTATCTCTCTTTCTGTCTCTCTGTATCTCTCTCTGTCTCTGTGTGTCGTGGTGGCCTAATCCCTGAGGTTTGCCGCCCTATTATGTAAAAACTTCTAATCTCTACGTTTGCGAAGATTACCCAACGAGAACGCCCGCAAAAACGAACGACAAGCCGAACTTGAAGACGAAGTTCCTTCGATGGGGGGCTTATCCTTGCGGTTTAAGATCTTTGATCTGCGCTTAGCCGCAGGATTATTTCAGACACTTACTAAAACTGGTACTACGACTCAATAGACTGGGACTGGAACTGGGACTGGTACTGAGATCTGCTGATCCGCCACACACACACACACGCACACACACACACATGACAGGACAATGGGCAATGGACATGGCTTAAGAGCGGCAGAGAGAAAGAGAGCCCAGCAGCCCAGGAGCCCAGAGCCTGGATTAAAACTCCTTTTGTCTGGGCTTTCTTCTCGCTCTCTCTCGCACTCTCTGTCTCCTTTTTCGTGCGAAAAAAATTAGCACTAACCCAGAGCAAGAGAAAGAGAGAACACCCATAGCCCGGGGGTTAAGAGGGGCAAAAGCAATTGCGGAATTAGCACGAACACCTCACCTCACCTCTCCGCTCTCTCTCTCTCTCTGTGAAACGTTTTGCCTTTTGTTTTGGGAAATTGAAAACCCAAAAATCAGCCAAAACTATTTGTCACTTCCCTAAAGAGAGTACCAAAAAGGACGCAAGTGTGACCGAGACAGAGATAGAGGGAGATCGATCCCTATACATATACATATATGTATATGGTATGTACATGTATCCCTTGGATGCACCACACATCCCAGACACACATCTCATTGTGGTGCTGTGTAAAATTTGTTTTGTTTTGTCATGTCGCTTTCATGGCTGACTGAATATCGCATGAAGGATGAAATGTGCAGCCCGCAAAAACCACTCCACACATCCAGAGAAACCAAAACCAAAACCTCGACCCCGATATTGCACCCGATACCCCCCGAAAGGGCGGACGGACGGACGGACAGACAGTGCTGTTGCCCAAATTACATGCTCACGCGCACACGCAAATTAATAACGCATCTGTCTTCAATTCTGGAAGAGCGACACACAGAGAGATAAAGAGAGACGCAGAGAGAGAGGCAAGCACAGTGCAAAATGCAGCTAAAACTAAGCAGAGCCTGTAATCGATAAATGATCGATTAAATGGCATGCAATCAAATCAAAATTAATTGTTTAATTAATGACTAAGCAAACATATTCTTTTCACATTTAATTTATATCATAAATCATGCTAATTATAACTTGTACACTTCATTAACTAGATCGCACCTAAACTCTTGTTCTATATTCGAATCATTACTGTTCCATCCCCCCAATGTCCCTCCAAACATATTTAATTGTCTTATATTTTCGAACATTTTCTGTTGCTTATTTTGGGAACTTTAAGTTCCCATAGAAATCATTAACAAAAACCCAAAATAATAATAAAACAAAACTAAAACGAAACCAAAACCAAAGAAAAAGAAAAGAACTCTCGTCGAACTCTCAGCATCTGTCAAAACCGAAAATTGTCGGAGCCCCAGAAATGTGTCACATTTTTTTTTTGTGGATTGTGGATTGGAAACTGCGACTCAAAAACGGGTGATGGGAGACGGAGCTCAACGGGGCACTACGTGATTTTCTAGTCATTTGCCGCTGGCAATGGCCTCTCGCTCGCTCTTTGTGCGTGTGTCTTTGTGTCTCCCTCCCTCGCTGATTATGAAAAATCATGGTAAATGGCAAAAAGAGCAAAAAAATATAAGAAGACGAAAGGAAGGCCCCGCTGGCTGATCCATTGTGATGGGTTGGTCTCCTAGGGGGAACGCCGCCGCCGCCGCCGCCGAAACGAGGCGGGACAAAATCATTTGAACTGGATATATATCACGTACAAGAAGACTCCCCCCTCCCACTCCACACCGACACTTTCATAAAATATTCCATTTTCGGCAATTTCGGATGATGATTCTTCTACTGTGTGGATCGAATCACTTTCGGTTTCAGTTTCCGGGCACGATTCTTCTTTGATTTCGATCATACATCAGTACTATCTATGTATGTATATGTACTGTAGGCATGTACATGTGTATGTATGTTGTTTTCCTGCCGCGATACTCACGTAATTACGGTCAAAATAATATTTGTGCACAAGAGTTTTGAAGGTAAACAGCCGCGAGGAAAACAAAACAAAACATAAAACACAGCACACCACACAGCACAAAATTAAAGCCAAGAAATCCAGCTCCAAATTGAAGATGGCAGCTACCGTAAACGTAAGAGATCACTGGATCGATGGATCGTTGGATCGTTGGATCCGACCCGCACATCGAAACACTCTCTGAAGAACGGTAGTGTTTTCGTTTCTGATGCTGGCTGGCCCTGGGAAAGTCTCCGAAAGAAGACAGAAAAGAAATCGCCTAGCCACTTGGCTACTGTTCATTTGGGCCATGGGAAGATTTCATATCCATTCGAAGCATACGATTTTCGGATGATTAATGGTACCGTACCATACCGTCTAACCCCCCGCAGACTTTGCATAACATTTGGCTATATTTATTTCTCTCTCTTTGCCCCCGCGTATGTGTCGCCTGACTAATATTACTATATCTGTTATAGTGCACGGAGTGGTACGCTTATAACTCTGTTAGTCAGTCACGAGAGATCAACTTTGGGGCCGGCCACTGTGTGTGCAGCTGTCAGGAGTGCTAACCTGTCAGTCGGTTCGGCTGTGGCTCTTAGGCTGTGTGGCTCTGACTGTGGCTCTGACTGAATGTGTTGTGGTAGCTGCATACAGCCACTGGAGCCACTGAGCAGGCACCGTGGCTCTGCTTCTCAGTGGTTGTTGTAGTCGGAGCTATTAGTTGCCTTAACAAGCTCTATAACAACTTAATATGCCCGAGCACATTGCACATATTTTACACTCAACAGCAGAGGTTTTTATTTCACGAAAAAATCTCAAAGCTTTGCCTATGCATTAGATATTCTTGAAGGCTTAGTTCTTAGCTAAATTGATGGGTAGCCAAGGTTCATGGATGTTTCTATTAACATTAAGACATTACACAAGCCACTGAATATCAAGCGAATCTTAGTTAGAAAAGAAGTAATGAAAATTGGAAGAACTAAGTGTAAACTCCTTTGAAAATGAACAGAGAAACAACAGCAACCAGCACTCAAATCGAAGACTTTAAGATATCCATAGATACAAGAATTTCCTTACATATTTTATAATTTTCTCACTTCTTACTTTTTTGGGCTTCTAAAACACTTCTCCCTCGACTCCTCTATGCCGTATTGTATGTCCAAATAAATGTTTTGGCTTCTTTGCTGTTGAGTGTAAGCCTGATATTCGCGTTATGGCCGACAAAGGGAGGCGGGCGAGAGAGAGGCATGAAACAGATGAAAAATGCATTTCTCAGGCTCATTTACATTGAGCCACAGCTACTGGAATATGGAATATACTCGCACTGCGAGTACGTAGATGGTAGAAGGAACTGCCAGACTGCAGACGGCAGACCACTTCTAGGCACTAGCATTCGGCGACCAACTTCATAGTTGAGATACGATACGGACTCTGGTCTAGCATAATAAGCCTGTCTGTCTGTATGTCTCACCGTCTGTCTTTCTGTATGTCTCTCCGTCTGTCTGTCTGTCTTTTTGTGGCTCTGTCTCTGTCTGAAAATAATGCAACTTAATAAATGCAACAAAGAATGAGGCAGCAACAGCAGCAAAGCAAAAGCAGTCACGTCCCGAAAAACAGGTAATGGGGAATGGAGCTCTCTCGGCATGGAGTGGAGGAGGATGGAGATGGGGATGGGGATGGGGATGAGGAGACCATTTCTACGCAAATGCATTTTGACATTTAAATTTGCAATTTTCGCATAAAATTATATTTATTTAGTATGTTGTTGTTGTTGCGGTGAAAATTGCAACCTTGCTGCTGCTTGCTGCTGCTGTTGCTGCTGCCGAGGATCACGACGATGTGTGATGGTGATGTTGATGTTGATGTGGATTCCAGCTACTGACTTTGACGTTGACGTTGCCTGAAGTTTAATTAAGCAACGTGCCAAATAATTGAAAAAGTGTGAAGATTTGACAAGTTTAAGACGCATTAAAAACATATATATGGCCTAGAAATCAACTGACACTACTCGTAGATACTACAGAGTGCAGTGTACAGTGTACATGTATCTCGGTATTTGGTATCTGCTGCTGCTGCTGCTGCCTTTTGCTGCTCTGGCGACAAGTTTATTTCCATCCGTACGGCATACGGTTGGTGGATTTTTTAATTAGTTTTTATATGCGATATGTACGACTAGTATTTGCTGCTTATCTCATGGCAAATTATTTATTATTTACTTAATCAAATTGACACTTGAGCAGCGTTTGCCAGTGATTAATAGATGCTAGCAGGAGATTGCTCAATCAAAGTGATTGCGATTGGGAAACCAGCCAGCCGATTTTCCATTGCCTATTCACATGGCAATTGAAGGAAAGAGGGAGAGAGAGAGACAGCCCAGTGATTGGAGGAGACCGACCGAGCAAAGGCCATGCAAAAAAGAGGGAAATAAATGTGCATGAAAGTTGTCACAAACCCCCCAAAGGATGGAAGGAGCGAAATGAATGTGCATGAAAGTTGCATCCCCGAACGGCTCTACCACATTGATTTGCTCCCAATTTCCCGTGCATGAATATTGTAATTTGCCAAATGAATTTAATTAAAACTTTGCCTGCCCAACAAACCGCTTGACAGTTTGATAATTGCCTTGACCTATAAAAAACTTGCTATGGGTTATGAGATTCGAGTGGAAAAGTCATTAAACTACTTTTAATTCTGGGACAAATGTACTCGTGTCTTTGATATATTTTAGCATCTTTAATCCACAGCCGAAATTCACTTTCTTTTACTCCATTCATGGCTCATAATCTGCAGAGTGATCGCTGGACTTGTGTTCCCAATAAATTTACCATAAAATTGTTTCTAATTCAAGAAATGTTTGGCGGGTATTACACCACTTGTCTTTCTCCGTTACGCCCAATTCCATTCACAGATACAATAAATTCAAATGGAAAAAATTGAATGAATTGCCAGGCCAGGCCAGGCCAGCCCAGTATAGCCAGCAGTCACAGAGTGTTTCGCCTTCAGAGTGTTGTACAAATGATTGCATCATTGAAACACACAGAAACAGAAACAGAGAGCCCCCAAACAGCAACAGAAATAAATCAAATAATAGACTAATAGAGTAAAGAGCTCTCGGCGATCGGTGATCGGTGATCGGTGGTCGGCTGTAGACTCTATTGACTGTGTAGACTGGTCACAACAACACAGAAAAACCTTATTATTTGACGCATTGTCAATGTGATCTTGATATGAAATGAAACTGGAAATGGAAATGGAACTCCGTCTCAGGGCACCAGGCACCAGGCATCAGGCATCACATCTGATGTGTGGTGTGGTGTGTCTGAGTGTCTGAGTGATTTCTATTTAAATGGCTTTGTCAACGAAATTTGAGAAGCAACAACTACGCGTACGCGTAATGAGCAAAGAGTGAAGAGAGATAAAAATTAATAATACAAATAATTGGGTACAAAAATCAAGAAAAAAACGAAATGAAACGAAATGAAACGAGACTCCAATCCATACGTATCGTGTCTATAAGAAACGCAACGAAACGAAAACCTCACTTAAGGCGAGGCGAGGCAAGGCAAGGCAAAAGATTGACAAAAGATGACGACCACAAAAAATCAAAAAAAAAAAAAAAGAGTAAAACCCGATCAGGTAGGTTTCCAGAGAGTTTTGGTGTGTGTGGGAGTCTGAAGACTGTGTAGACTGGGGCGTGCTATGGTGTGGTGGTGCCACAATGGAAGCCGTTCGGTTCGATTTGGTTCCGTTCCGTTTGCGGTTCGCAGTTCGTGTCGCTGTGGGGATATGAGGGATAGATAAGCTATCAGAGGTGTCGCGACGCGATCTCGCTGCGGCTCCAAAGACTTCTTTCAATTCACCATTCCCCAATCCTCTCTTCAGGCGGATGTTGTGAATGAAATGAAGCTGATCGAAATTGGCATTGGAAGGGGTGAGGGGGGATTGGGATCTACTATAAGCCTAGGAGTCGCCGCCTCACGGCAGTTGCGTGGGTGCGAACAGCGAGCCCAGAGATTCAGATATCCAGAGATCCATAGAGAACCCCAAACTTCAATTCCACATCCCAAACAAAAATTAACTTGCATATTAATAATTTTGTGTGTGTTTCTTCTAGCAGACAGACAGACAGACATCGTACATGCATATCATATCTGTATGCAAATTAATAATACAGAAGAACAGATGGAAGAGGAGTCAACGTTTTATTCAGATATTTTAATTTATAGCCGCCGCTTTGAAATTAGAGAAAGACTCAGATACAGCAGCAGCAACAGCAGCAACAACAGAGGGGCACAAACAGGGGGCACAAAATATGTGTGAATAATGTGACCTGAACGGGTCCGCGCCCGTCGCTCCATCGGTCCATCGGTCCATCGATGCTGCTGCTGCTTGCTACCTCTATTGTATCTAATATTAGACCTCTCTTTTAGGGTCTTATTGTTGTAGTAGATCTGTGCTCATACGCATATATATTCGTTAGATTTGGTATCGATCTCTGGTTGAATGTTTTGCCTAATTAACGGCCAAGGGAGGCGGCCTTAATATGCCCATTAAAATTATGAAAATCATAACGAATTTCAGTTTCAGATTTCAGAGACTTTGGATACCGCTTTGGTCTTGCATTTTCTCACATTATGATTTCAATATTAGTCATAGCTGGAATTTCCTGTGAAAAGAACTTCAACAGAAGAAGAGTGGAAAGGTCAAGAAGCGACTTTTATGGGGTTTTTAGTTATAATTGCTTGGGGAATCTATAGAGATTTTTGTATGGGTAGCACTAGAGACTAGTAAAACCATTTAGTAAGCTATAAAAGATCATAATTTTCAAGATATTGTGCCAAGGAATGGCTAGTGATTAAAGATGATCATAGTGTAAAGAATAAAGAAGCGATTTTGTGAGCGAAGTCCGCTATCTAACAGAAGTCTCTTTCAGAATCAATGTGGATCATGGATATGGATCATCAAAGAGTTGATGATACCTCATAGATATTATTAAGATGCAAACATTTATAGCTTAAAGATTCAATTCTTATTTAGAGCTGTCTCCCAAGGCATGACTCTGGCATTAACCCCTCCTGACTGACTGACTACTTAAGGCTATGTATACATATGTATATGTTAAATATACATATATCGATCGAATTATGTTAATCCTAGGTAATATAATCCTTGCTTCATTCTTGCCGCATTCCGCGTTCCGTGAGAGTTCAGTTTCATGGATTATATGGATTATGCGTTGTCTCACGTTATACAGAGGAGACAGATATAGAACACTCACCGAAAAAAAAACACAAACAAAACGATCACTGATCGATCGCAGGCGAATCGTTTGGATCGTTTGGATCGTATGGATCGGATCGGATCGTATTTTATATGTATGTATATTCCAATTTAGGATCCAGATATTTTGCGTGATATTCGGGTTTATATGGCTGCAGTTGTTTATTGTTTGAGGTTTGAGGAGGCACTGGTTACACCATAAAAAAACATATCCTACACACAGGACACGGACTGGTACACAGGACACGCACGATATGCTGAACGATCGAATGCTGAACTGAACTGAACTGAACGATCGATCGGCTAACGGTTACAGTTGTATATATATCTTATGGGTTGTTGTCGTTGTTGTTGTTGAAGAAGTATCTTGTATCTTGTATCTGGGATCTGTATCTTTTGTTGTGTTTCACGCACTTTCTTATGGTAGAATGAAATGTTATTTTGTGGCTTCTCTTTTTTTGTTTATTTGTTTGTTTGTTTGTTTGTTTGTTTTGGCGACGGCGAACCTTTTTGTGTTGTTGTGGTTGTTGCTGCTTGCTGCTGGCCGCTACGCACGGCGAGAGAGGCAAAAGCGCGGCGAAAACTAACGGTGAACGGTGAACGGCTGAACGGCTGAACGCTGAACGGTGGAACGTTGAACGGTGCCTCAGTGGAACGCTGAACGAGAGAGACGGTGTGTGTGAGCGAGCGACGAACGCACTGACAACCCGAGCGGCACGAATGTATCTTTGGAACTGATTTTCGTGACACCTTCCAGCGGGCAAACGGTGGCAGCAGCAGCGCACAAAAGCAGGGCAGAGCAGAGCAGCGACGCAGCAGGCGGTAGCAAAAGTCGTTCGACCAGTTCGTCCCCTACACAGCGAAACGAGCGACCGAAAAAAAGCCGAAACGAACACACAGATGCACGAAGGTTCGTGGTGTTCGTGCAGCCAACCAACACCACCAGCAGCACCACGTGGGCCAAAGCGAGAGCGCAACACTTTTAGCAATGGCTGACGCTGCGCGCGACTCAATCGGAGCGAGCGTGCAAGCGAGATGGCCATACACAGAAACACACTGCTTGCTGGCCGTGTGTCGCCCCGTAGCCGTAATCGGAACACCCGCTAGCTAGCTGTCCCGCTCTGGCACTGACGCAGGCGAGCAGCAAGTGCAAGCGGGATGACTGCTTCGAGCAGCATTCGAGCAGCTGTATTTACCTATGTGTTGTTGCTGTCTTCTATGCTTCTGCTGCTGCTGCTGCCGCTGCCTGTCTATGTGTGCATCTGTGTGTGTGTGTGTGTGTGTGGTTGAGAGTGGAACCACACCCCAAATAAATAAACGCTGCCGCCTCTTGCTTGCTCCCCTCTTATCACCCACCACCCACCCCTGCGACCCATGCCTGGCAGTCGGTTCAACAACTTTGTTTCCACACAAAAACAACAACAACAACAACAACAGAAAGAAACAAAAAACAAGAAAAAAAACTTTGTTGTTCCTTTTGGTAGTTTTGCGCGCGCCAGCAATGAAATTTTAATGAAAATGACAGCAAACCCAAAACACCGCCAGTGAGAGGAAAAGCATAAGACAGCGAAAAAATTTGTTACCAAAAGCAAGCAGGCAAGAAGACTAGAAGAAATAGACGCTTGTAGAAGGGGGGTGGGGGTCTGTTGGTGGGTAGGCAGTTGTGTAGGCAAAGGACGTTGGTCAAAAATTGTCATGCAGAGAGCGCCGCAGCCACAAAAAAACGAACGAACGAACGGACGGGCAGGCGAGCAAGAGCACACGCCCGCCCACCCACTATTAATGTAATGGGCGGCCCAGGCCCAGGCCCACGCCCACTCACTCTCTATTGTTCAATTATCATTCACTCAAGCAAACAGCTGAGGAATTTGAAACTCCAATTTAATTCGATTTGAGTTCAATAATGATGCATCATGCTCTCGAAAGGGGTTTGTAGCGAATCCTTGAAGCAAGGGAGAAGGAAGAAAGGAAGAAAGGGAAGTGCTCGTGCGATAGTTATGCTAATGAGGATAATGCTAAAGAGAGTATATTGGACTTGAGATCTAAGTCTATTTTAATGATGACTTGGTTAAAGAGTCAAAACAGAGCAAATAGTATCTTCCCTTTTTGCCTCCCTCCCCCTAACTACATATGTACATTGATACATACATATATATTTCCCATTTTTCCCACCCCCCCCCCCCCTCAATTATCCTCCTTTCCTGGCACTTGCTTTTTACTGTGAATCCTGCATTGCAGCTCCATCATGAATGATAGCCCAGCGACCAACCAAAAACCCAACAAAAACCATTTCGTTTATTTTTTTTTTGCTCAGCTTTTTTTTTTTATTTTTATTTGAAGCTGACGCAGGAAAAAAAAAGTTCAGCGAAAAAAACCTTATCAAATTTTTATGACAATTTGAAAATAGCTGACGACAGTTGTTTCTCCCTACCGCTGCCCCACAGAGTGCTGGGCAAAGGGGGGAGTGGGGGCGTTTGTGTGAAAATGTTGCACAAATATTTTATGGATTTTTCTTGTTAAAACTTTGCGTTTTTTTTTTTGTTTTTTTTTGCCTTTTGCAATTTTCTCATTTTCATTTGCAGGCTGGCAAATGAAATTGTTGCGGCTAATTGATGTGTAGATGCAACATGGGGCAATTGCCCCAAGAGGGTGGCTGGCCATACAGTTATCGCAGCTTAGCATACAGTTCGGGGCTTCCCCCTTGTAAAACAAAAACGACAACAACAACAAAATAAATGTGAAAATTTATTGGAAACTTTAAAATGTTTTGAAAGAAGTGGGGCGCCTAAGGGAGGTGTGGGTATAGCTGCTCTAAATGGAAAAATAAATTAAATTTTAAGCGAAATAAACTGCCAGTGGGTATGATTATACATACATTTTTAATTAAAAATAGAAAGCAAAATGATTTAAATTGTTTTAAGCATTAAAACACATTCAAACACCTCTAGTTTAATTTAATTTTTTTTAAGGAAATGGCAGGTTGGGATGGCACACCTTTGTATCTATAGAACTTTGGGAACATTTATCTGCTGTATATGTATATTTATTTGAGGCAGAGTAAAACTTACATATGGCAAACAGAGCGATAAAAATGTAGGATTTGAAGGGTTCAATGTCACAGTTACTCTTCTGTTTCTCCTGCAACATAGTGATCTGTTTTTAAAGGTTTTCGCTTATAAAAATAAATGAAATATGTATGTCTAGAAAAGACCAAAAAATCCTGCAATAATTTGCATATAATAATTTAAAAATATCGCAATGCCCTAGGCAAAGGGTGTACCAAAAACATTTCCCAAAAAATATGATTGAAAAAATATAAAAATTCTCAAACAAAGTTGCACTTACACACAAACAAATATATAGCACACATATGTACATTCATACACACATATGTACATACATATATGTAAATATATTTGTGGTATTTTTTTGCAGTATTTTTTGTTGTTGGAAAAGTTCGCCGCCATTTGCCCCGAACATTTTTCATAGGCGACAGTTTTGATTGCTTTGTGTGTGGATCGTGTGGATGTGTGGGTCGTTGCGTGGTGGGGGGGGGTGTGTGTGTGTGGGCGGGGAGATGTGGCAGTGGCAAGGACAGCTTGTGGCATCCACCAACTCTACACTCGAAACTCTGTGCTGCTGCTGCTGCTGCTGAGTGTACTGTGCGAGTATGTGGGTGTTCGGTTCGGTTCTGTTCGGTTTGGTGTGGGTTTGAGGTTCAGGTTTTCTCTCTCCCAGGCAAAGGAAACTTTTGCTTGGATTTCATTTCATTTTATGTGATTCGTGCTTCGTGGTTCTCTTATTTTTGTGTGTGTGTTTTTTTTTGTAGGTGCTGTGCTGCTGGCTGATTAACGACAATTCGTTTGGCTGATTTTTTATTGCCTTGCAACTGGCAGTGGCACATTCATTAGGCCGTGCTGTCGTAGGCGCGTGGCATGCTGCCATGCCGTGCCATGCCGCATGGGGCACAAGGCTCTGGCTCTGGCTCTGGCTCCCCACTACCCACTCCACTCGTAGTCGTACTCGTACTCGACTCTTCTATCCGTGGGCCAGTAAATTTCATTAGCCCCTGTGAGCCGTTGTCTTTTTTTGTCTTCAACATTGCTGCTGGCCGGCTGCTTGGGAGGGGTTTAGGTGGCGGATGGCAGAGGGGGGTGTGTGTGTATGGTGTGTATGTGTGTGTGTGTGGGTGTGGGTGTGGGTGTGGGTGTGGGTGGTGCGAGCCCCCTCTCTGCGAGCTATGGGCGTGGCATAAATAGCCTGATTAAGCTGCCAGCAGTCGTAACCAGGCAACGGGGCGAACGGCTCCATCAAAGTCCTCATCGAGAAACGCAAGAGGGGGTGGGGGAGGGAGAGAGAGAGAGATTGGTAGGGTTTATACTCTAATACATATACATATCTGTAGTGTACTGTACTGTTCTGTAAATATATTCATATCATACATATATACATATTCATAATAATATTGCGAAAGCAAATAATCCGTGCACATGTTCTTTACGACATCCACTCAAGGAACAAAAATAGAGTGCGCTTCAGTTGAAAAAGGAAAATGTTGCACACACCATGGAATAAATATAACCACAATCCCTGGCTGTTATGAATGTTATTGGAATACATGCCCAATGGATACCTTTAATCCTGGCTACAGCCAGACCTCAGATATGCCTGGGAATATTTATCCATTGCAATTAATTAATGCAACTATTTGGTAGATTTTAAAACATTTTTGGTCGCCTCAAATGAATCTATCCTCCAACGAAATGAATGAAATGAAGAAAATATCAGCGTGAAAGCCCACAAAGTGCGCGTAGAGCATATTAATCAGCGAACAATACATCAAACATTCTAATCCCAATATGAAACCAGTTTAAATCAATATAAATGTCAAGAGATCAAGAGATGAGAGTTGAGGGAGAATGAGAATGAGGACAGAGAGTGGAGAGCAGAGAGCAGAGAGCAGCGACCAAACGGAAGCCCAAAAACCACAAGCCGAAGAAAAACAGAAGCCCAAAAGCCGTGCCAGAAGAATTATTGGAATAACTGAAAGAAAAAAAGGGGCAGAAAAGGTGGCTGGACAAAATCGAATGGATTGGATTGGATGAAAGGATGGCAAGTGCCATGGCAGGGAATTCAGATCGAGAGCAGATCAGGCGGCGACAGGGATCGGTGCGGTCTTGGGTTTTGGGTTCGCTTCCATTTCTTTCTTTCATTAAAACGAGCCTCTGTTTAGGCCCGAAAAAAGGATCAATGCAGCTGGTGGGCAGGGGAGGAACCGAGAGGAGAGCCATCCCAGCGGGATGGGTGAGAGGCACCGGCACTGGCACTGGCACTGGCACCGAGAGACCACCGTTGTGCGTGGCTTGATGATGATAATGGTTTACTTTTATACTTTTTGATGGTTTTATGATGCGGTTAAGCGCTCGAAACCGCAAAGTGGCCGCGCCACGCCGCGTCGCGCCGCGCACACGACGCACAGGCGGCAAAGGACGAAGGAGAACCAAGACCAAGAGCAGGCCAGGCCAGGCCAAGAACGGGGACGGACTAGAGCAGGCAAAGGACTTTCGCGTAAGCTGCACAAGTTTTGGGTAATGCCTCGACTTGAGCACCAGTACCTGCCTCCAGCCAGAGTCCTTCGCAGTGTCCGCCGCCCTCGCGCTCACCCTCACCCTCACCTCGCCTCGCGTGCGACATGGCTAAAGGATTAACCGCATGCCGTTGCCAGGACTTGGGACTTGGGCTACGGACATGGATGTGGACGCGGACGCGGTCAGCGCTGCGGTTAGCAGGATAAAACGCCTTTAATCGCCTTCATTGTTGTCCTATAGTGGCGGGGAAACAATACAAATGCGAGCGGGCGAGCAAGAGCCAGCGGTGAGCCAGCGAGCCAGAATTTAATCTTGACCAAACGCACCACTCATCCTGACCCGGCCCGAACACCGTAGCCCGCCCCGACCCATGCCCATGCCCGTGTCTACAGGGGCGTCTGACCTGAGAAGCTGTAGATGAGCATCACGATCAGCAAGCTGAGCCGCAGATGAATCTCACGACAAGTTACACTCTGGCCAGACCAGGTCAGAGTGTGCCAGCGAGTGTGGAGCCGAGGTTAAAGTTTAAGAAGTAACCCAGGCAAGTATGTCTGTGGGTATCGAGGGGCATCCCATGAAGCAAAGCATGTAAAAAGTCAATTAAAACTCCCAAAAAGGAATCATTCGGATGTCAGCAGAGACTGCAGATTAAATCTGAATTTGATCTAAATATAATTATATTAAATTAATTCACACATTAATAATAAACACAAAAGAAAAATGTAGTAAAAACTCGTAAAAAAAAAATTAAATTAAAAAAATATAAGCCTTCTTGTCAAAGTGTTAATGTATTAATATTAGATTAGTACACTGATAGAAAAAACCAAAGTAAAATTAACAACAATCATATTTGAATTTAAAATGCGATTTTTAAATACAAACATAGTAAAATTAAATAGAATTCACTTTGATTCAAATATAAATGTATTAAAATGGCTTTTCATATTTAATCTTAATAAAAAATACTTTAAAATAAATATAATATATTCAATTTAAATACAAAACACCTTAAAATAAATAAAATATATTCAAATTAAATATAAAATATATTAAATTTAAATCATTTCATATTTATATCAAAATGTAAGTGAAAATAATTCAATATTAACCACTCCACTCTTGGATGAAAATCAAAGGCATAAATGAGTGAAAATATTAAAATTTCAGGGCTTTTTTTTATCAGTGTAGTAGTATTAGTATTAAGTATTCGATTTAAATATTTAACTTCCAAACCGAACTATATACACATTGAGTGACTAACGCAATAAAAATAAATTTATACTTGTGTGTAGCGTTAGTATAAAGCATGAAATAAATTACAAAATATAAACTACAATTAAAATAAAACCCACTGCTGGGTTAAGTGCAGCTCAATCGAAGCTGTAACTGCAGAGGAGGCTGTAAGTGTTACCCTTTGAACAATAACCACAAAGAGATTCAAGCGACAGTCCTGTCCATTCCCATGCAATAATCTGACCTGCTCTAGAATACAGGCGGAGTACAGAACCTGACCTAACCTCTGAAGCTGAATGCTAAAGCCTAAACTGATTTTGAAACTGAACCCTTTTTTTCTCTTTCTTTTTGGCTGAAGGTGATTATGAGTTTATGATGGGCTCTAGGATTTCACTGGAAAATGTTGCCCCTGATGCTGCTGATCCAACTACAATTTTCGGGCACTTGGCCGCTGTCGCTGCTCAGTCTCTCGTTGTCTCTCTCTCTAGAGACAGAGAGGGCAGTAGATGATGATGATGATGATAACATGGCCGATTATCAGGCGATTATCACGTTATCGATAATGAGATTTACGTTTGTAACCCCTCCAGAGCAGGAGCAGCAGAGAGAAAGAGAGAAGGAGAGCTTGAGTAAAAGAGTTTTCTGTGTGATTTGCCTTCTCGGGGGGGGGGAGCAAAGTCATGTGCTCAGCAGACACAGGGGCGGGTGGTTGGTTATTCTCAATTAAGTTATTCTCAATCCACTTGGCATCAGGGAATCCCAGTATCCGGCACTTGGAATCAAGAACGGTGTATCCGTAACGGAATCAAAATCGGAATCAAAGTTTCCCACTCATTGGCTTAATGGGGGAGGGTTGGTTTTGTATTTGTTCTTCGGTTTGTTGTTTGGATGTGCAAATGATGTTGTAAGACCCTTAATCTGCCTTAGAGTTTCCTGTGTTTGTTCCTGTATCCTAGGCAACTCCCCCCGTGCCCCATCCTTCGGTGCAACCCCTTCTCTAACCTACACACACACACATACACATACACCTGCTGTTTTGATCGTTTGCTGGCATTTAAGCGATAACTCTGGTATGATTTTTTTTCTTCTACCCATTTCTTCGATCATCTTCAGCATCGAACCATCGAGGGGTCTCTGGGGGTATACAAGCAGACAAATTGACAAGTCAGGAAATGAAGCATGACATTGCACTGTCCCAGAGAGAGCCACAGAGCCACAGAGCCAAACAGCAACAGAGCCAAACCGAACTGCAACAAGCCGAACCGGACTTGAAGTCGCTTTAACCACGCTTCGACTTTGAGTTCGGGTCCACAAACATTTCAGTGATTGACACACGGCCCAGGGGCCGGGGCATTGGCAGTGGCAGGGGCAAAAAGGCGGTGCCCATCGGTGCCACATTTAGAGCAGGCATCGGCATCCGAATGGAGGCAAACCGGCAACGGCAGCTAACCAAACTAATTTGTGGCAAGATCATGCCAGAGATATAGTCATACATATCACAGCAAGCCATCTCTGAGTCTCTGAGTTCGTCTCCAGCTACAGGCAACAGGCAACACAGGCTACCCAGGCTACAGCTTCAGGTCTCATCTCTCTGATCTCCGAGTCTGAGTCTGAGTCGCAGTCAAGTTCTCAGTGGCGGATTGTGGGACTGGGTACTGCGGAGTGTGTGTGCTCAAGCAGAAGCTGCGGGAATGAAAACACATCGACTGTCAGTTGGTCAGTCAGTCAGTCAGTCAGTCATATTGTGCACTGTCAGAAATTATAGCCAAAAAGAAAATCAAACAGAAAACCAAACATAAGTTAGCTGCCTTTTAAGGGGTTTTTTTCAAAGTCAGAAATATGCGGCGAAAAATCAAAGCAAATTGCATTAAAATCATGAAAATGTAAGCTTACTTTTTGGGAATATTTTTGAATACTTTAAAATGATTTTATTTTGAGAAACTTGTGCCATGATGCCATGAGCATTATTCACTATTTTATATGTTATATAATTCCTATTAAATTATATCGTATTCCCCCAAAAACAACTTGGATGAAATACCCAAACCAACATTTATTTTCTGCTTCTGCATATTCACACCCCTTTTTTCTTTGAGTGCACCCAAGGGGGGGGATTTAGTATATAGTTTATATAGCTATATACTTTGTCTAAGCATCGGAGAGATCACCAGCAGCGCACGCTGAAATAAATCAACTGGCTGGCTGCTCGGCTGCTCTAAGCAGAACCCACGGCCAGTGGCCGGCAGTGGCCAGCGGTCAGCGGTCGTCGGTTGGAAAATACTCGTACGAGTACGGGGGCTATGGGTATGAAAACAACAAAAACAAAAACAAAAACCAAAAAAAAAAGATGAAGAAAGAAAAAAAATTAGTTTCATCAAGGCAGGATTAGTGTCAGAAACGTGTTAAATGGACTGAAGGGTATATGATGAACGGTCGTCGTCGTCGTCGTCGTCGTCGTAGTCTGTATCTCAGCGTCTTGGAGTTGAAGTTGGGCAGGGGGAGAGGGGCAAGGGTACAGGGGACAGAATATGAAAGAGATGGTTATATGCAGATTGAGAGATGGCAGATGGAGTTGGAGTTTTTGAGTTGGAGACTGTCGATCAAGCATACGAGAGACATGAGACAATCTACTCGAAAACTGATTTACTTCTGTGGGTTTTTCCCTCTGCGGGTTTTTCTTCTTTCAATCTTCCACTTTTATTAATGAAAATCATTCATTCTCTTTCTCTCTCCTCTCTCTCTATCTGTGTCGTTCTTTTTTGGAGAAGGAAATCTTAATTGTTGCACGCTTCGCTGCAGATTCTCATGGGCCTTTTTTTTCAGCTCTTTTGCTTCGCTCTCAACTTCATTTGTGATGCGCAAAATATTTTTTTATGATTACGATGCGGTTGGGTGGAGATCATAAATTTGCCGCTGATTTGCAGCTCATCATGCAGTGCTGGGTGGGCGAGGGAGGTGGTGGGCTGCTGCTGCCGCTCAACAGGTTGTAATGTCCATCATTCCAAGCATTCATCATAGCCATATATCAATTCCCCCCACCGCACACTCAATCTTATCTGCCATTTGATGTGCCATTCACTTTCACAGTTGGCAATTCAATCAGCGATTCAAATAATCAACAGAATCCATGCGGGTGTCTACCCACAAATGGGAAAGTAGTTGTCGGAAAATGCAACTGAATTTTTTGGGAGGGAAATTGATTTTACTCCGCAGCGTTTTTCGCTACTAATCTGAGCTGCTTCCTGGAGGCAAGTACATATACATATATGTACATACATATGTAAATACCATTGTTTCAAGGACTCCACTCCAGGTTGTTGTAGAGGGATGAGTCTCAAGACTTCCAGGTATCTGGCAACATTACCTGTTGGTTAAAGTTTGCTTAAAGAAACCCACACACAGACACACACACACACACACGGATGAATGAAAAATGCATAAGCGAATGGGGAAAATGAGCCAAAGAAGTGGCTAAGTGGGTGGCAAACGGGTGGGTGGAGAGCGGAGCAGTGTGTGTGTGTGTGTGTGTGTGTTGGTTTGAGCTTAAAACCGGAAAAGTGGAAATTGGCAAGCAAGCGAGGCAAACAGGCCACAAGAGCGCTAGTCCCTCCACCCCCCTCAACGATGTTGCGAGTGGGGGATGGAGATGGAGATGCGGCTTTGGATGGGGCATGTAGCTGGCTAGGGCTTCTGTTTCTCTCTCTTTTAAAGTGTAGCACTTTTCTGGCCAAACTTCAACATGCGAGTGCACTGCACTGTTCTACAGGGGGGGGCATGAAAAGAAACCCTTGAATGCAAATGCTCCGTCCAGTCGGTTCCTCACTTCTTTTCAAACAAAATAGCAAAAATTTGTTAAACTTTCAGCTTACCTTTTTATACGCAAAGTATTTTCACTTGTTCTTATTGTACCTATTATAGAAGTAGAAATTCCATTATTTAAAATTATATATGAAAAATATACTGTATTTATTTTTAATTTAATATTAAGTAAACTTGTGCGTCAAATGTTCATGTTAATAGCGACTTTAATAGCAGGGAACAGCCCCTTTGATTAATGGCCCATTACACCAATTTAATATACAATATAAAATATTTAAAAAATATAATACGATTTTTTATTAGTCACCGCACGATATTTTATTTTCTGTGCTTTACAGATTTATTGCCCAAAACAAAATATATGTGTATTTATATGATTTTTGTTGTCTTTTTAAATTCTATATTCTATATTATATATTCATAAATGTACCTTTATTTAGCGCTATAATATCCATAAAATAAATATAAAACTAGAAACTTCCTCATTCAAATTCCACTCTCCCATATATGTATGTACATATTTATTTTTCCTTTGATCATTCTTATCACAACTTAGTCAAATCCTCTACAGAATTTCCAAATGTTTCATTGTACAAACATATATATTCCCCCTTGATCAATCAGTCACATTGTTTTCTGCTCTGGAACTTATATCCTATATATACTCGTATATTTTCTTGAACGTAAAATACTTAAATTTCCACAATGCTGGATGCCGCTCAATTAAACTTCATATGTCGTCTGGCCATCCTTGCCATACCAATTGCCATTGTGGTGTACCAGGAGTTGATGTCGAAGCAGAAGGCAGAGCCAACACCAGCCCCGAATGCAGCCTCAGTGGAGATTCAAGCAGAGCAGGAGTTACCTTAAAGCTGAGGGATAACTGATATATCATTCATTAAATGCATTTAATTCTGATTTAATTTAATGTGTGTTTTTCTCTGGTAGGCAGGGTATTCCTCATTCACCGACAGATAATACGAGAAGTCTTTGGCTCTGTCACAATTTTCTTGTATTTTAGTTGGTGGCAGAGCGGGAGCGAGACAGCGAGAGCGGAGTACAGACACAAAGTATTTTCACCTTTTCCGCTGTGATGCATTCAATTAAAAACTCGGTCAACCCTCCGTCATGCCGCTACCCCTACCACGCTCTCACTCTGTTTTCCCGCCTCTGTTTTCCACTCTACTTTTCCACTCTTTGTTTCGCGTTAATTGCGCCTCTTTGCACACTCTGAATGCCACCAGAGCAGGAGAAAGAATGGAGAAGGAAGAAGAAGGAGCATAGTGGCATAGTGCAGGAACCTATCTGCCATCTACCATCTACCTCCTCCTCCTACTTCAACTTCTTCTCCTCCCTTGGGTGTAACCCGATGTGCAAATATCTCGTGGAAAAAAAAGGAGCAACGCTCGGGCCTGCCTTCGGGCCAGGATTTAGGGGCAGGAAGAGGTCCTCTCTCTCTGATGTGCAATTATTTGCCAATTACTTTGAGGTCTACCTTCCTTTCCGCTTTGCTCATTTTCTTCGCCATCCATCCATCGATCGTTCGATCGATCAATTTCCCATTTTCCTGTCCACACCTCTCCTGATCATTGCCCGAGGGCTGCTTCGCTTCGATTCATGGGGCGTGGTGTCTGGGGCGGGGGGAGTTACGTGTTGACAGGGTTTGCCACTCCTCTGGGTGCGGCATCCACAGGGGAAAGTTGTACAACAGTGTTGCAAATGACCGTTAAAAAATTTGCAAGAACTTGCAGAAGAATTTCTGTCTCTCTTCTGTGGATTTTCCGCCTCCTTGTTGCACTCTCCCCGCGCTGCCAACGCGCTCTGTGGCGGCATTCTCTTGCTGGCGGATTTCTTTGGCATTTAATTAATGCAATTAGTCGGACAACAAACGAAACATTCTAGAAGCGGACACTTTAAGTTAATGAAGGAGCTGCAACAGCAACCAGCAGCAGAGACAGCAGCAGGAGGTTGCAGGAGAAGCGTAGATGGTGAGGGAGGATAAAAGAGTAATTAATGAAAGCAAATTAGGTGAGAAGGAGGTGGAACAGGGCAGAAGCTGCACAAGCTGGTGAACAAATTGAAGCACCTGGTGGGAAGAAAAGGGAATTCCATGAGTATTTCTCTCATCCAACAACAAGGAAAGGAAAGCTTTTTCGATATTAAGTAATCAACTTCATGGATACACTGAGGGTATATGTATGTATCTATATCTGTGAGTTCAAAAACGGTGATTTTATGCCCTACTTAATGGATACTTGGAATCAATTTTTACAGCGCAACTTTTTACAAGCAAAAACATGATATATGTATGTTCAGAGTAGAGGGGGCCTGCCCCTGCCCCATGCAATTACCATCCTTCTCTTTCTATCTCGCTCTCTCTCCACCCCCTCCAAGACCCCGCCCACAAGGCATAGGCAGAGGCTGAGGAGGCATCCCACAGACGACGCATTCGCTGTGCAACACCATGATTTAATCACCGCCATAAGATTGTCCATAAAACGCGCCCAAAATAAAGAAAGACAAAAAAAGAGAAAAAAAAGAGAGAAATAATAAAAAAGAAGCGAAGCAGAGGAACGCAGAAAGCAGAAGCCAAATGCAGAAGCAGAAGCAGAATCGCATCGCTTGGGCCCTCCCCCACCCACCAAACCAACCATCATTCCTCCCCACAAGCCCAACAGCAACAACAACAGCAACAAAAAGAGAAGCGCTAACAAAAGAGTGGCTATGCTGTTGGCGAGGGGACAAGTGGGGGGCAGGGGGAAGTCATCGTGGTCCCCATCCTCTTCGGGGATGCACGAATCGGTAGCCTAATCCCCTGTTGTACGACTAATAACATTGTTACGATTAATGCTGCTTCTTTTTCTTTCTTTTTCCCTCTCTCTCTCTCTCTCTCACACACACTGCAGCATCTGCAAGGTATATTGGGAACAGGGTGAGGCATTCCACGCATTCACCCATATCCGCATGCACTCGTAAATAGAATGCACGCTCGTTGTGCCAAAAAGAGAGCCATTATTGTGCTTTAACCCACTCTCTAGATTTTTGTCGTTGCCTTACTCTGTGTGTTAAATTTACCTTGAGCTTTGGCTACCTACCGCTCCTACTGCTGCTGCTTTTGTTGCTGCTGTTGCTGCTGCTGCTGCTGTTGTTGTCGATTTTTCAGACTCTTCTTCGCTGTGGCTCTCTTATTTATTTATGTCTTTTGCCTCTTGCCTCTTTTTGGGGGGCTTTTCTTATAAGAATTGGTCAGCCTCAGCCGTCAGCATCATGCTGGCCAGCCCCTCCTCTTAAGCACCAGCTAAACGAATCTGAAACTGAAAATAACAAACAAATAAAGTCCATAAAAAATGGCAGTATGTGGCAGGGAACACAACACCTCTGTTCTACGAATGAATTATATTCTTTTAAAATTTAAATACACCTATTTACCTGTTCTGCTCCTGTCCGGCTCTTAGTAGAAGGAGGCTTCAATACTTGGACTCACCTTTCTTTAATGACATTTCAGACATGTCTACTATGAGTCTCAGAAGGAATGCAAACTTCATAAGGGCATCCGGATGGGACAATTGCTGACATATGTATGTAGCATCACACAAGGGAAGAGGGCATGATCTATGCGGTATCATAATGGGCCGAAACCGGCCTGAGTGTGTCGGGTGCCTAGCGATCACGAAAACCGCCTCAACCTTACATAACCTTAACTATTAACTAATCCTAGCATATATTATTTCATCCTAGTATTTCTTCTGCTTCTACTCTCAAAATTCTTATAGCTGCTGCTGTTTCTACTATCTTGTTTAGCCAGTACTTAATGGCTGCACACACACCTAGCCCACACTCTCGCCATCTCAACCACCTCCTCTGCGTCACCCATGAAGCTGCTACTGTCGCTCCACACAGCTCCACAAAAACAAAATCAAGTTTCCAGAGGGAAAGGTGGGGGAGATGGAGGCAGAGTCGTTGCCGAACGACTCTTTGACTCTTCGGTTTCGCTTCGGTTTTTATATTTTTTGTTACCCTTACACAGGAAGGTATTAACTACGTCGAGTAGATCTTGGCATTGCAGAGAAACATATGGTGGTTATTTCGAAACGATATATATCCATATTCTTCTTGAAAAATTGTCAATGTCCAAGAGATCCGGCTGCCTACTCTCTGGAAGGGTATCTTCATCTGCGGCTTGAGCTGCCTTTCTTGCTGGCTTGCTGCTGCTGGCTGCTTCTTTATCTTGAAAAGAATTCGTTTGATATTAGCGCGCCTGTATTGCCCTGTGCTGCTTCATATATCAAAAATTATTATGACGATTTTATGCGTTCGAAATGTCGTCTCATTATTAAACAAAAAACCAAAGCAAAAAGAAGAACACGAAGAGAAGCAGTGGCAGCAGTGGAGCAGTGTGGTGGAGCGGAAAAAGGTGAAAGAAGAGGAAACCGTTTTGTAGAGAAAAAGAGAAACAGAAACAGAAACAACGACAGATACCAGGGGATCGTTTCCCAGCTTCTTTTGTATTATTATTAATTTTTTCTTCTTGTTGTTTGCATAGAAAAACTCATGAGCAGCGAGGCAGAGACGACGTGCTGGTGGAAGAACAAAAATAAAATAAAATAAAACAAAATTAATTATGCATATATGGGGGATACCACGAATATATGTACATATATACAGATGGCCAAGACAAGCCAGCCAATTTGTAGGCCCATTGCCAAAAAAAAAAACAACTAACAAAAAATCCAGACAACAAAAAGCGAGAAAATAAGGCTAACTTTTGGGTGCCACAGCTGCAAAGGCACAAAGCTTTATGACGTATGTAGATATCCCAGAAAATAGAAGATAGAAAGAGTAGAAAGAACAGCCATGAGGTCCAAAGCTTTAAACGATTGTATTTATATGGCAAACTGATCAGATTTACTTGTATGCATTTCTCCCACATGATGCTGTATTTAGTTCAAGGTAAAGCCCTGCGTAGATGGCAAACATCTGCACGAAATTGGAATACCCTCAGCAGAGGGCAGAGGGCAGGGCAACAACATTGTTACGAACTTTTATTCGATTTCATATTTCTCTTTTTATTGGTTTCCATGCATCCAAAAAAGAAGAAAAGGAAACTTTAAATTTTCAACTTCAATCATATTTTTTTTTTATTATTATTACTATTTTTTCATCTATTTTTTAAAGATTTTTGATATTTTTTTTTTTTGGTGGAGCGGATCGCTTTTTTGTGTGTCTTTCTGTGTGTGTTGACGTCATAAAAATTTCCTTTAGAGCCGCACACCGGAAATGCCTACACAATGCCACAGCCAAACACAACGGCGAACAACGAACAGATACAAAGATACTCGTGCAACAAAAAAGATACGCTCGTATGTAGATGCGTGTATGTGGATACGGATTTTGTGTTATTGTTGGAAATTGGAATTTCGAATTGAATTTTACCCCCTGTTATTTACAGTTGAGCGTATTGAGCGGCACAGATAGAGATGGATATATAGAGAGAGAAACGATAGCGACAGTGACAGTGACACACACGGCGTATGCGCAATTTTTGTGAATTTTTCAGGGTTGGGGCTGGGGACTACGTTACGAAAGAGTGCGAAAAGATTTGCATTCTTCCTCTTCTTTTTGTGGCAAAAGAAAAATGAGATATGCAACTCGTTACGGATTTAACTTGATGCTTTGCGTTACGTTAAAGTGTTACGTGAAAAGGTTATGTCTCACATTGCGGTGTGGTTGCGTCCTGCAACGTCCTGTCTTATGCAATGTGTTCTGTGTGGAAAGTAAGCCAAATGGTACAACAAACTTATGGCATTAAATAGAGATGGCTTTAACGTTGGATAAAATAAGTTAGGGATTATTTTTTAAAGAAATTGGCAGCACCATTCGGCCAGTCGAGCCAATGGGCAGCACTGGCGCCGGGCGATAGAAGGGTGCTTCAGATCGTGTCACTCACAAAAGAAAACACGAATCCAGCTAGGAAATAAATACTCGAATGAAATAAATAAATATTCAATTGAACATTTTCGATTGACTGCCTTGCCGAACACGAAAAGTTTTCGAATGCGACATTTGGATTTGTGTCTGTCGCTGTCGCTGAACCTTTACTTTAACAAATTCAACAACAAGAAAACCAGCTCTCAGAAATTGTTGGCCAAAGCCTAAGATAGAATAGAGTTGACATATTTTTAAAATATTTTGTATATTCTTCTTGGCAAAAAGAAACATTGATAGAGTGATGATGCATATACACCTGGCCGGAGTCATAGTAGCCCCTGCTGCATGGCCATAATGAGCATTGTCAATCAACATTTTCCACCGTCTTTCGCTGGGCTTATGGCCCAATGCTGACAAAACATCAACAAAATCCAACAATGGAGAGTGAACAGATTGCCTTATCGAACAGACAGAGAGAGAGAGAGAGAGAGAGAGACACAGAGCTAAGTCTGTAGGCCTCCACATTGGGCCAGGTTAAATCAAATCTCTCTTTCTAGTGGGCGGGGGTAGAATTTCCCCAGATTCGTTGGAAGGCAAAGATGGGGTTCGATGCGGTGCGGTGCGGTTCGGTTCGCTACTCTCAGAGAAAAGAATATTATTTGTTGGATTCCAGGAATGCAGTGGCCGAGAACCGAACGGTTTCTACCAGATTTACAGCAGTTTATCTGCAACGACAACAGCAGCAACAACAACAAAAATAACAACGCTCTTCAACATTTTGTGGCATTGGTTGTTGTGCAACCTTTTTTGATTGACACTCTACTGCGCATTCGTATGAGTATTTTTGTATGTGTTTGCAGATTGAAGGCCTCTGCCACTGCCACTGCCACTGGCTCTGTCTGTCTTCTGAACCAAATTTCAAATTTGTTTTTCAGCAGCCTACACAGAAAGCTACACTGAGAGAAACGTAACCATAGTGGGAGAGAACAACTTGCTATTAATGTGTGATCATCCATTCTTCAACACCATCCAATTTCAAGCTGTTTCCGACCGAGATGTGCTGCTGCATGACGCGTTATTCGAATGAATTCCAGCATGGAACGATCTATGACTCAAATATATTTCCCTTTCAACGCCACACATTTCTCTCAGTGCAGGAGCGAGCGATATATGAGAAAATAATTGTTTTTGCTCGACTTGAAATTGATTTTTACTTTCTTTCATCATGGGCCGACATTACCTGTCTATCTGTCTGTCTGCTAGTCCTCGATCCTCATCAGCATCCTCAGATTCCTCGGATTCGGACTCCTCACACATGCACCATCCCATTGGTTTGGCCCCTTTGTTCTCTCTTGTTTAACCTTTCAATTTTTCTTGAGAGAGAGCGAACGATCCATTTGCTACAAGTTGCTGCAACTCTGAGCCTACCCTCCCTCCCTTTCCCACCCCACCCCCTCTCACGGCTACCACTCTTTCCCTTCACTCTTGGCCATCTACTCATCTACTTCTACTTCTACCATTCAATCAGTGTGTGAATTGGCCTACTGTTTGAGAGCAGAGCGTTGGCTATGGCAGAGCAGAGATGTCTTCATTCTTTTGCCATGTTGATCATTGCCGGGATAATCCTTCCCTTCCCTTTTTGTTCTTTTCTTTATTTTTATTTTCATCTTTTTCTCCGTTTCTCTTTCTCCCTCTCTGTATCTCTGTACCTCTCATTCTCTCTGCCTGTCTCTTGTTCTGTTTTTAAGCTGCAGCTTCAACTTCTTCCTGAAATTGGGTGCCCAGGCGTCTCACAGTCTCTTCTCTTCACATCTACCAGGCGGCAACTGCGGCCGACCCTTTTCTCTATGATGTCCAAACAATGCAATCGTTGAAAGCGACTTTGGCATATTGAGATGAATTGTTGTCGCTGATCCTCCGCATCGCTCCCTCTCTCTCTCTCATCTGAGAAATGCTTGGGCTTAAAAGAAAATTCTTTCGCCTTCAGATCGAATTTCTGCTCCCTTCGTTGCTCTGCGCCCAATTAGCCTAAACAACGCCAGAGACAACGCCCCTTGCCTTTTGGGTAATTCGAGATTCCAGATTGAGTCTAGGGCGTGGCGGCGGGGGCTGATCAGAGGTCAAAGATCAGTTGGTTGATTGGCATGACTTTCGGCACATTAGCCATCAAGAAAATGCCTGTGGGGATGGCTTGTATAATGAGATATGAAAATCCAAAAGGAATTTTCATGGGGATCAAGGAGTATTTAATGTGTTTCTGTTTCTGTTTGGTTTCTCTTGAATATTCTCTTGAAACTATCTGCTGGCATCTTCCTGGTATTCCGATAGCTTCCTGGTATTCCGGCAGCTTCAAACTTTCTTAAGCTTCATCAAAAACTAACACGAAACATTTTCTTGGCTTTGTAACATTTTCCACTTGAAAGTTTTGCCTATTTTCGGGTTTATTCGCAGAATCCAAATGCTGCAACCTGCTGACGTCAGCCGATTATATTACACGTGGCAAGGCTTACCCACTGGTATGTAGAACCTGACACAAAATTCTCTGTACGCATGTTGCCATCTTTAGATCAATGCAAAAGAGTAGCCAACTGCTACGAGTGCCAATTGCAATTTGTTAATGAATCGGATTTTGTGCTAAAATTGCAGAATATTTTGCAGTGCGTAGAAGTATGAAACATGCTACATGCACCACCCACACACGAGGCTCAAGAACATAAACCGATTAATGGGGTTAAAAATAGTTTATAATTAGCATTTAATTGAGAGCTTGACTTTCGAGTGGAACTATGTAACTGAAATGTGGGAGTGTATTAGCCTGCATGCTCGTATAATCCCTGTGCCATGTGCCACAGTTCCGATGGGTCCTGGATGGCTCCATGTTAATTCTCATTCAAATGTGGAAACACTTTCTATCTTCTGCATGCGCTGCTCTTTGCCCCCCTCCCCCTTCATCTTGCTTGCCACACCCATATCGGGGCGGTAATCTTTCCACTTAAAGAAAAGTTATGTTCCAGCTACCGAAATGTACATGGGGCATGGGGTAGGGCTGGGGCTGGTGCCGCACCTACTGAACGAAGCATGTAACCCGTGAGATGCCCCTGCCCCCTGCCCCCCATCGTATCCATTGGCTGATTGACCCAGCTTAGTCAAGGCGTTGTCATTGTTGTTTTCGGCCTTTCAGATGTTGCAGTTGTCTTGGGTTCTTCTTGGGTTTTGTTGTTGTTTTTGTTGTTTTTTTGGCCTTCCTCCTCTTGCCTTTCATGTTGTCACCGCAGCGCAGCGCAGCGCAGAAGTGAAAAGAAAACCAAAAACCAGAAGCGTAACGAAACAGATCGAACCCAAAACTAAAAAAAAAATAACCAAAAACCAAAAAAATACTCACCGAACAAAACTGAAAAATCTCAAAAAAAAAAAAACAAACATTCAAAACGAAGCTCCGGCACACGGCACAGCTCTCGTAATTAGAACGGGGGAGGGACGACCTGTATGCCAGGGGTCTCTGGATGTTTTTTTTTGTTGTGTTTTTTGTATCTTTCAGATATCATAACCAAAAGATCCAGAGCCCCTCAGACTCCAATTGTGGTCGCTGTTGTTGATTTTTGGGCGTGTTGCCCTGAACAAATTTGTTAAGAGCTCCAACTGAGCGGGCGGCTCCTTTTTAGTGCGCGCGGATCCCCAATACCCATAACCAACCGTCCTTGCACCTTTTGGCAGAATAAATGCCTTGTCCTTCCCTGGGTTACCCTTCGCTGGGGGCATGTTCATTTCGACCAAAGGTTGGGACACACAATTCAAAACAGGAGAACAGGAGTCTAGTCCATCCAATTTAATGCAGTTTGGAACACATAAAACACATAAGGAAATAAATAAATAATAAATAATAAATAATATAATGTAAAATATATATAAATATACATAAATATGGTGTACTTATTTGATCAAAATCGTGTGACCTTCTCCAGAGTATTCCTAAACGAAAACTTTGCCCTTCCTTCCAAGTAAGGAAATATTTCCACACATCTTCATCTTCAGCAAGTGTCATTTAAATCGAAGCACGGAATCATCTAGCAAAGGGCATTCAATGATTCGACTATACTTGATTTTTATTTCGCCACTTTTTTGGTATGCAAATTGTCTTTGTTGTTGGGTCAAAGAAGGGGTGGGGGCTGCAGTAGGAGGAGCTTCAGCTGGAATGTGCATAAATTTAGCGAGTGTATTTGCCGAAGCAGCAGCTCCCATAAAATTATGAGCAACTGCACTGCGGCGGACACAGGACAGGTAGAGGCAGTGGCCAGTGGCCAGTGGCAGGGTCCCCTGTGGCAGCTCCATCACACATCCACAGATCCACACATTCGCATTCGCATTCAATAAAGGGAGTCCCAGAGACACGGCCACGGACATGCATTCGCATTCGCATTCTCTCAAATTATATATGCGATCATTAAATGTCTTCGACAAAAATGAGCATAAAAATCGCACGCAGGAACCCAAATGAAAATAAATTAAAGCAAAACCAAAGCAACAAAAAAAACAAGAAAATGAAATGTGATGGGATGGGATGGGAAGAGAGCAGGATTGGTTATGGCAGAGAAGTGACCAAGAGAGTACGAGGCATTGGATACCCTTTCAAGCAGCACAGAATGAGGCCATAGGAAAAGGACTTCTTTGATTGCATACATCAAGAATATTCCTGCATTTTATGCCATATTTTTGTTACCCTTTGTAGCTCCCGATTTCTAATCAAATGACATTTCTTCAATTATATTTTGTGATTATTTAATTATATTTTCGTTTCCATTTGGCTGCTGTCGTCACTGGACCCTGCCTCCAAAATGGGATTGCTAGGTGTGTCCCTCAGTGATCTGGCAATGGGATTGGAATTGAAATTGGAATTGGGATTGGGACCCACATCACATCAAGGCAACCCAGCCGCCATTATCTAGCTGTCCTATGAGTCATCCACTGGTCAACATTTTTTATTCTTGATTCCGATTCGGCTTCTGGCTGTGGCTGTGCCTCTGTTTCTGGACTCTGAGCTGTGAGCTCTGATTCGGATTCTGATTCTGATTCTCTCTCTCTCTCTGCTTTGGGGTTATACCTGTGTGGCTCTCGATCGTCTTGTTCTGCATTCGGGCATTCAAAAGCAAATAAGTCACGTGAATAAGATTTCTCGCATAATAAATTATGGAAGCCTGCCTGCCCGGCTGCCTGCTTTTCTGTGTGCAGCTTAAGAATGCGCTTCTGTGCAGCACAGAACCAAAAAAACTAAAAACCAAAGAAAAAAAACAGAATCAGAATCAGAAACGGGGAGTGGGAGGGGAATGGGGAACCAGAATCAAGAGTGGGGCAACATTATTGTGACCCGTAAATGATACAAAAATTGTGTGTCATTAATAAGCGGCACAGCATGCCATCCACAGAGAGAGCGAGAAAGAGAGATGGAGACCAAGAGAGGGAAAGGAAGAGCAGGAGAGAGAGAGAGAGAGAGAGAGACTCACACTTGCTACACGCGAGCCCCACTGCGAGATGTGGCGACTGCAGACAGCACGGTACCAGCGACCGGTTGCAGTTTCTCAGCTTCTCAGTTTCTACTTCTGTGCACAGCACCATTCTCCCCGCCTCTGAACTTCGGTAGAGAGAAGACAGACCCCAGGGTGGTCGCCGCACGGTCGCCCTTAACTTGGCCAGAACATCGGCCCAGTCAGTAGTCGCACTTGACTGGGGGTCGGGGGCTGCTGCATCTGTTTCCTTCTGTTTTGATTGATTTCCCCCAGTAGGCAGGCAGGGCATGGGGCGGGGAGGGAGGCCTGACCCTGTGTCGTGTTGTGCCAGGGGAGACGGTGGGGGGGGGGGGGGACGATCGTACAGTAGTTCATGTTTAATGATTTGCTTACTGCTGAACCCAGAGGAGAGGTCTCTCCTGTGGTCTCAGGGGGTGGCCCCCAAATGGAACAAGACTTTTGCTTTGGGAACATTTTCTTTTCTATGGGAAAAAACTTGCACTTCTATGGGAAATCCATAAATTAAATTAAATACCCATAAATAGACATGCGACATGGAGATTTCTTTTGGGTGAAATTTCTATTAATGATTCCATGATTTTTTTTAAGCAAATCAATGCCGGAAAAAGGTTTTACAAATAAAGGAAATCATTTAATTACAGGCGAAAATATCAATAATAAAATAATAAATTAATATTATTTGATTAGTAGTATTATTATTTTATTAATATTATTATATTATTCACATTAATGGGGCGAACGGCATCCACGCCAACAGATCAGTTCGAGAGTTTAATTTAATAATTTGTATTTATCTTCAATTTCTTTCACTTATAATAATTTAATTACCGTTGTTATTGGGCTTTAAATTAAATTTATATTTTAATATATAATTTTTCCCATATTTTCTGCAACTAAATTGAGTAGTAATGCTGCACATCGATGCCTCAGGAGTTCCCAGCCTGTGGAACTTTCCCAAAAACCACTACAAAATGATTACGATTTATTCATGATTTATTTATCGCAAAAGCAAACTGTATTCCATATTCAAAGTAATCTTTGATGCTTTCCTAGATAATGTTTATAACCTTTTTTTGTTTTTCAAAAACCCGGGGAGTACATTTAAAATATCCCTGAAACATCTTAAAATTATTGACAGTCTTTAGATGACTTATTCCTGTTTGCACTTTTTTTCCAGCAGCTTTTTATTGCAGGCCTTTGAAATAAATTCATACTTATGTATGTTCCCCCATTGCGTGTCTAAGATATTCCCTAAGATATTTTGCAATTGTGCTCGGGGGGACCGGAGACCTCCCACCTGTAAGTGCTGCCCTCATTCCAGCTTTTGCTGGTTCGCTGCCATCATCAAAGACCGTCCAATATCCGGTCAACTTCCGCAGTTGCGTACTCCCCCCCACTCCTCCTGCACATCTTGTAATCATCTTCAGGATCATTATTATCATCCTCATTGTCAACCTGCCTGCCATTACCAGTGGCCAGTGGCCAGGAGTGTCATCGAGTGTTTTTTTTTTTCGTTTTGCGCAAAGAATCGGAACGGAACATTTCCTCAAGTTGCGACCGCACAGTAGCTGCCAAATGTAGAGAAGAATGAATGTCTGCTACCGGATTTGGACTCTCGGATTGGGATTCGGGACTCGCCGTGAGTTCCCGGATTCCCAGAGGAACAAAGACCAAGGCGGTCCAAGGCGGTCCGGGGCGGTGGTGACACACACACAGAGGCGAGAACTTCCTGTTTCCCTTGCCGTGCAGCAGGTCGCTCCCGGGCAGCGTTGCCCTTTGGTCCCATTGTGTGGGCCCCTGCCTTGATAATTGGTTCGTAATGGCTAATTTATGAGGCCCAAAAAGCGAAGATATTTACGTGAGTGTGGGACAGTTGTCAAAGAGAGATGGCCATTGTCCGGGCCATGGTTATCAGTTGCACCTGATTCGGGGCCAACTCGAGACGATGTGAGTGACCTTTGACACTGCACCAAGGGAGCAGCAGCAACAGCAGCAACAGCAGCCGCAGAGCAGAGCAGAGAGCGGGGCAAAGCATCGTTTGAAGACCGATTGAAGACCAGTTGCAGCCGCGCAATTGTCCACAGTTGACAGCGGGCCATAAATTACAGCCCATAATGAATTGATCGCCACTTTCGATCCCCGCTTCGATGCTCGATGCCCGCTCCTCCTCCTTTTCCGTCTCTCTATCGCCCAACTGCGGTTCCACCTTTTTGGGAAAATTGGAAAAATGAATTAGTGATCAGCTCTCTCGGGGACAGCAGAGAGTCGTAAAAAATGCATGGCTGTTTGTGATAATGATAGACTTGGGCCATACCCTGCCTAAGGCAAATACCACAGAATTCAAGCATTTGTGAGTTCCGTTCTGGATGGTTTCTTAGCTGCAGAATATCTATATTTATATCTGAATATAGCCTTATCTATATACATATTTCTATAGCATCTTGCATTCCCCTGAAGCTCATCTTGTCACCCCTCTCCATGGGGATAGATATCCTCTGATTATAGGGTAATTTTTCCCCAAAACGATTTCTTTACACATTTTCTCTTCTTTCATAAAAATAAAAAAAAATAATGTAAGGTAGAAGCAGCAACCGTTGAGCGCATTTTTCCAGCCCCCCATCGCCCTGCCCCATCCATCGATCATCGTGCCACGGCGATCCAAAAAGAATTCTTACAATTTTTAATTCATTAATGCAAACGACGCAAGCGGCTAGAGAAAGAAAGAGAAAGGTAGAGGCAGGAGAAACATCAGAAGCTATGGGGGGTTATGCCCCCACCCCTATGCCATACCGCTGACCATTCAGCCCCGCGCCCCCCTCCCTCCACGCTTACACCGTGGACATGAAATGTCGGTAGTCGGTAGCCGGTAGGGAGTTTTCGATGTGTGTTTAATATCCGTTTTATTGCCATTGAATTAGTGGCCTTTGTCAGCATTTAGGGATCTCAATTTATATATACGAACATATAGACAGAGACAGACAGACCCCAGAGATAAAGAAAAAGTAAGAAAGACGAGAGAGAGAGACGAAGAAGGAGAGGCAGCAGCAACAACAACAGCTATAAGCGTGACTCTATAACGAGCACGGCTTCCTGGCTCCCCTCTCACTCTGTCTCTCTCTCTCTCTCTCTTCTGTCACTCACTCACTCTCCTGCCTTCCTGTTACGACCTCTGGCAGATGCAAAAGGTCAAACACACACACACGCGGCGGCGGACAAGCGAACGGACAGCAAACTAATCCCAAATGATGGCCGCTCTGCCCAGACTGACTGTCGTCGTCGTCGTCGTCCTCCTCGGCAATTATAGTTTTGCCCATAAAAAAAAAGTAGCAGCAGAAGCAGGGAACGGGGATCGGGCAGAGCCGAGAGGGGACCCCAGGGGCAGCAAAGTCAAGGTGGAACAAGTAGGCACCGCAGCGCAACGCACTCCTCACGACTATTGGATGCCCACTAGGCAAGCACTACGACCTTCTGGACTGTAATCACGGAACAAAATTCTCTAACTTATTTCTTTATGTTTAAGAAATAAATTTATTTAATATATGAAATATATTTAAATCAAATATTTTAATTATAATTTAATTATAATTAAATTATAATTCTATTTAATAAATTCTCAATTATTTTTTTCCAATGGCTGAGCAGCTCGATTCGTGTCGTATATACCCCGCTTTATTGCTTCTAGGGTAGTAAATCGTAGAGCAGAGAGAAGGGGAAGGACAACGGGGAAGAAAGCAAGACTCGATTCGTCGCGGGCGGCGCGCGACGTGCAAAAAACAAAACAAAATCGAGAACGAATAAAAAATATTGTGTGAGGGACGGGGCCGGGGCCGGGGCCAACAAACAGGAGGGAAGGAACATACCCAGGACTGCCTCTGACTCTAACTCCTCAAGCAGGACACACATGCGTGCCCAAAGTGATTTCCTAATGCAATTTTTTGTCGTCCCAAGCGGAAGTTATAAAAAATGAGAGTTGAAATTTTAGTGAAAAGAAGAGGAATGAGGATGGGGATGGGGAGGGGAGCAGTTGTTGAGAGCTCTTGCAGATGGGAAATAATTTGTATTAGTGATGGTTTATCAAATTGTCATAAATAAGCATTCCCATTCAATGGCTGATCCTTCATTTTCAACGAGTGCAAGTACATCCACAGCCCCCCCGCGCATTAAGTACATATACGAATCAAAAATTATGCCACCTCCCTTATGTGGGCAGAAATTTCAGCAATAAAATTCTGAAGCGAAGCTTGGATTTTTTTACCCATAAGCGCATTTAGAGATATTCATCGCATCCTTTCTGTGGCACTTCTATGTATGCTTTTAATCTCTGTTTGAGTATTCCCTATACCTACCTTTATGACAGTCCTACATCTGAATAGAGCCGTGTATGACGTGTATGTCCAAACACTCATCAATCAATCAATCAATCATTTCGTTGAATGAATCAACGCGAGTCCATCCCGCCTTTCTCCATCTGCATAAGAATATTGTTGGCTACCACCTAAGAGGAAGTGCAAATTACGTTCTAAAGATCAACTACCGCAATCGATCTGGCAAATTGAATTCCCTCACTTTCGTACAGACAAATAAAACAATCATCGACAGAGCCAACAGCAAAGACCCAAAAGATTCGAGTGGAGGATCTCTGTCTCAGGCGAGGGACTCGACGTTTCCAGATCATCGCTTTCAATTTGTATCAAATATCTTCAAAGGACTTCTGCTTCGACTTTGACGGAGTCTCGTCTCAGTCTTCGTCTCCGTCTCTTTTTCATTCTTCTATTTACATTCGGCGATGCATACAATGCATTGAAAAGGACGAAGGATGAGCGGGGCACTCACTCATACACCCATCGTTCGTACAATATTTATTTGATGATTACCCTGCCCTGCCCTGCTCTGCTCTGCCCCACTCTCATAACCGAATTTCTTTTCGTTTTCTGTTTCGCCTCTTAATATTTTTGTTTTGTGCTTCGTTTTTCCTTTGTATTTGTTCTTTGCGAGCAGATTTGCGAGTTTCTTCGGTAAATTGCATTCTGAACGCCAGAGCTGCGTTAAGTCAGAAGTCGATCAAGTGTGGGCATCGCATCGCACCGCATCGCATCGAGTCGCATATGCGTTAAATATATACATACATATATTTTCGCATACAGTACAGTGCGTTTCGCGACTGCAATTGTGTTGAGTCTGTACAGGGGAGAGTGCAGAGATCACTGGCTTCTGGTTGATGGGTTGATGAAATGTAATCGAAAGGCTATCAATATTGTGATACTCTAGTAATCGATTTAATATAAAATGCTAAGTTAACAAAATGAATATTGAATCTCACAGCTTAACCAAATTTTAAAAAGTTTTTGGTGGTTTTCAAGACAGAAAAAAAGTCCTCGAGCTTTTTTACCTATCGCATACCTAAAAGTCTGCCGTCTTCGTCTTCTATCGAATGATTAATAGAGTCTCAAGAGTCATCTGCTATGTATGTATCTGCTATGGTAGCAGCAAGCACACAAAACAGTGGTACAAGAAATTTGTGGCATATCGCCGACCGACATCGACGGATCGACCCCGTCCGCCCTTGAAAGTTTGTTTGTTTCTTGTGATTACAGGGCCACTTACCACATAAGCGCTCTACAGCCATGAAGCGCACTGTACTTGTGTTTCGTTTTTGTGCAGCAAGTGGAATCTTGTGCAAGTTCCTCCCCTCCCCACCCCACACCCCCCTAGTCACCTGCCATTGAGGTGGGGCTTATAACTTGTGGGGGTGGGGAGGGGTTTGGAAAAATGGAAAATAAAAATTCGTTTTGCAGCTTCTGTTTGGTCGATTTTCTTTTTCGTTTTTTTTTTTGTTTTTTCCGTATTGTTTCTACCGACAAAACATTCAAGTGGAAATCCTTTATTGAGTGGAAAACACATGCGAGTATTTTCTATTTCCATTCCTTTTGCTCCTGTGCATCTCCACTTTTAGAATTCAAAATTTTATTTTTGTTTGTTGCATTTTGCATGCAAAATTTGTTTTCAGTAGATGGCCCATTGTTCCCGCCACTCATTGTCCACTGTCACACACATACACACACACACACACACACACAACCTTTAGAGACACAGGACGAACAGAGCAGAGCAGAGCAGACCAGACCAGACCAGAGGACTAGGACTAGGACTAGAGGCAAGGGAAAGAGACAGAGACAGAGAGACAAAGATACAGATAGAGACAGAACTCACTCACTCACACTCAATCGCTTCTCGCTTTTGTTTCGCTTTCCTTTCAATTGCATTTCGCCAAAGCAAAGCAAATTTGCATGCACACAAACCACCCCCCACCACTACCTACCCTGTACTATTATATCCTGTACATTCTGTAGAGCCCCCTGTGTGCATATGTTGCGGTTCACATTCGCCCATTGTCCATCCAATCGTCATCACCATCGCCCATCAGTATTGCAAATTGCAATCATCTTCATTATCAGGCAGCAGCCATCAGCAGCCATCATCTCTCCCTTTCCATATTCCCTCCCTCTGCTTTCTCTTGATTTCCCTTGAATTATAGGGCTTATTAGTGTCCCTAATTTGTCAGTCGAAATTCGAAATTTTGGATGCTTCATAGAGAAGATATATGTATGTAGCCGCCACAAAATAATGTTGGGAAGCAAGTATGTATTTTTAAACAGTTTTCGTTTATATACTTTTGGGGGTCGGTCTTGTGCATTTTTGTACAGTTCTAGAATGCAAATTTCGCTTTGAATATTTAAATTCATGTTCTGATAATGTTTTTATTGTGTGATTTTGGGCTGTCATTTGTATCAAATATTGAGATTTTAATAGAGAAACTATAGACATGAGATACAAGATGTTTTTAGACACTTTTGAAGAATTGAAATTTTGCATTTATGGAATATATTGTATTCAAAATAAATGGCTTACTTAATTTATAATTAGAAAAATAATTTTTCAAATGTTACAGAACATATGCAAATGACTGATTTTCTGTATCTAAAAGTTTCCACTAAATTTGTAGGCTTAAATTTGGGATATTATTACATGAATTATAGTTTATAGAATTTTTAGATATATAATTTTTGCACTGTTTGGTATTCTTTTGATTCGTTATTTCTTATGGAGGTCCCATACAGTGTTTTATATTTTATGCCCAAAAAATTGAGGGCAAAGGAACTGTGGAATACTTTTTGGGAGACCAACATTTTGATCTAATTGAAAGATATTATTAAAACAGGATTTTTCTTAATAAGTATATATTGCTAGCAGGAAAACTTATTTATTGAATAAACTTGAAATTCCCATACAAAAAACCGCATTACATGTTTCTTTCCACAGCAAAAAAAAAACCCTTTATACCCACTGAAAAGGCACAAAAATATGCATGAATATTCAGTCATTGTACAGATGCAGAATATCCAGAGCTCACTATTTGTACATAAGTACATTAAATATTCATATAAAAATACATATGTATGTACATTCATACGCATGAACGTACATATATTTTCCATTTATACATTATAATTATATTGTAGCCATAGAAACAATAGAGAAACGCACCAGACATTTATTTTTATTCCGCTAAAAGTGGAAATGAAAATGTGCTGCAAAAAAAAAAGAACGAAATGAAACGAAACGAAAGGAAAGGACACACACATCAATCAGCCTGATTAATTACAAGTAATTAAAGTTTAATTAAGAGAAGCAGCAGCACCCCCCCCCCCCCTCCCCACTGCTTTCAAGGTTGCATGTGTGTGTGTGTGTGCGCGTACGTGTACGTGTGTGTAATCGAAATAAATGCAAATATTTATTTGCCATTTAAATGGTAGAAAATCCCCACAAAAGTCACAAATAGAAACAGCAGCAGCAACAGCAGCAGAAAGAAGCGTTGCGTCAGGGCAGGGACAGGGACAGGGGCAGTGTGGCATCAAAATGGTGGCGAAAAGTAGTGCTGTTGCTGCTGTTGCAGCAATTCCTGTTTGTCTGTTTAATTAAAGCAATATGTGGCCTCCAGGAATGTTGGGTTAATTGACTCATCACTTATACGACAAACGGAGCACAAACAAACAGGACACACCGACCGACAGCCACGACGCGTCGGACGGACATGCTCGTGTGGAGCGGAGCGGTACCCACTCAGCCCCCACAGCAACAGCAGCAGCAGAAGCAGTACAAAAGAGCGAAAGAGAAAGCGCTACCATTCAACGCAACCCAAAATGGGGAGCCACAGCGCCAGAACAGAGCAGCGCGGCCAGCGTCAGCAGCTTGCTCGGTTGTGGGGGGGTTGTGTGGGCGTGGCCATAACGCCTTGGACCCTGAAACATCTTTTAGGCGAACGGTTTGCCGGTTTGGGGGCTTCAACCAATGGCAGCTGTGGATTCTGATTCATGTGAAACGCCCACACGAATAGTGGTTACAGTCTCGCGGCGCCAACAGGCGACATCTGGCGGCTGTCTGCCGAAGTTGTGGAATCAAAATAGAGGCAAATAGTGGGTTTTCGGTGTGAACATAAATATGTTGTTGACATGTAGAAAATGCGTAGTTATCATGTAGAGCAATTTACTTTTTTCTTCCCCTTTTTGCTATTTTATCGCTATTATATCAACAATCCCATGAAAAAGAGTCCTTAAAATTAGTCAATCCTGTAGAAAATTGGTTCATCAATCGGGTAAAATTATGTGTTCAGTTCTGAGAGTCCTAGCTGGCTATTAATATTAAATCGAATATCAAAAACGATCAATATGATTTCCGATCAAGAACAGTGAACGATTAACCCACTATCGACCAGTGGGGTGTCTAAATACAGACGCGTATATAATGAAACTTGAACAATTTTAGCGCAGTTCAGGCGAAAGATTTCGTGGTAATATTTTGTTCTAATCAAAGAGTTAGGATGGATCAACTAGCAGAATATACAACCATTATTTTTTTAAGCGGTTTAGCTCAAGTTGTTCTTCTGTTTTAAAAGAGGTTTTGTAGTGTTGGCTTAAGTGTGTTAACGTGAAGTTAGCCAGGTGCTCATGCTCTGCTCGCTTCGGTCGCTACGTCCCAGGCATGCGCCCTGTTCTCCCATTATTACATTGGCAAATAAATATGTCGGGCTATCAGCAGCAGATGGGAAATGCTACCCGTGCAAACACCGGCGACCGCAAAGAACAGCATGGACATGGACAGAAACAGACTTAAAATACAAAAAACAAAAGCACTTGCATGAATTTATACCACGTAGGATTGCCAGCTCTAGTTGTGGCAGAGAAGGAAAAATCAAAATTGTTGATTTATAACTTTAAATTAATAATAAAATGCTGAAGTGGATCGTTTCGGAAAAATGGTGTTTGAACGATGGTTTCAAATAAAACGCCAATAGTTTCCATTATCGCAAAAAAGTACCGATATCTTTGTGAAAGCTACCCTGTGCATCGATAGACTCAAAAGTCTAAACAAAAATAGTTTTAAACAGACATGCGTTATATTTTCTGGACCGTTTTTCCTGTTGTGCATACACTTTGTTTTCTCAGCAATTTTGAAAGCTTTGTTGGGAAATTTTGCTATACAAAAAATTCATATCAGGGAGTTCTTTGATTGCTTGATCGCAGCATTTTTAATTCATCAATCGGACTAAATTCGTTGTTTACTTAAATCGACTATCAAAATTGATTAAAATATTTTTCATCGGTATATTTACAGTATGCTTGTATATAATAGTATATTTAATCACTTAAATAAATAATCAATCAAATCAAAGATTGTTATAATGGTATATTTAAATACTTTTTAAAATAAAGGATGTGACCGCAAACACCGAAATTTTGGAGTATCAACAATGAATCTAAAAAACGTACTTTAGATACATTTAATTTTAAGCAACATTCTGTATACCTTGGGAAAATGGATATTATCGAATAGAGGTAATGTTTGTAATCTCAGGCTCCAATTAGTGCAGAAACTACTTAGTCTCTGTTTCAATTTTATTAAAAAAATTTTGCAGCTTATGCGTACCAATAATGGGTATCGGAACCTGGATAAATGTATATACAGAAAACAAATCATATGCATGAATAGGTAAAAAAACATGTCAGCATAGGATAAATTCAATAAGCAGTTGGGTATAACATATTTACCATTTTTTAAGAGAAATATAATGAAACTATTACTTTTCAAAATGACCGCCAAACTTATTTAGCGCACAAAAATATCGATATTCATCGGAAGAACATATGTGGTGGATTTCCAAATGTTCTCTCCTTTTCGTGGTGAAGAGAGGAAATTTCGTGGTAAAGAGAGAAAATTTCGTGGTGAGTTCCCCTCTTTTTCGTGGTGTGACCAGCATGCATCTAACGGGAACGCGTCTAAATTAAAGCAGAATCTTCTTCATCGTGTGAATTAATATGACTTTAAAAATTATCAATGGATATTTTTGTGGTACTTGGAACTGACTTGTGAAGAAAAATATTCGGCAATTTTGTTTTTTCATGGTCGCGGGAACATTTTTGTTGACTTTGCCAGAAAACCACCCCAATTTTTTAGAGCAAAATTCGAACGATTTGTTGGTGCTTGGTTATGCTGCAAAAGTAACGGCTGGTACGCGTTTTCAACTTTCAACCAATCACAAACGTTCGAAATTTGCTGTAGATACATTTGATTCGTATGGGAAAATTATCGGCAACATGGGGAACTTTTATAGCCTTTTATAGAAACTTGTTACCACGATTTGAGAGCGAAAAATGTCGGGAGTTTGGCGGTCATTTTGAAAATTACTTGAATTTATTCTAAAAAATATATTGGAACTTGATTAACTATACTTTTATATACCGATATACCGTAATTATACTTTGAACTCGATTTCGACGTCAAAATATCCCGTAAAGTATATAATATACCGTAAACGGTACAACGAATCCTAAAATTAAACAAATATAATGGATTTATCGATAAGTAGAAGTTAACCCACTTAACGCCCTACTATTTAAACAGACGAACAACTTAAGTTACCCTTTGTTCGAAAATGGGTTAACGTTCTATTTTGTTGAACGAAATTGTATTCCTCGATTTTGATCGGTTTAATAATGCTAGCTAGGTTGCCCACTTAGCCCTAAGCAAATAATTTTATTCCATAAATTTTGTACATGATTAATTAGTTTTTAGAAGGCCTTTTCATTGAATTATTTACATAATAGGGTTCAAACAAAAACGTCCTAGGCACTAATATCCTTTCTCCCAAGGGTAGCAGATTGTTGCTCATTTCGTGTTAAAGTTGCAGAACAATGCTGCTAATTCATTTCCCATGTTGCTGACATTTTAAATGTATCTACAGCAAATTTCGAACGTTTGTGATTGGTTGAAAACGCGTAGCAGCCGTTACTTTTGTAGCATAACCAGACCCAACCAATGAAAAATGATGGAAATCTTTGTACAGTTTCAGTATATAATGGTAAAAGGGAATAATTTTCATTTCATACCCAAGCCAATTAATTGAGGGAGACAACAGTCGAAAATTGGCTCTAGATTCGGAGAATTTCATCCATCCATGGACTGATCCTGACTTATTTATTTACTATGTTACTATTTCCTATTATTATTTTACTGTTAGTTTATTTTTACTATTATTTTAAGCTACTGGCTTAAGATTTACACTGACGAGCAAAACTGTAACACTAATTCATTACTCTCACTTCAACGGTCTGTATCTTGTCTTCTAAATTATGCATGCTAAAGATCTTAGTCTTGTTTTGTTGGTGAATCATTTTACTATGTTTTTGGAAAATTTGAAGCCATTTGATACGCCGGAAGAAATATGCCAAATCAAAATGTAAAAAAAGTCAAATGTTACAGTTTTGCACTCCGCCTATATTTTAACAAATATTTTTATTAATAATTTTTGAATAATGTTTCCACAGCCCTTTTAATTTTTTCAGTCCTTCCATTCTATTTGGCATTTTTTGGGTGTACCGTTGCACCATTTAAGGGGGAATAGCTTACCCTACATCCTTTTCTTCTGCCACAACTCCACATTCCACCTGGAGGGACCGCATATTTCACCAGCTTCGATTTTACATGGCTCTATACTTTTTTAAATAATATTCATATTGGGATATTGTGGTGGATACTTCAGGGACTGACATTTTTCCCTTGACATCAAATGTTTGACCAATAAGGACGTATGTTTTGGGTAATTTTCTTGCTGAAAAATTCATTTTTCACCAGCAAGACCCATATCCTTGCAGATTCTGTTGCAGAATGCTTAAATATTGTTATTATCACACTATTCCATCAATAAACACCAAGGGATCAGCTCCATTTTTATGAAAACACCCCCAAACCATAACTGAACCGCCACCGTACTTGACGGTGACTTTAATTTGGTTTGGTGACTGGAGAATAGATTGTGGGATAATTTTATATGGTTCAGATTAAACAAAATTAATCGTTTTGAGTCAGACGCTCCTGCTATTAGACTAGACATCCCACTATCCAGTTCCCAAGTACTGTGCGGAAAACCGTCAAGTACGGTGGCGGTTCAGTTATGGTTTGGGGGTGTTTTCATAAAAATGGAGCTGATCCCTTGGTGTTTATTGATGGAATAGTGTGATAATAACAATATTTAAGCATTCTGCAACAGAATCTGCAAGGATATGGGTCTTGCTGGTGAAAAATGAATTTTTCAGCAAGAAAATTACCCAAAACATACGTCCTTATTGGTCAAAAATTTGATGTCAAGGGAAAAATGTCAGTCCCTGAAGTATCCACCACAATATCCCAATATGAATATTATTTAAAAAAGTATAGAGCCATGTAAAATCGAAGCTGGTGAAATATGCGGTCCCTCCAGGTGGAATGTGGAGTTGTGGCAGAAGAAAAGGATGTAGGGTAAGCTATTCCCCCTTAAATGGTGCAACGGTACACCCAAAAAATGCCAAAAAGACTGAAAAAATTAAAAGGGCTGTGGAAACATTATTCAAAAATTATTAATAAAAATATTTGTTTAAAATATAGGCGGAGTGCAAAACTGTAACATTTGACTTTTTTTTACATTTTGATTTGGCATATTTCTTCCGGCGTATCAAATGGCTTCAAATTTTCCAAAAACATGGTAAAATGATTCACCAACAAAACAAGACTACGATCTTTAGCATGCATAATATAGAAGACAAGATGCAGACCGTTGAAGTAGAGTAATGAATTAGTGTTACAGTTTTGCTCGTCAGTGTACATGTATTTGATATACAATAATAAATATTTTCTTTTTGTACCCAAAAAATACTATTCGACATAAGATCCGTTAAAAAAGTAACGGGTTTCCTTACGCGTTTTCAACTTTCAACCAATTAAATCGTTCAAAATTTGCTCTAAAAAATTGGGGTGGTTTTCCAAAAATGTTCCCGTAAGATACATTTAATTCATATGGAAAAATTTCGGCAACATGGGAAATGAGCTAGCAGCATTGTTCTGCAACTGCTGCAGGATGCGCAACAAAGCTGCTACCCTTGGGAGAAAGTATATTATAGAATTAAGATATTGTTTGTAATTTCAGGCTTCAATTAATGCAGAAACTAATCAGTCTTTGTTTTAAGGATATGAACGAAATTTCGAAGCATTTGGGCACCAATAATAGGTATCGGGACCAAGATAAATATAGATATATGACACCAATTTTATGCATTAATGGTTAAATAACATGTCAATCTAATACAAATTCATTATTAATATTTCATAAAAGCTTGGAACAACAAATTTTACATTACTTAAAGGAAATAGGGTATAAAAATGCCCATACGCATGCAGAAACTTGGTTGACCAGCAACAATGACGTCACATTCCGGTACACACTTTCGTTTAATGCTTTGGCCGCTTTTGTTTGACTCTTGTTATGCAAGCAATCTACTAAACAGGATTTCTAAAAACTAGCCAATCTTGTACAAATTTGATTGAGGAATTGGATAAAATTGTTTTTGTTAGGTCTGAATGGGCTAACTAGCGAGTAATATTAAACCGAAATCAAAATCATGGAATACGATTTCAATTAATAATATGGAACGTTATCCCATTGTCGACCCGGGGGGTATTTAGTATTTCCACGAAATGCATGTAACTTTAACACATTTTACGCATTACAGGTCAAAAATTTCGGTGGTAATTTTTGTTTTGTAAGTAAAGAGGAGGAAGGAGCTACAAGGATCCTTCACAAACAGTATTATTTTCCGCGGTTTAACAAGAGCTGCTCAACTTTTTAAATAGAGAAGTGTTCAGTGGGTTAAGTCACTTTTGATCGCCGGTTGGCCCTGGTTTTTCTGCCCTGGCTCCTATTTGTATTGCTAGAAGATTGGCTGGGTCACACTGCGTTTCACTTTTTTGACCACCCTGTTTAGGTCACACACCTTGCATATTTTTATAGTTTGTTTAGTATATTTCATATATTTTTAGTATTTTTCAGTATTTTAGGACGCGTTATGGGCCTAACCCTCTTGTCCTAATCCACCAAAGTAGAAAATGAGTAGAAATGCTATTTAGAGCCATGTCCCAGGCCACATCGAATACTAATTCGTAAAGAGCATTGAATTCCTAATGGTTTGGCATCCCAATCTCAATTTTTTCAAAAATGTCCAAAAAAAGGCATGTCAAAAAGTGGATAACGGCAGTTTGAAAATGAGCACTTATAATTAGCAACTCTTTCAGGAAATTGATTAATAACAAGTAAAAAATATATTTTCAACGCTGAAAAGGTTAGCTTGCTAGTAATATTAAACCGAATATCAAAATCGAGGAATATCATGCATCACAGCTTGCCGTGTCCGTCAGTATATTTACGGTATATTATGCAAAAGAGACGGTATATTTTTGAGGATCAGAAGGTATATTTCGTCGATTCGTCAGCGGCCACACTGAAACGGTCGCAAGCCAAAACCAAACAAGTACTTTTTAGGATTTGGTTGATTTTGTTTGAAATTTATTATGTAAAGAATACAATGAAAAGGAGCTCGGAAAACTATCCAATATAGTACAAAATTCATTGATGAATCGGATAAAATTACTTCTTTAGGGCTGGGAGGGCTAACTAGGTAGTATTGTTAAACCGAACATTAAAATCGAGCAATACCAACGCATCTTGTCTCGCCAGTCAGTATATTTACGGTATATTATGCAAAAGAGATGGTATATTTGCGGTATATCTTTGAGGGTCAGAAGGTATATTTCGTCGATTCATCAGCGGTCACACAAGCCAAAACCAAACAAAGTTCGAGTCGCGGAAGACCGTTGTGTGTGCTCTGGAATTATTTTTGGTAATTTTTTCGTTGCGCCCGGTTGTGTCTCTGCCGTACGTGTGTGTGTGTAAGCAGCAGCAAACCAGAGTGCCGGGTACCGAGCGAGAGAGTCCGACTGACTGTCGCCGCGGCCGTGTTCATAGAAATGTTGGCATAGAAAAGTTTCCTATTTACTTGGCTTTTTAAATTTTCCTTCCTTTTTTTCCTGTGGCTATTTGTGCTCTTCCGTTCCCTCTCTGTGTGTGTGTGTGTAGGTGTGTCTATCAATACATTTGGATGTGTGTGCGAATTGTTTAGAATGGACGGTCGAAAAAGAGACATACCAACAATTGGCTGCTAAATCGCAAAACCAAACAAAAGATGCTTTTTTTTTCTTCTAAAATTTGTACTTCGTGCCGCGCCCAAAATAGTTGAATTGAAACAAATACAAATTGTCAAAAGAAAATAGTTATGCTGAATTAACGCGAAACATATGATGACAACAAGAAAGGAAAAGAGGCAACATACACACATAGGACGCCAATGAAAGCAGCGAAAGGAAAAAGCAACAGCAACAGCAAAAACAACTTTTGAAATAAAAACGAAATTAATTAAAGTTTGGCTGTACGAAAAAAGAGCTCAACTCGAGAGAGTCCCGCTCAGAGGCAGGCAGCAGGCAGCAGCAAGCAGCTTGTTGAAAATTATTCTGCTGTTTTTCATCACTTTTTGTTACATTTTGTTGTTTTTGTATGTATTGCATTATGTACCATACCGCACCGTACAACGAAGCCAAAACTTCGTAATCGAGTTTTGAGTTCGTTTCGGCGCTTGGTTCTCGCTTCGTTCGCTCCTCTGGCCTGGCCTGGCTCTCTCTCTCGCTCTTTCTCTCTTGCCGCTTACCTGGTCTGGTAAGCGGTGCGGTGGTTGAGTCAAAATTGGAGTCAGAGTCGAAGTCGGAGTTTTGAGCACAATACAGTTGTTGTTGCTGTTGCTGTTGCTATTGCGATTGCTGCTAGACCCTAGAGAAAATCAACTTTTCTTTACGTTTTTCCAAAGGTAAGTTTTCCATAAATGCCAGATTGGCTAACGTACAATTTGAATGAATACAAAAAAAAAAAAACAAAAAAAAACCAACCAAGTTGAGTGAGACTTGCAATTGAGCTCAAACACACACAAAACAGGTTTTGCTAGCTAGAAAGAGATGTTGAATGGTAGAAGAGCAGGCAGAGGAGGAGAATAATACAAAAAGGCAGACAATGAGCGCGAATTAAAGTTGTACACTGGTATTGGTGTGTGTGTGTGTCAGCGAGAGAGTGTGTGTGTGTGCGAGCGTTCACTAAGGTGGGGCAGATGCAGATGCTGACATCAATGTTTCCATCATCATCATCATCGTCATAGTCATAGTCATGATCATTCACCACGCAGACAGCAAAGATACATATGTATCTGTCTCTCTATCTCTCTCTTTCTGTGGCTCTCTATCTTTTCAGATATATGTACATATGTATATTCCATGTATCAATTATATGAGATTAAATCTAAAAAAATAATTTAAACTAAAATTATCCAAACCGATTTCTCTCTCGAGTTCTTTTGTGCGTGCTTCTGTGGCAACGCCGCCGCCCATGCGGTCATCGCTGGCAGACGTCATCATTGTTAATACTGCGCACCCGCTACGCCCCAGCAGAGACGTCGACGTCAGCATCGCAGTTGACAGCCAAATACCTCCGCCCCAATCCGACCTAAAAATTACCCTACCAGTTGCCAGTTGCCAGTTGGATGGTTGGGTTAATGAATGCCCTTGCCGCTTGCCCCCCAGCGAGGTGTGGTGTGGGAGAGCTGTGTGTTCAGAGCAAAAGAGTGAGAGAGTTAGAAAGAGAGACACAGCCAAAATGATCTTGAGAAATATTCTGCAGCTTCTGCTTAGCTTAGGCATAAAAGCCCTCTCCCAAGAGTGTGAGAGAGAGAGTGAACACTCCACTCATAGACACACACACACACACACACACACACAAAGGAAAGCGTCGAGAGACAGATAGAAGAGCTCAAGCTTGCATTAGACGCGCTCAAAATATTTATTGAAGTACGGTGAGGATCACCTAAATGATGACTGTAAGCCCCTGTGAGTATTAAGCACCTTGAGGGGTTTTGTCTCAGCCTTATTTTCAAAGGCTTCACTCCCTACTGCCCTGAAAGAGTGATTCACCTGAATAGTAGGTTGGGATTCTGTGCCAATCCCCGAAAGGAATTTTATTTTAATGTTTTGGTTTCCGCTTTCGTCCTATGGCTATGGATGTTCATCTCCTGCCTCCTCTTATTTAAATATCTATTTACAATCTATATTATATTTGATTTTTGATATAAAATATTTGTTGTATTTGTTGTAGCTTTATTTTCAATTGAAGGCAGGTGTTACATATCTATTGAGGTTGCACTGTATGCCAAGAAACGTCTCGCTGATAGGCAATCGCAGTGGGCCATGCCGAAGGTTGTCAAGTGCAATCATATTAGAGGACCCTGATGAAGTCATAGTATTAAATATATTTATATGAATAATTCGGAAATATTTAATTGGCTTGATTCTTTGACTCCTGGGTGCCTGTCTCCCTGATATAGCCTGTACGTGTATATACAAATTATCAATTGATGCCTCGCACCCCACCTCCCATTCCATCCCATCTAACCCCCGCATTTTTATGGATCATTTTCAGCGAGGACAAGCTACAATTGAAAGCGATAAAAAAAGAACTTGGAATTCAAGTACGGAGGCCACACCGAATTGAAGTTCAATCCAGTGTCCCCTCCATCGCCCTCCCCCCGTATATAACCTAATTTACAATATGGCAAACAATGGAGAATGTCGAGCATAATTAAAACAGTTCATTATTCAAGCAGCTGACCCGTCAGCAGGGGGGTGCGAAGTGTTTTGGTGGGCCTGAATCACTCGGGGGGACGGACACACACACCGCCGCTTTGGTCATGGCTCGCCAGTTTAACCACCTACCCCCCACCCAACCACCATCCCATCAGTATTCAGAATTCTCTAACTCTTTTTGCCCTTTTCGGTCGGAATAAAGAGTAAAGAGTAAATGCAATTTTCTATCGATAAATCATCAAAAGAGATTTGATATTAAATTGTACAGACAGAAGAGTACATACAAATGTAAATATTTACATATGTATGTATGTATGTTACATTTGATTGATGGCACGATCTCTTTACCTTGTGGAAAACACACTTAAATTGCTCGTGGAAACGATTTATTTATCGACCGACCCATCAGTTCCGAACAGTTATGAAATCAGTTATGGAATCGCGTACATTATGTACATATGTATATTGCGGTTCCTGTTCCCTTACTGGGGTATGGTGGTATGTCTTGTCCTTTTTGAGTTTTGTGCCTCTCCGAACATAACAAAATGATATCATCGATATCTTTTGCGCTCCGTTCCCCTCCCCTCCCCTCCCCTCCCTCCTCTTTCTCTTATTTGATGAGATTTATGTTGATATTTTTGTGCAATTGCCGGGCGAGCATTTGTTATAATTCAAATGGAACACCCAAAAAAATATTCAAAAATAACAACAACAAAAACAAAACTCAAAAGATTAAAAATAAACAAAAAATTTGGGTATTCCAATTGAGTAAATATATATGTATGTATGTGTTTGATATATGTACACATATGTAAATATATATGCTGCTATGTATAGGTGTGCGTGCGTGGATATTTGTATGTTGATATCTCGCGGACTGTATCTGTTCCACGAAGCTTTTGCCATTTGGATTTTTTTTGGATTTCGTTTGGTATGCTCTGGGGGCACATTTTTAGATGCTCCACCGCCCGCCCCCGTGTCTTTCATCTCATGCTTTTCAGACCCCCGCGACTCACCTCCTCGCAACAGTCTCAAACACTCTCCAGCACGGTTCTGTTGACTTTGCCAAACAGCTGGCGATTGCGTCATTTCTCGCTTGCGTTCGCCGTTCAGCGTTCGGCGTTGTCTTTGCTCTCTGCTTTTCTTGGTTCCACTTTTAATCCAATTCCCAAAGCGGAACAGCAATAACAATCCTTTGTGTGGCTCGGCTCTCCACGCTCCACTCGTGTCTGATGTCATTTGCCTTTTGGGCTGATGTTGCATGTCCCACCGAAATCCTTTATGAGCAGCAGAAAATCAATAAGTGCCACGCACCCCTTCCCCCCGCCCACATACACACACAAAGCACATTTGTGTGGTGCGCGTTGTCGGCGGTGGCAATACATGGCCAGAGACCCCAAGGCCCAGCGACCAGCATGACAGCATGAAAGCATGGAGCATGGAGCATGGAGCAGGCAGCAGTCCGCCGGCCGACTCGTACTCGCGCATCGTACAGTAAACAATCCTCGGGCCGGCCTGCAAATGATGAGGTCATCATCAAGCATCGTTGCCAGTTCGGTTTTCGTTATTCGGTTGGTTCTTTAATGGTTTGCCCTGCCCTGCCCTGCCCGCTCGCTCACTCGCTTGCCAGCTCGCTCGTTGGCTCAGTGGCTTGTTTCGTGCAAATACCCTGGAATGGAATCCGCTATATGTATGTATAGTTTCACGTCCGCCAAAGTTTGTTTGCGGTTTGTTTTTGGGGGGCCGCCACTTCCTTTAGCGATCTGCTCTGATTGGCTGTTGGCGCCGCTCGACCAGAAATCAAAGTAGAAATTTATGGAAGCTAATTTGTAAATATTTAATTGTAGAATCGAAACGGAAAACAACATTCCAAGGGACAAGTGGGAGTGCGAAAGATTGCGCGAAAATCCACGCAGCGGGACTATCGCTGATTCGATAGGAAGAATGAAGCTTGAAGCAATGATAAATGATTAACAATTTTCTTACTGTATGTCCCACTTATTGTTCATTTATTAAGTAACTTTCGCCAGGTAATTACATTACAAATAGATTTATTACCCAATACGCTAATACGACAATCTATTTGGTAATTATTAATTAATTAATTAATTGTCAATCACTTCCAGCCGCTTGCTGACTGACCCAATTCCATTCATAATACCCACATAATACCCACACAGCTATCCCACATTTACCATTACTCGAAGATAAATGCATACATACATATGTATGTACATAGTATGTACATAGATATTTACAATGTACATTTATCCAATGGAATTATCGTTAGTTCGGCGACATTAGATGTTAGGAAATGATGAAGGCTCCAGTTCCATATGAACACGAAACTCCACAGAGATCGCACATTCACTCCATGCCGCACATTCCCCGCGTCTCTCACTCTCTGCCACACAGTGATGCAGTCAGTTTGTGCAACAGTGGGGCAGGGCAGGTCTAGCAGCAGGGAGACTCCATGCCGGTTCGCGGTTTTTGCGGTTAGATTGTTTTTGTTTTCTATTTGTTTTTTCTTCCGGAGGCTACTGGGGGTGGGGTGGGGTGGGGTGGTGTGGGGTGCTCCTAGTACCGTTTCTCTGTCAACGCCAGCGCCGACTGCGACGCCACTCGAGTGCATTGCACTTTTGAGTGTTTTTTGGTAGCTTGCCGCGGGGTTTAGGAGGGCAAAACAGAACCCCATGTGGCATGTGGCATGTGGCACAGGTGCACACACACACACGATACAGACTGTGTCTCCGAATCTGCCGCCCATTGCAATTTGCATTCCCAGCAGCGCCCCTCCCCTCCCTTATTTAGTTGGCTCTTCGTCTGGGCCATGAATGCCCAGCGGCCAAGGGAGAGGACGGGTGTATGAGGTGTATGGGTTACTAAGGGCCCTCTTGGCATATGGGTTAAATGTATGCAACTACATATGTTGCTTGCCACACGCAGCATAGGCACACAGCACCACCATGTGGCTACAGTGGAGGAGGCTACGAGCGAAAATCTGTGCGGGCATTCTTCGTTGATTCATTAGGGACTCTCCCAGATACATATAGGTACGATATCCAATATATACATTTTTACCATGGTCATTGGTCATTGTTTTCATTTTGATAGCAACATGGAGAAATCAACGATTATTATTTATATTAAATTAAAATGTAAAATGGTTTCCAACAAGAACCGCTTCTACATTCCTCATATGTAGCTCTCGTGCGTATAATGGAGACAACTGAAAAGAATGAAGAATAAACAATGAAAGAGAGAGGCAATCAGACTTGTGGCGGGGGGGGCAAGGCATGGGCAAGGCATATGCCAATACTTGCCAATTATTGTCTCAATGGGTGTGTCCGCTAACAATTACGAGTAGGTAAATTGTACATACATATATGTACATATGCATGCATGCCACAGGCCACAAGAAAGAGATGAGTGTGCGTGTGTGTGTGTGTGTGTGTGTGTGCTCTTAAGCTTGAGTCACTCTCCCGCGCTCGATTGTTGCTCTCCTACTGTCTGCAGTGCCGTATAACAGAGGGAGCAAAACTTACGGCAGGGAGGCAAGGAAAGAATTTAGAGATCCAATCCATAGTCAAAGATTTACAGATTTAATTTGATTTCTTGCATAAAATGAAAGGATTGCATAACTCATATAAATACACATACATATGTACACATACATATATGTATGTATATGTGCACGTACATATGTACTTATGTTTGTGCACTATCTTATATTAATCTGTTCACTGCTCGATTGGTTTGATTCATTTTCTTGTTTTTCTAGTGGCTAATTTAAGTCTTTAATCAACACTCGATTATGTATGTACATATGTTGAATAAGATATTAATTTGATTTCCATGCATGTCCATTATGCCATCCCAGTATCCAATTAATTAATTAATTAATAACTCTTAAGCAAGTCGCTCAGATGGGATTTAATTTGATTTGCGCACATAAATCCCCTGTGGAATGAAATGGAATGGAATGGAATGCTCGTACCTTGTGGGAAAGGTAAAGGAATACTGGCATTGAACCCATTTCCCTCTTTCGCACTCACTCACTCACTCACTCGCTTTCTGCGGCACTTCTTCAGTCTTCTTTGGCTACTAGTCCGTCCGTTAGTCTTGGTCGCCAGCTGTGTGTGGCAGGCAGAGTGTCAGAGTTTTTCCTATTTGCGGCGCCATTCCATAAATTGCATTGCATTATATTGCAGGGAGCAGGGAGATGAGAGCTGAGAGCGTCCCCTCGTTGCCGCCGCAAAAAGAGGAGCATTGAACTTCTCGCATGTGGTCCGGAAACCCGACAGAAACTCCCAACCACTATGCGCTCCGCTTGCTCGTTGTACGCCTCTATTCTTGCTATCTCTCTCTCTCTCTCTCTCTGTCTGTCTAAGCAAAAAGCTTTGCGCTCCGCTTTGGTCACTTCCTTAGACTTTCTCTCTGCCGCTTCCTCGCCTAGCTTCCTCTGCTGGAACAGCTTGACTGAAAATTGTTTCCGAAAAGTGTTTTTTTTGTTGTTGTTGGTTGTTAGTGGGTTAAACACATTGAAATCCCGATCTTTGGGGCTTCGCAATTCATTTATTGGCTTAACAAGATCAAGGCTTTCATACATACATACATACATATGTATATGTACATATGTAAGTCGCGTGGCCTGCCATTTAATGATCGCTTCCTTCCGCCTTCGAAAGCTTTTTCCACTGTGTCGAGTGACACGAATGGCTTTCTCATACATACAAACAGAAATAGTCACATAGCTATTGTCCCTTTTATCACTTTTGCTTACTTGAATCAAAATTCAGTCAGTCAGTCAGTCAGTCATTCAACCAGGCTAATCCATTCACTGTCCGATGGCCAGGGAAAAACAAAGAGCACAAAAGGTTCCCATTGAATTGGGGTGGATTTTGGATCGAATCAGACTCCTGTATACTATATACTACTCCTTATACATACATACATTAATGGGTAAATATAAACACACACACACACACCCCATGCCACCACCATGGTGATGCAGGAGGGGGTTGGGTTGGGTGTGCCTAATGCGTGTGTGTCCCTCTTGCTACATTGTGTGGCATACGATTGGTATCCCAGTCGCGTGTCAAATAACGGAGTGCCGCTTATGCTGCTGCTGCTGCTGCATCTGCTGCTGCTGCTGAGGGTTGGAGCTGAAGCTGTGCAGCGGGAGAGTGGGAAGGAGGGGGGAATTGAATATCATTTGATTCATGGACGTTAACTATTTATTTGCTACCTAAACACATACATACTTCCTTTTGTGGCACTTACTGAGTATTTGCTTTGGCTTCTTCCTCCACACCACGGATAATGAAGAATTTTCCAGTAATAAAATCATATAAATATATATGTATGTATGTATATGCCACACGTATATGTATATGCGTGTGTGTAGTTTTAATTGCAACCAAAAATCAACATTAATTGCATTTCTCTTCTCGTATGAGAAAATGCTGGTCGCAGAAGGCATATTATTGATGGCTGGTCGGTCTCCCCCTGCCGTTCCGATTCGTTTCATTCCTGTTTCAGTTTTTCTTAATTTGGAAAATTTATTTGAATTTAATGCGCTCCGATGAGGGCTGATTAGGTGGCAGGGAGGGACGTAGGGAGGGTAGAGAGCGAGAGGCAGAATTAGTGTGCCATTGCCAGTTGCAAGAAATCTTTAATTAAAGCTGAAAGCGATGAAGAAGATTGTCGGGTAACCGGGGGTAGGTGAGGGTGCTAATTAATATTCTCTGATTAAAGGGCCTGCCCACACACACACACACACACACAGAGAGAGAGAGAGAGAGAGAGTGATAGAGGGAATAGTGACTCAATCACTCACTCAACACCCCACACTCCCGTACCGTTTACCGACACTCAGAGTACACTTAGAAAGAAAAGTGGAAAGAGCGGTGGCAGGGGAAGGGGAAGGAGAGGGCAAAGGACCATCAAGAGATGCCCTAAGCCGCCGCCTCTGATGAATCAACCACAAAATGTGCCGCACAGAAACAGCAGCAGGCATCGAATGACATTCGTGAAACGGAAAACGGATATTGCCGTAAAGCGATGGGTGGGGGTATGGTGTGGTGGGGAGGGTAGGGGCCATGGAAACGAAGGACCACTGCATTGCAGTCAAATCAAAAAGGGCCAAGGGCACGGTCAAGGCCAAGGCCAATCAAAATCAAAGTCGCAGCAAATCGTAGCCAAAAAACGTAAAAAAGTTTCAGCTTGGAGTCGAAACTTTTGATGACACCTTTGCAGTTGCATCATCGTCTTGCTTCCTGAGATACATCTACATCTACATACATTCACAGATGAACATGGGAAGGAAAGAATCGATGGACTGCCATAGGATAAGTCACATACATATATGGAGCCGCATACGAAAAGGTTACTCAGAGAACCACTAGAAATGTGTGGCAAAGGGCAGTCGGGTGACGTGTCGTACAAATAACAAGTAGAGTTGGAACAAAAATCTCGCGCAGCGCTGTCGGCACACGCACAGTCTTGTTTTCTTCTTTTGTTTGGCGCAAAACATTTTGATCGCCGATAGTACCACCAACACCATGGATTTCCATATAGTTAAATCCACAATTAGAATGTTGCTCCACATTTTAGAGGTCTCCCCATTGTAAGGAAAACCCACAATACAGCTTGTTCATTCCAGAGCTTGACAACCTCATATAAATACATACATACACACATAGACAGTTCTTATGTTTATTTTTACATAGTTATTTGGCATTAACAGCTCTTACGATCAACTGATCGATGCGCTAAATACCCTGTATTTCTTTGATTCTTAAATTTTCGTATATATGTACATATGTATATGTATGTACATAAATACATACATATGTCTATGTATATTATGTAAATAAACTCGTTTTTCCACCCCTCTTTGAGTATATCTACGTACAATAAATATTCGCTGCTGGCGGATACTTTACCAAATTAATTAATTAGCATAAATTATGAATTAAAATGCGCTCAGTCAACGATTCGGGCGACTAGGAGTCACGGGTAAAGAGAGGAGGGAGGGAGGGCAGGACTAGGGTGGACTAGGAGCATTGCATTTCAACCACCGCGCGCGCACAATGTTGGTGCCTGGATGGATGGTCCGCTGGTGCATGCCGATGGTGGTGGAAGTGTCAGCTGTGTGTCTCCCACCCCTTGCACTACCTGGGTGCATTAATCAACTTGGGACCGACTTTGCCAACCCCTCCAACAGTCGTCCCTCTCACGACTATAACCTACCCCCTACCTACCCCTATTGCAGCAGATGGACTCTGTCTGCGACTGCAATTTATTAACAATTTTGTGTTGCATTCTTTTGATCAGTTTTTGTTTTTTACTGTTCATATTTACATGCATACATGTACAGTTATTTTAGAGAAAAAAAAAACCTATTACGTACATTTTTTTAAGACTTTTTTTGTCTAGATAGATTTTTTTTAGTTGATGTTCTCTTGTTAAATAAGTTGCTGTACTTAATCATTATCTAAATAGATAAAACGCTTACACAATTATCAAAAAAAAAAATAAATAAAATTATATTGTTTTAGGTACCTATTCTATATAATTACTTATGATTACGGGATTATCTGATTATTTTCGTTCAAAATTCATATGTATATTGATTTTATGACTCTTAAGATCTTAACAACATCCAATAAAATAATTAATTTGATGCCAAGTTTCTTGATTTCTAATAATTATAATTGATACTCGTCGTATTGATTGGAATTATTTCTATGTATACTCCCTCCCGTGCGATGAGGCTTGGTTAACAGTTCGTTCCATTAGTTTTTCCTTGCTCGTCATGCAGTCTGCCAAAAGAAAAAAAAGGTTAATAAGAATCTGAAGGGTATACAATACTTCGAGACGGCACCCTTTAGGCCTTTTGCTCACTTGTTATCGACTGAAAGTGATGCTTAGATGTGATCCTTAGGCCTGAGATGTATATCCTCTATATATATAATTCTGCTTATATCTCTACCACGTACCGACTGCTGCCCGAGGGGCTAATGGAGTAGTAGCTATTCTCTGTAACAGATCAAAGATAATGTTCAGATCAGATCGAATTGGATCAGGGATTAGTCCAGCTTGTCAGTTTCGGCTCAACTCACCTTCGTCGCTGTCGAAGCTGTAAAAGTTTTCATCGTCGCGGGTCATGGATCGTCGGCTGCGTCGTGCCTGTTGTCGTGCCTGCTGCTGCTGCTGCAGTTGCAGCTGCTGCTGTTGCTGTTGCAACATCTGTTGCTGCGGTGGCGTCAGCTGGGAAGAAAGTGGAGGAGTTGCCCCAGTGGGTGTCGAGCTGCGCCGCTTGCTGAGATGCGGATAGGGATAGGCCAGGGGCGATCCGTACTCGGATCGGCTGCAGTTGGAGTTTTGGCGATCCAGGGATTGTTCCAGGGACATTGACAGTGACTCCTCCTTCCTCCTGCTGTTGTTGTTGTTTATGCTAGGCTGTGTGGTAACGATCTCTGGTATGACGACAACTGGCCGATTTGTGGGCGTAATGGGAGATGCTGCCTCCTCCTCTTCCTCCTCCGCCTCCTCAGCATCATCCTCTTCCTCCCCGCTGAAGCTCGATGAAGTGGCATGCAGCTCGTACTCCTCGCTGTGCAGACGCCGTGGACAGAGGCGTGGCCGGCGGCCGCCCTCGAATCGTGAGATCAGCTTGTTCACCTTGCCAATGTCGCCGGGATGCACCTGTTCGTTGTAGGTGAGCCGCAGGGAGCTGGTCTTGACCAGTGGCTTGGCCGGGCGTGACATTGAGGCGCTGCTCCTCTGTGGTAGTACAGCAGCAGCGGGGGAGCAGCAGCAGGGGGAGTAGCAGCAGGGGGAGTAGCAGCAGCAGGAGAAGCAGCAGCAGGAGAAGCAGCAGCTGGGGGAGCAGCAGGACAAGCAGCAGCTGGGGGAGCAGCAGCAGGCGAGTGGGAGCCTTGCTGGGCGGAGGTTTGCTGGTGGGCAGCGGCGGAGGCACTGCATCGTAGATGGGAGCTGCCGGGGACGGTGGAGAGATCTTGCGCTGCGGCGGACGTCGCTGTGGAAGCGGCGGTGGCGGTGGCGAGGCGGAAGGCGGTCGCTCCCAAGCTCGCTCATCATCTTTTGTGGACTCCTCCTCCTCTTCTTCCTCCTCGCCCTCCTCCTCCTCCTCATGCTCCTGGGCCATCAGGCTCTCCCTGCTGTTGCCAATCTGTGGCGGCGGATCTGTTTGCATTCGTATTCTGGTGATCCTGGAGCTGCTGTCGTCCGCCTCCTCGTCGCCGCTCGTGTCGCAGCTGCTCCCGGCACTGATCCTCAGGATGGGTGCATTGCGAAGCGCCTCATCGAAGTCGGCAAAGGCAGCACCCGATGCCTCGAAGATGTCGATGCTCTTTGGCTTGTACAGGGAGCGGGGACCTGGCCACGATTCCGCCTCTCCCGACTGCTGCTGCTGCTCCTTAAAGCTGGAGATGATCTCTGCGTTGGGCAGCCACGCGGTGCTGCCTCGGAGGGTTGAGGGGGCTGGCGATGGCGATAATGTCTTCGTGGAGACGGCAATGATCAGCGTGGACTCGCAGGAGTCGTGGGTGTGCTCCTGGTGGATGAGCACCCTGGGGTAGTCCTCGTCGGGGATCTCCTCCAGCGACTCGCTGCTCCAGGCCGTGAAGGAGCGTCGCCCCTCTGCCGCTTGTAGCTCAGCCAGCGTCGCCATTTGTCGAGCAGCGTGGGCGGTCGAAGCTCCTGATAGGGGATGCTCCATCTGTGTCTCCTCCCTGCTGTCCTCCTCCTCCTGCTCCTGCTCCTGCTCCTCATCCTCCTCATCATCTTCGTCCTGCTGGCCAAATGCCTCCTCAGCACAGACATCCTGTCCGCTGTCCTGGCTGCCACGCTCCTCCTCCTCATCCTCGTCGCTATCGCTGCGATGATAGGTGGCGGCCAGCTCCTCATCGTCGTCAATATAGACGGGCTCGTGGCCGACAGTATTTGGCTTGGGCTTCGACTGCACGACGCCGACTGCCTCGGTGGAGCTGGCGGCGGCGGCGCCCTGGCGCTGAAAAAACTTCAGTTGATGCATTTTCTCGTTGAGCTTCGTGAGGGTTCGCTCCAGATGTACACCAATGGCCATGCCGGTCGCTGCACCTGCCGCCGCACCCGCCCCCGCCCCCGCACCAGCCTTTGCCTTGGGACTCTCCTGCGAATCCTGTCCCGCCGTCTTGAAGCTTTTCCGCCAGCGCTCCTGCAGCTGTTCCGTGGAGGCAAAGCGGATGAGGCGGGCTCTCAGATTGCCAGACGATTTGGCCACTGGTGGCGCTCTCTCGCCCTGTCCCTCTCCCTCCCCCTGGCCCTGCCCCTGCTCTTCGTCCGAATCGTCGACTGCCTTCTGCGACTGCTTCTGCTTCTGCTTGAGCCTCGCTGGACGCTTGATGGACTTGCGCAACCTCTTCATGTTTTGCCGGATAACCGACTTTGTTGGTGGTGGAGTCTGCTCCCCTCCCTCCCCACCCTTCTCCTCGTGGACCTTGCTGCGCTTCTGGAGACTGGAAAGGCTGTTGGGGAAGTTGGGCAGCTTTTGGAGCAGCTGTTTGCAGCTGCTGCGACGCGGCGGTGCCACCCGCTGCTCATTTTCCATTTCCACCTCCATTTCCGCCTGCTGCTTCTCCTCCTCCTCCATTTGCAGCGGCGGCTGTCGCACCTTGGCGAATCGAGTGGCCGCAATGCCCGGCCTCCTGCTTCTCGCGGGCAGTGGCGGTGTCCCTTCCATGCCGCTCTCGTCTCCACTTTGTTCGGCTACGCTGCGTGGCTTCTGTGGCTTCGAACGCTCCTCCTGCCTCGCCTGCCCCGCCTGCACCGTCTTCACCGTCTTCACCGCCTTCACCGCCTCCTCGCCATCGGCCAGCGTCTTGAATCGAATGTCGTAGTTGTCGGCTATCTCCCGATCCCGGCGTGCCTGTGCCCGCTGCTCCGACCGCAGCTCTGCCTCGTACTGCTCCACGTAACGGTCCACCTCGATGTTGTCGCGCCGCACGATCGTTTGCTTGGCGAACAGATGCTTCAGCCGCAGCTCGCTGAGGCTCTTGTAGCCCCTCTGTAGGCGCTGCGTCAGAGTCGGCTGGCTCTGGCCTGCACCACCCACTGGAGGTGAAGGCATTTTCACGGGGCTAATGGGTCGCGAGGCCCGCTCCCCCACTCCGCCTCCGCTCTCCGGTGCATAGTAGTCATCGTCCAGACTGCCCGCACTCCGATACGTGCTCGGCTGTCCTTGTCCCCTGCCCATGCCCATCTCCTGCTGCTCCTCGTACATCAACGAACTGATGGTGGAGATCCGCTGGGGCGTGCGGTTGATGAACTGCTGCGACTGTTGTGGCAACGGCAGCGTGCACATTCCGCCTTCATCACCTGCCTTGGCTGCTGCTCCCCCTGCCCCTCCGCCGGCGCCATCCTTGTTGATGTTGTTGTTGTTGTTTCTCCTGGAGCTGCGGAATATCTTGCGTCCGCGTAGCTTGGGCAGCGATTTCGGCAGCTTCAGTGGCGGCAGCGATGGCAACGATGGCAGCTTGGCTGTGGACAAAAAACAAATAAAGAAAATTATCTTAAAATTTTGTTTTGAATTTATGCAAATTAATATATGTACATTTACTCAGAGACTATAAATATACCAAGATATTGATTGCATTAGGAGGAAAAATGTTAATTTCTAATCTAAAATATATTTTCTTCGTCCACTTTGAGCGCCTTGGGTGGGGCAGCTGAGTCCCCAGAGTCGGTACCCAGAGTTCAACAACAAATTTACAGGAGTCGTCGCTAAGCCGTGCCAGCAGACGTCGAGGCCAAATAATCTTTCAACTTATCAGCAGAAATGGCTACTTTTCGGTCAGCAGATTCTTGGTAATTGTTATCGTTGTTGCTGCAGCAGCATTTGAGCTATTCGAGTTGTATAATCTAGTTGCTATAATTAGAAGCTGAGCTACATGGTGGGATAAAGCAACACAAGCGATAAATATATCGTAGCTCCAATTTTTATCATGTTCGCTCGCTTCATTTCGCTTGTGAAACAAAATTTTCACACTCACCTCTCAGACCATCCACGTCGAGACGCTGGCAGAGATTACGAAAGTCCATGGAGCCAATTCCGCTGATGCGTTCCGTATTCGAGTTTCGATTCGGATTCTGTTGATTGCCTTCGGCGGTGCCCAAGTCGGAGCCCAAGGTCCTTTCCAGCTGCGATTCCGATTGCACTTGATGCAGGTGATGGTGGTGATGATAGTGATGGAACTGTTGGTGGCTCATCGCACCAGCACCAGCGACTGTAGCTCCGATTACACCGATAACTCCAAAGGCACCAATAACACCAACAACAACAAAAACAACAACAAAAACGAAACAGACAACGACAACGACAACGACGACAACTGGGAACGTCCGTTGCAGTTCAGCATTTTAGCCAGTTTGAAGCTACGGCGGTCAGCATTGGCTTTGGCCCCACACACGACACACGCCACACGCCACACGGCGGGCTGCAACCGATTTCAATGGGAAATCGCTAATTGAATTAACGCGCGGACAGACTGAGAACAGAACCACAGAGCCAGAGCCAGAAACAGAACCCTTCTCCAGGTCGCGGTTGCTCCCCCTGCTCTGCTCTGCTCTCCTTAGCCATCATCCATTCCATAGGTGTTCGGTTTCGTATTCCCGCTAACTGGCCTGGCCTCTGGCACCATTTCTATTTTCCATTTTTCCCTTTTTCCATTGATGGCCAACAGTTCGGCCTATGGGTAACCAGGTCTATGACGATGCCCCCCCCCCCCCCCCCGCGCCTCTTCATTCTGGCACTCATTCTGCATCGACTTTTGCGACTATTGCGCTGGTGCATTTGTTGCAATTGACGACATTTTGGCTGTGGCTCTGCCACTGTCTCTGGGGGTTATCTTTGTGGTGGATATTCGTGTTTGCCATGTCTCGCAGTTCTCTCGGTCATTTGCTTCGCCGTTGGACCGCGCTGAAGGCAAATATCGCTGAAAAGTAATAAATAATCGATAAATAATCGATTTTGAGCAGGTGATTCAAAATACCCGAGCTGCATTTCGATATGTCGTATTCGTGTTCGTCAAGGACAAAGCTAGCTCTTCTCTCTCTCAATCTTCAATTCTCTCTTCCAGATTATATTTCAAACAAATATTCCCCTGCCTGTGATTCCCAGATCTTCTTCGATTATCTTCTTAAGTGATTTCTATTATAATAGTAAGCACACAAACTGCGACTCATTCCTTAGACAAAACGAACGTACAGAAAGGCGCAGACAGCAACACATCTGTTGAGCATTAGTTGAGCACTTTCCTCGTTGGAATCATATTGGATAATTGCATTACTCATTACATATTACTCATCTGTCTCTCTCTCTCTCTCTCTCTTTTCAGACACGCAGACGTGCTAAACTTTTACTGCTTGCACACAGCCAAGCCAACCAAGTCAACCAAGCCAACCAAACACCCACCCACCCACCTTACTCTCTCGCTCGTACGCGTCATCTCGTCTCGTTTCGTCGCGTTTCGCATTGCAAAAGTGTAAAGTTCTAGACACCATCCACAACATTAAAATAATTTTATTTGCAGTGCGACAAAGAGAAAAGATAAAAAGCTCGACTTGGATGCTATTTTCATTAGTGTGAAAATTGTGTAAGATCTAAGAGCTGCAGGCGAGCAGGCGAAGGAGAGGTAACATTCCAGACACCCGCAATTACAACCACAAATACAACTTAAAGCACACGCCACGCACGCAAAGTGAGAGAGACAGAGAGAGAGAGCAGCTCGAAAATGCGGCGGCAGTCAACGATGCTGGCCGCGATATTGCTAGCTGCCATTTTGGGCAGTGCAACGGCAAGAAGTAAGTAAAGCAGCTAAAAATGTTCGAAAAAGTATGAAAAAGTAGGGCCAAAGATATTAAAATAGACAATTTAAATGTCCTAAAGACAGCCAGAATCAGAAAAAACAACTATGTATGTTTGCGTCCAGGAGGAAGAGCTCCCAAGGGCATAGCACGAAACTATATTCGGAATTCCCTAAGCTTTTTCCCCTGAGGAAAATAATCCAAAAGAAACTGATTGCCTGTAGATCACTTCAGATTTACCTCCTACCAAATAGACAGCGAAAAATTGCCTCTACACGGGGCGGGAGTAGATCAATTTGGAAGTCTGAATTTTCTCGCTTTGAGTATTTCCACTCCCCCACACGCACACACAGCCCAAGTTGTGGTGGGGGCTAGCGCATTCAAAATTGAGTGAGAAATTCAATAGTTCTCAAGGTCTAAAAATAATATCGAACCTAATTTAAAATTGATGCGACCAATTAGTGGCAAGATCCCCAGTGCTCATCAATCTTTCCTCCTCCTGCTCTACTCTCAGCCAACTCCCCGCCACGGATCATCAAGCAACCGGCACCCGGCGAGCTTCTCTTCAAGGTGGCGCAACAGAATAAGGAGAGCGACAATCCATTCATTATCGAGTGCGAGGCCGATGGACAGCCCGAACCAGAGTAAGTAAAGCCAAAACTAAAAGATTTAAAAATACATTTCCATGGAAATGTAAAGAGTTCACATATTTTCATGGCATACATTTATTGGTACATTTATGTAGTACGAGTAGTAATATCTCTATACTACATACATCCGCCGATTCACGTAAATCAAATTTAAGACCGAAATATGTTTCCCTCTTTCGAGATCTGAAAACAAAAAAAAATCTTTTTTGTTTTGTTTATTTTGTCGGCCTTGTTGCTTACGAAATATTTTCATCGTCACAAAAGTATTTTGAATTTATTATGGGAACGAGGGAGCAACATTTATAGCAGAATTTGATACAGTGTTGCCACAAAAAACAATATAATAGGGGAAGTAAAAAATGGAAGCAGGTGCGAAGAATCTATTTTTTTTTAAAGAAAGCAGAGTATAATCTTTTTTGAAAGAAATCAGGGTATAATCTCAGGTCCAAATGCAACAAATATCAATATCAATTTTCCTGCGTTTTTCATGAGCTATTTTTGTGACAAAACTAACCAAAGGGGCATGCATATGTACATATGTAAATATATTTGTACATATACATACATACATATACATATTTATCTATGTATGTATATATAGGCATATATTTTCGGTCAAGTTTTTTGTTTGCTAGAAAGGAAAGGAAACCATGCCGAAACCTACCTCTAACCTGCCTCTTACCTCACATGAGTAATGTCTGAGCCATTTTTATGCGACCAATTTGAACCTGTTTCCCAAACACAAAATAAAACACGTTTCGCGTTACGATTAGTTTCGTTTCGTGTCGCTTCTTTCGGGCTGTTTAACTCTGAGTTTTGGCCATGTACTTGGGCCCATTCATTGCATTGAGTCATCTCCATCTCCAACCACATCACCGTTTGAAATGCGGAATTCAAAGTTATTCATACATACATATGTTTATATGTGTGTATGTGTATGTGCCTAGATACATTCTGGACATCGCGTGATGACCTCATTGTCAAAATAAAATAAAAGAATGACTGAATGTGCAGTGGGGAGGGGGAAAAAGAAAAGCGGCGTGACGTGCCATGAAAATATTTATAAAGCGTCTGTGAAATGTTTACGATGGAAAAATATGTGAAAATATGGAATGGTGTTTCCCCTCCCTCAGAGCTGCTTCTACATACATACACTTGCTTTAAGTTCTACTAATGGGAGGAATACTTGACTTCGGAGAAGAGCTGCTTCCTTTTTGTTTTGGTTCCATGCGAACAATTTTAATGTTTAGCCACTCGAAGGGTATCTGTACAATTGGAGTTGGCAACCAAAAAATTAGTCTCTAGCCGTGAAACATTTATTCAAATACGAGTGCCTAATGTAGAAATATTCTCTCTCCGGCTCACTGTCAAGGAAGAGTGTCAAACAGTCAGACAGAGTCTGATCAGAGCAGAGAGTAGTGTAGTGGTGTCAAAAGAAGTGGCTAAAGGGAGGAGCAGAAACAGTTCTGCTGCAGTAGCGGGCGTCGGCAGAACAGCAACAGATGGCCAAATGCCAGACCAGACAGAGACAGAGACGCGCTGCTGCTACCGTCAGCAGCGGCAGCGGCTGCGACAGCGACAGCGACACAGGCACAGAAGTTGGCAATGTGTAAAATGTAGAAGAAAGCAGAGGGGAGGGAGGGAGGATGGTAGGGAGGAGCAGTAGCAGTAGCAGAACCAGAACATGATAAAGAGGAAAAATGAGAAAATGCTGTTGTTTATTTTTACACGTACAGATGTACATACATATGTATGTATGTATGTTTGTAGGTCTGAAATGGGTTAATAGTGGGAAATGTGTGCGCTTTTCCCGGCATACTCTTCCGCTCTCATCGGCTTGGATGGCAGCAAGTGGTTCATTTCATTTAGTTGGACAAGAGTACACATGTACGCGGGCAACGGGTACGACGAGTACGCTGGGACGACAGACACACAGGTAGTGGTAGATAGATAGAACTATAATGTTAGGCATGGGTATGGGGGGGGGGGGGGGGGGGCAACCATTATGAAACCAGTTTGACCGGATGGTCAAGCACGCTGAGAATATTAACGAAACAAGAAAAAGCAAAAACAAAAAATTAAAACAGATCTACACCTACAAAAAGCCAAGCCCCGAGTATTACGTAATACCCTCTAGAGTTTTTTTTTTTTTTTGTTTTTTAATAATTTACCAAAAATTAATAAAACAAAAATTATAAAATCAAAAAGATTTAAATTTAAATCTGCATACAATATGTACATACATAATTAGCGTATTATTTCATACACTTTTCGTATTACACACAAAATTTCTTCTGCCGAAGTGAGCAAAGCGGAGGGTGAGAAAGGTAATGTGTGGTAACAGTGTGTGGCTTACATCAAAGTCGCGCTTAGTTCGCTCTCACTCTCTCTCTCTCTCTCTCTCTGTGTCGCTCTGTTTCTTCACTCAAAAGCTTTTTATGCTCATCTCTCTCCCTCCCTCCCTTCTCTCTCTCTGTCTGTCTCTTCACCTATGTGCCTCTATGTGTACGGTTTACGCCTTCTGTGGTTCAGCGTGACATACTTTTATTGTTGTCATTGGCTGCTTTTACCCACTTCTGCTCTGCTGCAGCTCTGCCACTGTCACTGTCGCTGCTGCAGCAGCTGCTGCCTGCCTGCCTGCCTGCCAGCCTGCCTGCAAATGCACAACGCAATGCGTGCACAGTTATTTTTAGCTTTCAACCCAAAGCAACAGCACAATCCATGAGAATGATGATGATGTTTAGCTTTTTTCACGTTTCTTTTTAGCACATCGACATTAATGATTGTATTTGTCGCTCTATCTCTTTCCCTCTCTCTCTCTCTCTCTCTCTCTCTCGTAGTTGTATTAGTTCCGTAGGTTGCTTCAGTTTGAGTTGCATATTCAGATTTTCAGCTATGTTTGGCGTGGGCGTGGTTGACTTTTCTGTCTCCCCTAAAGTCTTTAGACTTTCAATGGTTCTGGCGGGGTCATTAGTGTATAATTTTCACTCATTCAAATGAAACTACATACATACATACATAAATATGTACATATATACATAGTTAAACAGTTCATTGCCTCAAGTACACATCTCAAATCGATGCAATCAGAGATCAAAGATTCAATGTTCAATTGAACTGGTTCAAAGCTCAGCCAGCGCAACATCTCTTTGCCATATGCACATACATACGTCTGTCTGTATATCTCTTTCTCTTTTTTCGCTGTTGCTGTGTCTTCTTCTCTCTGTCTTTTCTGTCTGTCTGCCTCTTTGGGTGCCCTTGACTGTGCTTGAGAGCACGTTTTTGTGATTCTCTTTTTTTAAGCTCTGTCTTAGGCTTTGCATTTGTCTGTCTGTCTGTTTCTTTTAATGATTGTACATACATACATACATACATATATACATATGTATGTACATATGTATGTATCAAGTTGCTTGTTTGATAACTAGTTTTTCTTTTACCCTGTTCTCCTTCTCTCTTACTCTATCTATGTGTGTTTGTGGGAGACCTACAGATTTTTAAACAATAATAAAAATATGGAATTTCTTTTGTTTTGTACTTTGAAAAATTAGCAATAACCAAACTGTTAAATTCAATTTCAATCAACCAATCCCATGCTCACGGATAAGTACATATGTACATATATGTACATATATATGTATATGTATCTATATATGCCTGTGTATGCGTACGATTTTCTAGAGATCGCCTAAAAGCAGGCTATATGTCCTGTCTCACTCCCCTTTCGCATAGTACCAGTGTTGCTGTGCGGTGGAGAGAGGGAAACTTATTGATTTTTTACACCACATTAGTTCGAGTCCTTCAAAAATGAAGCTGCTGCTGCTGTCCTTGAATGTTATTTTCTCCAGTCCCTCTCTCTCTCTCTCTCTCTCTCTCTCTCTCTTTACCCCCCCATTGAAGTCGTTATTTTTCAGCTTCATGTTTTTTTAATGATGCTGTCAGTGTCTCGCCTTCGTGTCGCCTTCTCTTTCTCCTCTTGCTTCAATTGCAGGAGTCCTCGTCTCGTCTGTGATTAACATTTGAACCCCCAAAAGAGCGCACTGTACTCTGCACAGGAGACGTCTCCTGTGCCCGGAAGGAAAGCCCTCTGCACACACTCTAACCGCCCCCCACACACACACACACACACACACACACACAAAAGAAACATGATTCATGCGTATCAATCATCAATCAAACTTTGGGCAAACTGCAGCTGAAATTGGAGAGAGTGTTGGATAGTGGTGTGGGTGGGGGAGGGCAGGGGAGGTCTGATGATGACGACGCTCTTTATGGTCTCCGTTTTTGCCATTTTGTCATTTATTTGGCTTCCGTTTCTTTATCCATCCCAACACCCGTCTCTCTCTCTCTCTCTCTCTCTCTTTCTCTTTCTCTTTCCCCTCTCTTTGGGCTGCTTATTTCGGCTATTGCGCATATGATTCTCCGCCACTACGTAGCTTGGTCGAAGAGGGTGATGAAGGGGCACGAGGGGGGATATTGTCAGTCTGTCTTTCGATTGGCATATTTAATTCAGCTAAATTGGAGAAAATCGATGAAGTGCGACAGAAAGAAAAAAAAAATAATAAAGCAAAATGAATAATAGGGCTTCCTGCATATTATCTTTCTGTTTTTTTTTTTTTTTTTTTTGGGGTGTTGTTCATACGTTCTGGGGCGGGAAACTAAAGGAAAAGGAAACTTGGACTACTGTTGAGTCATTCCTTATTTTTAGGGGGCAGATTCAGTATCATAAATGAGACACATACCACTGATAAACGTAATTAAGTTATTAAATGTCAGATTACAGGACTCAGAAAGGGCAATGTATACATATACATACATACAAATGTATGTACATATGTACATATGCGAGTATCCATGTATTTTAATCATGAAAATGTGTGTTACTTTAATTCCTATTCTTACTTTTGTATTATACATATAACCGATTCCTCTCACGAAAAACCAACTCATAAAATGTCAAAATCAGATAAGCACACAAAGATCCCAAAGTTAAACAAGAAACATACATAATTAAATGTCAGTTACTAAGTACATATGTACAAGTATTCCTTCAAAAGACTCAAACTGTGGGTCAAAATGCACGCAAGGGGTGAGAGAAAGCTTCTCTCTCTCTCTCTCTCTCTCTCTATCTCTCTCTGAATATCTTTGTGAGAAGTAGTTTCTCACGTTCTACGTACTGCATTCGTGATCGGAGGTTCCCATTCCATTTCATTCCCTCTCAGCCCTTCTCTCTTTCTGTGTTCTTTTGCCGCTTGATGTCATCGCTGGCGACGTCTAACGGTTGCTTTTGCATGTGTGCGTGCGTGTGTGTGTGTGTGTGCCGGTGCCGCACTGCGCTCTTTAACCCTTTTATGGGTCGGTGGGGCACATTGCGCACATGACAATTAAGCGAGGCGAGTCAAGACGGGTTTCTCGCAACTGTTCTTTGTACGCACATATTTCGTGACTCTAATTACCGCGTTGCGTCTGCTGAGAATTGAAATATTTCGGAAGCGCACACACCACCACCCCACCCCATCCAGCTACAAGTTTGGAATGTGTCTGTGCCATAACCAAACACTCCAGCATACATGTACATATGTATGTGTGTACATATACAATTTTGTTGGCATTTCCGGTACAGGTGTGCGCCCACAGGTGTCTGTCAGCGCCCATCCCCCCTCGCACAAGAGCATTCTCTTGCTGCCCGGCGTCTGTCTGCCTATGTTTTCGGCTGTCAGGCTGCGCTGCTGTCAGAAACACAAACAGAACATGAAGCATTTCTCTCTCCACTTTCTTGAGAAATTTTTGCGTATTGCCATCGATTTGTAAGCGAGAGGGAGAACGACTTGAATTTTGTTTATGCGTCGAATATTTTGATAAAAGTCCTTTTGATTAGAACACTCTTTGGTTTGAATATCACAGATCTGCCAGCTATTAGCTGGTTGGTTCCACTACTATCTAGTGGGGGGATTGAAATTGATCTAACCCCAAAAGTGCTCGTAGTTTAAAGTAAACATAAAAATCATATTTGAAAGAAAATCTCTCTCATGGAGTGCTGAAGTAAAACAATATGTAAATACATTGTACATACATATGTACATACCTATGTACATAAGTGATCTAGAATTGGGAAACGAGACTAGAGCTTATTCATGTTGCCACTTCTAGGATGTACCCACAAGCATATGAATGCTCGTGTGTGTATGTGTGTGTGTGTATGTTTACTCCTTTACAACTTGTGTATCCACTTCCTGTCCCAAATCTCTGCACTGACGCTCTCTCGCTCTCTCCTTCTCTGTGTGTGTGTGTGTGAAGCTCTGCTCCTCTTTGCTCCTTCCTGCCGCCAAGGAGCAAGGAAACACAATCCCCCATCATCATCTTTTATGGCTCGTAAAACCAAAAACGACTTTTTAAACACAGACAATATTTGCATGTCGTTAGACATCTACACCCCCATCCCAAACCCTTTGGGCTTGTGCGGCTCTCGTGGCTGCCGTTGCAACATTACAAAAAAAAAAATAGAGAAATAAAAATAAAAATAAAAGGCCGAGCCAGCCCACCACCATTCATTCATTCATTGATTCGATTCCTTCGTGGCACAGGGCACAGCACAGGCCGGCCGGCCTCCCCATGCATGGGAATGCGAATGCCGGTGCAGCAACCCTTTCATTCAGCAAACGGGATGCAAGCTTCCCTGCTCGTCCCTCACCCACTGCATTGCCTCCTCCTTTGGCAGGCGTCTGCTTGGGGTTCCCGGGCCTTTGTGTCAGATGTTAAGTACGAGTTTTTCTGCTCCTGCTACCCGTTTGCTGGCTTCTGCTTCTGCTTCTGCCACTCCAACTCCAGCTCCCTCTACTTCTGCGTGCTCTCATTTGATTCAGTCAGTCAGTGGAGTTATGCCTGGCTGGATGAGTCATCGCCCCGCAATGCCTATCCTCTATAGGACTCTTCACCCACCTTCCACACTTTGGGGGATTGCGTTGCGTCCCTGCGTTCCTGCCTCGTGGCACGTGGCAGCTCTCCTTCTGCTCTGCTGTTTGTTTAAGCTAAAAGCGTTTGTTGCTCCCGCCTAATCCTCTCAGTTGCCTGCCTGTTGGCATTTCCATATAAATGTACACGCATATGAACGAGTACTTACAGTACAAAGGTACATACATACATATGTATGCACCTACATACATAAGTACTTACATACATATGTACATACATACCGAAAGAGGTGGGCTAGGATCGTGGGTACACTCCATCCAGCTTGAGACGATTGAGATGTGAACTTTTATTGTTTGAAATTATTAATGACGAATAGATTTTTTGATTACTATAGGATACATATTAGATACATAATTATGTATACATAAGTATGTAAACATATGTAAATTTTCCCCACACTGTTGCTAAGCTGTTAATGTGCTGTAATTGCAATTGAAGTTGTATTTGCCCATACAAACTGACATTTGACATTCCCCCCACTATAATGCTGCTACACAGGAGTGAGTGGCACTATGGTGGATAGGAACGGTGGGAACGGGCCACGTCACCACTTGAACTTGTGCAACCCGCACACAGTCCGAAGCAATCTCAACGAACAATTTGTTCCCGATCTTCTCTTTTACAGCAGCTAATTCCAGTCAGTCTGTCTGTAACTTGATTGGGGCTCTGCTTGTGTCCCCCTCCTGATGTGCGATGCTGCGTGTCTGTTGTAATTTGACTTTATTTTCGACATTCAAATCAATGTTGTGTGAGTGGCAGCGTGGCACTGTGGCAGAAACACAGATAGAGAGAGAGAGCAGGAGTGCCAGTGCCAGTGCCAGTGCCAGAGGGCAATGCAAAGTCAATTGACAGAAAGTTTTTATTTGTTTTATAAGTTAAGAAGATTTAAAGGGTTTGCAATCTATCAGAAAGATATTCGGTTATATTTTAGAAGCAAGAAAGTTGCAGTCGGCAGCTTATGATTATCTATATAATGTACATATTATATTAGCATATTGTGGATATAGCCTTCCCCTTGTCATGTTCCTCGACTGTTGTCACACACACCTACACACACACACACACACACACACACACACACACACACACACATATGTACTCCATTGGCTTTCTCCATGGAAACTAATCCATCAACTGTTGCCATGCCCCCTACCCTACCCTACCCTCTGCCATCACCTGGACTCCGTCGAACAATAAAAAACTTTGTTTGCATGCTTTGTGGCCATTAATGAGGAGTGTTTTCTGTTTTCTTATTTCTTATTTCTGGTTGGATTGCGCTATTTCCATGTCCTATTTTCACGTTTTCGTTTGTTGGCTTTCTCCTTGGAGACGACGCTTCCGGGACACCGACCGGGGTGCGGGACCCCGTCCATTCATCCTGTGTGCTGGTGTCGGTGTCGGTGTCGGCGGTGTCATTGCACGTTTGAACGTTGAACATGCACGAAAATGTCAACACGAGGCCGAATGAGGATGACGACGACGTCAACGCTGCTGTCGCTGATGGACACACACGCCCATTTTCTTATATTCCGCCTGTTCCCCCTCTGTCCCCCTCTCTATTTCTCGTGTAAACAGTTGCCGAAAAAAGCTTTTTGCTGTTCCCCTTCCCACAGAAGAGTTGGTCCGTTACTCTGAGGTTGCGTGGTGGTTGTATGAGCCAAAGGGCCAACCCTTGTAAATGCCAAAGTCTCCCGTGCCTCCTCCTAGTACTCCTCCTTCCACACATAGCCGTCGGCAGTTTAGTCTCCCACTCGCCCACTCCACATGCAGACGGTGCGAGGCGGTGTCGGTGGGTGGTGCAGGAGCCATTTTAAGTTTTTGGCATTTGACTGTCGGCCGACCAGACCGCAAAATGGCACAAAAACACACCACAAAAAGTAGGGTAAATATCTGTCTAAACGTTTGAAAGATCTTAAGATAATAGATAGCGCTGGAGTACTGGATATTTGAGAGAGAGAAAGAGAGAGAGAGAGAGAGAATGAGAGCAGCGATCGATGGACAGTCTGTAGGCTGAGAGACTGCCACCGGAAATTTCTATATGGAATCAGGGGATTAGAGACCAACCTGTTGGTACCTCAGGGAACGGAGGGACATACAATCGTGTAGGCCAGAGGGAAGCCTCTTCCAACCTCTCTTGATTCCCCCCTGATTCGTGCAGTCTCTGCTCCTTTTGTTTAAATTTTGTCTGCTCCGTACAGCAGCTACTCTCTTGGCTAAATGTGGTTTTGGCTTAGCTTCTCTTTTACTTTATATGTCCATGTGTATGTATGTATGTATGCATATGTATTGCCAACACACACACACACACACACACACACACTAACTGGGTTAGGGTTAGGGTGTGTCCAACGTGCCACCGAGCCGAGGCAACGTTCAACGCTAAAAAGTATGCTATGGCATTTTGTTGCTTTCCAACCCCCGAAAAATATAATGTGGGAACCAACCTCGAGTCCTGAGACCTCTTAGACCCCACAGAGACTGTCGCTACTTCCTAATATGCAAAGTACTCCCTCTACCCTGCCCTGCCCTGCTCTCCACTCCACTACTCTCTGCTCCCCTCTCCCGCTCTGTGTGCCTGATGATTCATCAGCCTTGTTCTGCCCCTTCTGGCCGCATATACATACACTCGTACAGTATTTTTGTTGTGTATGTACTCACAACTTCCATCAGAAATTCCTTTTATACCCTGCACTGAAAGCGTGTGGTGGGGTATTTTAGATTCCTAGATATGTATGTATGCAGATTAAAGTCAGATGTGAGTACTATATATGGAGATAATAAAAGACGCAGAATCATGGATAATGATTGAATAAGATTAGAGGCAAGAAACAATTCCTGACTCATCTGCACTTCTCGTGTAGTGAGCGGAGTGAACGAGATAGTTACGGAAAGTACAGCTACTGCCGGCAAAACTGCTTTCAGTAACTTTTCTTTTTGGATGCGATCGTTCCAGTAATTTCAATTATCGTTTCCAGCTAGTCATCCTTCAATTAAGGCCGGACCAGACAGCACCAACTGTTGCTGAAGTTAGGATCTGTCTATGATCTGGCAACGACGACCGAAACACGAAAGAAATGGCAGGAGGAACCGTTCGAAGCGAAGGCTCGAAGGGGGGAGAAGCGCGAAGGTTCAGGGCGGGAGTGGAGAGATAAGATTGAGTACGGGACGGCACGAGACGAGGGTGTGGAGCAGCTGTTGTTGTCTGGACTAACGGTTTCAGGTGACCGCTTGACTGCCTTCGATAACGGTCTGCCGAGGGAGGGCAGACGCCGACACCGACACCGACGCCTTCCTGCCTGACTGCCAGCCTGCCATTTAGCTAGAAATTTATTGACTTGTCCAAGTGTTTAGTGTTGCTGCTGCTGGTGCTGGTTAAGGGTTAGGCAGCGGCTGTCCTTTGCGTTTGGGGTGGGGTGGGAGCAGGCGATGACTTAATGTTGTCCAAGCCTGAGTCCTGAGCCAGCGTAGATGCAAGCGGAATTAACGTGGATATATGCACATGAATTTGAATGTAAAATTGGATGGATAGTGGCCGATAAGCAGCTGACTTGTGACCCACGGAAAGGGCTCGAAAGTTTTCTCTATGGGGTGTGGGTCACTCTTGAGTTCACCCCTCAAAACTCTGAGATTCAATATTGATAAATAAATAAGATAATAGGAGTATTGAATATTGATCCCCCCCGCCCCGCCCCTGAGCGCATCAAATCAGTTGCGCCTGCTGGCCAAGCCAATTGCAAAATGCCACCTCTGCATTCAGTTCAAAAAACTCCACGCCAATCTGCCCATTTCCATTTCCATTTCTATAGCTGCCCCATGCTCCTCCTGCTGTCCCACTGCAGCACTCCAGTATTCCAACACTCCAGCAGTTGCTCAGTTGGTCCGCTTCTCTTCGTAGTTTCAACTTGCAACAACACTTAAAAACAATTCAAATGATTGACCTATTGCGTGACCTGTAGTCAAGAGTGAACCCGAACCCGAACCCGAAAAGATCCAACCAAAAAGGGGTTGGCAGAGGGGCAGCAATGACTCAAGTCTGAAAATGTAAAACAAAAAGAACCAACAAAAAAAGTTGCTTCAATGTTTAACAAGCTCAAGCAGCAGTCCAGTCCGTCTGCGGGTACTTATAATTGACTGTGGCTTTCGAGTGTTACATATATGTACATACATATATATATATATATATGTAGATATATATATAAGTCAAGCATAGGCTTACACACCAGAGAGCGAGAGAGAGAGAGAGAGAGAGAGAGAACTTGAGCTGGCGCTCTTCTGGCGTTGACTTCCTTTTGCCGCTTAATTGCAATTACTCGAGACTCGACTTGACTTGACTTGACTTGAGAAATAAGATGGAAAAAACAAGAGACTGCCCAAACCAAACCCCCCTGGGTCTATGTCTACTCCGTTCCCGTTCCCATTCCCATTCCCATTCCCATTCCCCTCTCCACCATACTTCAATCGACATTTTTCGCAATTGGAAATGAAGCAAATTAAGTTGTCATAATTTGTGCATAAAATGTCTTAATTTTCATACACTCACTCGTCCCGAGGCCCGGTCCGGCCCCCAAACAATGTTGATTAAGCGAAATTAAATGTAGAAAAAACGTAACTTGACAACTGGTTAAATGTCTAAGAGCCGAGCCGCCGCCGCCTCTAATGGCAGTCCAGGAAACGGGAACAAAAAAAACTCGTGGCGATGAGGAGGCAGGGGAACGGCAAAGCAAAGCTCTCTAATTGGTCATACCAAAAGGAACAATTAACGGCATTACTTACATTACTTACATATATATGTAGGTGAATCATTGCATTCCAATTTCATTCCATTCCATTCCATTCCAGTCTGGAATAAAACAATCTGCGTAATATTTTTTGTAATATTTAAAAACTTTAAGACTTAAAGTCTATTGCATACAGATACATACATATGTACATACACATATGTATATACTATATACATAGCTATATATCATGTGCACATGTAGACAAATTCACTTAATCTTTGGCTAAATTCGTTGATTATTCATGTCTCGCTGGGCAATAGACCAAATGCCTGCCCACCCAGCGCCTTAATGGAGGAGGAGGGGCAGATAGTCTGTAGATTTAACACAGTCGCTGCGCCTTCATTTAACTGAGAAGTACTTATGTATGTATGAGAGGGAGAGTGGGCTATCCGTTCTGGTTTTTTATACATTTAAATTTAGGCGCTGCTGATGCTGCTGCTGCAAAACATGTGAATGTGTGCGTGCCCGAGAGCACTGATTTAAATGGGATACGTTGCGATGTACCTTTGGTGACCCACTGCATAGCTGGGAATGCTCTCTAGAGTTGATTAGAGTTGTTCCATGAACTTCACTCTCTGACCATTTCTGTTCGCTTAATTCCATTTCAGTTACTCATGGATAAAGAACGGCAAGAAGTTCGACTGGCAGGCGTACGACGACCGAATGCTGCGGCAGCCGGGACGCGGCACATTGGTGATCACCTCGCCCAAGGACGAGGACCGAGGCCACTATCAGTGCTTTGCATCGAACGAGTTCGGAACGGCCACCTCGAATTCGGTGTACGTGCGAAAGGCGGAGCTGAATGCGTTCAAGGACGAGGCAGCCAGGACCGTGGAGGCGGTGGAGGGAGAGCCCTTCATGCTGAAGTGTGCGGCGCCTGACGGCTTTCCCAGTCCGACGGTCAACTGGATGATGCAGCATACGATCGACGGCAGCATCAAGTCGATCAACAACTCGCGCATGACCCTCGACCCCGAGGGCAATCTCTGGTTCTCGAACGTGACCCGCGGCGATGCCAGCGATGACTTCTACTATGCCTGCTCGGCGACCTCCGTCTTCCGCAGCGAGTACAAGATCGGCAACAAGGTGCTGCTGGACGTGAAGCAGATGGGCGTCAGCGCCTCCCAAAACAAGTACAAGCCGATCCGGCAGTATGTCTCCCGTCGCCAGTCGCTCGCGTTGCGCGGCAAGCGCATGGAGCTGTTCTGCATATACGGCGGCACGCCGCTACCTCAGACCGTGTGGAGCAAGGACGGACGCCGCATACAGTGGAGCGACCGCATCACGCAGGGCCACTACGGCAAGTCGCTGATCATACGGCAGACGAACTTTGACGACAACGGCACCTACACCTGCGACGTGTCGAACGGCGTGGGCAATGCGCAGTCCTTCTCCATCATCCTCGAAGTGAACGCCATACCGTACTTCACCGTGGAGCCCGACTTCAAGACGGCCGCCGAGGACGAGGAGGTGGTGTTCCAGTGCGAGGCAGCCGGCTTTCCCGAGCCCAAGATCAGCTGGATCCACAACGGCAAACCCATCGAACAGAGCACCCCCAATCCGAGGCGCACGGTCAACGACAACACCATTCGCATTGTGAATCTGCTGAAGAGCGACACCGGCAACTACGGCTGCAATGCCACCAACTCCCTTGGCTACGTCTACAAGGATGTCTTCCTCAATGTGCAGGCCCTGCCCCCAGAGATCGAGGAGGCGCCGACCGCCCTCTCCACCGTCGACGGACGCAATGTGACGCTGCGGTGTCGCGTGACCGGCGCCCCCAAGCCGCAGGTCAGGTGGCTGCGTGCCACCAACTGGCTGACCGGCGGACGCTACATTGTGCAGGGCAATGGAGATCTGCAGATCCTCGATGTGACCTTCTCGGACGCCGGACAGTACACGTGCTATGCGGAGAATAAATTTGGCAACAAGTCCGCCGAAGGGTCGCTGGCGGTGATGGAGCACACGCGGATCACACAGGAGCCGCAGAACTACGAGGTGGCCGCCGGACAGTCGGCCACGTTCCGCTGCAACGAGGCGCACGATGGCAATCTGGAGATCGAGATCAACTGGTGGAAGGACGGGCAGTCCATCGACTTTGAGTCGCAGGCGCGATTCGTGAAGACCAACGACAACAGCCTGACGATTGCCAAGACCATGGAGCTGGACTCCGGCGAGTATACGTGTGTGGCACGCACACGACTGGACGAGGCCGCGGCCAAGGCGAACCTGATCGTTCAGGATGTGCCGAACGCCCCCAAGCTGACGGGCATCACCTGCCAGGCGGACAAGGCGGAGATCACGTGGGAGCCGCAGGGCGACAACCGTTCGCCCATTCTCCACTACACGATCCAATCGAACACCTCCTTCACGCCCGCCTCGTGGGACACGGCCTTCGAGAAGGTGCCCAACACGGACTTCTCCTTTGTCATCCAGATGTCGCCGTGGGCCAACTACACGTTCCGCGTGATCGCCTTCAACAAGATCGGCGCCTCGCAGCCGTCCGATCACAGCGATTCGTGCACCACCCAGCCGGACGTGCCCTTCAAGAATCCCGACAACGTGGTCGGCCAGGGCACGGAGCCCAACAATCTGGTCATCTCGTGGACGCCCATGCCGGAGATCGAGCACAATGCGCCCAAGTTCCAGTATCGCGTTAGCTGGAAGCGCGACATACCCGCCGCCGCCTGGGAGAACAAGGACATCAACGAGTGGCACCAGAACAACATCGTGATCACCGACCAGCCGACCTTCGTCAAGTACCACATCAAGGTGGTGGCCATCAACGAGCGCGGCGAGTCGAATGTCGCCGCCGAGGAGGTGATCGGCTACTCGGGCGAGGACCGTCCGATGGACGCGCCAACCAATTTCACGATGCGACAGATAACGACAGCGACGAGCGCCTATCTGGCCTGGACCCCCGTCAGCGAGGAGTCTGTGCGCGGGCACTTCAAGGGCTACAAGATCCAGACGTGGACCGAGAACGAGGGCGAGGAGGGGCTGCGCGAGATTCACGTTAAGGGCGACACGGACACGGCTCTGGTCACACAGTTCAAGCCGGACTCGAAGAACTTTGCCCGCATACTGGCCTACAACGGACGCTTCAATGGTCCGCCCAGTGCCATCATTGATTTCGATACGCCCGAGGGTGTGCCGTCGCCGGTGCAGTCACTGGATGCCCATCCGCTGGGCTCCTCCGCCTTCTGGGTGACCTGGAAGAAGCCGCTGCATCCGAACGGCAAGCTGACCGGCTACAAAATCTACTTCGAGGAGGTGCGCGCAAGCTTTGTCGGCGAGCGACTTGAGTACGATCCGCATATCACCGATCCGAGAGCAACGTTCACGAAAATGGCGGGCCTGAAGCCCGACACCAAGTATCGCATCTCCATTACGGCCACCACCAAGATGGGCGAAGGAACTGAGTGAGTGTCCATGCGATCACATAACCCCACCCCACCCCACCCCATTGCTCTTAATTTAATTTATTAATTCCCTTAAAACAGGCACTACATCGAGAAGCGAACTCTGGGCGAGGGCAATCTGGCACCAGGCATACCCAGCTTCACCTGGGAGCAGCTGAAAGCGAACAATGGCGAGGCCCAGTTCCGCATCACATGGCAGCCGAGCACCGAGGGACACGCGGGCACTCACTTCTTCACCCAGTACAGGTAAACTATAGCCAGACTCTCCTCGCCCTCTTTTTTGTTTCTCTCTATTAAACTCACGTTTCCATTCGCATTGACAGGGCCAAGGGTGAGGATAAATGGGGCACCGCTAAGGAAGAGAAAATGGGTTTAGTCCAGGATATTACCTTGAGCCCGGAGACCGCCTACGAGTTCCGAGTGGTGTCCGTCGATGGCCACTTCAACACGGCGAGCGCCGCGCAGGAGATAGACCCGAATAGCGTAGATTGGAAGCTTATGGTGCCCAACGAGAAGGTGGCCAATGCCGGCTGGTTCATTGGCATGATGCTGGCCTTGGCCATCATCATCATCCTGTTCATAGTCATCTGCATCATACGTCGCAATCGAGGCGGCAAGTACGATGTGCACGACCGGGAACTGGCCAACGGAAGGCGCGACTATCCCGACGAAGGAGGTTTCCACGAGTACTCGCAACCGTAAGAGAGGGCGGGCGCTCCACCACCAATCCATCCATCACATTCGATTAATAATAATCTATCCTAATCGTGTTTTGCAGTTTGGATAACAAGAGCGCTGGTCGCCAATCCGTTAGTTCAGCGAACAAACCCGGCGTGGAGAGCGACACCGATTCAATGGCCGAGTACGGCGATGGCGATACAGGTTAGTCGATTCGACTTCCGATTCCCACATTCCCCCATACCAACTACACACATACATGCATAAATACACGCATACATACATACATTGTACCTGTGTACATCCTTTGTACCACCTTCTTCTGCCTCTCCTTCACATCTTGAGCCTAGAACGGAACCGAATTGTTGCAACGAAACATTTTTAAAATTATAATAAAAAAAAAAAAACACCATGGCCAAAGGCCATGATTACTATGTATAGGATATATGTACATACATACATATGTACATATGTACATGTATGGGCATATCTCTAATGGCGAACGCATTGCAAGTATGAAATTTAATGAAATAATATGTCAAATGGGTAAGCTAGTTGTCGTTCATTAAATTTAGACGCATAATATCGCGACAGAATTATATGGAAGTGTATTTGTATAGACATAGAATGTGTTGGCCACGATGGACCTCGTCAGAGAAATGCAATTCCCATATGTACATAAATTTAAAGAATTTTGTTAGCAAAGAATATGCATATATATGTTTAGTTTTCTGTAGATTCCCTGCATATATCGCAAGCATAGGAACGGCACCGTTCTAGGGCTAAGGCGACACCCACAATCCCCCCCATACAATCCCAAAATCATCTTGACAATTTTTTGTGCTCATTGGTTCTTCCATGTCCTTGATTTCTTTACAACAATTTGAATTTGATTTGATTGATTTTGATGTTGATGATACTGTGGTTCACTGTGGTTGTGCAGCTGTGGCCACCGCTGCCGCCCATGCCGCCGCCGCTGCCCGCAAGGGAGGCAGCAAACATTTGCAGTCACTGCAGCAGCAGCAGCAGCAGCAGCAGCTGAAGCAGCAGTTGAAGCAGCAGCCGCAGCCATTGCCGTCGATATCGTTCCAGCCATCGCTGCCGTTGCCACCGTCGCCACACTCGTCCCCAGCACCACCACCACCGTCCTACGACCACTGCACAGCCAGCGGTGGCGTAATGCGCAAAGTCTAAGAGAGTCCTTTTGCTCTCTAACCATTTTCGACTCATTGTCGTTGTCTCATTGTGCTCCTGCCCGTTGTGGCCGCATCGTCATTCACCAGTCCGTCAATCTGTCAGGTCAGAAGAGCTCTCCATGGGGCCCTTACTCTTAATTTTTGTGTGTTTTTTTTTTAAGTTCTGTTCTCTTTGCGGCTGGCTGTTTGCTGCTTGCTGCGCTTTCGTCACCACAATAGGAGATAGATAGGCTCTCCCATTCCGCCATTCCAACTTTAGCCGCTCGCTTGCACTCTCTCTCTCTTTTGGAGCAGAAGAGAGGGGGGGGATCCTTGCCCTTGCACGCTGTTGTTTTCGTTTGCTCTCTTTTTTTGTGTTTTTTTTTTTATACTAGCTCTGCTCGCGCAGGGATCAACCTGTTTAAAGCTCTGCTCCCCACTGAAACATCTACCCATGTACCCATTTGGCATCTGGCTTGGCCACAGCTGCTGATCCACTCCACTCCACTCCACTGCAATCCAATCCATTTCATTCCAGAGCATCATCCATCAGTCGCTAAAGTTTGTTTAATTGTTTTTTGTGTGTTTCTGTTAAATGTTTCTGTTATACCTTTATATACCTATGTATGTACCTATATATTATATTTGGAATTGCACAATACTTATTTGATTTGATTTAATTTAATTTTTTATTTTATATGTATCATTCTTTCTCTTACTTTCCTTTCTACACCAAACACACACACACACACCATGTATGAATATAAATATGAATATGTATGAACAACCAACCAACCAACCAACCAATATCCAGGCATGAATGAAGACGGATCCTTTATCGGCCAATATGGACGCAAGGGGCTTTGATTTAATTTGTAAGCAGCGGCGCCACACCAAGCAGCAGCTAAACCGAAACCTAAACGAGTCCGAAACCCACCTCCAAACACCATCCACAATCACACTTACACACACACACACACACACACACACACACACAACAAAACAAAGCCCCAAAAATGAACAAGATCAGCGCCCAAGAACCACAATTAAATTCTAGAGACCATCGTTTCACTTTCAACGAAGTGCAAAAAGGACATGGAAATTTTAATAGTATATATTTATATAAATCGAATATATATATTAATATTAAAGTTAACAAATGTAAAAAGCAAAGCAAATTCTACTGCCAAACGATAAGAAGAAATCAAAGCAACAGCAACCGCAACGGCAACGGCAATTACAACAACGACGATGATGATCGATGCAGCAAAAGGCTATTTAAAAAACAACAAAAAACAAACATGACAAAGGTTAATAAGAAGAAGTGGATGAAGTAGCAATGGTAGATACAGACAAAAAATCAAAATCGAATCGAAAAAACTAAATAGAATAAAAGAGCAGATCAGCAATATAATCATGTAATAATTTGGGCCAACAGGAGCGCGCTCTCGAGCAAGATTGAGGTAGAGAGAAAAGAGCAAGAAAGCAATAAAAATAATATAAACTGCTATGCGAAGCCGAGGCCACCGATAAAACTCATTTTGTATTTGCAAATCGATCTTCACGACTTTAATCGCTCTTTGCACCTACCCCCGCCCCCCATGCTCTCTTTCTGTTCCACTGTGTCCCATGCACTCACCGTATGCAGCTGTATATCTATGTCTCGCTCTCTTACATGTAATGCATATATATATAGAAATAAAAAGCGTAAATAAGTTTTAATTTAATATTTTTTTATACTATAAAAAGTTAATGTAAAATCTCCGTTTAGCTCCCTCCTTGAGACCACAACAATAACAAAAAAGCAAACAAAAAAAAACAACATTTTTGCGTAGATGTTTTTTTGCATTATCTTACTTTGTATTTTGTTTTTATTTTATAATTTGTGTAAAATTTTTTTTATTCTATTTCTCTATTTTTTTTTCTCGTTTGTACTTCATTTTTCACAGTGAAATAGTTTTGTAAAATGTAAAAATGTTTCCTTTGCGTTTGTTTTCTGGAAAAAAGAAAGAATCGATGAAGAATTACAAATAAATGTTTTTTTTTCTGTGTAGTAGAGCTATTTAATATTAATGAATGGATGATGAATACACTACATAATTGTATGGAATTATAATTTTTTATATATGTATATTAAATTAGAAAGAACAACAAACAAAATAAAGAAAACTGAATGAATAATAATCAACGAAACAAGAAGCCCTTTTCCTAATCGTAAAATAACATTCACAACATTATTTATGTACGTAGTATGTGTGCTCTGATGTATGTATGTACATACATGACAAGAAGTATTATGTAGCTTCCGCAAACGTCGTAAGATCGTCATATACATATATTATGACTGGCATTAATCGATGAAAATGTAAAATCGACAGTTGTGTCGTCTTGTAAGAATTAGTTTATTCTTTTTCTTTATATTTTGGTTAACTCGTGTCTTCATTTGTAGCTGACAAATCCGCAAGGTAAAGTTTTTGTATTTTTCAACTTTTATTATAATTTACCTATTTTAGCATTAAGTTCCTGCCAATGCTTATAGTAGATACGTAGATATGTACATATAACCCACATAGAACCCCAAAGTAGTTGTAGTTTAACATATTCCAGACTAACGGTGCCTGCCCTTGTCCCTCACATCCACCTACTCACATCCAGGAACAGGGATATCCTAAATAAATTTAATAACAAACCAAACTAAGCCATAAATATAAATTTCTAATACAAACTAATCGAAACTCTCACGCGCTGTTGTTGTGGTGTTGGTTGGGTTCAAAGTGGTTCACATGGGTATAATTATATATAAATATCTGTACTTGGAATTAGTGATTTAACAACAGCTATAGTAACATTTAATTTATTTGGGTTTATCTTTCGCCGCAGGTCAATTCACTGAAGATGGCTCCTTTATCGGCCAGTACGTGCCCGGGAAGCTACAGCCACCAGTCAGTCCACTGCCGCTAAACAGCTCAGCCTCGCCAGCCCAGACAAGTGCCGCAGCAGCAGCAGCAGCAGGCGGGGGCTCTGGAGTGTCATCGGGAGCAGGAGGATCTGGTGCTGGGACAGGAGCCAGCAATGGAGGAACTGGTTCGACCAACACTGCCGCGGTAGCCACCTACGTCTGAGAGGCGTACCTGGAGCTGGATGGATTTCCTTTAAGTTCTTGATTTTCTTCAACTTATTCCACGCCCCAAAACCTTTTTGTAATTGTATGTGTAAAACGAAAACTGCTTTAAGTGTCTGCAAAAAAAAAAACCATAAGAAAACGAAAACTATATTAAACAAAACAAAAAACAAACAAAAACGAAAACGAACAAAAAAACAACAACAAAAAATGTAATGAGAAGAGTTGGCAAGAATTTAAAGCATTTAATTTTGCTTCCTTTGGCTTATTTAATATGTATTTTAGCAAACAGCTAACGCCTTTTCCAAACTAAAGAAACAAGAAGAAAAACAAAACAATTACCATACATTTTTTTTATATATGTAAGCTAAAAACACATACAAAAAATATATATACATAAAAGTTAAAGAAAGGAAAACCATTCGAGGTGGGCATCACCTGTTTGGGAAGCCCTTTTTTTGTGAGAATATTTTATGTTTAGTTGCCAATGGTGATTTACATATATATGTATATACACACATATGTATGTATAAATAAGAACCGCTTATACCAGCGGACTATATGAAAAATGAGTCAAGTTTTGTAAACCAAACCAAAGACAAGGCAAACCGGTAGATCCGGCTAGCAGAGACAGACAGCTATCAAAACTAAGGAGCAAGTTTATGCAAATGATTGTCTGAATTGTGGAGCACATTGCCAATCCTACTATACAGATGTATTTGGATGAATCCATTGTGACCTGTCAGCAGCTGTCTACCCATTTGCCTTGTTCACATTCTACTATTTTTGCAATAATTTGTACTGTACCGATACTTATGTACATATGTACTAAAACCAACAGCATTGATGTGTTCAGCAAGTAAAATTTCCAGCCTGAGTACGGATTATGGTTACTTTGGAACAACAAAAAGACTTCGGAGGCAGAGAGCAGCCACCCTAGCCATTTAGTACCCAAATTTGTTGGGCTTTGTTCAGATCAGATTTGTAGATCAATGTGGCGAAGAGACCAGCTGCGAAGTGTGTCTGCTCCCTGGGAGCCCATCACAGAAATGAAAAGAAAATAAAAAAAAACAAAAAACATTCCTTTCGTTGGCAATTTGAATATCGTATAAGTTTCTGATTTTCGTCCATAGTGTAATGACAAATTGTGTGTAATATTGAAACGAAAACCTTTCATCATTTGTCCATTAATTATTTAAGTAAAGCAATTAGTTAATTAACAAATTAGTTGACTGACTCTGTGCTCCTGATTAGTCATCTATATGTATGTATACCCTATACTTATGAGTGCATGATGCAATGGAAATCGATATGCTACCCAATATTTTGTGCGTGTACCTTTGGGTTATTTTTGTGTTGATAAATCACAATGTAATTACTGATTTTGCATTCCAGATCTGTAATAATATTTATACTTTTTTTTTAAAACTAAACACACACACACACAAAGTGGCATTAGAAACTAAATGGAAAAAAGGAAAAAACAAACACAATAAAACACAACAACATCAACAATTTTGTTCTTTCTGTTTTTTGATTAGCTTTTCATTAATTTAAATCTCAATTTACAATTTTGTATGCCCGCTTTGAGAGCAGCCTGGACGGCTTCATATTTTTGTATTTTCTAGTGTGCAAGCCAGCCTTGACTTACTTACATGCATACATACATACATACATACATATGTATGCATGAGGCATAGAATTACATACATATGTACATATGTACAACAATTCGGTTGAGCTATTTACATATATTTTGACTGGACTACTGCCTACTCCAGATATGTATGTACAACTCTTGATGTACATTAGGTGGATTTGTATTTGTAAGCATTTTTTATTTGGTCTTTAATAAACATACAGGGTTGCTTAGTAAAATTTTTGCACTAGATTTAAAACAAAACAAAATGAATAACGAAAGAAAGAGAGCATAGAAATGGAATGGAATGGAATATAATTAAGAGTGGCGAGTAAGGAAAGTAAACGAGTTTGGGAATAGCGAGTACTCGTTCGTACATACATTTTGCATATGTGTAGTTTGATTAATCGTATTTCGTGCCCTGCATTCTGTTTGCTGTTACTTCAATTAGCTATCTAATGCACTCTACTAATGAAATCGTATAACCCCCAGCTTGAGCATAGTTTTCAACCGAATACTTCATTCTTAGCCTGCCTCAGTGAGACCAATAAACTAGTTTCCGCTTCCCCCAAAAGTAATCAAAAAAAAAAACAAAAACACTGAGGGACGGAAAAAACGATGCCCACTATTCACCTGCACCACGCATATCCCAACGATTGAGGTAGATGATGATCGATCGGTTCTCTGAAGCAAAGTAGGCGACTAAAGCAGAATGACAGAGAGAGGGAACTTGGCTCGTTAGATGCTGCACCTTCTCTAGTTACACACCGTTGCAGCCGAAAAAGCTCACACACACACACATCCACATCAACACACCCACGCTGAAAAACTGAAGGAAAAGAACAGAGAGAGAGAGAGAGAGCTGTGGAGGAAAGCTAAATAATAAAAAAACATACAAACAAATATGCTATATACACGTACATACATACATACATACATACATATGTATACATATTTATATATATATGGATATATGGATATATGAATATATATTTACATGTATAGAGGACAACGATCTAAATCTAATGTTCATGACAAAGCGATATATATATATATACATACATATATATATATATACAATATATAGAGAGATGTATAAGATTTTGCATAGATATTGTGATTTCCCAAAATGAAAACTCAAAATAGTCAATATCAAAAAGTCAAAGCCAAGAAATAAACTCCTCTTGTTTCGAAATACAACAAAAAAGTGTTCATCGGTGGAATGGAATCGTTCGATATCGATGCTTCCAGATCGATATCCAAGCGAACCCAACCAACCCTCCGCCAACACGGCGGGGGGTGAAGGAGGGTGCTGAAAACTCTACCACACACCAAAAACTGCACTGCCTGTGTCGGGTTCTATTTTACATTACATTTACAATTGCATTTGCATTTACATAGACGCGTACATACGAATGATACATGCATAAATATGTATGCCGCTTCAAGAAAAAGAGTTTTTGTACCACTTAAAAATAAAGGTCATTTGCACAATACTGTGATTCCTAACAAGAAACAAAAAAACATGAAAGGAAAAGGAAAAGAGAAGCCAGAGGGAGAAAAAGGAAGGGTATTAAGACAAGCGATAAGAAATGTATAGCGATGAATGATAACGAATACAGAGATTCAGATGATCAATATGCATACATACTATGTACAGACATATGTACATACATATGTACATGTATGCAATAGTATGTATGTATACGTACAATGTTTAATTACAAGAACAGAACTACTTATATTGTATGTATAACCACTCCACTATATCCAACTTTTGCAACACTTTCTTGCGTATAATTATTACCACTAATCAATGGCCTAAACAAAATTACATACGAATTGTGAGAGCAACACACAAACGTTGGCAGAATACATTTTTAATTGAGTTTTAGCGAATCAAATATAAACAGACTACAATTAAAGAACAAATTCATATACATACAACAGCAGAAAGTAGCAGACAAAAAGAAAACAGTCAAATCTTTGGCAACGAGCAGAAGCAACAAATTAAATTGAAAATGAAAATGAAAATGTGTTAGCTGTAAAACCTATAATGAAAAATAAACCATAGAAACAACGTTAATTTTGTAATCATTTACAACCCCTGCACTCTCGCTTGGACTCCAAGCTCAGGCCGAGCGAGAGCAGAGTGTGGAGTGAATCGGATCGTAAGATCGAGAGCGAGTCCTCACGGTGCTGTCAGAGAGCGCTAACAGTGAGCTGTAGACGGGAGCGGGAGCTGTCACAAGCTGTAACCGAAGAGCGGCGACAGGCTGTTAATCTGGTCTGTTAATAGTCTGTGCATCCGGTATCAGCAACAGCGATGCAATGAGCAGGGATGACAGTAGGCGCCATTTTTTATCAGTTGCACGCTCGGATGATGGATGCTGGTCCTGCTTCTGCAGCTACTGGCGATGGGTGCCACTGCAGCACCAGCTCCTGCAGCAGATCCCCAGCGTTGTGCACACAAGATTGTGGGATTGACAGTAATGAGTGAATGGTTGTGGGAACCACAGAGATCGGGCCGAGATCCTCCTGCAGGCCCTGCAAGTGGGCACTATGAACCGGCAACCTGGACTTGCACACCTTCGAGTTGCAGGAGTACATGTACAGTGAAGCGAATACAGCGGCACATCATAATCTTAATCAATCTTTTCGGCATCAACTTCATCGATGACTCCCACATCAATGCCTTCAGTTCCAACTGCATCCAGGCGAATCTCAGAAATACAAGGCCTCATGTTTTGATTTACCTTCCAGAAATGTTGTCATGGGCATGGCGGAGAAGCTCAGCGTAAACATCCACGTGGATGAGCTTATGGACACCATCACCATCGCCTCCGACTGCGCTGGGATCCTGACTATCTCTGTTTCTCCGACAAGAGCCAAATGGCCATCGATATTCTGCGTGTGAAGTGGCTCCAGCTACGCTTCGTGGTCCTCGGGTCTTGTCTTGACCTCCTGAATGACTCATTCATTTATCCTGTACGTGCCTTACACGGCTGGTAGGCGTGGCAAACGCTTTGTGGCAGAGCGAGCAAGGTTAGTTTCTTTCACCTGTAGCGTAGCTCGATGTAGGCGGAATTTCATGGAGCATTTTCTGCAAATGGAAAAGTAATTATTTTGTTTTCTTCTGTCATATGGAATATACCCATTTGGATTCAAAGCGACGGGTGTCACGGATTTGTTGGATCAAATTGGTTCTCCCCACGTTTTTTTCCCGCATTCCTTTCTGTCTGTTCCTGTTGTCGCTGCTGGTATACTCTGCTGATTAGTTTCCGTCTGTGCCTATTGATCCTCTCCCTGAATTCTGTACTTCTACTCTAATTTTGCTCAACGACTACAGATAAGCTTTATTTTAATGCATCTGCATCTGCGACACATTCATTTATATTTTTTCGATGCTAATTGGCCCATGCTTAGCTCTCCCGTACACAGAAATTTAAGGTTGCCCCCTCCGAAAATTTTGCAATTGTTAAATTGGTGGGGCAAAAGAAAGCGTAGCAAAGCGAGGCAAAATGTGGGAAAGCCAAAAAAAACGAGAAGGAACGTGTGAGTCGCTTCTGGACGCGACTCTACTTTTGATACCCGTACTCAGTCAGTATATAAATTTGTGAGCTTATGATTAAAATTAAAAAAAAATTTTAATTTTACATTTTACATTTTTTGCTACATTTGTTAACTACATCTACATGTAAAATGTAGATAATACATCTAGAACAAATATTCTACATCTACCATTTAGATTCTACATCTCCTCCGCTAGGGTTGCTCGCGCATTGCACAGGGCAGAGTGTGTGCGAGCGAGACAGAGAATGAATAGCGTCAGCAGCGCCGAGGAGGTGGGGGAAGCAACTGAAAATTAATTTCTTCATTTTGGCCATAATAATGATCCGATCTGTACCAGATTTGGCAATCTGGTAGATATGGTCATTCTCTACGATACTGCGTTTTTAGTTTTTTCGTATCTTCAAAAATTGTGGCTGCCACAGATTTTCGTCCTTTGTGAAGGCGGAAGGGGGCGGGGCGAAATTTTGAAATACACCTGTAACAGTGTGATATCACATGAGTCTGGAAAAAAATTTCGTTGCTCTAGCTTCTATAGTCTCTGAGAACGAGGCGCTCATCAGGACGGACAGACGGACAGACGGACAGACGGACAGACGGACGGACGGACGGACAGACAGACATGGCTCTATCGACTCGGCTATTGATACTGATCAAGAATATATATACTTTATGGGGTCGGAAAATTTTCCTTCTCTGCGTTCACACATCCACTTTTACCACAAATACAGTATACCCCTTAACTCTTTTTGAGTACGGGTATAAAAACAGCGAAATGTGCAACAAAAGAAAGGTGCAATTAAAAACCCCTGCAAAAAGCAGGAAAAACCACAACAACAACAAAAATAAACCTCATAAACGGGAATTATTATCTAAAACTCTCTATGCAGCAGCCACTGTGGCTGCCACTTGCCACTGATACTGTGACAGCGACTGGTACTGTGACTGCCAGACATTTTTAATTATTCCTGTTTCTCCTCTGTCCTCTCTTGGGGTTAGCTTAGCATCTTCCGGTGCGATTATACGACAATTATTACAATAGTTGCTTATAAATTTTAATTGCTTTTATTTTTCACATCATTCGCAAATGACTTTTTTTTTTTGGCTTTGTTTTCCGTTTCGTTTTATTTTCGTATTGTTTTTTGTTGTTTAATTTCGTACTTTTTTACGCGAGAGGTATTTGTGGCAGTGGCAGCAGCAGCATATAAAACTATTACTCTTCATTTGTATGCCAATGGGAGTGTGGGTGTCGCTTCCATTTCTTCGTCTTTTGCAGTAAGAAAGTTCCCAGACAAACAAAAAATAAGTGCCACAATGGAAGCGGGCAGCAAATGCAGCGGGACGAGGTACTAAGTAGCTGTGGACAGCCGCCATTTAAATGCTTTTTGAATATTTTGCGTAAATTATATTGTAAAAGCGCAACAAGCGTTGGCCAAGCAGAGTGTTGCAAAAAAACGTGGCCAAAACACAGCGAAATGTTGCGAACACAGCTGACGCAGTGGCAGGCAGCTTTGCATTTAAATTAAATGACGCATTGTAGCAGCAGAAGTAGATATGACAGTCCAACAAAACAAAAAATAAAGAGTTTACTGTATGAGTTGGTGCTTTAACCTCCGGTCAAACTGTAGCAGACCCCGCTTAGGTAGTCTGTATCACAGTAAGGGAGCCCATAGGAGAGGGCAGCTGCCATGACTGCTCCCTCGCACTTTCTTGCTCTCTGTTCTCCGTGCAAAAGATCGATTAAGAATAACGGCACAGCTAGTACCTACCATTATATCCCAAACAAAATTATTTTATTTTGTTGCTTACGGAAATTCATTCAGTGCGGAGCTAAAATGAGTACATGATACAGACATAAGTAACCAAAGCTCCCATTTGACGAGATCAACACCCAGCAACAACGAAAACTAAGCACACGCCAAAACACAGAAGACCGGCTTACGCAATAAGTACCCGAAATAATATTAAATAATGCAATATTCCGAAAAATACATTCCTTTCCCACGGTACCGGTGCGCAGCGATCACCTTACCTGGAGATTGGACACTGTCTGGAGGGCTGATGCTTGGGCAACCCTCAGTTGCCGACCAATCAAGCGCTTATATATAAGTCAGAATTCAAGAATATATATGACTCTCAGTAACATTAAGAACTTATGTAAGATACATACATATATGTGGGAACGATCGATGGCTGCCACTACCCATAAAATGCACTGCCTTGCATGGAGAAAAGGGCAGTCTATCAGCCAGAACTCCAGAGACAATACCTGGGCAGTCCATCAGCCAAAGCATTCAGGTAAAGAACAAACATGTCGGGCAGTCAGGGACCAGAGCGTACATCCTAATCCGGCAGAACTCAAAACAAAGTGTTGTGGGCTAATCCTTATATTTCAGCATTGGTAAAGTTCCTGGTCTTCCTTTAAAAGGTTCTAGCTAATTACAAATTGTCTTGTGATTCAGAGCCCTGGACTTGACTCAAGCATACCTCAGCCTGGATTAGGACCTCACATTCACCTCACCTCTTAAATATACAATTGATTTCTATATTTAAATACAAATATTGATTAACGATGCCTAATTCAATCACCTACATGCATAAATATTTACATACATGTTTATGTACATACATAGACGAGTATATGTATGAATGAAATCTAAAACAAGCGGATAAATACGAGTACAGAGAATAAATAAGGAATCATTAATTCAAAATTGTCAAACTGTATGTCGTTGTAGTGTTGCAATGATTTTCCTTTACAGTTTTAGCGTCACTTGTTGCTGTGACCGACCGATCGACCTCGTCCCTCGACACCGCTGGCCAATTAGCCAGCACGCATACGCCCTGTTGCATGCACAAACAGCAAATAACAACAGCAAGGACAGGCAGGGCCTGCCAAACCTGTCAACGTGTCCTTTGTACAGACACGTACTCGTATGCTCGTATACGACTTTGCTGACTTTGCATGTCCAGGTCCAGGTGCAAATTGGGTTCAGCCCGGTCGTCGTTTAGCGTCGGTGAACGTTGACACAGTGTCAACTGAGGCAGCAAAAAAACACTGGTAGCTGCACACATGGCTATGGCTCCGATGCGAAGCCATCGGAAACTATCCGGAGTGGATGGCGGGGCGTGGGGCGGAATGAAACTGATGGAGCAGGCTCAATGAGCTGCCTGCCACCTGCCACTGGAAGATGTTGGGGTAATTGGCCGGAATATGTGCCTGGGCAGAGCACTCTGTGGGCATGGCGGGCATGGCCCTGACCCAAAGAAGGCCTCAAGTTCGCACTAAGTCACAGTGGTGGCACGCAAAAAGTGGAAGCCTGGCACAAGAAAATGTGTGACGGAGGGGGTGCTTGCCTGCCGAGTTCTGTGGAATGCATTTCGGTTAGTACCCAAACTGTAAGTGTTATTTCCACTGAATTAAAAAAAATAAGCTACATACTAAATGGTTTTTTAATCGTTGGAAAGCCCTTCTTAGGATTAGAGCAGCAGGAATGCTGTTCAGCTTTTTAGCTCGGGAAGTTTGGCCAACTTTGAGTGGGAAAGCTGAAGTTGAAGCTGAGCTCAAGCAGAACTAGGAATAATTGTGCTAAGGGCCAGAAAATATAATGGACTTACAGCTTGAAGCTTGGTTCTTGTTCGTCGTCTGGGTCTCTCTTGAAGAAAATCTCTCGGCGTCCCTTTCGCCGAACTGCTTTGTGTTTTCGTCTGAATTCGCCCTCGCTCGTACTAGCTGTTATGATAGGAAATTCGCCTGGGAGCGAAGTTGCTCTTGCTCGTTTTTGTTCTGTTGAGGGATCGCAATTGGCGAAACCCAAGCCCACACATATTTTATATACATATGTATGTAACAATAGTACATCATGGCAAGAAGTGCTCTCACTGTTATTGTATGAAGAGAGTTGGGTAGTACCTCCAAGCAGTTCTGCATGCTGTTTTCGTGACACCTTAAAATCTGCTGTAAACTCAAGATCTCTTCAGAGTTCGTTCAGCTGTGCCAAAAGTGTCAATGATAGGGCGGGCAACTGGTGTCCCGTGGTGACACAGAGCTCGCATCCTTCTCTTGCCAAAGTTTCTGTGTGTCTCTGTTCGGCTTTTTTCACAGCAGGGCTACAGCGAGAGTGATAGAAAGCAGTAGATTGATTCTGAAGGACACTGCTTAACAAACTTTCACTGCTTCATATACTAGCACTGCTTAAAATACTACCGTTTCAATGTGCTTGCTCTAAGGCATTTACTTTTAATTAGCTGTCATATGTTACAAAAATAATGAGTGAAATCTGTTGCTGTTGCTGCTGCAGGTGAAACACAAACACCAGCCACACAATTCGCGCCTCGACTGTGTGCCGACCGAGTCAGCCTCTGCCACAATCAAAGGAGGGGCGTGCCCCCAAACTGTCCATTGTACCACCACTGTGCCCGACTGACTCTGCTTTCTGGCTTTCGATTCGGCTGGCAGTCATCGGGTAGCGGCGTCGTCCTCGTGGCCAGGCCAACTCGACACAGCAGCCCCTCGTGCGTGCAGCATCAGGCGGCGCCGCCTTTAGTTCACTTTTTTCTCGCCTTCTGGCAGGTCGCTGTCGCTCGCCATATCGCCCCAGTCACACACGGAGTCCGGCGCCGTAGCGACGTGAAATTTCAGTTAAAGATTTGAAAGTGCCAACGCCTCAGTGGAGTCCATAGAATACCCAGGCCCAAAGATCGTGGCAGCAGCAGGAGGTGAGTGATTTGTTGAACTTGTTGTGCCACTTTGCCATTTGCCATTTGCCACTTGCCACTGCTTGTAACTGTAACTGGAACCCCTTATTGTATTTGCTGGCTCTTCACTTGTAATCTCTGCCCAATTTATTATTTATGGGCAAGTGTCAAGTGTTCCAGGTCTTTCCTCTATTTGTGGCCCAACAAAACACTTTGCATAGTCATAGTGCCGTCCGCACCATTTATGCTGTTGAGAGCCATTAACATGAATCTTTCATTTTCATTTTACATACATATGTACCTACTTACTCTGCGTATTTGCCTTAGTCCGGCCGGGCACTTATGATTGTAGCGAGGCTTCGGCTTCAGCGTAGAGATGATTTCCACTCCCACACACACACACACACACATACATGTATGTATGACATTTTTATGGGGCCCTCGAGTGTGTTTTGCCCTCTGTCTTATGGCCACAAATGCTTTGCTTTGTTTCAGTCTTTCAGCGGCACAGGACGATGACTTTCTGCCAGCTCTAATCAAAGAAAATTATTTTAATTTATCCCAGCACACGCTTGGTTAGGGGTCATTAGCTGAATTGGCAGAGAGATGCAGTCCCTCAACGCTCTCCAGCTTTAATCCTGACCAGGATTCACTTGTTTATTGTTGCCAGCGATGCCAGTTGACAGTTTTTGTTTTCAGCCTCGCTTCCGTTTTTCGTTTTCCGTTTCCATGGCCAATGCCATTTCAATTTCCATTTTCTATCATGTGGAGAAGACAATGTGGATTTTCTCTCTAATCTCTTGCTCCACGAGTCGTATACTTAATATTTATTCCCAGTCCTCATAGAAACTGTGGCAGAATGGCAAACGTTTCGTGTAATCAGCCGTGTGTGCAACGCTGCAATTTCCTGCCACCTGACAATGCTTTTCAGCTGCCACTTCCCAGGCCACAGCCTCTTCGGGGCATGCGACTGATTGGCTTCAATGCCTGATGCCAGCGAGCTGCATAATGCCGATCCAATCATCCATTGCAACCAGCTAAACGTTCGCAGCGCTACAGCAGAGTGCAGAGTGTGGGGCGGTGGGTGAAATATCATGAAATATGCATGGCAGGTGCTGAGTGATTCGGGGGCGCCACCAAGTCCGCCAGCCGAGACTGAAGGAGAAGCGCATCCATAATTCAGGCAGCAACTGAAAATGTGCAATGAGCAGCAATCGCAGTGGGTAACAGCCTGCAGTTGTATATGAAATAAAAGAGTCAAAGGTGCAAGTTCCACGTCCCATTCCCCCAGCAACCGGAGACATTCAAATGTAAAATGATAATTAAACTGTTGCCGCGCCAGCAATCGACATTAAGATGTCTGAGCATCACAATTGTCTGGCACTTTTTGGGGGTACTGGGCGCCCTTCCCAGCGTTGCCCCTAAAGACATGCAACAGTTAACAGTCCGATGTATAATTTAATTGGCTTAGCTTGAGCTCCGGGCTTAGGGCTATCAGCTATCAGCTCCCAGCTGCACGCCCCTCTATTTAACAGCGCTGACAGCCCTGTGAGGAGCATTAACCTCCGAATGGCTGGAGGTTTGTCGCTAAAACATCGTAAAAAGCTGCGCATCAAATTATCGTTAGATTTATTGCCCGCCAGCGTGGCAGTTGCTCCCAATTCGGAGGGCTTTTCGTTTTTACAATTTTATGAGAAAAAAGGACAACAAAAAACAGCAAAACAAAAAAAACACCACAAGCAAAACCAAAACAAAACAAAGTATGAACCCGAATGACACAAAGATTGCATAGCTTTCGATTTATGGTTGAGGCGGCAGTTAAAAATGTTTGCATGTGTTTCAGCGTGGAAAAAGGCAACAGCCAACAGCCACAAGCCACCAGCATCCAGTCTCCAGCCTCATCCTCGATATGCCCAGCTGCCTGAATATTTGTTCTTGGTTCTATCTTCTGCTCTCTAAACATTAAAGTTTTCGGTTTTAATAGTCTTGCTGAGTGCCCCTTAAAGTGGCTCGCAGCTTTCAGGATTTGATTTTAGAAACCATTCAAGGAACAGAGGGGGGCGGGCATGCTGTTTGAGTGGCGGCAGGACTGATACTTAACCGAAAAATTGACCAATTCCGTTTGGTTTATTAAATTCTCATTCGTCTCTAATGCTTTGCTCAGCCAATCAGGAATGAAATTAACTGATAGCAATCTGATATGTTTCCATGGAAGTTATTGCAAATATAAGCGAAGCTCCCAGGAGCATTGTTTGGGCTCATACGTACCCTGGAAAAGGGAAAAAGATGAGAAATGAATTTCCAAAAATGTCACACAGCTGAGTATGCTGCTGTTTCTTTATATTCTTTGCCCTCTTTGGACTGATGACTGTCCTCAGTTAATAGTCCTCCCTGATGAGGGAGTGTTGAATTGATTTTACTTCATGTAGAACCAATTGTTAGTGGGACTAAGGTGGCTCCAAGGTATTCCAAGATTAAAGGCGGATGGCATCTTTGGCTTTGTTTTGGCAAGCAGTTTGGCACGCAGTTTGGCAAGCAGCTTGGCAAGCAGTTTGGCAGGAAGCTCTTCATTTATAATATTGGGCATATTTTTGGACAAACCTCCGCGTTCTTTTTCAACATTAAAAGCAAACTTATTCTGCAATTCTTAATGCTTAATCCATCATCCATTTATCAAAGTAAAATCATTTCTCACAGCCCAAAAGTAGACTTGAATTTCACTTGATTTAGTTGTAATTTATTCGTGGATGGTTGAACTAAATTAATACAAGCCAAGCAACACTTAAATGGTCACCACTGAGGGATTGCAAATTTTTAATAAATGTAAGAGAAAAGCTATACGCAAATATTGTTCCAGTATGTTATCCAAACTTCTGACTTATTGAGCTATAAAAATACTTATCCAGAAAGTAATCCGCATGATTTATATGTCTGTTTACACTGCTAAGATTTTTGAGCTTCCCAAGCATTTCTGGGAAACGATAACCGGATATTTCATTCTATCGGAATTTCTAACTAGTGTACATTTTATATTTTATTTTGGGCACTCACAATCCAATTCAAATTTAAGATTTTCCTTTTATTTCTCCTTTGTTCTCCTTTATTAATTCATAAATGTAACTTTCCGAGCTTCTCAATCAAATTTCATTTGATTTAAATGCAAGTCATTCGTGGCTTGTTTCCACAGAAAATTTTGTGTAAGTTGTTTCAGGATGAATACGAGAAAAACCCAGAATACCCAGAAAGAATCCGTCTCATCTACATACTTGATTTTTGTCATTGCATCCAAGGGTACGAGTACTTACGAGTATGAATGTATGAATGGCTGGATGTACTTTATGCCACTACTAGCTGCCTGGCAAAGGCAGCCAACATGCTTACCTATGAATTATGCCATAAGCTCTTCGTGGGGGTGGGGTGGTGTAGCAGCAACAGGCTGGACATACAGCAGTCCGCTGCCAGGCAACCTAGCACATCCTTGGCGTTCGTTCTTGAGCCCATCAAACACGAACAGACAACGTCGAGTTTTATAAAATTCATTAAGTATTTTAAATATGCATGAACATAATTTGGTTGTGAAACTCCGGCAAGGACATGCTGTGGCAGTCGCTTGCTGGCCCTGCTAATTGAAAGAGAATTCCCATGCCCTGGGCCCAGAGCCATTCATTGCTTTCTTTATAATTTAGTTCTCAATCTCTTCATGCTGAACTTTGCACCAAAATCTATAATTTGGTCAAACAAATTGGTGCAAACTTTCACCGGCCTTAGGATCGGCAACACACAAACAAAAATGAAACACATAATTCATAGGTTTAAACAGACAAAGGTCCATGCTAGGGGAAGGCTTGAGTATTGTGGCTACTGCCCCCAGCTTCCTTCTATACTGCTGTTTGTTTTGTTGCTACAAAAAGTTTCACCCTTTTGCTTTCTTTTCCATTTTTCCATTTTCACACTTTTCCCACTCGCACTGTTGTTGCCACTTGTTGAAATTCGTTAATTTATGATGATTGCGTAAAGAAAACTTCGCAACTTCGCGTGGCAAAGTTTTGTTCGGTGTTGGAATTTTCGCTCCCATATTCGATGCACTGAAAACAAGTCAAAATAAATACGACTAGTATCGATATACTCCAGCAGTTGCTGCATAGAAAAGAGTCTCCTTGAAGGTGTTTTCAACGGAGAAATTATAAAAATATTTGAATTTATACTACACTAAAGCAACATAAATAGAACAGGAGTTTCAAAAGTTATTTATTTATTTAATATTCGCCAACAGATTAAAACATAATCCTTAACTGGCTAAACTAACTTATTTCTGTCTTAAATAATTATATTTCTAAATATTAGCTTGGAACTTAATATAAAAATATTGCATTCATGGGTTTGAAGGCTTAGCTCTATTGGAAACTACTCTGAGACCATGGAATAAACTATAGGAATTTAAAATATAAATATTGGAATTTTAAAACAAGCTTTTTGGAAATATCAAGCTGCTCAAGACAATTCTTCGTCTCAGCATACAGAAAACATTCAAATGAAAGCGTATTCCCCATGAAGTATTATACAAAAAAAAAACCTCCCATTTCCCTAGCTGCTCTGTGACTCATGGTGACTCCTCTTACTGACCCGACTCTAGATTTAACTTGGCAACAATTTTGGAAGCGCTAATAAAATAAAAATAAATTTCTATGCACCGAAATTTGGCAGTGTATTCGAGAGGGGTGAACGCTGAATGTGTGTTGGTTGTGTCAAGGATTCTGCGAAAAGTGTTTACATTTTCACAGTTTTCAATTTATTGCGAATCGACACGTTTTGGTCTGGCAAATTGGTCGAGAGCCCTTACCCGCTCCCCTCACTCATACAGCGAATGTTCCCCCAACGAATTCCCTCAAATGCTGGATTCACTGGTGTGTGTCCGTTCAAGACACATTTCACTGTACTGTGTACTGTATGTGCCTATCCGCCAGCCTTTATTTATTTCGCTTAGGAACTTTTTAGGTCTGTTCATTGCCGGTGGCAAGCAGCGGTTGCCGCTCTATAAACACTTGCAACAACAGTAATGGGATGCCACATAGCCAGAGACTAGTGAAGAGAAGAGGAGGGGGGTAAGTCATGCATTTAGAGGCATCTGTGCAGAAACATGCAGATAATGCAAAACAAAACATTGTAAACGGCAGGAGAAAGAAGACACTGGGGGTGGTCTGCGTGGTGTGTGTGGGTTGAGGGGTTGGAAAAGTGCTGCCACAGCTTCGTGGACAATGACGGGGTAGTGTGGCTTAGTGGTGGTCCTGGAGCAGATTCAAGACAGCTTTGTTAGCACTTGAGACGCACAACAAATGTTGCCGCTAAGAGGAGAAGGACAACTGGCAATGGCGGCGGCATTCAAACGATTCAAAGACCAAGTGTGAGATCTAACAGGGAACAGAAGAGCAGAAGCTGGGCAAAAAAGTATTGAGAGCAGCAAGGAATATCTTTTTGTACTCATTTGAATGCAGATTAGGAATGAACGAGGGTGGGAGTCCGTTAATGCGCGGGTTTTAAATAAAAAAGTAATGTTAAAACACTGCTGTCGAAGGCAAAAAATATTTCGTTAAGTATTTAAATATAGTTTACACCGATAGAAAAGAGCCTTGAAATTTAAATATTTTCACTCATTTATGCCATTGATTTTCATCCAAAAGTAGTTGTATTAATATTGAATATTTTGCACTTACATATTGATATAAATATGAAAATATTTAAATTTAATATATTTTAAATTTAATTTAAATATATTTCATATTCAAATTTAATATATTATATTTACTTTATATTAAAATTAAATATGAACGTAGCCATTTTAATACATTTATATTTGAATCAAAGTGAATTCTATTTAATTTTATTGTATGTTTGTATTTAAAAATCGCATTTTTAATTCAAATATGATTGTAGTTAATTTTACTTTGGTTTTTTTCTATCAGTGTAGGGATTGATAACTTGAATAAATTGTATCACACATTTTAACGAAAATTCTTACAAATGAACAAATAAAGTAAAACATTTATTTAAGTATTTTAAACTAATACTAGAATTGCCGGGGATTTATAAGTAGGTGTCATTTAATGTTACCAATTTGAAACGCACCCAACAAGTCATTTCTTTGAAGTTACTTTATTGAATAATTCTTGAAACAATTCTTAAAATCTGCTTAGCCGGAACACCGGCAGCGGAGCGGCCGCATTTATTTGCTCGTTATATATGTACGTAATATGCCCAGCGCTGTTGATAGCGGGGGCGCGAAGGGGAATGCATGAACATTCGAACGGACGTTTGACGTTGCACTCTTGTCCGCGAGGCATATTTGTGCGATCTTATTACCGTCGCACTTAAGATATGCCTGGGACTTATGTTTACGCAAACACTGCAACATAGTGTTACAGTGTGTGGTCCCTTGAGTGCACTTGGTACAGTGGGTATTGTTTATATGTGCATACTACATAGGTTTGCAGTTTTGCATTAATTAATTTTCACCTTTTAATTTTGACTGCTTCCCTTAGCAGGTTTATAATATATTATAGCTTTGTTTAACATACACATAGCTAACAATAAATATCAGAATATCGTTGCAGAAATTCAATACATTAAAATGCATTTTTATTTGTGCAAATGAAAAAAACGTCTTTTTCTACTTTAATGGAAGTTTAAAAGCCTAAATTTAGTTGAAAATAAATATAATATATAAAAATAAATAGCAAATATTTTAATTTAATTTAATTTTAATCGAGCCCCAATGCGTACCCAGACTTTAGTTGCAATATTCCTTGCCCCTACCCTCAAGCCACGGCCTTTACCAGCACCAGGGCACCAGGGCACCGTCTGCTCCTGCTGCACGTCCTGGCTGGAATATGCCACAGAAATGTGCCAACAAAAGAACATGATGCTCAGTTGGAATTCTTTTTAAACGATGTTGTCCACGACATTTTTTGAGATTTGTTGGAAAAACAGACGCAGGGGGCAGCAACAGTGGGGTAAAGTGTGATGGCAGGTGTGTCCATGACCTCATAGACATATGTATGTACTTACAAATTAATATATGTGTACCTACATATGTATGTGCAGTTATTGCCAATTAAAGTTTTGCGTGCCCTGATTTATGCTGTAATTAGCTAGAGGCATAAAGCAATAAAAGCTTAACAGACCAGCCAGAAATATTCACTGTATATAATACTGTAAGTACTATATTGTACATATATACATACATATGTATTTATATATATCACACAATATCTGACATAACTGAAGCTAAAGTTTGTTGCTGTCCAGTGTTCAGTCTGAGCAAATCAGACACTTTTACTCGATTGGCTTTTACTTTGCTTTGTTTCGCTTGTCTTTATGGATTTCAATAGAAAATTTCTGTCTCTTTATGTTTATTTGTCTGTCTTTGAATGGTCGTTAGAGCGGAAGTCAGAGTGTCATTAGCTTCTGCTCATCACCAGCAAACAGATATATCAAAGAACCCGTCAATGCATTTGCAATAAACGTCTTTTGACTGCTGGTAATAATCGCGGTAACTGTTGAGTAATCCTTTTTGTTTGAGACTCCATAGACTTTGAGTGGATTCAACTGTTGTATAGGTAATGATTTTTTTTAGTGAGAAGGACATCTTCTAATTGGGTATTCCACTTTTTATTTTCCATTCGATGCGTTAACTGGCCAATAGAGCTCTGGACTGGATAGTAGCCTCAGCACCAGCTCCAGATCTGAATACAATTTTTGTTTTTCAAGTAAATAATTTTAATATGTTTTAAGAGCATATAAATAATATTTATATGCTTATTTATAAATCAATAAATAATATTTATATAAAATAAAATATTACTCTATTGCCTTTTACTTCTGTAATTACTTTTGTTTGCTTCTTAGAATTATATATGATTTACAGGACATACAAACATACATTCATACATATGTATATGTATATAGCTGACGCCACAGACTTAAACAAATGTTTAATAACTTTGCTTAACGGAGACCGTTGACATCTAAAAGGAACTCTGTTAACAGTGTAGGAGAATGTTAACCAAATAGATATAGAAATTGGGTAGAGCAGAAATGTAGCCATAACACAACAAAAATATCAGAAATAGGAGGATTAATAACGAAAAAGAAACAACTTTAATGTAGCGATGATGATCATCAATCCGACTCAGCGGGAAGCGGTTCCCCCAGCTGTTCGATGAGTGGCCGAAGGGACTTGCAGCCAGCAGTGTTGATTTTCTCCATACCTGCCTTCAGAACTGCAGCTTCGGCCTCCTCCTTCAGCGCGTAATTCATGGCCTTCAGCTCGCTCTCCAGGCACAGCTTCAGCTCGTCAAGCCCAAAGGAACGAAAGTTGATCGAAGTGGTGCTGTCCGATATACGCTGGAGGTACTTCTGCTGCGCCTCCAGGTGCGTCTGCTCCAGGTTGAAGATGTACACAACCAACACTGTTTGAGCCGCCGTCTGCTCGTCTACGGATCCCTTGCGTTGCAGGATCATTTCGTTGTAGATGGGTACTATGTCTATGTCGTCCGGTTTCAAGTCGTCAATGACATGCAAGTTCATGCCGCAGCTCGACAATTGATTCATGAAGTTCCGCAACTTACGGAACTCCACGACGTTGTCCTTCGCCGAGCCCCCGGCGTTCCAGGACAAAGTTCGTACGTTCTCAGGCCATGGAAAACTGTTTATCAGAGCCGCTGCCGTCATTGTCTTGCCAACGCCAGGTGGGCCGAGCAATGCGACCGAACGGAACTTGCGATCGCGGCTTAGCTCTTGCTCCAGCTGGACGAGCGCACTCTCCTGCCCGACCACCTGGCTGCCAATCTGCTTGATGCTCTTCTTCATGTAAATTGGCTGATGGCAAAAGTAGCAGCGGGATGCCTTCTCCTCGGCTGTGGCCACCGCAGCTGCGGCGGCCGAATCAGAGTCGCGCCAAGACATGCCACCCTCGCTGCGTCCTGCCAGTTGACGTATGATCTTGCCAGGCTCCTCCAGTGCTGGTACACCGTTCAACTTGCCGACGACGAGACTGTACAGCAGCCAGCCCACTGCCAGTGTGGCCACGACAATGCCAATTGCCTGCATCCAATAGCTAAGGCTTAAAGGCGCCTCCATCGGTGACTCAGAATCGAAACGGCTCTCCACGCTCTCCCGGTTCTGCTCGTAGTGGTTCTCGCGCTCGCGCCGCTCGCGTCCCTCGCCGCTTGAGTGGTGGTGATGATGCTGTTTTCGCCCCTTCATTTTTATCAATCGAATTTTATTTAAGAAATTTATTATTTTTTTTGTATTTTGGAAAAAAGAGTTTTAGAGTTGACTGTTTGGTTTTGTTTTGTTGAATGATTTTTTTGTTGGGTGGAGTGTGAGGTGTGCTGTGTGTGACTATAAAAATGTGCACAGCCTGCTTCTAAACATCAAAAATATTTTTGCATCCATGCAAACTTGAAGGATGGACATGGCATGGCCCTCATGCCTGTGCGAATGGACTGGATAGGGAGCTACTGATACCCATGCATCATGCAGTCCATGCAGGCCACCTGGAGGCCGTGCTTGTTCTGCTGCGGTACAATCCCCGATTCGATCTGCTCGATGAGAATGGCAATTCCTGTTTCAATGTGACCGACGACGAGGAGTACCGTGATAAGCAGCCACATGGTCCAATAATCTATTGACATTTTACAATCCAAAGACACGCAGACACAATACATATTACATATATGTACATACATATATATATACATATGTATATGTAACTATCTCTCGGTTTAGCAACAGACTTGAGCCCGAGCTGCTCCTACTTCTCACCCTCTCTTGCTCTCTTCGAAGATGCTCTGCAGCGGGCACGGGCCATTCGGCACATTTTTCGCTGATTGTCATAACTACAATCAACATACTCATACATGTAAGAAGGTTAGGCCACGCACACAAGCGCGGACCTCCCCGAGAGAGCAGAGAGAGCAAAGAGGAGATCGCGAGAGCGAGAGTCAAGAAGCGTCAGCCGACGCCGCTCAGAGGTCTCTCGCTAGTCCGTTGGCAGTCGTCGCATTAGTCAGTCGTATTCTATCAGTTGTCAGTCGCTTATAAAAGAAACATTATCAAAGCTGTATCTCAATTTTCAATACTCAATTTAGTTAATAAACATACATATATACGCAACCTTTCACATACATACATATGCACATATGTATATAAGCCTACTTTCTCTAGTTGCTACCAATAAATTGTAAATACAAATTAAATCCAACCCTCACGACATTTTATAAATTAATTTCAACAGCTATTAAAACAGCTTTATAGCTTATCAGTTGAATTATTTTTTCTTTTACGAGTATGTTGGTTTATGGTTTGTTGTAAACAAATTCAAATTACCTACGCTCTTTTAACTGCCATTGCCACCCTCCTATCTTCACCCACGCGAACCATCGCGATGCATCGCTTTGGTTTGAATTTTAATCTTCGCTCTCTTGAATCTTAAATCTATGTATGTACGAGTACACCGATAGAAAAAAGGCCTGAAATTTTAATATATTCACTCATTTATGCCATTGATTTTCATCCAAGAGTGGTTGTATTAATATTGAATATTTTTCACTTACATTTTGATATAAATATGAAAATATTATTATATTTAAATATTTTCATATTTATATCAAAATGTAAGTTTTATATTTTATATTTAATTTAAATATATTTCATATTTAAACTTAATATATTATATTTATTTTGAAGTGTTTTGTATTAAGATTCAATATGAACGTATTAAAAAATCCATTTTAATACATTTATATTTGAATCCAAGTGAATTCTATTTAATTTTACTATGTTTGTATTTAAAAATCGCATTTTAAATTCAAATATGATTGAAGTTTACTTTACTTTGGTTTTTTTCTATCAGTGTACGAGTATGTATGTAGGTTTATTTGTTTAAGTTTAGGTTTGTTTATTTGGTTTAGGTAAATACGATTCCTATGACTGCATTAAATATTGCCTAAGGCTGTCAAAGAATACAAATAATATAAATCTAAGTGCATACCCTGTCAGTGCATTTCCTGCTATTATTCCTCAGCAGTAACAGCTGTCTCTTATCAGATTTGTGTTTACTCTCAGTTCTTTGTAGCTTTGCTGCTGCCAGACACAGCATCCATGTCCCTCCAGGCAGTGCATAGCGGGGTGTGGTTGTGACAGCTAAGGCTAGGAGAGCTACCACCCACTGCTGTCAGGCAGTAAAGTTGAACAATTTATTTATCCTGCTAATTGTTGTCGAGACTCCAAGCAAGGCACTAACTTTAGTTATTTTGGCTAGAACTTTGCAGAACGTTGGCAGCGCTCATTAATTTACGATTTACATTAAATGTGTTGGCTAAAAGAGTTCCACCAGAAGTTCACTATGGCAAATACTTTGTTTAAAATGTGCAATTATTTACTGCATTTATTTTAGTGTAAATACATTGGGTATACGTATATGCAATCAATTATTCATTTGTTCACTGTGAAGCAGCACAGGGTTGACAGATGCTGAAGTATCTTGCAGTGGGAGTAAAAAGTTTCCATTGCAGTTCCCCGGTTTGTTCTTTGCCTTTACCTTTACCTGATGGAATCTGCATATTTGTATAATCAAATCGATTATTTACAAGTTACTTTAAGTGCAGTCCATTTAACACTCGGCCACTAAAAAGTTTGCCCTGTTTGCTGTGACAGTTGGAGTATTCTGCTTTCTTTCTGCTTTACTTCTGCTTCACTTCTTTCTCACATTAATTAATGCGCTTCATGTTCACTACACAATTACGCATCTTGCGTAATTTATTCGATGATAATTTTATTCATCATTAGCAAGTTGTTTAATATTCATTTGGGTCTGGGTTATTCTGGCAGTAGCTGTCCTCTGCCAAATGCAGTCATCTCTGGCCAAGTTTCTGTGGCAGAGCTAAGAAACTGCAGCAGCAGCAGCTCAGTGCAGGGTCAGGGCATTCATTGGTGGATCTATCTAATTAATTTTCGGTTTACATGCTGGGCTTATCCCCATTTAATGTCGTTATTAACCCACCCACCCAGGGCTCCCTGCCCGTCCCAGGAGCTTTACTGTCCAGCTATCATAAGTTGACATGGACATGAGACTCTGCTTGTAGCATACATACATACCGTACCGTACCGTACACACAGATGAATGTAAATGTCATTTGAAATTACGGCGCACAGGACATATCCGAAATGAAACGATTTTTGGTCAACAGCAAAGGCAGCAAAGGGTAAAGCAAGGGGGAATGTAAATATGTGTGTACATACATATGTACGTATGTACGAGTAGCAAGGATACGCAAGGATATGCATTTTGAATACAACACACAGCACACAGAAACAACAGCAACAACAGCCATGTTTATCTGTGGGTGGGCAAGAGTTTCGAAAGTTAATTAAAACACAATGCGGCATTTTCGATCTGCTGCTGAATGGTGGGAAAATGCCAATCCCCCTCTAAGTAGGAGTAATGGGTGTGGTGCCAGCAGGAGTCAAAGGGGCATCTCAGTCTCCCCAGCACGCAGGAAGAAACAGCTCGGAATGGAATAGCATAGCCCCGCTGTGAGTACTGCCTAAACCTAAATTGGACCACAGACGACAACCTCTGCTGAGCGCCAGAAAAAAAACCAATAAGAAGAAGCAACTGTGGGATACTTAGAATCCATTGCTAGAATCGAGGAGCTTTGCCGATTGTTTGTATTCATTATGTGATGAAATAATGTAAATCAATACTAGCCTTGAATATTAGTGCAGCGGCAGGCAGACTGCCATTGCTTCTCGTTAGTTTATTTCGAAGTGATTCCTTGTATTTACATAGGTACATATGTAATAATGGCGTCGATATTTAAAATAATTAATTCCACATGTCCAAAAGTTCCGCTAAACATTCAGAGTTTCCAAGTACCTGCACTTATGTTCGAATTGAAGGCTAAAATATACCCAAATAATAAATCAACAATTAGATTATAATAATAAATAGAAAAATTAGAGTTCTGGCATGTGTCCGTCTGCCAGTTGAGCTACCGCACAAAGCATACCCTTGCTCTGGTGTCCAGTGTCCACCAAAAAGACTCATCGCCAGTTAATCAAACACTGAAAGAATATTCTATAGATGTGTAGCTATGTATATATTTTTTATAACTGTTCCTGTAAGTTTATTCAAACTCTGTTGGATGCACACGATCCTCGTCTGACTCATCTGCCAGAGCAGAGGAACGACTAAGTGACACACATACTCCTACTCCTACTCCTACTCCTACTTCTTCGCCTGCTCGTACTTATAAATAAACTCAATTTGTCAGCCCAACGATGCAGCCTGTCCATGAGTAAAGCTTCCACTGTACGCGTGTGGAGATCCTTCCCCCATTCCCATTAGTTTTTGGGAAATTCTCAGCGCATTTAACTGCAGTCGGTGGCCAGCAGCAACGAGGAGCGCTAGACAAGTTCCCAAAAGCGAGAAACTGAAACTTTCAAAAAAGTTGCAAATGAGCAAAACGTGCCGTGGAGGCGGCTGGAAAAAAGGGGTGGAGTGCGGCATTGGGGAAGCAGTCGCTGTGCTGGCAAAATGTCACTTAAAAAGTTTTTTGTAATTTTGTTGGCCGGGTGAAACAATTTTTTGTTTGTTTTTGGCTTGTCCTCTACTTTTGGGGTCTGCGGAATGCGGAAGAAATTTTAATTGAAACTGACAAGATATGTAGGGTATATGGAGCAGCTTGGGAGAGAGAGAAATATGCACAAGAACAGCTTGGGGAGAGAGAGAGAGATGCAGAAAAGCAGCTTGGGGAGAGAGAGAGAGGTGCAGAAGAGAACTGCAGTGACTGTGTGACATTGAGATGTGTAGAAAAACAAAAGTATTGAGAGGACATCAGCGTGAATGTCACTTAAGATGACAGATGCCGGAGACACAGACACACTTGGCAGCTGATTGATGGGCGTATGCGATGTTCACACACACACATATGTACATACTTATATATGTACATACATACATATATTCATGGATCATTAATTGTTTAATTATGTTAAGCTATTGAATGATGGAACGATGTTGTGTTAATGTGGGAATGGCAATGGTCTGAGCTAATTACAAGACCCTCTAAGGTAAACATGCCTATAATATATGTAAAATATATGTACATGTACATACGAATTCGTCGAATCAAGGCACCAAAAAATATAAGCTCCTCCTTAGCTACCTAAAATGCGATTTTTAAATACAAACATAGTAAAATTAAATAGAATTCAGTTTGATTCAAATATAAATGTATTAAAATGGCTTGAACGTATTAAACGTTCATATTTAATCTTTATACAAAACACTTTAATATAAATATAATAAATATAACATTTTTACTTGATTAAATATGTGTAAGTGCAGCTATGAATAAAGATGCATCAGAAATGCATTACTTTGGTGCAATGTGAGAAAAGAATGAGCAATAGAAAAATATAGTGGAAAAATATACAGGAATAATGTAAACGATATGGAAAAATATATATGTACATACGTACTTATATGTAGCTTGCCGACTCCAGGTCCAAAAGGTTTCCCAAAAATGCATAAAGTTTTAAAAGTTTTTATGTGGGTTTAAGAGGGTTCACTTTTTCCCGCAGCGACTAAGCTTGGTCCTTATGAAATTTTTATTTGTCCTAATTTGATTGCCCAAATGGCCAAAGGTAATGCGAGTGCACCTACTTCGGCTACTTCCGGCTGCGCTTCCTATCCACAGTTCTGTGTGGCGTTTCCGGTCCGCACTTGACTTCCGCTATGAGTTTACTCTTTAATTTCAATGGGCGGGGCGGAAGACACTGTGCCTTAAGACTCTCTCTCTAACCTGACCTTGTCCAGGCCGGAGAGAGAGTTGGCAAACGGAGGGTCCTGGCAACATTGTCGTGGCATCGGCCCTTGACAGTTAGTCAGTGTCAAGCTCTGGGTTTTTTTTTTCCTTTCCTTTTGTCTTCTGCTTTTTTTTTATTGCGTGCCCCTCTGCCAGTTTTCATGCTCGAAGATCTTTTGATTTATGCGGCTTTTGCATATGTCGCTTTCACATGGAGGACACGGTCACGTCGGAAGTTCTGTCAGGACACAAAACGACGGGCAGGGCAGACGCAGCTACAGCCACAGCCACAGCCACAGTGTGGAGCAAAATAAGCAAAAGAAAAAAAAGGAGGCTGGCAGAGAGATAGGCCAGAGAGTCGGACAGGACAGGACAGAGCAGAACGGAACGGAACAGGGATGGCTGCTAGCTTGGGTGGTAGCCCCCCTCATTGGCGTTTCCTGCTTTAAGCTCTTATTTACGAGTTTGCTATCGCTTCAGTACTACGTCAAAAAATTATCCACGAGCAACGAGCAACAGAATGGGGATGGGATAGGGGACGGGATAGGGGTAGAGCGAATGGAAGGCTCAACTTTAGATCTCTATTAGCAAAAAGTGTGTCTCTTGTATCGTAAACAACACATCCATTACTCCCATAATAAACACACTGCACACTGACGCTCCATCGCAGTGAGCATATGATTACCCTTTCGTTTTTTTTGTTTTTTGTGTTTACATCTCGAGAGGCACATAATGGAGGGAATTTCACGGGTATGGATTTTGGAGGGAAATTCACGGACACGGAGAACTGCTGCCGCATAATTTTCTGGGCGAATTTTCGCACTGGCGAAACTTACCCCGATGATGTTTGCTTTTTATAGCCTGACGTACGTCGGCCCCCAAAAGCACAACAACAACAACAACAAGGACACAGAATGGCAATTGGTTGTGACGTCAAAGTTCTGTTCAAACTGTTTCTGTGTGTGCGTCTTCCAGGAATCGTCAGAGTTTGACAGGAAATCTGCCGCTAACAAGCAACAGCAAACAAGGGGCGACTGACAGACAAGTTTATATGCTATTAAGGAGCTCTGCGGGATATTCCATCGCATCGCAAAAGGATAAACGGATCATTAAAAGTTATATCGGTGACCAATTGAAATCAAATTCGTAAACCTAAAGAGATGAGTATTAAAGGAGCTGGCCTCAAGCTACTGCCCTGGAGGCAGTGTATTCAAGAAGCTTCGATGGCTGAAAATCACGCTGAGAAATGGTTAAAGCAAAATGAAAAATTTTAAAAAGAAAAGGAAAGCAAAAGAAAGCTGAAATGGAGGAAGAACTCAGACCCATGAGGCGTTGGGGAGTACTCAGACCTAAGGGACGGAAGGGAGTACTCATACCCATGGAGCAGAAGGAGTGGCCATTCCCTGTAGCCATTAAGCCTGATAAATGCCATGATGATTGAAGGATTTCTGGACTCTTGCCTCGCAGTCTGAAGCAGCGCGCTGACACCAGCCAACTGCACTTGGACTTGCAGTTTTGAGGAGCACTCGAATTTATTCCGCTTTACTTAAAGTCGAATTGCAATTGAAGGCGCTTCGCCTCGCGTCGCGTCGCCTGTTGCTGCGTGTGGCACGCTTCTGACAGTTGCAGATGCCCCCCCTATAAACTGTTTGCTGAGCTGATTGCCAAATGAAATGCAAAATGCAAACAATTGTGCTGCGAAAACAAAATATTTCCCATGGCTGGTACTCAATATTCGATACTCAACGCGCTGCTGGCAGCCCCCGGAGGAAGAGGCAAAAAGTGAGAAGGCAAAGAGGCCCGGGGCAAAGCAAACAACTGATGGAAGCCGGAGACAGACGCAACACCAGAAAGTGAAATAATGAATGTTTAGCTAAAGCGGCGACGACAAACAAGAAAAATGAGTTTCGTGTAGCGGGAAATCCTTCAGAAATCCATCCTTTTGCACACCCAGCAATCAAGTGGAAGACGGGGTAGATGGCTAACGGGATAGATGAAGCTTAGATGGAGCTCGAAAATGTTAGATGTTAACTTGACTTGACCAACTTTATTTCCCCATAACGTTGCTCGACACCAGCAGCAGGCAAATCAAATTGATATACAATATTATAGTAAGGCAAATACCACACACAATTGGGCTGTCAGTGCGTCTATCCATCTGTGATTTTCGATGTACATAAATCTGTGTAAGCTCAGACAAGAAAAGAGATACTCGTATTTATTGTTGCGATATGTCTGGTCTGTTAGTTCTTTCTCAAAGTTTCAAACTCTAGTGTGAAAAAGTTGAAGAAATTGGGAAATTAAACGTGACAGGCATAAATGCAGTTTGTTATTATTTTTAATTAAATATAAACATCCATATTAAACGAATAACAAATTAATGCAAAATAAACTGAATAAAATCCGGCAACATGTGATTAAAAAATATACTTAAAAATGCGTAAAAACTAGTGCAATTTTAAACTTATTTTTAAGCTAGAAAAATTGTGTTTTCTATGCAGGGTTAACGAAGAGAAAGAGGCACCGAATACCCCTATTTTCGCAGGTGTATAGTATACCTTTATACTTTAAAAAAAGTATACAAAAACTTTCGTTATGCCACACAATTAATGTCTCGGTCAGTGACGCCACTACGGAATAATCTTCCCATCTAGCATTAAATATTATTTGCGTAGAGGGTATTCTATGTTCTAGGAACTCCTTTTCGTTGCTCAGCCTCTGCGTTGCTTTGCCTTCCAACTAAACAAGAAACGAGCGTTCACAAAAACGTTACTTCAAGTCAAGAAAAACCCCAACAACAACAACAAAAAACACAAAACAAAAACAAGAGTTGGAATATTTTTTTGCACTCTCGCTGTTTTGTTGCCCCACTGCTCCCGGATTTCTTCAGTGCTTCTCCTTCTTTTTTTTTCTTTACTGCTGGCCATGTGGAAAAGTTATGAGGCGCCGCGAGACCCACAGAAAACCCAGCCAGAAAACATACACCGAAGAAATGAGCTCCAGCCTCAAGGATTTGACGCTCTGATGCCTGCCAAAAAGAGAAAAATGAACAGAGCACTGGTCTGTTGCTGTGGGCCCTGCATTAAATCTCATTTTCATAAAATTCACCAATAAATTTCGCAGCCGCAAGGAAACCGGAACCAAAAAAAATACGTTTAATACTGGCAGACAGTCCGATTTAAGTCAAACTCGTATTGAATATATCGCAAAGGTTGTGGTTGTCCATCCATTGCATGGAGAAATAATGCAAATTAATTGCATTGCTTGGTCCAAGCTATCGCTTGAGTTGCTTGATTAAAACTGAATCCAAAGTGCATGCCAAACGAAATAGAAAATTAATGAATTTTTCCAACTATTTAAATTCCATAAATGTGCAAAAATTAAACCCAAAGGTGCCATATTCGGTGGTTAGTGGCGAAAAACAAAGAGTTTTCTAATGAGATTTCCATGTGCAACCTGCCAATACCCCCCACCCCTCTATGATGTATCGAAAATCCATTTTGACCCAAATATGTCGGGCTGTGCATTTGTGGTGCCATGGGTGGGGGGTGGGGGGCTGTGTGAATGCCATTAACCAAAACCAAAATTCACACTAATTGCTTGGCCGGATGGTCCAGACTAAAGGGTGTAATGGGGGTCATACAAAGAAATATGCTGGGCTTGCAAATAAGCTAAGCTGGCCGAAACAATAGCAGGACATAATGCAGGACATCCAAACGGAAATAATTGTACGAATTTCTGGAACCCAAACCGATCTTGGAGCCAGCCTAGGCCGAGGACTTACAACATTTTAGGGTATTCCCTGCTGCGTTGTTGGACTCTTTTGCTGCTCTTGCACGTTCAGCCTCCCGCTGTCATTTCGTATTGGCTTTTGATGGTTTTTGACGCTTGAACACGGTTTGGTTTTTGGTTTTTGGCTTGAGTTGAAAGCTGGCTATGGTTATGGTATTGACAGTAATTAAAGCCACGTCTAGCAGCCATTTATGCCGAATGCAGGGGACAAAGACGGCAATGAGAACTCATTAGTGCCGCGTGGTGCATGGGTGTGGCCGTGTTGGCCACATTAATGAGAGCACGCATGCGAGGGATAATTTAAAACTGCATATTGCCACACACTTGATTTTAATTTGATTTCACTGTGCCCTGCCCCCTTACAGTTGCATTCCCGCGTGCCGGCAACCGGATACGGCAATTAGCAGAGATAGCGGGAGTCAGGCTGAGACCTGGATGAACCAGGATTGGTGTTTCCTTTCTGCCCTGCCAACTTCTTAGAGGGCACAAATAACTTTAGTTAAATGGCCAAAGGGGATATGTTACTTGAGCAGGCTCTCTGCTGGTATCTAAAGCAGGAAAGGTTTTGTTTTCTATCTCGTGACTCTGCCACAAAATCTGAAATTTCAGTGCTTTAATGCCACACCACACAACATACATAATAAACGGATCAGGAGCAGGAGCAGCCAAAGGGAAGGTACAAATTGCATTTTCCCATCTACAATAGCTGACAGATACAATTTACATCTGTGGTGGCTACCCTGCGAGCGAGCAGGTGGCATATTCAATTGAATTTTTATTTCCATTTAAATGCATAAAATGCATGAAAAATTTCACAAATAAGGCGGGTGGATCCAGCAGACCTGGAAGCTTCCAGCTGAATTTCGTATCTAGGTCAGGCCCAATGGCTTTATGTAGCTGTTGCATGTTCGCAGCTACGATTGTACAAGGGTGTATGTTATTTGTGGATAAAACTGCCTAAAGGTAGATTCAAACATTCAAAAGGACGCCATAAAGCACTCCCCTTGGTCCCAACTGCTCTCAGATGTATTCTACGCCAGCCAGACCCACAGCCAGGGAAGTGGAAAATATAATTCCCGAATCGTTAGCTGTGTGATCGCTCTCGGGCCCGAAAATGCATAAACAAAATACAAATTGTGCTTGAGGCGGCTCAACGCTGTTTGCTTTTCATCTAAAATTTACAAAATTTTGATTAGGATTTGATTAAAATATGTGCTTAATTTTCCAAAACTAATATTTGATTTAAGGATTTTGCCTGTGGTGAAATTGAACGCCTTTGTCTTCATTATACACCCATGGGTTCCACTTGAATCTTCTGCACATATCGATAGTGTAATCTGACAGTCAGTCTCGGGCATAAATAAATATTTTATGTAATAAATTGTAGATGGGAAGTACCATGCGGTCGAACTGAGCCATCCGATTCGTTGGAGCCTGTGTTTGTACTGAGCAAAATAGTTTGAAAGGAGAGAGAGAGAAAGAGAGAGCTGTAAGGTCAGAAAAGTTAGCTTCTTTTAGGAGGCGGACCAGTAGTGCGGGATGGTCGTGCCTGTGTTTGATTTGCAGTCTACTTTTCCGCACGCTTTGCCACACATTTCCATTTCCATCTCCGACTGTGGACTGGGTGGAAAACCGAAATCAATGCAGTGGAGCTGGTGACGTTTATCACTTTGAAATGCGGTCAGTAGCAGAATTTTATCGACAGCTAAGCAGTGCAGCGCAGTGCTGGGGAAGTAAGGGTGTGGCTAATTGCGACAGTGCCACACAAATTACACAAAAAGCTGACAGCCGAAGAGAGGGAGGAGGAGGGAGTGTGAGAGGCAGAAGCCAACGAGAGCAGATAATGTTCTTGATAAACTATATAGTGAAGAGAGAGAGAGAGACAGGAAGCTCTTACTGGGCAACGGATGATGCACTGCTTTGCCACACTTTGCCAACATGCCCCCCCCCCTCCTGAAGCTTCCGCTTCAGCGCCACCAAAGCCAAAGCGACACGGCAGAGACAACTGCAAACGCAGCGCAGAGCGCACCAAAGTTGAAGGGGAAGGCCAAGCCCAAAGTCAAACAAAAAAGCGAAGAACTAAACAAATAAAATGGCATAAAACTGTGCAAAAGTCCGTGCCATTGAGGGGGTGGGGGGTTTAGTGGTAGGGGTGCTAGGCTGCAGATGCTGTCATGCATGCAGAAATGATGTCAACAGCGCGTGCCAGAGACAAGCACAAAAACTATCTGAAATCTGCATTAAAAAATGTCAACAAATTACGCCGCTCACGCTGAAGAAGAGCTGAAGGACGTAAAGGGTCTCTCGGTGGAACTGAAGGTGGAAGGAAATAGGATGCCACGGCTTTAATGCAAATTTCTTTGATCAGTTGCAGACGCACAGAAACGCAAATTGCAGTTTTTCAAGCAGGGGAAACAGCAGCGCACAAGCAGCTTACCAGCAGAGATAAGTAAGCAGGGCACAGGAATAGGAACCGGCAAGCCGGGACGGGACAAAGTGGATTAGTGGATTACAGTGTCTGTGCATCATCTGCGGTTAGTTTAACTATGAAACAAAGCTTACACTAAGTACTACTGTTAAATGCAAAAAGCAGCAAATTAAATAAAATAAAATTCTAGATAAAAGAGGTTTTTAGTCCAAGAATTTCTGAAGAAGAGAATGCCCAAAAAGACAAAACCTAAAGATAAGCTTACAAAATTAAATGAAAGGCATTATGTAGACTGCTGTGCAATAAGCTAAAAATATGACAGTTTTCTTAGCGAAAGCTCTACAGTTTTGTGTACCTTAGACCCAACTAATGTCTACTTATATCCCTTTAAATGGGACCTGCTTTGATATTGATTTTATTGTGTTTAATGTATACAATAAACAGATATGCGTGGAGTGTAAACTATTCTTATTATTCTCCGAATTTTCAAGGAATTAACAGGAACAAAATTAACCACAAAAAAATTTACAAATTTCGCGAAAAAGGTGAAAATATGAGAATTATTTGCAAAAATACAGAAAGAATTAATGTTGCATGTTTTACATAAAAAAAACTTTTATCCACATTCTTGATAAACTTTATGAAATATTGGGATTCATGTTGCAGATATGCAGCAAGGCCCTATAAGGTTTATGTGCGCACATATGTATGTATTTATGGTATGAATACCAGTCGTATGTACATTTATGCAATGTTTTTCCTACATTTATTACCATTAATGTCTACAATTAATTCAGTTACTTTTATTCAATTTTATATATGTATTTATGTGTATAAAAAAAAAAACATTTGGCACTGGAAACGCTTAAAAAACCTGCTATTAAAACAGTAATAAAATAATAATAATTAAAATATATATAATACAGCAATGCCTTTGTGTCATGGAGTGTGGCCAAGAAATATAGTAAGCCTAAATGCAAGTAGTGCAAATTATACACAGAAATGTTCCAAAAAAAAAAGGAAGGGTATTTGTTGATGAGCTCCCAGAAAGTCCATGCTGCAGCTGCTAGGTCAAGTGAAGTTGAATAATGTGGCCATGGGACCAAACGATTGAAGTCCATTGCTTAAGAGACTCGCACACAAGGAGCGACGGGGTGGTGTGGAAAAGACCCGAGTAAGGTCAGGAAATCGGAGAAGTGAGACAAGGCCCAGCAGGCTAACCACAAAGAGAAAGAAATAAAAGAAATAAAAAAGGATAAGCACAGAGGGGAATACGTTCGTTTATCTACTTTAGCTTTGGCTCTCCCACAACTGGCGGCCATACACATCGATGGTAGTCTTCTGGCTGGACTGCGTGGCCGTCCAATCCTCCTGGTACAGGCCCTGCACATAGATGGCACCCAGATAGGCCTCCGCAGTGGACGCCAACGAACGGCTACACTTCAGGCCAATGTCCTCTATCACGACGGGTCCATCGAATCGCGCCAGATAGTAGCGCACTCGCCAGCCATCGCCCAGCACACCCGAACTCTGGGGCAGTTGTACAGGCGCCAGGCCGGCAGGCAATGGATCGTCCATTGGCGAGATGTAGCAGAGTTCCGGCGCCACAATGTTGCCGCTGTAGAAGCCGCAGAACAAGTGCAGATCCTGGCCTTGGCGTTGGAACGGGGAGAGCCTCACGACCACATCGATGGTCTGTTCCCTGTCGACGTCGTCCATGCGGTAGGCATAGCCCAGCAGCAGTACACCGCGTGGCAGGACGAAGTCGGTGACGAAGAGCCGGAAGGCGCGCTCGTAGTTGATCACCTCCAGCGAGCTGCCGCCCGCGAAGGCAGTGTGGAAACAGTGCCTGGCATTCTTGTCTAGCGGCACCGACGGCTGCAGCGACTGGCGGGCCAGGTTGAAGAAGGATCGCCCCGTCGGCGGGGCATCACGCGATCCGCGCACAAAGCTCGCCTGGCCCGAGCCCACGCAGAAGTCCGTGTAGAATGGCAGCGTCTGGTACGGATGGGTGGCCAGCAGGGGCCAGAGGCGAGCCCACCACGACTCGTTTCTGGCCAAAAAGGCGGCGTTCACCTCCTCGTCGCCAGTCGCCTTGCTAATGTCGTAGCCCCGCCAGTTGCGCAGCGTCTCAAAGGACCAGGCCGGCGCAAAGATGCCCGCCGAGAAGCCCTTCTGGGCAATCCGCGTCATCGTGTCCAGACTCTGGAAGCCGCCCTTCCGACTCCGCCCGAAAACATCCAGCCCCATGAAGACTCGATGCTGGGCCGAGCCCTCCTGCCTGGCCACACTGGCACTGCGCTCCAGGTGGCCATCATCCCAGGCGTAGTTGATCAGCATGGCATCGCTTATGCGGAAAAAGTCCACGTTCCGCGCATTCAGCTCGTTCTGCCAGCGCAGCTCTCCGCTCTTGATGACGCTGTCGTACCAAAAGACGCGTCCATGCGGCACCTGCGACTCAGTGGCAGAGCGCAGCTCTCGGACAAAGCGACTGGGGGGCAGAGGGAGGATTAATCTTAGACAGAGCTTCTCTCGAGTACTCACTGCAGATTGGGCATGCTCTCCAGCGGCACAGTCACTTCGACATTCACCAGCCAGCCCTCAAAGCCAAAGTGCAGACAGAGACGTGTCAGGGCGGCCACGGCTTGGTCTACGCTCTCCTCGCTGGCCAGCACCTCGAGGAGGGGGCCCGCTGACTCCACAATGTAGGTACCCAGCACGGGCACGCCATGGCGATGGGCGGCATTTAGCCAGCCGCTAGGCGGAATGGTCACATATTTGTGGCTAAAGTAGCAGAAATAGTCCACTGCTGACCAGTGCAGAAAGCGATAGTCGTCGTACTTCTCGGAGCTATGGAAATGGCTGCAGGAGGAGAGATTGTTGGCTTGTTGCTGAGATTGTTGTCGCTCGCACTCACCGATCCTCCAGATAGTTGCCCATCATATCGTGGCAGACGAGCAGCTCGCGCCTGTTGCCCCCATCGACGGCACGCCGATGATTGCTGACAAAGTCTGTCTGCTTGTCCAGGTACACGCCGCCAGAGCGGATGCGCTTGTCCAGTGGCTGGACATAGCGGCGCCAGTCGATGTCCCGCGAACGCACTTCGAATGCCAGCAGCTGGCGGTTGTCCAGCACCGCTTCCGCCTCGAGTTGAGCTGCAAGGGTCGGTGTTATGTGATGAGTGCGCCTGAACATATTTTTGATTTGAATTGCAGTTCCCCCGGATGTTATTGGCTAGAGTGTGCGCTTTCAAATGGGGCAAGTGCGGAATTGCATTGTCGAGTGGGTTGATATCAATGTCGATCCCCTCCCCCTCAAGCTAAGTCCGGACTTATCGCGAATGGCTGCTGAGTCGCCTAATCTGCAGAGAAAATTGCGCGGTGGCCCCCGCGCTCTCGATGCCCCCATGTTTAGTCAATTCTCGAGTCCAGCTGTCATCAACCTATCCACCTACCACTTCCTACCACTTCCAGTCGCAGGCATTTTTCTTGTTTCTCAAAGTAACCAATGGAGAGTGTCACGGCCAAGTTATTAAATTATTTTAATTTCTTCTTTTTTATCGAGTAATTTGAAAGACAAAACAGTGCACAAAAATGAGTCCCCGCGCCTTGAAGTTAGTAAAGATTTTGGATATTTATAGAAAATGGGATAATATTCCCCAATGAATTATTAGGTATAGTTTTAAAATGAAAAGGTTTATCCTATTAAATATAAGATTGAATAAAATTAATATCAGTTGCAGTAAAATCACGAATAATCCCACACTAGCTTAATTTTGTCTAGAATGCACTCCTTTTTTTTATAGTTTTTAATGTTCACGACAATAATAGTTTTGGGGTTACGTATAAAAATAATTAAAAAACAAACAAAAAATCATTTAAAAAATACAGCATCCGTAATTTCAATTAAATTATCGATTATTTTTATGGAAGTAATTTTTGGACATTGTGGAACTTTTTTTATGGGATTAACGACATTCTTCCACCCTACAGAAGTGAAACCTAAGAAATAGACTAAAATAAGAAAATAAGGCTGATAAAGGAATTGAATTCTGAAAGCTTTGACGTTGGAGAGACTGATTTTATTCATTCTGGCTAGGCAAATAGTTGCCATCCGGCAGCCTGATGTGTAATAGGATAATTCCATATAATTATGACCTTATGGAGATTCAAATGATCCACATACATATATGATGATAAATATAGCCATAAAGCAAGAAACTTACTTAAACGAGAAGGAACGTGTGACTCGCTTCGTGACGCAACTCTACTTTTTTACCCATACTGAGTCAGTGTATGAATTTGTGAGTTTATGATTGAAATTTTAATATAAATTTTAAATATTTTACATTTCACGTACGGACAGACGGACAGGCAGACAGACATGGCTCTATCGACTCCGCTATTGATGCTGATCAAGAATATATATACTTATATTTATGGGGTCGGAAACGTTTCCTTCTCTGCTTTACACACATCCACTTTTACCAAAAATACAGTATATGTACCCCTTACCCCTTCTGCAAAACTAACTTGGTTAACCAAAGGATTAATCATCATACGCCTTGCTCCTTGCTCTTTTGTGCACTTGCCCACCCCAGGACTGCACTTGGCTAAGTGTAGGTGGCATGACCGACCCTTTATGCACTTCGTTTCAATTAGTAGCGACGCGCGGAACGTTCACTGAACTTAATGCGCAGTTAAATAATGGGAGAAGCTCTTTATTTTTATTATGCCCAGGCCTCTCCGCTTTAAAGCAGCAGCAGCAGCTGGAAGTAGAAATGCTTCAGCCTTATCGGCCTTATCGCTCTTACCCGAAAAAAACTTTCTCTCATTTGAGTACGTGAGCGCCCTTAGCCCCGAATCCTTAGCAACGAAATTTCATTTTTCGTTTGGCTTGCTGCTGGTTGGTGGCTCTTCCAAGTGGTACTCTCTCTTTTTGAAAGGGTATTTTAGTTTTGCCAACAGCTTGCAGCGTACACATAACGAAGTACATACATACATACATAGGTACGAGTATGTAAGCCCTTTAACTAGTTTTAGTTTATGGTAGTTGAGAGTCGCTGGCTGTGCTATGGCATTGGAATTTCGCCCATACAAAAAGGCATTCAAATAAATCATCAAGAGTATTTTGAGTGCCATCAAAGGCTAGTTTTTCTTTCTAGTTTTTGGGGTTTTTGTTGTTGTTTTTTTGGGTGAATATTTCATGCGGTCAGGAGCTGCTAGGGCTGGGGTCTCGTTCCAGAGTGAAGTGAAGTGGAGTGCCGCGACCTTCGGACTCATTTCAATTGCAGTTCCCAAAATTTTGCAGCAGCAGCAGCATCGGCAATAGAAATAGAAATAGACCAACGAACGTTTCCTGTTGTGGCTGCCACTGGCTGGTTCGTTGCTTGCGAAAACTTTTCGCAACTGTTGAACGGATCTGCAATGAAAGGGAACGGGGCAGTGGGGCGTCGTTTTCATGCAATTCGTGCGCTTAGGAGTGGCAGGCAGCAGGGCGCGGCCGGGCGACTGGGCGTAACTTTAATCTATCATTGCCGCCAGGATATGGATTCTGGCAAAAACATGCAGCGAATACAAATGAGGGAAATGCGAGACTTTCGGCATGCTGTGGCTGCATGGGGGCCCCCACCACTGTATGCATTTAGGATAGACATTATCTCCAGTGCTTAGAGCCTTGCCAAATCTGTGCCTGCATGGCAGAGCAATCTTAAAAAGTATATCGAATTTGAAGACAAAGTTGGCTGTGGAGATTGAAACTTGTCAGCACTTCCGTTTAGTTGTCTTCCCTATTTGGTTCTATATTTCTTTCGATCACTGATAAAACACAAAAATGATTCTCCGATATCGCCACAGAGAGCGGGATCCTTCGCGCTGTCGTACTTTCAGTGGCCTCTGTCTAATTGGAATGGGTTCCGTTCTGGTGGCCCAGTCAGCAAGCACAAAGCCAATGAAGATCTTTGGAGTCGCTGCTGGTGCCTTGGGCGTGACTCGCCTGACCAGCGCCTGGCAAATGAAGAAGCAGCCCAGCCCGGCAATCTCCGAGGAGTCGAAAGAACCTCAAATTGTGTTGCCAGGTGTTTTGAGTGTCTCTACCAGCTCCGACTAACTGACAGGCTGCGCTCTTTGTCTATCTCATCGAATCAATAAATCGGCCCTGCGCTAATACATAAATCTCTAAGCTTAGTATATATTCACATACGATATTGCATCTTTGGGGATTCAAATGGCTGCTGAAAAAGCGCTTCTTAAGGCCAAAACATTTTGAGTATTGGTAAAATGTTTGCCTCTCTACAATGAAAGTTTCTGCAGTTAAAAATATAAATAATAAGGATGACTAATGCGAGCTCCAGTGCCGACACTCAATGGGGTTCTTTCATGGGGTTTACTTTCTAGATAAGACAAATGTACAATAGAGTGGTTCACTGATTACCAAGCGACTGCTAGTAATTGGTAATTAGGCCCAAGCTTGGGCCGATTTGACAATTAAAGAGAAAAATATAGTAATAGCCCTTGCTTCTATTTTCCATTAACACTAGCTTGGTAGACTTGGTGTCTTTGGTTTCGTATAGCTATGCTACGCACCGTACACACATACATATGCTTATTGGTATATGGCTGGTATATTGGTATATTGGTGCAAAAACTGTAAGGAATGAGGTGTATGAATGTTATTTATGGTAGAACCTACGGCATCCACAGGTGCTTTGATCCAGGCATACTTTATGATCCACTCCGACGCATACCGTCAACGTCTCCTGCTCCTCCTTCGGCAAAGTAGCCACCGGCATCTGCTTGGGCTCTTCTTCTTTGCTGTGCTTCTTGCCACCGGCTTGCGAATTGCCGGAATTGTTGCCGCTGTCCAGAGCGATATTGTCTTGTTCTGTGCGCTTTTTTGCCTCCTCGGTGCTTGTGGGACTGTTACCGGGAACTGCATCCTTCGGATCGGGTGCAGACCTTTTCATTTTGACCACTGATAATGTTTATACGCACGAATTTTGACTGAAAATGATTTGTTTATATGCGACAATCAGCTGACCAGTGCTGACAGCTTAGCCCATTTCAGGCTAGATCTAGCATTTTTCAAAGTAGACTAGCTTCTCAAATTTGCAAACAGCTTAATTTGATTTTTTGTTGCTTAAAAGTTTTGGAACTAGTTTATTGTGCATATCGTGATGTGAAACTCCGAGGCTAAAAATATTGGAAGTTAATTTTAAAAAGGACGATATTCTCAAGATATCGCTTGTATAATAAAATCATTAAGAGTAAACAGTTATTTGTTTTTGGGGTGTTTTGAGTTTCAGCTTATTTATTTTAGATTTAAGGCACTTTAGGAATAAATTCTAGCTTATATTGACTCTGAAATTCCGACAGCACTGCAGCTTACATACTGATCAGTGTTGACAAACGCCGAACAGCTGTGGCGGCAGTGCTACACGACAACTGCCGCGCGCGCGCTCACTTTCAAATTGAATTTCAAATGTTTTCCGCACCTAATTGAAAAGCAACTAATTAATTATTAAGCTTTGCCATGCCCAATTATTGAAATTTACGATTCGTCTCGTCTCCTTTTAGCTTCTTGGCAGTTGCAGGCGCTGCTTTGGCGCTACTGCCAGCTTAACGACCGAATTGCCGGCCAAGGACGCAGGATGCCTTGCAGTCGACCCATAAATTGCAATTAAACAAGCGAAAACGGACACCAGCAACAGAAAAAACACCAAGAGGAACAAAAATAAACAAAACACTTTGCTGGCAAGGGCGCCAAGCGGAAGGAAAACAAAAAATTCGCAATTGTTTTATTAGTTGGATAAAGTTTTCCCCTTTGCGTGGCATTTGTTGTTGAAAGCTGAAACAAAATGCCAGCGGGTCGTGTGGCTGGCAAGGCCGGCTACTCCAATCACTACTACAATGGTAAGTGCTATGATAATCATATCGATATCCATTCCTAAACAAACAGCCCAACTAGCCAGCCGTACCCCTTGATGACCCCCTTGATGACAGTTTAAAGAGCGAGACATTTATTTTCGATTCTCTGCGCACAGCTGGTGTCAAAAGTCTTTCAAGAAATGAAACTGCCACTGCAACTGAAATTCGATGGCGAGGAATATATAGGGATAGACTCAGGGCTGAAGGCTGCTGCTGCTCCTCCTCCTTCATGCCATTGACAATGATTTGAGTTGATTTCGATTTGGATCCGTTTTAAGCGAGTTCAATTGAGTGTAAAATACTTAAAATGGGGAGTCCCTGCTGCACTCTAGCGTTGAGAGAACACACGATGACAATAATGATAATTTAATAAGCGCTTTGTAACATTAATAAATGCATATGAATTTCCTGTATCCTGTTTTGTTCATCCCAAGTAAAAAGTGTATTAACTTCGAGATATAAAATAATGGCAAAGGATTTAGCAGAGAGGCTGAAAGGTGCTTCACCAACTGGCTTAAGTCGGGGGATATAAAGTGACCTTCAGCCTCTTCAGCTGCATTTCCAGCTCTCAAAGTCTCTCCCTCAAGGTTATATAAAACATTCTTGTTGTTCCCATCCAGACTCGACTCTCTTTCAGCGCCGTGCGTAATCAGCCCTGGGATTTAGTCTGCAACTGAGTGGTTCTATGAGTGCGATTTTTATTCTAAAAATGAACCTCTTTATATACACATTTTTATCTCTTATAGTTAGGCTCACAATATTTTTTTAAAATTAAAAAAAACCATGACGTGATGACTGTTTGCACTTTCATAATTTTTAATCAGAATCTGCAGCGCGAATAGCCACAAAAAAAGTGTCTTGACAAGAAAATTGTACCAACATCCACAGGGCCATTGATTCGTGGTGACAGAATGGATACACCTGCAGATATAGCGACTCAAAGTTGAAGTTTTCTACCAGTTTTTTGAATGTTTCTTTAACTTTTTTATTTATTTTAATTCAATGCGAGGAGGAGTGCGCATTTTGTCAGAGATAAATTGAATAAATTAAATGAGAATCTACGTTCTTAGCATCAATCGATGCTTCCCTGTGCCTGGGAATATCCATCCCCCTATTCCCCTCCACACTCAATCGAAGGTATCAGGAAAATGTGACAGGCATATTCCTTGGACACCCATCATTATCATCTCTCATCTCTCGTTGATTGATTAATTTATTAATTAATTTTCCCTTTCTTTCTCTGTCTCTGTCTCTCTGGTTAGGCCGCTCCTATGTGGGCATCAACGAGGAGATCATGTGGGTGAGCATTGGCATGGGCGTGACCATTGCCCTGCTGATAACGATTGCCCTGTGCTATATCGCACGGGAGAAGTGCCAGAAGCGGCAGCGGGAGTACTATGTGACCGCATAGTTGTTGTATGCTGCCTGCCACACGACGCACGGCCACGGCGGCATGCAAATGATGCAACTGGAGCTGGAGCAGCAGCAGAAGCGCAAGCGGCAGCGGAATCGGCAGCGGGAGCGAGAGCAGCAGCAGGAGCAGGAGCCGCCGGCAACCATTCACTGCAGCAGCAGAAGCAGCCTGCCAATGAATGTGGGAGTAGCAGGCGTAGGCGTGGCAGTCGGAATGGGAAATGCAGCAGAGGAGGCAGCAGCAGCAGCAGCATCAGCAGCCGTCACAGTCATGCATTGGTCTGTGGTTGACATTTGCGGGGCACGCAGCTGGGGCTGATGCCAAAAAAAAAAAAACCCCCACCCACCCACACACCACCCACACACACACACTCACACTCACCGCTGTCCAAGGCAGTTGGTTGAATATATTTTTTGTTTTAGGAATAAGAGTGAAGCAACAATGAAATAGAGAGAGAGAGAGAGAGAGATAGAGCGAAAGAGGAGCAGCTGTCAGCTGCATTACTTTATAGCGAAAACGAAAAAAACCCCAGTTACTGAATTTAACGGAATATATACCACATACATACATACATATATATATAATATATTGAATATATAAATACACACACACACACATAAACAAATTAATTTGAATAAAAATTAGAATTCAAACTGCGCGCTCCCTTCACCTTTATTTGACGGTCTGGCATCTCTAATTTTCAGCACCAGCTGATTTGAGATGGTCTACTCCGGAGTTGGTAAATGGCCATTTCTATTAAGGCCAACATAACCAAAATGAAATGGAAACAAAAGAAATCCAATGAAAAAGAGTTCTGAAAACTAGCCAATCTTGTACAAAATTCATTGATAAATTGTATAAAATTAATTATTTGGGGCTAAGAGGGCTAAAAAGCTATTAATATTGAACCGAATATCAAAATCATGGAATATCAACGCATCTTTTCGTGTCCGTCAGTATATTTACGGTATATTTTGATAATGACACGGTATATTTGCGGTATATTTCTGAGGGTCTAGCGGTAGATTTTATCGCCAAGTGGTCACACTGGATCCACTGGCGCGCACGTTTTTTAATCAAGAATTTCAGATAAATTTGTAAGCCCAAATGTTATGAAATGGTGGACAACATATCGCTGAATGTGAGTGCCAGGGCATCGACCGGCAAGCCGCAGCAGCAGCAGCAGCAGCAGGTGAGTGTTCCCCCCCAAGGCACAGGCGTGGCAGGCAACTCAATGTGTTGTCTTCCGTTTCAGAAAACCGCGCGGCAGTCCGTGAGGAAACGCGCTCCAGCGTCCAGCAATTTCGATTTCCAGTTCAATGCAGAGAAGCCCAAGGTAAAGGCGATAGTGGTGCGGCGACGGGTACCCACCAAGGTGGCGGCAAAGTCTACGCCTGCTCCTGTCGCTCGTGTTGCTCCTCCTGTTGCTCCCGCTGCCGCTTCTTCGACCGCTGGCGATTTCATGTTCAATGCCACCGCATCCCAGCCAGCTGCCAGTGCCGCACCACAGCCCAGCCTAGGCCATGATCTAATGCTCAATGTCAGTGCAGCGCCAGTGGCGGCTTCAGTGGCCAAGACCAAGCCCAAGACCACGAGGGCCGAGCGCATGGGCAGCAAGAAACGCAGCAATCCGGTGTCCAAGCTGAGCGAGGAGCAGCTCAATCGCGCCCTGAAGGCGCGCAAGGGCCAGCCGGAGAACCCCAACAAACTGCCACGCGCTGGCGACATCTTCAAGGCGCAAATAGAGGAGGAACGAAAGAAGAAGCTGGCAGCAGAACAACCAGAAGCAGAACGTAAAGAGCAGTCGGAACAAAAGCAGGAGGATGCAGCCAAGACATCAGCTGCTGCCCCAACAGTGGCCAATCGTTTTCGCACCAAGAAAATTGGCCTCTTCGACCAGAGTGATGTGGAGGCCCTCAAGCAGCTGGGCCAGCGGATGGTGAAGCCCGTCAGGGAGACGATATTCGCCGGCAGCAAAGTGGCGAGTCTCGGGCTGCATGCGCATGCGGTGAAGAATCTGGAGGATCTGCTAAGCATCACAGAGCTGACCACGGTGCAGCAGAAGACCATACCGCATGTGCTGAGCGGCAAGGATGTGCTCGTGCGCTCCCAGACGGGCTCCGGCAAGACACTGGCCTACGCCCTGCCGCTTGTGGAGAAGCTGCAGGGGCAGGTGCCGCATATCAAGCGCACCGACGGCGTCGTTGCCCTGATCATTGTGCCCACCCGCGAGCTGGTCGTGCAGACGTACGAGCTCCTCCAGAAGCTGCTCAAGCCCTACACGTGGATCGTGCCCGGATCCCTGTTGGGTGGGGAGAGCCGCAAGAGCGAGAAGGCGCGACTGCGGAAGGGCATCAATGTGCTGGTGGGCACGCCGGGCCGCCTGGTCGACCACCTGCTGCACACGGCCTCCTTCAAGCTGTTTCGGCTGCAGTTCCTCGTGCTGGACGAGGCCGATCGCCTGCTGGAGCTCGGCTACGAGCGGGACGTCAAGCAGCTGGTGGAGGCCATCGATAAGCACCGGCTAGAGGCCCAGGGGCAGGACGAGAAGCTGCCGCAGCTGCAGCGCCTACTGCTGAGCGCAACGCTCACCGCCCAGGTCCAGGAGCTGGCCGGTCTCGCCCTCAGCGATCCCCTCTACATCGACAACAGCGACGAGGCGGCCAGTGCGGCCCTCAAGACCAAGGAGGGCTACCAGAAGAACTCGATCGAGGCCCAGTTGGAGCCGGACGATGGCCTGGGTGAGTATCAGGAGGATGTGACGGGCGTGCTCAGCATCCCAGAGAATCTGCACCTGAGCTACATCGTGGTGCCGGCCAAGCTCCGACTGGTGGCCCTCTCCTCGCTGCTGGCAAAGGAACTGGCCGCCAGTCCCAAACAGTTCAAGGCCATCATCTTTATGAGTACCACCGAAATGGTCAACTTCCATCACGACATGCTCAACGAGGCTCTCACCCGACGCGTCCTAGACGAGGATGACGAGAAGAATGACGAGGACTCTGACGATCAGGACACTAGCACACCGCTGCTCCAGGGACTGCGCTTCTTCAAGTGAGTGGAGAGTGGACGGGGGAACAGCCTAATGTACATTGTAGTCTATCGAACATTTAGACGAGTGAAGACTGTAGATTGTACAAATGGTTGATGACAGACATAAATCAGAGGCTATCTTCTAGTGGTACAGCCGTAAAGAAAGTAATTGAAAGAATCAGGAAGAATATCAATCAGGAATATTATACTCTAGCCGTGTCATGATTGTATTAACCCTTTCAGACAGTAATGCATCGATTGTGATGGTGGGTAGTTTCTATCCTCAATATCTTCACTTCTATTTTACAGAAAGCCCAAGTCTTTTGTTTGAGAAATTCTTAATTCTTAATTCTTAAAGAAAATTAATCAAGATGGGCAAGATTGATTCTTGGTAAAACTTATTCCAACTTAACTAAGGCAATTTATTTGTTTGTTTTAATACCCCTAAGATGGTAACGCAATGCCAGTAACGTACGTCAGCTGCTTCAGCAATATTTAATATAAAAAAAACGAGAAAGGTTTTTATATATTTACAGCTTGGAAAATGAGCAGCCAATAGTTAAATTATTAGTACAAAAAATAATCGCCCACTCAAATCGCAGATTTTTTTTCAATTTTGCAACCCAAACTCAAAAACCATTTCTTTTTTTTTGGTAATGTAAAGGCAGGTCATGTTTTCGCTTATATCTTTAAAGCCGCAAGCTCGATTACTTAATTACTAATCACTTTTTTATTCATTAATTTTTACATTTTTTAGTACAAACAAAACGTTATGCCAGAAGTGGAAGGGGGAAATGCCCATGAATAGTAAAAATATATAAGCTAAATGGAAGCAAGAAAACACCTTTCTTGTTATTATTAAATCTAACAATTTCTGAAAATTACTCAAACGTACATAAATGTGCTACAATTGTATTTATATTATTTACAAACTTGTAACCTAAACTGAATCCTACATTGAAATTAATTGTTATAGCCAGAGCAACAAGGCCTTCGGATGTGTTTTTTTTGTAATGATAAAGTCCTATATTTAATTTAGATATCCAGATACACCAGTGTAGGTGCTACAGTAACAATCAGTCTCCAAAAAACTCATAAATAGTTCAGTTCAGGGCCATAGAATATATGTACATACATATGCCCGCAATAATATTCTCGTAATATTTGTATACATGATGGATAAAGCTGCAAGCGTATTTATTGCTTTCCCATCGGTTCAATCTCCATCAAATCTCCATTGACACTTTCCTTTTTTTGTTTTTGCAGACTTCACGGCTCCATGACCCAGACGGAACGTCAGGGCGTCTTTCGAGGATTCAGGGACTGCGCTAGCTGTGTGCTTTTGGCCACTGATGTCGTCGGCCGGGGCATCGATGTGCCCGACATCAAGCTTGTGATCCAGTATACGCCGCCTCAGACCACGGCGGACTTTGTGCATCGCGTAGGAAGAACGGCACGTGCGGGCCGCAAGGGCAGGGCCGTGCTCTTTCTGGCACCAAGCGAGTCGCAGTTTGTGCGCCATCTGGAGAACAAGCGCATCCGCATACAGCAGGGCGACATGTACGCCTATCTGCAGACTCTGCTGCCGCTCGACGACGAGGCGCGCACCGTTCAGGAGGCGGCGTCCAATCTGCAGCACAAGTTCCAGACGCTTCTCGAGGATGATCGCGAGCTGCATGAAAAGTCCTGCAAAGGTGAGGATGCCCTGCCCTTCCCTTCCTTTAACGTCCCCAAGTCAGTGTCTCATTTGGCCAGTTCCCATGGCATTTACTTTTCCAATTGGCCCGAATTCCGACACTCTCTGGACTCTCTCTCTCTCTTTGGGCAAACTAGCAATTTAATTCTTTCACCAAGAGAACATTAACTTTGTAATTATGATTTTTTACGACACAATTCTCGACGCGACGCGACGCTCTCCAGGCTTGCGGGTCGGGTTCGACAAAAGCAGAAATACCGACAAAAATGGGGGGAAAAAACACACAGACAAGAGCATTTGCTATTTTTCCAATTATAAGTTGGACGTACTCTCCACGCCCTTCACCCTGCCCTTCGGACCACTCAACCATCATCGACGGGGGCAACGCGCGTTAAAAACACAAAAATTATTTCATATTTGAAGTTAATTTCGATTGCGTGTCAAGTGGATCCACTCCACGCCACTCCACTCCCCCCACCCACCTCTGTGTCTATCTGTCCATCCTTGCCGCTATCCTTCCACCCTTCCACCCTCCATAGTCAGTCACTGCGGAAAGTGACCAGCAGCGACTCCTTTCATCGTTCTGATCCTTTTCTGTTTTTCTGCCTTTTTTTCTGTTATTTTCCTGTAGTTGCCTTCATATTTTATTTTATTTCCCTTACCCAACAGGGCATGTGAAAAGGAGTAGAAGTTCTTAGCAGTGGGGCATATCGGCTGGTATATCCATGCATACGGTGGAGCAGTAAATGCAAATTGTATCTTTTAGGATTAATTAGAAAAAATATTGAACGTGAGAGAAGAAAAGAAAGACAAAGAAAGTGATGGGGAAAAAGGTGTTTATACTATTGTGAAGCTATCAAAACAGGCTAATAGCTTGATATCGGGATGCGAAACCCGATAACTATAGTATATTGTATAAAGTATATTGTGTCCTACGCTCTTAGAAGCCTACATACGTATATCGTTCGTGCAGATTTCACCACTGAATTCATCTCCGAGTAAGTTTTCTTCATTTTTTTTTCAAGGTAACCGAAATTTGAGTAGTTTTACGTACTGTGCGACTTAAGGTTCATCTTTTTGTAATTGCCCTGCACTGTATGTTGTGGATAGTCGGGATTGGGAGTTTAAGTCTATGAAAATAATTCAAAAGGCATACAAAATAATTTTATTATGAAAACTGTACGCAAAGTTATCCTATCGAATTTTGTAGTTGAAATATTTTGAGGCAAATCTTTTTTGGGTATTTGTTTATCAAACAAAAACATTCTTATCCATCTTACCCTTAATGAAATTTTCTTATCATACGAAATCTTTAATCTTATATTTTGATAATTTATAACGAAAGGCTGATTTAATTAATTTAATTTAATCAGAGGAATAGTTAAAATAATACTAAACAGTATTCATGACAAATCGCACTCCAAATGCAGGGTATCCCAAGTGCGTGTAGCCATAAATTTTATTTCCCATTACAACTGTCAATCCCCACCCAATCAATGGTAATGTTAATGTCCTGTTGAAATTGTAATTGCAGCCTTGGATGGGATAGGACAAAAAAGTTAATTAGATGTTACCAAGGCCCTGGCCAGCAGCAGCAGCAGCAACAGCAGGTTGAAGGGTTGTCCGAGTTATTCCGCCACCTCCCAAGGGTGGGTTGGGAAAGAGAAAAACGGCCAAAGAACAACTTTTTCCCATGTTTTTTTCCGATTGAAACATACATAAATGAAAAGCTCAAGAAGGGGCCAGCAAGCAAATAGGAAAGGGAAACGCTTCTAATCGAACGACGCCCCCAAATGGAGAGCACAGCACAAAATGAAAGCAAAATGAATCACAAGGAAAAGAGGTGGGGCGAAGGCGACTGATGGCGACTCGAAACAGGAAACGGAAACTGAGAAAAATAACCAAATGGCTTTCAGGCCAATTGCAAAACAATGGAAAGACAGCAAGCCAAATATGATGGAGGGGAAGTATGTAAAAGCAGCAGAAACAGCGACGCAACAGAAACAGCAACAGAAGAGCAAACAGCAAAGAGAAATGGAGAAAGGAAAAAAAGGCAGAAAGACTAGAAAGAGAATTAGCTGAAGAGGAGAGAAGGCGAGGAGTCGAGTCGAGTCTGTCAAAATGGCAACTCCAATTGCACTTAAGCGCCGAGTCAAGCGTCAAGGCAGGAAGCCACTTGGTAAAACTTAAGAGCAGCAACCGAAATGGGCGAACGGGGTGCACTAAAACCAACAAAGACAGAGACAGACACAGAAACAGCTACAGATACAACCTGGTAGATAGAGAGAGGGCGAGAGAGATGTATGTATGGGGATGCAGTTTGCTGCTGTTGCTGCCTGCCTGCTGCTGCTTTGCTGCGTCCAATCAAAAAGCCATTAAAAAGTATTACGCTTGAACAAAACTGTACAAAGCAGCAGATAAAAGCAGTTAGAACAGCCAACAACAGCATCAGGGGAGGAGAAGAAAGGAAGGAGCAAGGCACCAAAATATAGGAGATGGGTTGGCATGGCAGAGAAGATAGTTCTGTGTACGGGGCACTGGCAGTGGCTGTGGAGTCAAGTGTCTCCAGTGAAGTCCCTCGCATTCCATCGGTAATTGAAACAATTTTCAAGTTGAAATTCACTTTTTCTTCTACGAATCCAAAGCGATATAGTGGGCTGTGCTGTGCTGCTGCCAAGCTTTCAACGTTTCTCCGTCTGCCCATGTGCTACAGTGCGTATCAAGGGTGCAAGGCAATGGCAAGGCACATCTCAAGGGAAACTGCAGGAAAACCATTCATATATTTATTAGGCAAGAAAGGATACCCATACCCAGCAATAATAATGGATTCTGTTCCTTCTTATGATAACAAAGAAACGTTTATTCTTCGTACATATTTATGTATATTCGAATAAATCCTTTTAGAGATTGTCTAACAAATCTGAACAGACTGATGTTTGCCTCGCTGAGTAGAGAGCATTTTAAATGCTTAATATTCAGTACTTATATATATACATATTCTAATCAACATCAATCGGGAAAACTACTAAAGCTAGCTGAGTCCCTAAAATTACACCATCGATTCTTCAATTAGAATTGTCAATAATTATTGTATCGTTTACTTATTTTATTCGGTGCAGTAGAAGCTCTCCAAACAACTCTGTTTGATTGGAGCTTTGGCTTGATCAGATTTCGATTACGCACTTCCCTTTATTCGAATTTATTTTACCTGTTATTAAAAATAAACAAAATATCTTTGTTGCTAAATTTACTTTTAAAATATTTGTGAAATATGCCTGAGCGGAGCCACCCAACGCTGTATAAATATTCAGAAATTCAAATAGAAAATAGGAAATTCGAATATATTTAGTACATAAATATTTTTAAAAGGTTCTTTAACTTCTGTTCGATCGGTGAAAATTTTGAAGTTCCCGAATTTCTCTGACAAGGTCCAGCGAGATTATTAAATGTAAAAAATTCAAAATTTTTATATTATCTCTTGTAAGAAAGATGATTCTTGATAAAAGTTCTTGCACAATATCTTTCTAACATATTTCACTAGCTAAAAAAAATACGCGAAAAATGGTTCAAACTCGGCCAACCGTGTGCCGTGCGCCAGAGGTTTTAATACAATTTTAAAAACCTACGAATCATATTTGCGTTAAATTATAACCATTTTAAAAAGACACAAAATTTATGAGAAATTCGCATCAATATACTGCCTCAGCTTTTGCTGAAATCTGAGTTTGATATGAGCTACCACTGCTGTTTTTGTCCTGTTTTTCCATTTGTTTTTTGAAAAAAATCTAGAAAACGAAATCGTCCTTAGCACCAGTTATAGTGCTGGTCAAAAGGTGCGTTAAAATGGCAAATAGTTTTGAAAATCCGTCTTAATTTGACCTTTCAACTAATTGCAATGCATACAAATGTCTTTTTAGACGTCAGAGAAATGCCCATGTAATTTATTTATCCATTTTATTCTTTTTTTTGGTAGTGGATGTCTACATAATTGTATGTACCTTTTTAAATATAGTTATTAAGCGAGAAGTGTACCCCTGTGGCCACCTAACCACCAACTCCATCGAGGCACTCACACCCCTGCGACTTCGCCTTCGCCATTGCCCATCTTAAGCCACTTATTAGCTGCTATATGCCCCTGTATATCCGCACATCAGAGTACCACATGAGCGAACCACCGCACACACAAAAGCAGGCAAATGCCTGCGAAAATCCAACGCGACTGAAACCCTTCGACAAAGGACACAGCGACAGAGAGGGAAAGTGAGAATGAGAGAGAGGAGGATTAAGAATGAAAATGAGAAGGACACAAAAGCAAAAACAATCACAACAATTTGCCACGCCTACACCGCAACAACACAAAGCAAATGAAAACCGCATGGACACGCGCGCGTCGCTTTATAGAAATATCCGCTTGCATTTTTTGCCTCCGGTTGAGCCGTTGAGTCGTTGAGCCGCTGACGGGCGCATTAGCCACACCCCACACCAGGGACACACACCGCCCACTCCATTCAACTACACTGCCAGTGCCAGTGCCAGTGCTGGGGTCACCACCCCACTCCAATCACGCTCAAATTCCTTGCCAGCCGAGACAATGGGCCAAAACGACAGGCAGGCAGGCAGGACGATAGGCAGGCAGGCGGCAGGCGAAAGTAGCATAAAAAGCCATTTTGTGCGGTTTCTGTGGTGAATTCAGTGGAGACTAAGAGACTAAGCGACTGGGATGGGAGATGGGTGGGAGGGGAGAGTAGTGGGTATATATTCTCTCGAATGACATTTATTTTATTCGCTACTTCCGGCTGGCAGACGTCTCTAAACATCCGCTGCCGTCATACTTTTTGTTTATTTAATGTCTGCCACTTGACTGTAATCGCATTTGCGGCAATTAAGCCAGACCCAGAGACAAGGGCTTGACTTTGAGACTTTCGAGAGACCCACACAAAAAGGACCAAAGGACACTCTGGCCCGGGTGAGAGTGCGACTGGGACTGCGAGTGCGAGTGCGGATACGGCGCACGATTACGAACTGAACGGAGACCGAGACGAGGCGGTTGCTGTGAGTTAATTGCTTGGGCAGGAACGTCTTTGCATCCATCTCTGGTCCAGCTACTACTACCACACCCCCTCCGCTTCCCTTTCGCCTGACATATCCACCCCCAGGATATAGCTTGGTCATGGTGGGTGGGTGGTTTGGTGATTGGGTGGCACACTTGGGGGAGCTTGAGGTGTCTGTGTGTGGTGTGTGTGTGGCTGGGATTTGCGGCTTGCGGTTCCTCGCCCCTGATACATGAGCAATCAATTATGAGACACTAAAAAGGAAATGGAACTGCTTCATTTGGTTAATGATACTTGTAGCTGGAAATTGTTTTTGTTTGGCGTTTGTGGGGGGTTGGCATGGAGTAGGTAAATAGATATGGTAATCGACTGCACAACCCTGAAATGAGGTGCGTATAATCTGAAGCCAGAAAAAAACACCAAAAGTAACGTTTCTTAAAAGTATTTGGTTGCATAAAATCGAGCTCGATCTTCGATATTCTACCTATAGAACGTACATTTTATTTTCTACATTTGTATGCCATAGAATCCAATGCATTAAAATACTCTCTTTGCTTGGCTTAAATTATTGGCCAGAAGTTATGCCACTAAATGTAAACTTTTATGAATTGCACTCCATTCAGCATCATATTTAATGCCATTTAATTATTCTGCTTGTGTTTTCGATCCATGAAAATTGTCAGTAAGAATTCTAGGTCATATTCCTCTCTCTTACAGCTTAGAATAATTTCTAAACTGAGTCTCGTTGCCGTTCAAAATGTACTTGCTACGCGGCTTTTGCAATATGTTTAGTAGATCCATAATTTGTTCGATATGTTTTATTGCCTATTGATCCTTCATATCACTAAAAGTTTGCAAAAAAAAAGTATTATTTGGGTTTCTTATTGCTATAGCAACGGAATACGTTAATAATTTTTGCTATGATGATTCAAGTTTCAATTAAGACTTAATAACTAATTAACTAATTCAGTTTGTCCTTATACGAGTACACTGATAGAAAAAAACCGATGTAAAATTAACAACAATCATATTTGAATTTAAAATGCGATTTTTAAATACGAACATAGTAAAAGTAAAGTAAAGTTCACTTTGATTCAAATATAAATGTATTAAAATGGTTATTTTAATCCGTTCATATTTAATCTTAATATGTGTATAATTCATTTGATATTTTATAATTTTTTATTTTAATTGTTTGAATGCTTGGAAGTGGAAGTTAACTAAATTGTATGAACGCAGTCCCAGCTCAAGCCACTTGTCTTTAGATATAATTAATGGCTCTAAATTTAAATTTAAATATGTAGATATTGCATATAAAATATCACTAGTTTTTATTTATATTGGTAGATCAATTCCATAGACCTTTCTGTGGTTCCTCTCAAATAATTTCGACACAAGGATTTGTCGCGGTTTCAAATGTTGCCAACATTCACATACATATGTATGTATATATATACATAGGTAGTTTGATATGGATACAATTATCTCCATCGTACCGTACCGTACCCTCTCCTCTGCTTTTCGTCTGCCACTTCACATCTGCCTTCTTTTGCGATATGTAGATATGCCTTGCCTTGTACACTTGTACACTTTCGTTGCATTTTTCATTTCACATCAAATTTACATATCTCACTTTCGCTGTCGCTGTTCTCTGTGTCTGTCGCTGTCTCTGGCAGAGCAGCGCATCGCAGCGCTCGAGATGCTTATCTCGGGGTAACAATTGCGGTCTTTGTTTGGTGAGTGCCACCGCAGTTGGTAATTTGATATCATTGTTGTATAATTTGGATTTGCCTGGCATAAGTGCTGCGTAATTAGCAAGGACATGCCCACAACACCAAACGGAAAGCAGCAAAGGAAAGGGAACTGAGCTGAGCACAACAGAACAGGACAGAACCCAGCCAAACCGAACAGAACCGCACAATGGGAGAGACGACATGGATGTGAAATCCTTTGGTGACATTGCTCATTTGTCATTTTAACAAATTTATTTTGTAATGAATGCCACAGACACACACACACACACTGCCACACAACCACACACACACACACACACAAACACATGAGGCAGAGAGCACTTAAGCCAAGACATCAATTAATTCTAAAAGCATTAACATGCTACATTCTGCCCCCCACCCCTCTCTCCCACCCTCCTTCTCGCTCTCTCTCGCTGTAACCTTTGTTTCCCTTCTCTTTTGTTTGATTTGCAGCCTTTGTGTCCTGGATGAAGTTCTATTCGACATTTCCCAAGGAGCTGAAGCCCATCTTCAACGTACGCATCGCCCACATGGGACACTTTGCCAAGAGCTTCGCCCTCAAGGAGGCACCCACCAAGTTCGCTGGCAAGCATGCCGCACCCAAGGCGCTGCCACCCACCAATCGATTGACCTACACGGAGCGGTAAGTTATCGATAGCTTTCAAGGAGCTATGCTCGAAATTTCCATGCTATATTCCTGTTTCCCCGTTGCCTTTGCAGCGATCCCGAAAAGATGCAGCAGGAGAAGCGCAGCAAGCGACGCATCTACACGACCACAGTCAGCGGAGAGGTGCGTCAGATGCAGCCAAAGGATATGCCGAGCAAGGACCAGAAGAAGGGAGGAGCAGGAGGACCGCCTCCAGCAGGAGGTGCCGTTGGTCGTAGTAGCTTCATGAAGAGCTTGAACAAGTCGAGGGCCCTCAACATATCCGAGTTTGATAGCGGCCTGCCATCGGTGGGGCCGGCCAAGCGACTCAAGAAGGCGTAGGGCAGTCCGTCCCGTCCCGTCATCAGGAGACCGAGAGGAATCCGAGAGGACACATTTCTCCGGCAAAACTCTCCGGCCACTTTGCGGCTCTTTATGCGCGCCATTTTGTTCCCGGTCCCGGCCGCCTGGCCGCCTGTCCGCCGTGCCTGCTCAAGCATTTAATCGAAAAGAATATTGCTCGGCCGGCTAAGATGAGAAATACAACAAAAATAAGTTTATGTATAAGGAAAAACTCTTGCAAAAAAAAAAGAAACGAAACGCCAAACGAGATGCGCTCATAAAAGTTTCATTTTTCTCAACTTTTAAGCCCGGACGTCCTCTGGGAAAAGTTGTGTGAAACCCGGCGAGCAGGCAGCATATTTTAAGCTCATCTTTTCCCATATTCTTCCGTACTGTGTACCCTTGCAGAGAGTGTTTTAATTTTGTTTTTAAATCCACCAAAAGCGGAGCAACTCCAATGCAATATAGTACTGTATATATTCTTGATCTATATAGCTATATTCGCGTGTCTGTCTGTTGTTATTAGACACAGCTATTAGAGCTGTAACTAATTACTAAAATTTATTTTTTAATTATTTCGAGCTGTTAATTTTCACAGCCTCAAATTTTTAGCTGCACCACAAAAACATTAGTTAGCAGAGACTAGATTGAACCACTATATCGCATAGTTTTCTGACGAATAGTCTACAAATTAAGCGCGTACGATTATATCTCATAGTCGAAAAACAAAGTTTAATCAATCTGCAAGAGTATCAAACACTTCGGTCCTTTCCTTGCCTGTTTTATGATTACTTTTCCCTCTTTAACTGGATGTAATATATATATATATATTTTTTTATATTCTGCTCCATATTTTTTGTATTTTGTTGGAAAATATTAGAAATCCATTTTCCGCTCACTGCAGATTCATTCAGTTTTGAAAATGTCAGAGAGTGCGGCCCGAGGCAGGACCATGGGGCAGGCAGCAGTTGCCAGGCGGCACGTGTTGCCCTGATGGCTGTGCCACCGCCTTTTTATGCAACTGAAGCGCATAATTTGTTGGACAAGGCATAAATAAATATCAAAAACATATAAACACTCGCCCCACGCTCAGCGATTTGTTTTTCCTGGCCTCGTTTATGGCTTAACCAACTTTTTGTTACTCTATTTGGCCAGGACACGTGCCGGGCGGGGCACTGGGTATTATGGCCCTTAATTGCGGCCTCTCAATGAACGAATGGCCCCCCATAATTAGACGCTCAACGATTGATTTTTAATTAGGCCACAGGCCTAGGAGGGGACGCTCCTTTGGCCTGTCGCCTGTCACTCAAAGTCAAAGTTAAAGTCAATCAAGCGTGAACAATCCAGTCGGGGGGCCCTCAGTCAGTCGGTTCCTAATTACGTGCGAGTGTCAACATATGAAATAATATTTGTGTATAAATGCGTCCATTAAATGGAAACCCCTTCACAAGTGCGTGTCTGTGTGTACAATAAGTAAGAGGTGGCCTAGACTTTGTTCAGGGTTCGGGTCTGTGGTCATGCGTATAGCGGAAGTGGTGCCTGGGATGGTATGCCATTGGTGGGAGCTTTGGCAGGAGCACAAGCACGAAATATGAGACTGGGCTACTGGTTAAGAGAGCTGACAAGAAACCGCTTAGAAACAGTTAACCAAAATGTAGGTTTTTCGATTCAATATTTCTTTAATTTTATTTATGACTAAAATATAGCCTAGGATTAATTCTACATTACTATTAATGCTTATAGCCATAGCAACAAGCCCTTCAGGCTGGTTTTTCTTTAATATTTGATCGAGATAGTTCAGATTTTAGTTTGCAGCTAAAGGATGGGTGCTAACGAATAAATATCTAATTGAGTATTCAGTTTCAATCAGTACAAGCAACTCTTTCGACAGCTACCACGTATTGATTTTTATTACTATTCAACAGCCATCCATCGACAGCTCGTAGCAACATTAAATCAACTTCAATGGCAAAATCTGTGACCCTCAAAGCATTATGGTTTCCCGCTGGCTTGACATCTGTTTGTAATATCCTCATAGCGACGCACTGAGCAGGCAGCAGGCGGTAAACCCAACCATTTGATTGGCTTACTTTTGCACAAATTCAATGTTCTCGATGTTGGACCGATCTAATTGGATCAGCTCCTGCCATGAAGATCCCCCCCCCCCCCTCTACTAGCGTGGCGCGGAAAGCTGCCTCGTTAGTTACCCTCTCTGCCCGCACATTCTGCCCACTGTGGAACCCTGGAACCACACAAAGGGTGGACTGTGGAAAATTGTTAATGTGATTGCACTAATGGCTCGAATTATAGACGCATTAGGGTAAATTAAAATCCACCTCGGCAAGCACTCGGGCCCACCATCATTGCCAGTGCAGTGCGAGTGGACGGGAACCCCTCAATGGAGTGTCCCAAATGGGGCTGCTACTGTGACCGCGACTGCGACTGCGACTGGCACTGGGGTTGGGCTAGAGCTAGGGCTAGGGCTATAATAAAGTTGTAGTGGCTGCATTAACAATGCCATTGTCGGACTCGGAATCGGATTCGGAGACTCGGCGCCTTTCATGGTGTCACCCTGGTCAGGTGCAAATGTTGCATGCTTTTTCCTTTTATTTTTTTTTCCACTTTTTTTTCAGTTCTCTTTTGAAAGGATCAAGAGTGGGTGGGGGGAGTGTACGACCCAAAACAGCTGTCAACATTTTTGTCGCACCCCGCCCTGCCCTGATTTAGACCAAATCGAATATGGCCCTCGGCGTTGACAATCGGTTGGGGTTCGGCAGGTGGAGAGTGGGAGGGAAAGTAGGGAGGGGGCTGAGTGGGCTGTGCTCTAAGTGACAATTATTTGAGCTAGTTGTTGGTTTATTTCACTTAAGTATTGGTTACCGTTCGCGATTGGTTTGCGTTAAGTGTTTGACTGCTCGGCCGTGCGCCAATTACGTTTTATGTGTCCCATGTCCCATGTCCCGTGTCCGTTTGTGGAGTACGTTGGGAAAATATCGTTTACACAACCGAACGAAGGATGATGCACTCTGCATATGCTCATAGACAGGCTCCAGTTGAACCTCCCATGATGTGCCACCTGTGCTGGTTCGTGCTTCCGTCCTACGCCCAGCATGCAGCATGCAGCAAGCCCATTGCCGCTCCACTACCCGGTTTGGGTGCCTGTCCCTCGCGTTAAAACCCAATTAATATCAACGCTCAACTGGGGCGATATTTTGTGCGGCCCCACGATCATCTGTCAAAGAGCTGACTGGATGGTGACCTTCCACTAGGGCGGTGGGGCAACTGACGCTGCAACTGCAACTGAGGCCTGCTGGAGACTTCTACAAAGAAAAAAAGTCCTTAATTGTTTGCATTTGTGTTGCAATTTTGCTGAAATCGCGCCTCTTGGCCAAATTGTCTTTAAATTGGCAGTTGGCGCTGTGCGCCATAAATCCAAGCAGCACCCGACCCCAGACTCCACCCTGGTCTTACTACCTCTCCTTGACTCCCCTCCACCCCCTTATCAAAGTTTTTGTATGCCCCATAGTCGTTGAGTGGACGGGTATATTGTTTTCAGTTTTGGCAGGAAGCTTAAGATCATCCTCCATTTGTAGATTTCTGTGATTCTCTGCCTACTTACTGGCAACTAAAAATGTACCACAAATTTTTATCAGCAAATCGAAAGTACACAGAAAAAATAGATCGATCCCAGTGATTTTAAATGATTAATTCAAGCCTGTAATTGAAGAGCTCTGAGCTCTCAGCTCAATAAAAGGAAAAAAAAAATTTTTATATTTATATTTTTAAGCCCTTAAAATAGACCAAAAAATGAACAGAAGAAAAGAGCTTTAAAAAACAATAAAATATAAAATGCTAGACTTTAATTTGGGGTATCCGAAATATAATTAATTGGGCTAAAATTAATTTATGTACATATTAGAAGGAAAGGCTCAATTATTTGATGTTTCTAATGGCTGAGATGCCACAGAGATCACTAGTGCCAGCAGTAAAAACTTTGAATGTACAAAAAAAAAGGGGTCTGTCATGGTGCCTGCCAATACAAATTCAGTGCAGTCAATATTATTTAAATCCATATTTGCGGGCAAGAGAATATACTCGTAAGTTCATGCACTTTTTAGGAAAATAAAACTGAAATAATTTTTAGACAGAACAATAATAAATAAATAAATAGATTTCCGACTTTTTGGCAGTCCCAACTTTCCTAGAAGAAATATCTGTACATACCTAGGAAAATAAATAATTAAAGCATTGTGGCACATTTTCATTGCTTATAAAAATCAATAGTTCTTCGGTTTGAAAAATGCTCAGCTGCTGCTCAAATGATCGCAAAGAAAAATCGGACTAGCAGGGTGTCCTTTGGTCGCATGGCACCTGAAACTTGTTCAGACTTTTGAATCATTTTTCTCTTCGCTTAGGCAGGCGGCGGAAGTATCGCTTGGGGAGACTGAGGAGTCAGCACCGCGATCCTGGTGCCGTCCCCAACCCGCTTGTAGTCACCCGTGGGGCATCGTTGGCGGTCAATATGGTTGGAGCAGGGGCAGATGCAGCGGCGGCGGTCGCAAATTATCAGCAAATTAGACTTTTCGTCGAACGAGCCAAGACCAAGCAAAGCTCAAAACTCGAAGCTGGAGTTGTAGTCGGAGTCGGAGTCGGAGCTGCGTCATTTGCTTTTGATTTGATTTCATTTGTTTGCATGTCTCCTTGTCATTTTAGGCTGCGTTTCGTTGGCGGCGACGGTGGCGGCGGCGTCTCCTTTTTGGGGCCATTTCTCATCGCTGGGGTTACGTTTTATGGGACGCCGCTGGTAAAGTGATTTCTTCAACGCTTTGTTAGCGCACTGGATTGATGCGGCTGTCATTAGGCGATTTCGTTTTCGGCCTAAACGGGTCCCAGAGCACTGGCTCTCCGTCTCTCCGTCTCCTCTGCTCTCCTCCTCCACTCTACTCTACTCCATTCGATGCGATGCGATGCGATGTCCGATGTTCAGGCCCGTTTGCTAAATGCGTTTTTAACGTGCTTTTAATTGTCAGTTCGTTGACGGTTCGTACCCCTCCTGTTCGTGCCCTCTGATTCCCACCCATGCGCCACGCCACGCCACTCCTCCCACTCCACTCCCTCCTCGATCTGCTCTCAGTTCTCTTCTCACTCGCTAAGCGCAAAATTAAATCAAATTGAAACTAATTAACATAAATAAATTTACACAAAATCCAATAGCAATATGCCTCGTTACAGGCTTTCACACTTTCCGCTCCACTGCACCGAGTCCAACCATCCATCCATCCATCCATCCATCCATCCATCCACCCATCTATCCATTCCTCCTTCCTATACCGCCGCCTGTGACATTTACAAGCGACAACTGTCAAATTGGACAAGTTGCATTTGCAAATAAATAGACGGGCACGGGCACGGGCACTCGTTCAAACGGAAACGGAAACTGACGAGCCACGAATCCCAGAGACTTTTGCCACAGACACACTCTACGTCCCAAAGGGGTGCGGTGCTGGGCCGGTTGAAGGGGTCCCATTTTGTGCCCCTGCTGGAGTACGTGGAGTGGTGCAGGGGAAGGGGTGCGCTGCTGTGCTCCATGTTAGCCGTGCTTCGACGCTTGCGCTTAAAGTTTTTAGGCGCTATGAAATTAATTGGATTTGCCTGCGGCCGTCTCTGCTGCTGCTTCTGCTGCTGCCTGTAGCTGCGCGTCTCTGCTCTCCTCTTTCGGTGCTACAGTGGGACAAGCAAAGCGTCTTTGATATGGATTCCAAAAGGGAAGATTTGTTGGTTAAATAAACATCAAATAAAAATCATGGCATAAAATCTAGCTAGTAGCTTAAATTGATTGCTAATTTTTTTGTCTTTTTAATTTATGTTTGTTGCTAGCTGAAACATTTTAGGAAGGTTTATAATTATTTTTTGCTCTGTATAAAATTTGATTTGTGTATTTTGTATTTTTTTTGTTTTAAATAAAATTGTATTTTTTTGAAGCAACCTTCAAACAAGCGCAAAGAACAAAATATAAAAAAATTATCCACTTCCTGAATTATTTTTAAAGCCAGTTCTAATTAAATATAATAAAGATAATGCAAGTTAATTTCGGTTTTTTGGCATAGATATATTTACATAAATATTTAGTGCGATTTTCACACATTCTCAGAATGGTGCAAACAGCTCTTCTTCATTTAATTTTCGTCCATTGTCGTCGTGCATAAAGGATCAGTCAGTCCAGTCGAGTCGAGTCCAATTCGGTTGTGTTCATTGGGTGGCACATTCAATAGGAGGGAGTGGGGGGTGGCCTGTTCTAAGCTGCGGTCGGGCCAAGCGGCGTATGCGCAATGTAACCCAGCCATAGAGACCCCCAAAGAAACCCCACTCCCCCCACTCTTTCGTACAGTTCCCAGCTCAGTTATTTACTGCTTTATTTGCGGTCTTGTCAAAGCAATCAACACAGTCAGAGCGTGTCCTGTGCCTGTGCCTGTGTCCGTGGCGGAGGTGGTGGATTTTATTTACTTGTCTGTCGAGTCCTGCTGCCTGCTGCCTGCTCCCTGCTGCCTGTTCATTCGTTGGCTACGAGTTTATTTGTAGAATGATTTTTCAATAATTTATGTATGACGTTGTCGACAGAAACTCAGCCTGGGCCATGGGCAGGGGTGGTGTGTGGTGTTGGTGTTGGTGGCTGGCTGGTGATGATGGCTTGGGTGGGTTTCGGGATCGGTCTGGAGTGGGCTGGAGGGGGGCACTTGATTTAATGTGCGGGGTGTTACTTTCAACACCCTCCAATCACAATAATACACAGCAGAATCAGCAGCAGCAGAATCAGCAGCAGAAGTAGCAACAGCAACTGTGACAGAGCCAGCGACCGACCCGACCCGACCCACTATTGACTACTGTTGCCGCTTGGCTGTGACAATGCAATTATAAATGGTGACAAAATAATTTCCGCTCCGTGATTTTTATGACAGTTGTTCGAATTCTGCTCCAATGCACTCCCGCCAGCCTGCCAGCCACAAAATTGAATCAAAATTAAATAGTTTAGCTGGGGGGCGACTTGAAACACTCTTGGATTCGGTTCGACTCAGTTCCCTTTTCTGTCCCTTCCAGGGGCTCATTTCAAATGCCAATTTAATGACCATAATTGGTTAGGATGTGGCGAGCCGACTGAAACCTTTAGCATAATTTCAGCCCATCCTGGTTTCCTGTCCTGTGTGTGGGTGCTGCTCCTCCCTCATCCCCTCGCACACACGACGCTGCCTGATGGAATCATAATTTCAAGGGTGTCTGTCCAGCTCAGCATTGGGAACGTCTCGCGATTTCATAAAAGCTTGTCATTTGTTGCACGCAACCGCGTTGCTGCGTTATAATTGGAAATTGGAAATTGCCATAAAATTTCAAAACAAAAACGAAAAATAAAAAAAAAATTTATGCGAAAATACCTGCACCAAAAACGGAACAGAATAAAAGCAACACAAAATAATAAGTACATATATTAATAGGAAGTAGTTAATGGTTTTATGCTGAAATTAAAGCTATGCTTATGGCACTCACCTGGCTAAGGATTGAAGTATTATGTATCTCATACACACAAATATCTACCATAAATATTCAATTATATTTATAATAATAAACCATGGAGAATGTTGGTGTTCCTCCCCTGAGCAGAGTTTGTTTGTTGCGTGCCCCATCAGACTTGATGATAGCTGAAAACTTGAAATTTCCACGCTAAACATATAGCAGAAATTTTACATTGAAAGCGGGGGCTGAACGAGCGGACCGGAAGAACGCCCACGGTTCGCGGATTTTCCCCCGAAAAATTGCCAGCTTTTAGACCTGCCCTCTGCCCGCCCTCGTTTGCCTTAGCCAAATGTGTAATTTACAATAAAATGGGGGGAGGGAGGAGGAATAAAATAAAAACTTAATGCACATGGGAGTGGGTGAGGTATAAACTTTGTTGCATTTAAGTTTAACTTTTTGTGTGTGGTTTTTATTTGCATTTGTGTCTCTCATTTTATTGGATTTCCCTGACACTGGCCATATGGAGATTATCGGTGGTCGGGCATTAATAAATGGATAGTTATTTGCAGTTTATTTATTTTAATTTTTTTTCACTTATCAGTTTTGCTGTTCTTTTTTTTCTTCTCCATTCATCTTGTAATAAGGTGGGATTTCAGGGTGTGGTGGAGGGGAGGGTTCTGTATAATTTGCTTACTTTTTTCTATACTAAGCAAGACCCATATGTATGCATGTGCTATATGTATTTGTATGTGTGTGTATATGCATTTTAAATAATCATTTGACAGCGAACGGAAATTGCGCTTAATTGCCAGCATGTTGAATTTTTCATTTGATTTTTACCCTTTTTAGTTTTTGCTTTTGTTTATCTGCTCTTTTTCGTCGTGTTCGGATAATTGCGCTTAAATAAATATTTGCCCGATAAATGCAAACATTTTTTTTGCTTTGTTCGCTTTGTTTGGGTTAATTGAACTTGGTCAAGGAGTTTGTCGGGCACTCTACAGATTTTACAGGCAGCTATGAAAATTTAACTATCTCTTCTGCAGCTCACACTTTGCTTTTTAAGTAAAGAATATTTAATATATGTATGTATACAAAATGTGCCTTAAAATATTGATACAAGTGGGAGACAACCATTAAGTGGTTCTGCTGCACATTTATGTAGTTATATGTATTTATTATTATTATATATTTATTATACATATATAATTTTACTGTTTATTTATTTACTTGAAAAGAGTATTCGTTGGTCGCTTTTGTGACAATTAAATGTGGCGTGGCGCATGAACGCCTAAAAGACGGCATGCTAAAATTCAAGTGTTTGTTTTCGCTTCGTTCTTTTGCAACGATTATATTCAATAATTGTGTTCATTTAGATAAGTTACAAGCCTCGAGGGCCACAGACAAAGCTGCACCGCTGCACAGGGAAGCTCTGCTGGGGCCACTACTTCGGCCACGGCCACTGGGCTGACTGTCCAAATGGAGGCCAGTCACGCCATCGTCAGTGCACCCTCCTAGACCACGGGCTGGCAATGGGACAGGTACACTGGGGCCTGGCACTGAGACCTGCGACTGAGACCCGGTGTGTAGGTGTTGAAAGTGGCTGCAGGCACCTGCCTGCCTGCCTGCCAGAGAATCCAGATTGGGGACTGTGGAATCGCTGTGGCAAGGAACTGTGGCGGGTACTGAGGGGCTTAGCAAATTGGCTGGCGCAGAAATGTGTCGGAAGTCTTTAGTAAAAGTTAAATAGAAAGCATATAGAAGATTTATATGCCAGTCCCAGCTATAGTTATGCAAATTCCTGAAGCCAGTCTCAAGATTCTTTAAAGCTCCAGTTTTCAGTTACAAATTTAGTTTCAACGTTTGCGATTTTCTCTATCGTTTTTTGCGTGCCTTTTTAATACCAAAGAAAGCAACTTGGCGCTGTAGTGGGTTACAGCATTTCTAGTGGTTTTGTTTTCTATGTTTATACCAGTAATTATATTAGTATAAATAACTATGAACCTGTAGACTTTTTCAACTGCGACACATTGCTGGAGATCGTACAGGGAATGCAACCACTTAAATAAATATAAAAAATCGAAATTAATAAGCCTAAAAATATCTGTTAAATTAATTACGTGCACAGTGTAGTGTCAGTTTGTGCAAGTGCAGACCAGATGAGATTAAGTGGTGCAAAACTAGTGGCAAAAATGATCAAGTGACATCAAGTGACAAAAACAGCCTCAAAAATTAGTGTAGCCATCATTCATATACCCTGTAAATCATCTCCGTTATTTGTTGTGCACGTAAGTATGTATGTATGTACATACATATGTATGAATGTATTTTACCAAGCTTCAAGTCATATTTATCTGATATCAAATCAGCTGCCAAACGCTTTTCACAGCTCAACAACCGGCAATGCCCTGAGCCTCGGCCTGGGCCTGGGCCTGGGCCTGGTATAATCCCCTGCGCATAGAAGAAAGAAATTAAAACATTTGTTGCCATTTTCTATCGGCAGCCTTCAATCTAGGCAATTTGTCAATGGGCCGAGAGATTAAAATGCGGCAAGGGCAAAGGCAACAACAACAAAATAAAAATATAAAGTAAAATGCTGTTGGATGGAGCAGGAGACGGAGACGGAGCTGAAGAGGATTTGTCGATTGAGCTGTGTGTGCATGCTTATCAGTGATGAGAATATGAGCGGCGCTGGAAAAGGCGCATCAGCGGGCCAAGGACTCGAAATATTTGTCACATTAGTCGCGGCATTATCGCCGCATATGCGAGCGAGCATCTGATAAGAGGCCATCCCCAGGCCAGCCCAGGCCAGCCCAGCCCAGCCCAGTCCATCCCAGTCCAGTCCATCCGATCCGATCCCATCTGAGCCGATCATCTGTTTGAGGATGATGCCAATGCAGCAGAAAATCTGGCGGCTGCCTTTTTTTCCCCTCTGCTACTGTTTGTTTGGCCCTGGCCCTGATGGTGGTGGTGCTGCTGCTGCTGTTGCTGCTGATGGTGGTGGTGGGTCTAGCTCTGGCTCTGGGCTAATACAATTTCCAAAAAAATATTGTTGTTGTCAGTGTAATTGGCAGGATATTAGCAGGGGTTGTCCTGCCGCGTCCCAGTCAACGGATTACGTTGGGCATTATGAGCAAATTAAGTGTGAAGTGGCATTTGAGATTTACACACACACACACACACACACACACATGCATGAGGGATACTCAGGATACTGATGCTGAGGCGCTTAGCGAGAGTCCTGTGCTGGCACTTTAAAGTCCAACACAAAACCGAAAAACTAACAAAACAGACCCCGAACAAAAGGGACACACAAAAAGTCGACGAAAGGCGTCACATGTCAAAGACTCTTAGTCATTTAGATCCCCTCGCCTCGCCTCACCGCACCACACCCATCGTTGCTGCGATCCTTGGCAAGCAAAAACAAACTAACATTTAACCCCAGGACCACGACGAGCCCCAACTTCCATCCCTCACTCACGTCCAGCCATCCAGCTATATAGCCATTCCATTCGCCCACTACTCATCCTCATCGTTGCTGAGCTTATCATTTACACTTAAAGGCTCAAGCCAGCTCGGGCGGGGGAAGTTGGCAGCCCTGGCACGTGCCGGGGCATTATTAACCGCAAAATGCTCATAAAGGATCAATTTGTGAGCACACGTGTCAGGATAATGCCCCATGCACTCTTCTTCCACAGGGGCCAGGGAAGACAAAGCGTGAAGTTCACATAAATCAAAGCAACGGCTGCCAAATGGACAAAGATGATGACAGTCCAGTCCCCTAGGGCTAAGGGGGAATGCGGCGGCAAACAGACACAAACTGCACTTGGCCCGGCAGAATATGCAATTTAAAGTGTCGCCATTCTACACAAAGGAAATCATTAAACATGCAAAGGACCCTTGGAATGGGTGTGTGGTGTGAAGGAGAGGAAGCTCCTGCGATTTATGGTAGCCGATGGGAATGGCTGCCCGTAGACAGGAGAAGAGCGTGCAGAGTTGAGCTCAAAATCTGCGTTTATTTCTACCAATGATTTTCCACGAGGAAATTACTTTTACTCGAACAATAAATATTTAACACAAAAAAACGATCAACTATCAGCGATAAAAATCAGAAGCCAGGTTGCATTATAAAAAGAAAATATGAAGTATTATAATGTATAAAGAGGATACATGTGCTTTATTATGCTCATTATCGTTTTAGTTATCGAGGCTGAAGTCAAGGTAATTTTCAGGGTTGCATATGAGCTCTTCTACAGTGTGCCGTTGGCAGTAATTTACTGAACTCAACGCGTTGGTAAGCAAAACAAAATATTAATTTTTGTTTAAGGTAACGAAACCACTATTTTTTAATCGATTTTTGGGATCCACTTTGTTTGATTGTTTAATACTTTGTTTTTTTTATATAGACTACAGCCGTTTATTTATAGATTTTTATAAACGATACCTTAAACAATGCTTGATAAACTGGGCTGTACGAATAAAATATAAAAAACAAGAATCTAATTTATTTGGACTTTTCCTAAGTTTTTAAAAGTGAAAAATTCGATTTCGCTTGACACCTCTATTCTTACCATGCGTTAACTTGAGGTAACAAAGTCTGATTGATAGCTGCATTCATCTTCTTTTTGTTCTTTGTACATCACAATCGGTTGATAAGGTGGTGTTTTGGTCTGAGTAGCGGCCATATAAACGCATGCAAAAACAATCAAAATTTCCTACACTTGTCTCACTATAAATTAATATTTAATAATAAATTTAATTTATATGCCATAAAAAAGGATAAAAGAAGCTGTTCAAATTCAAGAAACCGTTTCTGTCTAAAATTTTTTTGTTTGCTGTTAATTAACATTATTTACCAAAAAGAAAGACTTATACATTAAATGGAAATAACAAATAGTCATGATCCTATTCAAGTGAGCGGCTGTGTTGTTTATTTGTGTAGCTCAGTTAAAGATTTTACCATAATATTTTTACGGAGAATTAAAAGATTGTCCATATTGTATAGCAAACAAAAAACGTTGTTCATTCAAGTTTATTTTAATTTTTCTCTATTTTGCTGCAAATATTTTATTTTTGTGCACCAATTATTGGATAACTTAAATATTATGATACCCGGTGTCCTTTTTAACGGATCTAACAGATAGTTGAAAAAGTTTCCGATCTCAAGTGGGTATATATTCTCCATCAGCATCAATGGCCAGCTGACAAACATACATATGTACATACATTGGACAGGCGCAACTTGTTTCGCGACCGGATATAAATAAAAAAATAACATTTCTCTATTTATATTTTAATATTAAAATATATAATTGTCTTATAAGTTTTGTGTTAACATAATAAATTATTTACAACGGGATTCCTTAACTTGTGATCTATTATTGATTTTTGTTGAGTCAGTGAGCTTGCAACAACATCATTTTTATTTATTCAACAATAGAGTACATTCACTGATAGAAAAAAACCAAAGTAAAATTAACTACAATCATATTTGAATTTAAAATGCGATTTTTAAATACAAACATAGTAAAATTCAAATATAAATGTATTAAAATGGCTTTTTTAATACGTTCATATTTAATCTTAATCCAAAACACTTTAAAATAAATATAATATATTAAATTTAAATAAAAAACACTTTAAAAGAACTATAATATATATAAATATAATTAAATCAAATATAATATATATATTAAAATTTAAATATTTTCATATTTATATCAAAATGAAAGTGAAAAATATTCAATATTAATACAACCACTCTTGGATGAAAATCAATGGCATAAAGGAGTGAAAATATTAAAATTTCAGGCATTTTTTCTATCGGTGTTGTACAATTGCATAACCTACTTAGCTTGGCCAGAAGAATATAATGGTTCAAGTGTCAGAAGCATAACCAGAGTCGCGAAAATAAACAATATTATTTATTTAAATTTGTTACAATATATTCAACAACTATTTTTGAAGCTGCTCCGATAGTATTTGACCCATTTTCGACATTCCAATTTTCACATTGTTCCGAGTTCTTGACCAATCAAAGAAGAGCCACGCGGGTGCCCAAAAGGAATGGTAAATTGCAAAAACACGTGGCGCGTTATCTCAGTGAACCTTTAAAGATGGTATGTACTTAAATCGGAATGTGATAATTGCCGATCTTGCTCGCCGAATGTTAAATTACCGCTCAATGAAATCTCCCGCCCAGCTTGTGCCTTTCACATTGAAACTAACGCCAGAGCAAATGGAAGCAATCATGAAGAGCTACATTTCCAAGAAAGATGGCTACGGGGTGCACGCTCTTATGGTTATTCGTGAACATTACTCCACCACTAAGCACACTTTCCCCCAAGACCTAAGCGTACTCGTAAACGAGAAGCCGTGTCGTATACCTGCAGCGGTGAGCCTGGACCCCATAAACTTGCTGATTTAAATATGTAATCTATGCTTTATTTGCACACACAGCACGGGCCCATAAACATTACCGACCACTTGAATTTACACATTTCGAACTTCCCTAACAAAATAAAGTTGCGATGGTGTGCGGACGACACTCGCACCTTTGTTATTGCTATGTTTTTGGGTAGGCAGCTCTCCGTCAATCAAATGTTGGATCGCATAATGAAGAAGCCCATGATGCCAGCAGAACGTGTACAGGAAATGTGTATGTTTGTTATAGAATTCTGGCCAATTTAAGCCTAGCTAAATAAATATACAAAAAGTTTTGGCAGTGAATCGGGGCCGCGCGATGCCCAACACACCCGTAATGATTTCCCTCAAGTGTCCGGTGGGAGAGATGAAGATTCGAGTGCCGTGTCGCGCCTTAACATGTTCGCACTTTCTGTGCTTTGACGCTGGCGCTTACCTGGCAATGATCAAACGTGAGGCAAAATGGATATGTCCAGTATGCGAAAAGCCGGCCCCATACGAGGATCTCGTTATAGATGGGTATGTAAACAATTGCATTTAACGAGCTTAGATTCTATTTAATTCTGTTCAAACAGGTATTTTTACAACATTCTAAATTCTGGATTACTAAAGAAAGATGACTACGAGATACAGATACACCAGGATGGCTCGTGGAGTGTGCCAAGATTCGAGTCTCAGAATAACAATTAGCATATTTTGTACATAGCTTAAACATCACTAAACGATTTTAAGGCTGATATTCTGTAAGATCAAAACACATACATACATACATATTTACACATAATTATTCATATATGCATAACACTTATTTACATACATTTATATACATACATATGTATGTTTTTTTTCAAGGAATAAAGATGTCGGAATTCGCGTATAGTAGTAATAATCACATGAGATTTTCTCTGTGAACCGTTTGGCCAGGGCAACTCCCACCCACACACATAGCACAGCACTCGCAACCGAGCTGAAGCCAACCCTTGTTGATTTCCTGCTTAACCGAGTTGTGGTTGGTGGTGACGCTGCTGGAGCTGTTGATGCTGCTGGTCCACCACCCACAAAAATGTGCGGCTAATTGGATGTCTATGTATGGCGGAAAGCGGATAGCTCTCTGCCTGAGTGGGTGATTGGAGTGGGTTTGGGTGTGTGTGTGGCAGGTCTTTGACAGTCGGCGGGTGATTTCCATGCAAATTGATGTTACAGCACAGTAAGCAGGCAATATTTCTGCTTCATTTCATAAATGCGTCCAGGGCCAATACGCCCAGTCCCAGTCCCCAATCACAAGTCCCCAACGGCCAACCATCCATCCATCCATCAGCTGGCAAAGTTTGCATATCAAACGTTTCCCGAGAAGGATGTCATTGCTGGTGCTTACATACATACGTACATACATATGTACATATGTATGGATGGTGACGTGACGATGACGACGATGATGGCAATGACGATAGCGATGGCGAGGAGGAGGCGGAGGAGCCTGTTGACGTGTTTGCTGGCATTTCCTTAATTTATACATGAATCTACAGCCAATTTGTTTAACTCGCAATTTCGGTTCAATGTATTTATGTGCACGTGTACATATGTGCATACATAAATATGTGCATTTCTCCGTGTACTTATGGTTCATGTGGGTGGACACTTTTATAATTTTTATAATCGAATTTTCGGCGGATCGAGAATTATGATTTTTTGTCTGGGTAGGACAAGTAAAATTCAAAAATATTCACGAATGACGATGAAGCTGCTTGGAACTGTGCCCATAGCTGTGCAGTCCTCAGCAGTCCTTTGCTTATTGATTTAATAACAATCCAAGCCGATCCTTGGATCCTTGTGGATTGACCGCAGAAGTTTCGCCCGTTCGCTGCCCTTAAATTCAATATATTTTCTTATGCTTAAGTGCCTTAAATTAAATCATTAAATGCCTTACACTTAAAAGCTATATACGAGTATGTCCCAGACGGTAGCTAAAAAGTTTTGTGTGCCGATTAAGAGCTTATTTAAACTGGATTTTCCTGTAGATAATTATGTGGTTCTTGGTAAGTCAGCCGATAGCTTTCCTACACTTCTTTCGTTTAGCACTACATATTTCCAGGGACCCATAAGCCTCTCCCAATCTCCTTCGAATCATCCCTACAGATGACTGGCATAATTGTAGTACGAGTATTGGGCCATGCAGTTGCCATAAATCAGAAGACGACGACTGATTTATTTCCCATTGCCAGGCAGTATTAATTGTGTCGCTCGAACCGGCTATATACAAAGTGCAAGCTGCACAACGAATTCGCGCAGAAAGGTCTTCCAATTAAACAACTGAAAAGGTTTTTTAATCTCCAAAAAAGGTAAGTGTTTTCTGCTCGTGCAGAAAGAGCCAATATGACCAATATTTCCACTGAAACTCAAATATATAAAAATTCTGCTCACTGATGAAGTTGTGCATGCAAACCGTCCTAAAGAAGTTATTAAAGTACTTCGCAATATTCATACTAACCTTGATGCACCATCGCAGCGCCAAGTAAAGAAAAAGCCCAAAGATCCCTTCAGTCTCTCGTGTCACCAGAACATCAGGTAAATCAGCAATCGGTTTGGAATGTAAAGATATTCAAGGAGAATGGCACACACACAATAAATATTGTTCACTATTTTCAGTATCTTTATGACTTGCCCAACAGCCCCAGGTGTATCTGCGAGCGTGGCAAAAAGTTTTACCAATGTCAAACCTTTAAGAAGAGCATGTCCACACAGGTTTGTCCTGTCCATCCTTCGGTTAGCTATTTGAGGGACTTTCGTGGGTGCCCCTATTGTGGTGATGGTATCATAGCCGAGAAGACTGACCCACTCCCACTGAAACTAAGCGGAAAAGGCAAGCTCCCACCTCAAACAAAAAATTAGAAAATTCTAAAAAAAATAAACGAGTTCTATGCATAAATCAATTTTAACCATTGCATCAGTATTGGGAATATCCCATTTAAAATTTGTCTTGACAAAGAAACAAAGTTTATTTCTGCCAAAGGACATGCCAACTGAACTTCACAGGTTCTAGCAACATATTTCTATATTTTAATTTGTCTAGGGAAATCCGACTATGCCTGGCAATATTTAAATTAATTTTCTAAATTAGCCTGTGCTCATATCAGCCACGTCGAAGGATTGCATCGAGAAACCCTGCTGCTACCCGTTCTTGGTCTACCCGGCACATATTTTTTTTTTGGTTGGTTCAGAAAATTGTTTTTAGTTGCATTTTTTATTGCTCGCAATAATTAGCAAACGACAAACCAAGCAACAACAACTACTGAAACAGCGATCGTGTTTAATTGAGCGTGCCCCGGCAAGGCCCAGAGAGTTTCTGTTTTGTGTCATTTGTCTTTAATGAAAGGTTGCCCTCTGGCCAAGCCAGACCAGACCAGACCAGCGCAGAGCAGCAGACCTGACCAGTCTCAGGCAGGCCAAGCCAAGCCAAGCCAAGCCGCTTATTGTGTTTGTTGTCATTTCATTGTCCTACCAAGCGTCGCTTTTGTTTTAAGCCAACAGCCAACAGCCAGCAGCAATTTGAACATTGCGGCCAATTTGTCGATGAAGGCGCAAAAACACAAGAAACGGCACAAAAGTACAAAACACGCGTGGTGCCAGCCAGCTATCTGGTGTCCCCATGGACAGGGGACAGGGACACCAGCAGCAGCGACTGCTGCATACCCTAAATGGCAGAGTACAGACTCTTCTGACAACTGTTTGGGATACATGTACTACTAGAGGAACTATACAAATAACATCTGTAAATATGAATGCCCCTGGCTACAGTTTCGTACAAGTTTTTTATTATTATTTCGGATAGCTAAATAAAGTCAAATGATATATAAAATATTTTTTATTGTTGATCCTGGGTACATTAATGCCTTAATTGTTTAGTTTGTAGTTAAAAATGGAATGCAAATAATTAATTAAATAATCTTAACGTATTCTGTAATCCGGAATTACGCTAGGAACTCTGGGATTTTTGGTTGCTCTCTAAGGAACACTCAGAACCTTTTTTAATTTTGAACAACTTAGCATTTTCCATGGGTTCTACTTTATCTTGGTAAGTACTCTGACCGTTTTTCGCCCTTACAGTTACTGCCATTCAGCTGTCCGGGGTATCCTTGGCTCTGGACTTCAAGGATCGTTTGGCTGGTCTTGCCTGCAGCGGGTACTTGCATGCGAGCACGCAAGGCGTTTTGTGCCAGTTGTGGGGTGGGGAAGGGAACGGGAAAGGCCCCCCTGCCTCCGCCTGGCTGTCCTGCTGTTTTGGCCAACTGGTGGACAACGGCAGTTATTCAATATATCAACTTTTGGCCTAATAAATGCACTAATTGCGGTTAAATGCATTTTGCATGCAATTATTATCATTAGGGGTTGGCTCGCACGTCGTCGTCGTCGTCGTTCTCTCTGCTTGCCCTTTCCCTTTCCATGCCCACCCTCCATCGTTTGTAAATTGTTTCGGTTGGTCATTATTTTAATTGCCCGCGGGGCAGAAACACACACACCACCCCCATACCCACTCCCCACACACAGCCCCTACAAGGTGCGATGCCTTTTGGTTTGTTTGTTTTATATTATTATCTTTTATTTAGACAAAAACTTATATTTAGTTACTAACATAGACAAAAAAAAGTGGCGTAGAATACTTTACATATTACATATTACAGTTACAACGATTATAGAACTAAGCTACACAAAAAAATAGATTTATTTATTTCATACATATTTCTACCCGAAGTTATCGCTTAGTTGTGGTTTTTGTTGTTGCTGGTGGATAATACATTTTGTGGTTAGATTTTCTTTTGCTTTCTGTTTTTGTTTTTTTGGCTGCTACTTTTTACAACATTCAAATAAATATATATATATTCTAGTTTCACGATTTTTCACGATTATGTTACATATCCAAAAAAAATTGCGTCTTTTTTTTATCAAAAAACATTTTTGAATAAATTACTTAGATCAAATCAAAATAAATTAGGCAAGCACACACAGATAAACAGATAAATATATACGGTTATATACACACACGGACACAGAGAAAAGCGCAAGTGGGGCGGCTATGCGGCACTTTGAATTTCGCAAATTTGAAGAGTTTTAAAGCTGAAAATATTCATACATAAATATGAATTCATCTCATTTAAAATATGTGATTTTTAATTATCTTTAATGAGGGGAGATTTTTTAAAAATATATCCCAATCTTTAGCTTGTGGAATCGAAGCTCAATTTTAACATTTCCATTAGGCAATGAATTGAAATGAACGTGGAATGTGAATGGGGAGCACTGCTGGGACAACTACTACTTTAAAAAGTAATTTAAATATAAATAAAATAAAATAAAATAGAAGAAAATTTCCAGTAAATAAATGATCATTTTCTTATGGAGGGAGGGAGGGTATACATACGCATACTCGAATTGTGATTGCATTTGACCTTTATGTAGCAATTACGAAGGGGAAACCCTCGTGCTAACCGACACACAAGTGCCGTGAAATATTTGAGCTTGCACCGCATAGCCCCACTAAATACATACAACCAACACATACACTTACAGATAAGCACACATAACACACACACCCTTCCCCATGCTCATTTAGCACTCGCGAGGCGCTTCCTCTCACACCTGAATCTGATCCTCATCGTCCGACTGGGCCTGCGAGCAACTGTCCACCGAGCGACCCGGCGGACTGCCCGGATTGAGCGTGGGACTCGGCGTCGAGGGCGGATGCGGTGGCGATGCAGATGCCGACACGGAGGCGGATACCCCGAGCATGGGCGGGCTGCTGGCCAACGGCTTGAGTGGGCCGCCAGGAGCCGGGACTGAGGACGTTGGCGGTGGACCATTTGCGGCGGCTGCAACGGCTGCTGCATTCTGGTAATAGTTGCTCAGGGAGGACAACGAGCTGGATGCGGACAGGTGGGAGAAGGGGGCTGCCGAGGCGGAAGCGAGCGGACCGACGCCCACGCTGGGCACGCCGGCGTACAGGTTGTAGGGCAGGGGCTTCTGCATGGCGGCGGCAGCGGCTGCCTGCCGGTAGTAAATGTCTATGCTGGTGTGTTGCGTGGCTCCGTGCGCGGCTGCAGCAGCGGCCCCAGCGCCGGCAGCTGCCGCATACGGCCAGGCGCCCAGGTACGGCGATCCCCCGTACAGTCGCTGGAAGGCGGCAAAGTTACCGGCCTCGGCGAGCAGCTCCAGACCCACTGCCGTCTGGCGCTTCCACTTGGTTCTGCATGGAAAGGAGAGAAAGAGACTGCTTTAGGGTGGTGCTCGCTGCGGGGTCGCCAGGTGGGCGGGGGGTGGGGAGACCTACCTTCGGTTCTGGTACCAGGTCTTCACCTGGCAATCGCTCAGATCCAGCTTGTGAGCGAGCTCCTGGCGCTCCTGAACGCTCAGATACTTCTGCCGCTCGAAGGACTTCTCCAGCGTCTGTAGCTGGTGGTCGGTGAACGCGGTGCGTGCCTTACGCTGCTTTTTACTCAGTCCGCTCATGTCGTTGGTGGAGCCGCTCTTGATGCTGTTGCCGTCATCATCCTTGCCGCCTGGAAGAAAGATTAGAGCAGATGGTGGAATATAGAATATACAATATACATATATCTATTGATTCGAGCATAGACAACATTTATCTACTATTTATATCCATTTATGATGCAATCCTGCAATGACCCGCAGGATTAGCTTCGATCAGTGCAAGGGAAGGCTCCTACCTAGTTCATGGCCAGCCTTCGCATCTGGTCTGACCCGTCTCTCAGCCCAGAACGGGCTCAGACAAGCAGTTGCAGTTACAGTTAGAGGCTCATTTATGGCCACGCAATTGCCGCTTCCGCTCACAAAGCGGTTACCCACCGTCCGTCCATCCCCGCGTCACCGTGTGGCTTCGTGTTGTGTGTAAGTGTAATAAAAATGTGTAGCAAAATGTCTAAACTTGCCGCAGCCACTCCACACAGAGAGAGGGCGAGAGAGAGGGAGCTTGCTCACCCCTTTGTGGGTCTGAGAGGTTTCTGTAGGCAGCCGCTTTTCCACCTTTTCCGCGAGTTCCGATGCCCCCGCGGGGCAAGGCGCTGCTCGTTTGCCATTTAGTACATAAAATTTATGTAAATTCATCCGATTGCGGTTCGCTGATAAGCGAGAGCGAGTCGAGTCGAGTCGAGCCGAGTCAAGTTTTTGGGCCACGGCCAGCCAGGAGGGGCGGCTCGAACGGAACAGTTCTACTTACGCTGAAAACTCTCAAGCGTTAAATTATTTAAAACGAAAATTTGCCAAGTGCCACATTCGGAGGCAGTCAGAGTTGGTCAGAGCGCAGAGTGAAGCGCGGGCCGGGGGACGGCAGGCAACCCAGTGAAATGTCAGTGGCAGGGTGAATGGACACAAAAGTGGCAAATGCGATGAAGAAATCAGTCTATGGAGTCTATGCAACAAAAGTTACTTAAAATATTTGCAGGAATTTACTGGAAATCTGCAATCAATTTTAAATAATTTCCCATGGATATAGCGGCCAATTATAAATCAATTGGGTGGATTGCCACTAAAGTTCTGCCAAATGGCGCACAATAAGTGATATAAGTGATATATGACGTAGGGAAACCCCCCCAAACGCTTAAATAAGCGACAATAATTCAATTGCATTGAATAAAACTCATTTACAATTACAGCAAATTACTCACGAATGCTGGAATTGCCGCCTCGTTAGTTTATTGATTTGCTGGGCGATAATTTGTTGAGCAGCTGATTGACATTTCAGGGAAAGCGTTTTCGCAATTAAAACCTAAAGGTCAATTTATTGCAAACAATGTTTAATGCCATCAGCGAAATAGTAATTGAGTTACTCTGCCAACAATTGGCTAACTCCTCAAATTTGATTTTAATTTGGATTAAAAAACTAAAAAAGTTAAAAAATTATTTTTAAAAGTCCGCTGCTAGGTTTAAGTATTTTCTAACAAGAAAAAATATAATCAATATTTTCGTTGTTCGATTTATTCATAATTTCCATATTTTATCGATAACAGCATTTGCAGAAAAATTATAATGGAAATTCTCTCTCTGGCAACAGTAATCAGACGACGAATGCAGACGAATCGATGGATTCGAACTTTCTCTGCCTGGAGGCGAATCATTTAGGCCCACGTCTCTGTCAGCCCCAGAGAGGGGGGCAGACGGACAGTCCAAAAAGGGTGAGCGGGAGGAGTGTAGTGGACGCGACTACCGTTTATAAAATTGCAATTGGCAACAGGAAATTGCCGTAATAAATGCCACAAAACAGAGACCAGATGCAGCCGGCCCGACCCGGCCCGGCAGCGCCAGATGAACGGCCAGCGAATGAAGTGGAGTGGAGATCGGAGTGTGAGGTGTGGGGTGCGGGTGCAGAGATGAGAAAACAGACTGCAACATTTTTATCTGTTTTGCTGTTTGTGCTGTTGTCGTTGCAACAGCAATAACTGTTGCCATGGGGCATCTATTAAAAGGGTTAAATGCATTTTTATAACAATTTCCACAATTAAATGATTGTCAGGGACGCAGAGGAGAGGCAAGGGCCTGGGAGGCAGTGCGTGAGAGTGATGCACAAACAGAGAGGAACAAAGAGAGACAGCAAGAGAGAGAGAGAGAGAGAGACAAGGAGAGACATGTAATTATTTGAGATTTGTTTTTTGCTGCGTTTTTAAACAGCATTTTGTTGCTGCTTTCCCCACAGAGAGCCAGAGCCAGCCGAGCCGCCAGCACTCCCCTGCTACCCAGCACATTGCCAGAAAAAGGCCACGCCCCCCACTCTGCCATAATGGGCTGTTGCAGTGCAGTGCAGTGCAGGTGCATGCCTAAGGGGGCAGAGTGGGGTGGGCAGTGGGGCGCCCCTTTAGAAGCTTCGCAATGACGCAAACAAAGCGTGAAAATGTACGTTTTTTTGTTTCCACAACATCAGGTGGAAAAACTACCACAACGGCAAGAGTCGAGAATGTAAAACGGTCATGCAATCGTTTTTACAGTTTGTTTTGCAAAGCGACATCAAAGCTCCCCCACTCCCCATGGCCCATGCCCGGAAAATGCGCCAACCGGCACCTCAGATCGAACAAAAGATTTAGGCAACGAACCTGAATCTATATACTTAAGCCTCAATTGAATTAGTTTTGATTACTGAATTAGAGTACGTTTAAAAGTGGATAGGATATACCTGAACTGAGGCGGCAAAAAAATCACATTAATTGATAACTAAAAATGTGAAAATCAAAACTCGGAACGAGCACACAAACTTTTAATTAAACTCAAGTTAAAGTTTAACTAACAGCTAAACAAATAAAATATTCTATGGAGTTGCGTTAATATTTGTGAAGAAACAGTGCAATTTATAAACTGAAATTTGTATTGTATCAAACAAAAAATGAGTGGTTTCTATGGCACAGACAGTATTTTAATATTTAATATTTAAAAGCTGAATAAATTGTTATTTTTGTATTGTTTAAGGTTCAACAATGTGCAGTTGAACTAATGAAAGAAAAATTAAATGTATACAAATCTGACCTATTACCCTGACCTGATGGGACTTAATTATTGGTCCAGTTCTAGGAGAGATCTGCTACAGAAAGCGCGCTGATGATGCCAAGTGCCACTATATTTATATTTTAAAAACCTATGAATATTTAAGAACCCATTGAAGGAGGCCTAAAACTAGTTGAATGATATTTACAGGAAACCCTGAATATGTCCAAGGTGTCTACAGGTATGCAATAAGTACTCATGTGTGTAGGTTGTCTTGCTGCTTGCTCTAAATAATAATTTTCGCAATTATTAGTTGCTCATATTTTATATCTATAAAAACAAATACACTGATTTGAATGCATTTCTTCGCTTATTTTGAGTTAATGAATATTTTAAGCCCCAATTGGAACTGGCATAGCTAAACGCAGCAGCCTCAGCCTCACATTTATGTGCCAATGATACTCCATCAATATGGCGAATATTTTTATCTATCTATTGATAGCTTTCTAGACCAACAACCACCCGCAACCCGTTCCCCAAATAGTACAGAGGCTCACCTCACCATTACTACAAACGCTGTGATCGTCCATGTGTCCGCTGCCACTGCCGCCGCCGCCGCCTCCATTGCCGCTGCCTGCCTCATCGCTGTCGCAGTCATCGTTCTCCTCGTGGTAGTCGCTGCTATCGTCCAGCTCTGCCCCCGTCGGTGCACCCACAGCTCCGCCGCCACCCACTCCAGCTGCAGCTGCGGCTGCTGCTGCGGCGGCCGCTGCTGCTGCATTGTTGCGTGCTGCGGCGGCGGCGGCTGCTGCCGCGTAATGCTGTTGCATGGCTGCCGCGTACTGGGCTACGTTGAGACCGTTGGATCCCATTTGTGTGGTGGCGCCACCGCCACTGCCACCGCTGCTGCCGATGCCAATGCCAATTCCGCCGCCGACCGACGGGGCAAAGTGATTCAATTTGGCGTGCGGATGATGGACCAACGCATGCGGATGCGGATGCTGGTGCGGATGTGGGTGATGTAGGGGTGGTGGGGCGGCCACTGTCGGTGGTGCTGCGACTGCTGCAGGTGGTCCCGCTGATCCCGCTGGTGGGCCTGTCGCTGCCTCCAAGTGCTCGTCGTTGTCGTTGTTGTTGCTGTTGCTGTGGCTGTGGGTGGGGCTGCTGTCGCCACTGGAGCTGGAGTTGTTGTTGTTGTTGTGGCTACTGCTATTGTTGTTGTTCTGCTGGTGGTGTTGTTGCTGCTGCTGCTGCTGCTTATAGAACGCGGCCGCCGCACTGCCCGCCAAGATGTCGTTGATCATGAACCGGGAGCGGTTCGGCTTCAGATTGGACGACGTCGTCGACATGTTCACCGCCGGCGGCTGCAGTCCCGTATAGTGGTGATGCAGCGGGTGCGGATGCGGGTGGTGATGGTGGTGGGGCAGCGCGTGCAGCGGATGGGGCAGAGCGTGCAGCTGGTGGTGCAGCTGGGGATGATGCACCTGGGGCGTATCGCTGGGCGACTGGGTGAGTATGCCCATCGAGTCTTTCATTTCTTAGGCACAAAACACACGCTTTTCGATTTTCCGCGCTTTTCGCGTCTCCTCTTCCCCTACCCCCCACAAAGTTCCACTTCACTTCGCGTTCGGCCACACGTTTGGGGGCACAGAATAAAAAAAATATATGGGCCACAGACTGCTCTGTCACGCTCACTGTTTTTGGGACCTTCTTGGACTGCGCTGGGGCCTGGGCCTGGCTCTACTGCCTTTGGTTCAAGTCTTTTCCGTCTGCCGCGGTGGAAACGTCGTGCGCGCTGTGGCTGCCAAAACGAGACTGAACCGCACCTGCGAGCGCAGCCTCTGCCTCAGCCTTTGCCTCTACCGCTGCTGGCCTCAGTCTCTGTCAGAGGGCAGCGGCAGCAGCAGCGGCAGAGCCAGTTCGCCCGTCGAGCTACAATTTTGCCACTTTGTCATAGGCGGGGTGGTGGCTTTGGGCTGCCAGCAGCAGTGGTGGCTGCTCATTGCGCCGGGCCTGGGCTGGAGCGAGAGCGCTGTAGTGCTTCACTTGTCCCTGTCGTACTCTACTCTGCCGCTCAGACTCTCTCTCTTTGCGTGCTGCCGTCTCATTTGCCGTCCTGCTCCGGCTTAGGCGCCATGTTGTGAGCGAGCTGTGAGCGGCGTAACCCACCACGTTCATCGAGCTCTCAGCCGTGGTGGATTTCGCTCTCTCTCTCTCTCTCTCGGTTTCAGTTTTTATGGCAAGTCGTCGGCGAGACTGTGGCAAAAAATGTCGGTCAAATGCCCTCGCAGCTATAATATTCGACTGATTGGAGTCTCTTCCACTGCTTCTTCCGCATCTCCTTCATCTTCTTCTTGCTGTTGATTTCGGATGACTGCAAGGAGTGGGCGGGACACTGCCAGAGCATCAAAATGGCGCTATAACGGGAAGTAAAATTTTAATTGAGGTTCAAAGTGCAGTTGAATAAATATCGAAAAGCTTTAATGGGGTTTTGAGAGAGTTTGAATCAAGCCCTAGAGGATTTGACTTGAAGGTGTACGTGTTTAAGACTTGGCTTGGCTTTTCTTTCCCTCATTTAAAAATTTCGAAAATTATTAAATAACATTTTCAGTGTGTCAGGAAGCGACTTCTAGGATATAGATTTTCCTTGAAGGGATCAGTAAATAAAATTAGCTTCAGCTTATTTCAATGCATTTTGTTAATTTTATATTTATATTAATAAGAAAATAGTTCAAATGTAAATTCTACTTAATTTTAAAAATAAAAAGAAGCGAGCCAATATTTATTTCAACCAGGTATGTTTCAATTATTTATTGGAGTTCTTTTTTGTGAATAACTTTGACTATTTATATCCAATTAAAATGATTGGAAACTGTTGGCTCAACAGCATTTATAATTTTCGGGCGGAATTTTTAAAGATTTTTCCGGCAATGAAGCAGCCAGGAATAAATGGACGGAGCGTCCTGCTTGCTGCTGTCCCCACCCCAAGGCGTCTCTTGCCTTGGCTATAAATTGATATTTTTTCAATGAAATCAAATCACAAAGTGGCAGCCAAGAAATGATTTTCTGATTTGCGGATGTTGATAGCAAATCTGAACGAAAAAGAGTCAATAAATGTGTTGGCATTGGCTGGCAAACAAAACAGGCTAATTGCGTGTGTGGATGAACTGGACATGGTCTGATCCAAAGATATGATAGATGTGTGGCTGGATACGGACAACTGTTAAATAGTTCGCAGAAGAGATATAGAGAGTAGAGGCGGGAGGATGGAGGCTTCCTGCAGCGACCGGAAAATACGCTGCCAACTGCCTTCGAGAGCGAGAGCCAGAGACAGAGCCAGAGCCTGGCAACTGTCCAGCCAGGGCGGTCAACAGAAGGCAGTGACAGTGGCGGTGGCGGTGGCAGTGGCAGTGGCAGTAACCATCAACTGGTCGAAGGCGGAGACAACTGCGCATTGCGGTTTGGCCGCAGTTTTTACGAGTCTTACACATTTGTTTTTCCACATTTTGTTGGCTCGTAGCTGCTGTTGTGCGAGCACAATTATTATAAGCATTCAATTGGAATTGCTATTTGGCATTGGCATGGGCAATGGGCAATGGGCATGATGGGCATGGGCATTGGCTCTTGTATTCACATTCACATTCGGATTCGACCGCAGAACGCAAGCGGAGTGAAGGGAGGGCGACCACAGGATATGCGACCTGGTCTGCCAATTATATGCATTTAAGTGCAATAACCGTCATCAGGAGAAAGGACGAAGGACACGGACACGAATGGCAGGCAGCTCAAACAACGGTTCGATTGACTCCGCCAAGTCGCCTCCGACTGCTACTCCGTGGGCCCTGTGCGTCGCATTTGATGCTTCAGCAGAGACCAGACTCTAATTATTTTAATGCTCCTCGCAATTGAAGCGCGCGCTTGCGTCCTCCCTCCTGCTCCTGCAACGGCAACGGCAACCGCTCCTGTTCCCGCTCTAATTTCGTTGCACCTCACCACTAATGACCTACGCAGCTCACCTGACCCGAACCAAGCCCAAACCGTCCTTTTTCCCGGTCCGCACTCCCGGAATCAATACCAATCAAACGTGCGCCGCTCTCGACAAATTGTATTTCCCCCTGCCCCTGCCCCTGCTCCGGTTCCTCTTCCGCCCGTGAGAGAAGCAATTAGTCCTTGGCCAACAACATGTGGCCACAAACCGAACCGAACCAAACCGAACCGAACTGAACCAAAGAAGAGCCGAGCTATTGGCGTGAAATTTTAATTGCCATCTCGTTGTCTGGGTGCAGTGCATGGTGGATGGGGCAGAGCTGAGCTGAGCTGCCAGCTTGTCGCCACAGAGCCTGCGAAGAGGTGGAGGGCATTCCAAGGAAGCTACGCAATGCTTTTCCAATGTATCATCAAGCTATGGAAAATATGAACAACATCGGAGAACATTTTCTAGCAAGGACAGGGACAGGGACAGGGACTAGGGATAAAGTAAGAAAATAGTTGAATAGTTTTACAACAAAGATCGACAATTTGTTGTACTAAAGATATACCTTGAAAGGAAGTTACCTGAAATCTTCCACCAGCTTTCGGAGAGAACTGCAAACAAATTGATTTGTTTATAATATAAAAAGTACCAAAAATATTAACCAAGTTTAATTTTAAGTGCAGCGTAGTCTAGTTCATTCTCATCAAAATAAAATATGCGATTAAATAAAATAACATCAATATAAAGCAGCTATACCATTTGACTATGGGCAACAATGGTGCAAAAAAGGGTCAATGATCCTGCCAGGAAAATATCACACTTCTGATGCTTTGTTCTCTAGTATTTTATAATTTTCCACGGATATGAAAAGAATTTTTCCGAATGCCGATTGTTTTGAAAGCTTTGGCTCGGTTCAATTTCCATTCAATGAACTTCCAAAACGAAAAGTTGCAGCCCCAAAAAAGTAAATGAACTCGAATTACCGATCAGATCAACCCACATGCGAAGCACCACCAGCGGAATCCAAACTCGAAACTCCTTTGGCAGCCACATCCCAACTTGGTCCCCATTCACTGTCCGTCCCCGTTCCGTTGCGTCCCTCTTGCTGTTGCGGAATCTTAATCGGCATCTTTGATATTATAATGTTCGTGTTGCTGCGTGGACAAACGTAATAAAATAACTGATCGTTGTCGCTGATAAGTTAATTTACTTTTAATGTGTTGCCCTCGCCGAACCCTCGAGCCGAGCGAGCATCTTGCGACGTGGGGGTAAATGGCTCTGTAGGTGACAAAGGTTCTCGCTGGACCAAGTGCCCGTCCTCGGCCTCTCGGCCTTTGCCTCAGCCAAGATCAAGACTCTGCTATTCCTTGTTTTTGGCTTATTTTTTTATTTTTATTTCCTTTCGGCTTGCTTTTACAGGATTCGGGTATACTGAACTCTTGGAGATGTTTGTAAGTACAATGTTTATATAGACTCCTGTAATATTATTTATATATTTTTTTGTTATTATTTGTAAGGTTATTATCATGGTCAGACAATTGCACCACACACGAATTTTGTATGCATTCATTGATTATGTTTGGTTTACATTTTTAACAGCTCCAAAATCGGTAAATTTCGTTTAAAACTGACCATTTAAACTAAAGAGAATACATCTACTGCAGAATCATAACAAAACTACCCATCTACCAGATTTACATACATATACATACTATACCCATATAACAAATTTTACTGGCAGACTCTCACTGCTCTGTCTCTATCTATTTATATATATTTTCGTCATATCGCGTCCTTCACAATGATGGAGATGTAAAGGTATGGAAACATCTGGTTGCTAGAACATTGCTACAAAGCTATAGCTACAGCGTAGAATACTATAGCTATAGTAAAACAAAAAAAAGGTATTTTTCAACCGTTGCATAAATCAAAAGAAACGAAGTAACATATAGTACAGCGTCGCGATCCATGTGAAGTCTCGCTTCAAACATTTCGGCTGCTGTTCTACCAAACATATATGTACCAACAAAAACTGAACACTCGTACATAGGTTATTCTTCATGGCAAAGCCAAAGAAAAAGAAACCAATAAATGACTTTAACACGATCGATCTGCCAAGGGTATCAACATATTCGGTCCCATCCCACAGGTAGCCTGAAGAAGTTTTCGTTTTATCTTTATTTTTTTGTTGTTGTTTTTTGTTGTTTCGTTGGTCGCGTGTGCCGTCGATGGCCAGGCCAACCTTGTTGCCAACTGATTTGTCAACAACGTGGCCAACAAAGGTGTTCTCTCCTTCTCTGCGGCCGATTTATCGCTGCTCCAGATCAGTCAGCATGCCAGCCAAACACCAACAACTACAGGATAAACATAAAGCCCCGATTCCGTCCGTCTTGAGCCATCCGTCGAAGCCATTCGTCGTTCTGGAGCGGCGCTCGTTTCAAAATTGATGTCGCCCCACTAAATGGATGCTATTTAAATTTTTACTGCCTGCCTGTGACTATAAATCCAATGCATGCCTGGATCCTAGCCAAAAAGAGACATAAGAAGGCCCAAAGAAGGTCTCCCTCCCCTCCATGTTCATTCTACGCTCTCTGCAGCCTCTCTCTCTGGCCATCTGTTTTGGGACCTTGGTCGGATTTTAATGGCTCAGCTTAGCCTGGACGGCTAATCAACACCTCGCTGGGATTGGTTCTGCGGCTGGACAATGCTATGCACATATTTGGTGGTTTGGTTCTTGGCTACACTGAAAGAGATTCGCATGCAGGCGATAGGGAATGCTCTCCCGACAGTCGTTATTCATTAAGGTGCCTCCTTGGCTTATCGCCAAAAACATTTCCAACTCAAAACTCGAACCCCAGCCCGAACCACATAATGTCCATAAATTCTGTTAGCAATTTTTTTGGGATCGTTTTTGGGGTCCCTTTAAGCTCGTGGCACAAGAACAATTCTACATACAGCAAGAAATTTCGTCTGTATCTATTATGTTTTGTTAGCAATTTGTAAATAGCTTGAAACTTCTCGACGTTCCTCCGCTCCGTTCTCCTGTTCTTATCTGAGGATGGGCCGCTTAATTAGGAGAGCAACCTGCTTAAACGGCCTCTGCCTGGCGACACTTGCCACATTTGCATTGACCATAAAAACATGCTTATGCATTTCCAAATGCAACCACTTAAATATCGACAGGGGCAGGGGCAAAGGCAAGGGCAAGAGCATTGGAGAGGCAGGCCGACTGGCCGGCCGGCCAGTTGAAACTGAAACTGTCGACGAAGTGAAAATGTATTTTATGACTCAATTTGGTGCACATAAAACGAACAGGGGGAAAATATTTTGTGGCCTAAGCCATTCAAAGTGCAACATTGTCTGCTCACCGAGAGGTTTGTGTGCGTGTGTGTGTGTGGGACAGCGATAACGATGCCCAAGGTGTGATGCTAGCCACACTTAGGGATGGCAGCGTGATCGGTTTGCTTCGATATCCTCCATCGGCTAACACATTCCAAGGTACACATCCTATTCGTATGTCTGTAGACCAAAAGGTCTCAAAATGCCAAAGGTAATTCGAAATTCAGAATAAACCAACGATTTTCAGTGAATCAATTGTTGATCTTAGAAGTAATTGGAGACACCCACGGTGCTATTGAGATGTTGAAAAAGGTGGCTACAGTGGAACCTGATAACATCAACCTACAAAATCCGTCTTTCATTTTATCCTGGCATCAAAACGATTTTTTCTGATATTTTGGGACTCCAAGTTCCATTTTATTATTTGTATTATTACTATTATTATTATTTATTATTATATATTATCATTTATTATTATTATTATTATTTATCATTTATTATGATAATTTATTATTGTTATTTCTCATTATTATTTCCTATTATTTTTTATTGTGTGCTTCTGATATTTTGTGTACATAGTTTCAAGTATCTGTGCTTATCTTCATTTGAAAGCATTCCGCTAATATACTGACGGTAGTGTGGAAGTTTCAATATCTCCAGCGTTCTTTGGAACCATCACTCTCTATTCAAACCCCCTTTTCCTTCAGATATCTACGATCCTTTCTACATACATATGGACATGTATTTTTGTAGGTTTTGTGATCCACGTACAACTTTTAGGTTTCCACTTTAATTCCCTCCCGAGTCTCATGCATTTTCCCTTCTGGTTTCAACTCATAACTTCCAAAACTCTTTCCCCTCCCCCACCAACAATTGCAGCTCACGATGCCGTCCCTAGTGGTTTTTTATTTGTATTTTCTTTTTGGTGTGTGTGTTTGTGACGACCGTTCGATAGTTATTGTTGCTGTTTGGCTGATTGTTGTTAATTTTTATGTGCAATTAATCGGCTACGCGCATTGAGCATTTATAAGCATTTCTCGCACCAACGGAGGGAGCGGGGGGGCTAGGGCATCGTCTTTGGCATCGTTCCCGTTCCCACTCGCCAACAGCCAACAGCGAACAGAAAGAAATTAAGTCGTTTCGAATTAAAGTGAAATGCAAAATGCGCCTGCACCGCGCTGCGTCCCATAAAAAAACGGCAGCAGCCGCAGCCAGAGCAGCAGCCGGACCAGCGGCAACATTGTGAGCTCATCAGAAGGGCCTGATGATGGGGCCATAAAAGTGGGCAAGGTGTTGAAGTTGGAGCCAAGACAGCTGCTGATCGCTCATTGTCAGTCTTCGAAACGGTTAACCCTAACCGAAAGTGAGTTATCCCCACTCCCCACTCCACATTGCCCATTCAGATGCGGATGCAGTGGCCGTGGCCGTGGCAGATGCCGCACAGCAGATATATGTAGATGCCCCCCGCTGGGCAGCCGCTTAGGACGATAAACTGCTGAAAGAATTAACAAGCTGAAGGAAAGCTGCTGGACAAAGTCAACCCAACAAATGTGATCGGTGGAGTTTAACTTTGTTTTTACTTTTTAAATATCTCTGATGGAAATAGTTTCTACAACTATATTAATACCTAATACATTTCTAAATGGAAATATTGTGATATTAATGGCTGTTCTTTCCTCAAAACATTATCGCTAATCGGAATTCGTGAAGCTCACATTTGCCCTTGGCCTATGTGAGCTAATCTTTTTCCCACCCCACTTGCCCCACCTAACAATGTGAGCCACCAGGTACCAGGTAGGTTCCTTCACCACTCTCATGTCCCACTTGTCCAACCTCAGTCCTCAGTTGCTCGCTCGTAGCTACAGAATTTCATATTCGGTTTTCTTTTGCCTTTTTTTTGTTCGAGGTGTAATACACTTGCTGAGGGTATGCAGATTTTTCAACTCAGGAAACAATAAGGCTATGCATTTTCCCTATCTGAATGAAACGTCAAATCGATAGGGGAAGGCTTAAATTTGCCTTGATTTCCTTTTCTAAAAGCAGTTTCGTTGCACTGTCAATGGTACAGGTACAGCTTAGGGACACAAATATTGTTAAATAAAATAAAATAAAATTTGAATGACAATCCCTCAGCAAGGGTACGAAAAGATTCGACCACCAAAGTTAGTCCTTAATTCATTCTCTCGGCTTCTGTGCATTCAATTGTTGCATTTGTGGTGCGACTCCTCTGGCTCCTCTAACATCCACTCATGGGCTTCCTTCTTCGCCTGCCTATCCGCCACACAAACAGTTGGCTTAATTGCCATGGCCGAAAGTGGCAAAGAAATTCAGCTCACTAATTACAACAACTACAACTACAGCAGCAGCAGCAGCGGCGGCAGCAGGAGGAACAAGAAGGAAGCAGACCAGAAAGCGGCCAGGCCAGGCAGCCACAGGAATGAGTCTCAGCCAGGCATGTCCTTCTCCATACAAGTGCATACGTGTGTGTGTGGTGTCCTTCAAAAAAGCCAATTGAAGTGTGGCAACGTTGCATGTTGGCTGTTAGCTGTCGCTGTCGGCGTTTGGTTAGGCCGCGACCAGGACGTAGGTATGAAATATATGTAGAATTTTAAAAGTCATAAAATTGCGGAATGTCGCCAATTAAAATTGTTGCACACACACACACACACACACACACACACACACATACAACACACATGAAAGAATGGGTGAATGGTGGCATGGGTGCGAGTGTGATGGGTGTTCGTGTTGCACATGTGACGTGACATAAATGCATGTCATGTTCGTTGGCTGTTTTCAGTTTCGTGCGCCTCAGCATTTCTCCAGCCCCCCCCTCCATTAAGGAGTTGGGTTCGAGCACTGGGGGGTAATGGGTTAGGGCCTGGTGAGGGACAAGTTCGCGCGCCAAAAACTATGCAACACAATGCGCGCAAATTGCGCAATCAAATTACAAACCCCAAACCCAATCCCCACTCCTCCTACCATACCATACCATACCATACCCAGGGGTAAGCTTAGGCAATCAATTATAATGTTAGCATGCAAGCTTCATAATTGTTCAAAGGGCTAACGGGGTGGGGAGATGGTTTTAGGGCGGTGACTACACTCAAGGAAATTATTTAAGGCAAAATAAAAGTTCCCTGTGCCACCCAGACGTCGATTCGCTGTACAAATGTCCCATAAGCAAACGGTCACAACCATTTTCAGCAACTCCGAATAGAGACGACCAGACCATTTGGCATAAGAGAGCCAGGAATATTTTCCACAAATGTTTCAAAGTGTTTTCAAATTACAAAAGTTTTTAGCCTGATGCCCCAGGGAATTTTCTTGCATAGCTATGCTCCTCATTTGCCTACTGCAAGGACATTTGTGCCCCTCTGCCCACAGATTTCTCTCAGTGCAGTGTCGTTCCACGAGGAGCTGTTGGTGCACCTCAAAATAGGCGTTTTAGACCCACAAACTTGACTGGAGTTGCCGTTGCCTTCGCTGATTGTCGTTGCGTTGTTAGCTTAAGTACGGTTCAGCCTTTTGGTGTCACGTCAGTCGATTGCCCTGGCGGGTTTGTGGTTTTTCCAATGGGGGGGAGGGGTTTCGGTCTGGGAGGAGGGGTGTATTCGGGTCTTTTAATTCTTAGCGTTTAACGTGACCGCGTGCAAATCTCCACTCACACGCGCCCACCCAACCCCCGTCCCGATACACTCAACTTTGTACTCTTTAGCGCTTTTTAGTTGCGCTATGCATTTTCCGGTTTCTGGGTGGAGATATGTGGGGTGGGCTTGGGCTTGGGTCAGGGTTGAGCGACTTCACCAGGGTTGCACTCGATGGGAATATTCTCCTCACTATTTTTTTTTCTGTATCAGTCGCCGTTTGATTAATGACAGAATCGCATTAGGAGGCCATTTGGACAAGTGAAATGGATCAATCAATCATTGAGGTATTTCTTAAGAGAATTTCCATTTCATCTTGGTGACCTCTTGACCCCGCTGCAAGATGATTAATATGCGATTAAATGTCAGGCTCAATTATGATGGGAGGGAAGGACCTCAGAGTCCAACGATTTCGATCGTTACTTCTACACGAAACTACAGCCAACAGTCTCTGCACGATCTCTCTCTTAATGTTGCTCGCACTCTTCATGGGAGAGGGGGAAAAACCTCTATTTTTTTCTATATATCTATCTATTTATTCTATATGTATCTATTTCTACGTTCTAAATTTCTCGTGTACCCCCACTTGTAACTCCAACCCTGTGAAGGCCGTCTGTCTGTCCGTTTAGTTTGAAAGTTATCTGGCATACATAGACATTAAGTACATATGCAGTTACGTAGTGAAAATAAGTGGATAGCAGGAAGCGCCAGCCGATCTCGTTCATCTCGTTCGCATTTCAAATTATGCTAAAATTGCACGCTGGCTTCACTGTTGCGGTTCACAGACAAATTTCTTCCTCCATGCCTTACCCTGCCCAACATGAAATGATGCGGCTGGCAAGTGCACGTAGTCGGGAAGAAGCTCGTTCGTAATTTGCAATTACTGCCACCCACCCCCCAACCTTACCCTTTCACCAAACCAACTCTGCTTGTCGCTTCGTTTTTAATTAGTCAATTGTTAATTGTTGTTTTTGTTATTGTGATGCTTATGAGCTTCCACCTCAATATTGTTTTGAGAGCGGAGTAAAATATAATAGAGGAAAAATGTTTGCGATAGCAACGGACGGGGAAGACGACAACGTCAACACAAAAATCAACAATAATAATTAATTAATGGGCCTCCTAATTATTCGTGTAACGATTATGAACATTTATGTTCATAAGTGACCTGATTTAAATATTAAAAAACTCACGGATAATGTTCAGCTTTGTGTCCAGAATCTCAGTCAGTCCAGACAGTCCAGAAAGCTCATACCAGCCACGCTTGCACTCTGATCTTCATGGCATCCAGTCATGTCTTTTTGCAAATATGTATGTTTAACCTTTGCCTTTTTTATTGCCTATAAACACAAATTGATGACATTAAATCGTTCTCGTCTTTTTTTGACTTTTTATTCCCCTTGTGGCAGCTGATGAATTATTTTTCACCATGGATGGACTCCTGTTTCCTGCTCCAGATCCAAAACAAAAGCCGCCAGTCCCTCGCTAGTCACAACATTCCGCAGTGCTCTGCTCTGTAAACTTTAAATGAAATCTGTGAACAGAACACAGCTGACTGTGACTGTGCAGTGTAACCATACAAGTGGCGCTTTGCCTGGTCACACTCTGTCGCCATTGAAATAATAAACAATTTAGTTAGCGAAATTTTGCCTTTGTCTTAGCATTGGGCTTTAATTAAGGAATATATGAATGTATAGAAAAGTTACAACTGATTTTGATGTTGTGTTTTAGCAAAAAAAAATAAACAAAAAATGTATCTGGTATTTAAATATAGCCCAAAAATGTGCCCTGATACTGATACTGATTTGATTTCATTGATCTGCAAAAACGGATATGTAAATATATGAAATGGTTTTTTTTTAATCCAGTTTTTGTATGCTCACCCACAATCCATTGATGGAATTAACGTTTACAAGTGACGCATGTAGTACGTGTTTACTTCGTCAACCTCGGTTATCTCACCCTTGAAATGTATGCCTATGGTCAGGTCTATGTCCCGCTCGACGTGAGCGCTAGGTTTCATTTGGAGAGTTCCTGTCAGTGTGTCACCTTGCTTAGCCGTGATTTCATGATCTAAATAAAAAATAGTTTGCGCCCAATGAGTGGCGGGTGATAACGGCGAAGTGCTAAAGCCAATGGCATCCCGGCACTTGGTAAATTCCACGTTAAAGTACGATATTAACGCGTGGACATAGTCATCTCGTTCGATGGTTAGATTGAACTTTGACGAAAAGATTAGATCTGCCTTCTGCGCCGTATACAAGTCAACTTCTTTGATCAAGCAGTCTGTGGACACCACTTGTTTGGGGTCAACAACATCAAAGTCTGGCTCTCTCAATGACATTTTGCGCAAGCAGCTCATTTTGAAGCCGTAAATATTCTCCCAGAAGTCGACTCTGTTTTCCTTGAAGAAGCGTTCCTCGATTGCAGCGATATAGAGCGTGCATTTGTCTGGGAATATTAATCCGTTTGGCTTTAGCCACTTGTCTCGTGCACACAGCACAGAGTCAAGCATGGACGAATCATGAAAAAGGCCGAACCTGCAACCAAAAATCACTCACATTATTTCAGATGCATGCGAATATTCAACTTATCGCTTACCCCATCCATTCAGACACTATTATGTCTACGCCTTCAATGCCATTGGGCAGTTCAATGTCTTCGATTTTTCCTTTAATAACCTTTATTATATTCTGCAAATTGTTCTCAATGGCAATTTTCTCTGTCAATTGAACAATGCTTTTCCTGTCCACGGCAATTACTTGTGCCGCACCGGCCTTTGCAGCAAACATTGACAGTATGCCGGTGCCACAGCCAATATCCAACACAATCTATGAATAAATGAAACGCTTGATGAACACAATTTCATCAAACGATTAACAAAATAGACACCCCTACCTTGCCTTCAAACAGATGCTTATTTTGATACATCGCATCGCGGTATGCGTGCGTGCGAACAGTGTCCTTAAGCATAAGCTCGTGATCATAAAGTTCGAAGAAAAAGGTATGGTCCTTGGCAACCGACTTATTCAGAGATACTTTGGCCAAAACTCCGTTCAGGGAGCTGTTTAGTGGCACGATGGCCGAGTTTGTTGTTGTTAGATCGGTATCAATTTCCTGTGTGGATGCCATTGCTGCAGCTCCGTTCGGAGAGCTGTTTAGTGGCACGATGGCCGAGTTTGTTGTTGTTAGATCGGTATCAATTTCCTGTGTGGATGCCATTGCTGCAGCTCCGTTCGGGGAGCTGTTTAGTGGCACGATGGCCGAGTTTGTTGTTGTTAGATCGGTATCCATTTCCTGTGTGGATGCCATTGCTGCAGCTCCGTTCGGGGAGCTGTTTAGTGGCACGATGGCCGAGTTTGTTGTTGTTAGATCGGTATCCATTTCCTGTGTGGATGCCATTGCTGCAGCTCCGTTCGGGGAGCTGTTTAGTGGCACGATGGCCGAGTTTGTTGTTGTTAGATCGGTATCCATTTCCTGTGTGGATGCCATTGCTGCAGCTCCGTTCGGGGAGCTGTTTAGTGGCACGATGGCCGAGTTTGTTGTTGTTAGATCGGTATCAATTTCCTGTGTGGATGCCATTGCTGCAGCTCCGTTCGGGGAGCTGTTTAGTGGCACGATGGCCGAGTTTGTTGTTGTTAGATCGGTATCCATTTCCTGTGTGGATGCCATTGCTGCAGCTCCGTTCGGGGAGCTGTTTAGTGGCACGATGGCCGAGTTTGTTGTTGTTAGATCGGTATCCATTTCCTGTGTGGATGCCATTGCTGCAGCTCCGTTCGGGGAGCTGTTTAGTGGCACGATGGCCGAGTTTGTTGTTGTTAGATCGGTATCCATTTCCTGTGTGGATGCCATTGCTGCAGCTCCGTTCGGGGAGCTGTTTAGTGGCACGATGGCCGAGTTTGTTGTTGTTAGATCGGTATCCATTTCCTGTGTGGATGCCATTGCTGCAGCTCCGTTCAGGGAGCTGTTTAGTGGCACGATGGCCGAGTTTGTTGTTGTTAGATCGGTATCCATTTCCTGTGTGGATGCCATTGCTGCAGCTCCGTTCGGGGAGCTGTTTAGTGGCACGATGGCCGAGTTTGTTGTTGTTAGATCGGTATCCATTTCCTGTGTGGATGCCATTGCTGCAGCTCCGTTCGGGGAGCTGTTTAGTGGCACGATGGCCGAGTTTGTTGTTGTTATATCGGTATCCATTTCCAGTGTGGATGCCATTGCTGCAGCTAATCGTATGTATGTAAATATATTTAAATTTTAGTTCTATTTATTAACAACGAAGAAATTGAACTGTTATGCCGGCAGTCGGTACGCGCAGAGTACATACAGTAGGCACACATATTATTCGGACACTCTTGTCACCTGTTCCTCCGAAAGTCTTACGAAAAGTAAATTAAGCCATCAATAAGAAAAATTGGGACACCAACTGTAGTGCATGGCTGTAGGAACATAATAGTTTGTGGGTGTATAGGTGCAAATGGAGCAGTACGAATGGTCTTCATTACTAGTAAAATTAGCAAGGATATGAACAATAATAGTTTGAGCGACAAATTGCATCCATGTGCCATTAAATTTTGGCATAATCCGAAGACAGTCTTGTACCAGCCAAAAAAATACCGAAAAAATGCATCTTTATTTGATCATATCTTGCTCATTTCCCACTGCAACCAGCTGAAAACTCAGCTCCAGTTACCTGATGTAAGTTCCATGAAGCATGTTTGCAAAAATTCGGAATAAAGGGTACGGAAACCCAAAATTTGATCGAAAGAATGTTTGAAAATGGCTCTGCTTGTTTAGTAGGTCAATATTAATGCATAGGGAACTAATACCTTTGGGGAAATGGTTTGCCGAGGACTTATAGACATGGCAAAGAATGAATGTGGCAAACAAAAAATTTCTATATTATTTTTTAGCTTTAATATTCAAATATTACTTGAAGAACCTAACGACTGTCCGAATAATTTATGTGCGTAAAAAAGTGACTTTTTTTCTTTAGTTAATTTTTATAAGAAAACTATAGCAGATAATTTTAATATTTTTTGTGAGCGGATAGAAGAAATGTTGATCTTTGATATAAAATTAACTTTTCCTGTTTAACTTAACCGTACGCAAAGTTATGGGTGTTTAAACTAGAGTGACAAGAGTGTCCGAATAATATGTGTGCCTACTGTATGTAACACGGCAGACAGGCGCCACGTGGTGCACATTATACACACACACACACCCGTACATATGTATGTAAGTAGTTTTGATCAGCAATTTTAGTATTAAAACTGTTTTTGATCTAGAATCTGTATGTTTAGGATCTGGAAATGCCAAGGGAAATGTGTGCAAAAAGAAAACTGTCTAAAAGACACAATTTTGGGGATATGGAAGACTTTATTTTCCGGGAAAAGCTAAAACCGAATGATAAATTCTACGCACATACACATGTGCGTATTAATTTCGACATATTCACATCTTTTTCAACGTATTCTTATATTCGTAATTATCTATAGGTATAAATTGCTTAATTATTGCGTACTTACAAGTTTTAATATCACTTTTTGTTCTTTAGAACTTGGCACAATTGAAAATGACTACTCAGCTCCGACCGTCGTATGTTGAAAATAGTTTATCGGTATCGATAACACAATAAATAAAAAACCGCCTTGAGCTTATGAGGAAAATATGTTTTGGAACAAAGGGAATTGAACCATGTAACTGGTTTTAAAGATTTTTATTATGGAGGTTCTGGTTTCTACTCACTTTTGAGCTTTTCAATTTAAACAAAGGCTCTTCATTTTCCAGCTTGGGCGTATCAATGTGTTCTATTTTCCAATCGTTTCAGACTTAAAAAAAACAACTGACTTGGTTGTTCATAATATAAAATAAAGGGACATTAAAACGATTCTTAAAAATTTAATTGCTCGTTTTATTAGCTTAAATTGATTAGGTTTGTTAAGTCATCATTATTCAACTTTTAGCTTCAGAATAAAATCAGATGGGTGCAATATTGATTGCGACGTTCCGACAATTATTTCAGATCAAAATTTAAGGTAGGTTTCTATTAAATGTAAAAGCCTAGTACTCACATCCAAAAACTGTTTAATGGCAAACACATGTCATAATTTCGCTAGCGGCCATGTGGTGTGACCAGAGGTGTGGACTGCATTCCGTACGGTTACACTGCTCAGACAGATGCTTGGTTTTGTTAAAAGTTAATGAAATGCACTTCTTCGGCTGCGGTCGCTCTTCCCCAGGCATATCCTGGGCTCCCCAATATTTTATTGGCAAGGTAATGAGTCTGACTATCAGCAGCAGCAGCAGATGGCGACGCCTCCCGTGCCGATCACCGTGAAGACAACATGTTTTGAAAACCATATTTGATTTATTTTCATGAAAATAAATATAAATAATAAATTATAATATCCATATATAGTCCATATATCCATATGTATAATGCTGCATTTATTACAGTCCATTTGTCTTTATTATTTAAATATTTAATTTGGTTTTTTGATCTCATATTGCAATATTTCCTTCGAGTTTGCTGGCAAATTATGTCAAATCGATATAACTTTACAGGGGGTAGAAACATACCATTTTGTTGAACTGAGTACTACCTTCCGTACAGAGCCTAGAAAACAGTTTTCGACCGAAAAATTTCGTATTGGTTTCATACGAATATCAACCCTGATTCTGTTCGCGAGCTGTTTCTTCGGATCTGAGTACTAGGCTTAATGCATCAAAAGGTAATTTTTTTCCGTATTATTAAGATTTCTTTTGTTTTATAATATTTACGTTGTTGTTGATTTTCAGTCAATTATTTGCTGTGAGCTATTTGCTATATTAAGTGACCTTGTTTCCATATGATTTACAAATACCCGAAACAAATTGGCCAAAAAAAACACTGTTTCCACACCTTCACTAGACCTAGTGTCCATATAAAGAAAAATATTTCGCTCCCGGAAGGGTCAAATATTTTCCTAGTGACAAAGTGTGACCATGCGGCAGCTGAACATGTCAGCTGTTTCTGTTTACCAATTAATTTTCTTACAAATTCAAATTCAATGCAAGTAAGAATTGAAAACAAAGGCACTGTGGGTATCTTGTTTCCATATAAATTTATGAATTAGCTGAAATATGTTGTTGTTTGTTTGTTTTTATTTGCTATAGACTTTGTGGCTTAGATTTTTCATAAAAAAATCCCTATACTGGCAGAAAAAGTTTGGGGGAGGGGTCTACAAACGCTTTGCTTCGTTTAATGCTAATTTTATGCCGGTTCTAAGTATTTTGGGATCTGTGTTGCTATTTTATTTATTATAATGCATATGTTAACAGCGTGCAAGGTACGATGGTATGAGGGATACTCAAGGCACATTAGGTATATACTCATTATTATCGAGTAGTCGTATTTTAAGATATCTGGCAGCCTCAAATCACTGAATTTGCCATCACTGGCTGCACCATCCCATCCCTATTAAATAAGCAAAAGCATTTCCCCCGCATTTCCGTTGCATTGAATCTCTTTATAAAATTGGTAGCGAATCAAATTAAATCAGAAACATACGAGAAATGACGTTCTGGAAGACAAACGATTTTTTCCTCAAGTTTTTTACATACCGAGCACTCGCCAAACGTTGAAATATCGATTAATTGTGGATTTTACTCGTTAGGGCGGCAAAATCCTCAAAGTGCCTTTTTTTTGCTCTCTCATATTGCGAAGCTGCGACTTTACTTTACCCATATGACAAGTTTATACCCTCTTTTCCATGAGTGCGATGCTCAGATTTAAATGAACTGTACCAACTCTACCATATGATCACGCTAGTGATCTCGCACTAAATTGACTACAACTAATAAACTTGTTGAGAGGTTTACTCGACGTTTGCGTGTGTGTCCATCAACTGTTTGAGGTAAATAATTCAACTAAAAATTGGAATGCAGCTCAGAAATGCTGTCTTTCCTTCCACAATGCCACTCGTTGCCCGCCCTGCCCCACCAAACGCATTTCACGCATTCGTTGGCCGCACTTGGCTGGCATTCCTACCGCGTCCCCTCTCTTAATCGCCTCCAATCGTCTGACAAAGCAATTAAACTAACAAATATAGCAAACGACTGCGAACTCGACGCTAATCACGACTTGAATAAATTGAATAGAAATGTTTTCCGAACTGCTGGAGAGTTGAGTTTGCAGCGGGAGCGAATTATTTGCACTATATTCACCGATTCCCTCATTGTCCCGGTTTTGTGAGATGCTTTCCCTTGCCATGGCTGACGGCAATATGCAAAGGAAAACCAGTAAAGCAAACTTCAGAGTGCGGAAGTACAGATACCCTCAAAGTTGGGGGACTTGCCCAACAGGATAGAGACTGCACCCTAGCGAGAGCGAGAAAGAGCCGAGCTGCAACAGCTTGCTTGCGGCGGTGGACCAGATTCTACAATCCTCAAGAGAGCGCTGACGAGTGGGCCAGAGCTGGCGAGACATTGCATGGGCCGTGCGAGAACGAGAGCGGCGCTGGAACTAGGGCCCCATCATAAATCGTTGGAAAACAGTAGGTACACCCATAGAAAAAAAGGTCTGAAATTAAATTAAATATTATTTACACTTGGATTTACAAATTTATATTAATAGATTTTCACCGAGAGTGCACCGAGAAAACGAAAAGCCTGAACACTAAACGGACAACGTGCATGGCTAAGTCAACTTTAATTTGAAGCTGTTTCGTTGATCACACAAAATTGAAAATTAATTGTTGATCAAGTATTATGAATAGTTTTACCGGCATGTTGCAAGTCTCTTGCCAAAATGAGAATGCCCACGCTCAATGGGTAAAGAAAACTACAGTAACCAAAAACCACCAAACGAGCACGAAAATTAACTGTACTATAAAAGGTGGAAAATTGTGCAAACAAACCAACAGCCCACACACACACACACACACCTGGCCTCCCCCAAGGGAGCAAATTTGCATAATTATGATTAATACAGGAGTGAAGGAACAGGTTTAAGACTGCAGTCGGCCCACAGTTGGTGCCCACATTCCCTTTTCATTCGTTTAATTTGCTGTTGTGCTTTGTTTTGCGGTTCTTTTGCGTTTTCCGCCATAAACGCTCGCAATCAAATTCACATAAAATAGTTCACACACCACGACAGTGGCAGTGGCCAGTAGTGGCAGCCACTGGAAGCCACTGGCAGCAATGGCAACGGGCAAACAACAAGAAAAAACGGTTTGCTGGTCATGCAAAAGCTAATCTCACCACGCACCTGATGTATGTATGTATGTACCGCACAGGGTCCCCACTGCCCGCATATTACATAGTTGGCGTTACTTTGCTTCCATATTGGCAATTGGCGTAAAAAACTATAACACGCACAGGGGAGCAGATTTGGGAATGTTTGAGGACACACGCAATGAGAATTTTCCAGACACACACAAAGGCAGAAAACTGCCAGCAGACCACACATAATTGTTGGCTATGATCGTTGCTATAGGAAAGAACACGCTGAAAGGAAAGAAAAGTCGGTGTAGGAATTGTTTAGCCAGTTTAGCAGTAGACCTTAATGAGAAATTGTACTTCGAATAACTCCACTGAGAGCTATTTCAAATATCCAATAAACTTTGGAGAGAGAATAAACAATCGCTTGACAATGAACGGGAGGGAATATCAAACTAAGAAGTCAACTGATATAGAGATAGACAAAAATTAATATTTTCATTCCTCTCTAACTTCCTGTAGTGCTTTTCGTGATGCTGAGACTGACACGAATGCAGTTTTGTAGCACTCCTGCTCCTAGCTCATATCCCCCTACCAACTCTACCGTTGACTGGACCTTGAAGGGACCTCTGCGTGGCATTTAATTTGTCTGATTAGCATTTTCATTTGCTCAGAATGCGTGCACGCATGAAACGCATTCAAATTCGTTTCGTTTCGTTTATTTTTGTGTTTCTGCTTTTCGGCTTTTTCAGCCCATGCGGTCATGGGTCAAGCCGGAAAGGTACAAACTACTGGCAAAGAGATACGAATATCAATGCAGAAACAGCAAAGGGAACACGGAACTAAATGTTTTCCCATAGCGATAAGAACAAGAGCGAAAATATCAGTTGCAGCTACTAGAATTACTTTCCAAATCTAGACGTTTGGGCTGTCGTCACTCAGTCGTCAGTATTTCATCAAATGTAATTAAATGCACTCTCCATTTGCTTTTAATTTTTGGTTATACATAAATATTGTACACAGGGGCGTGATAGCTTCACAGAGAGAGACATTACCAAGCATTAGGATACAGTTTTTTATGCGTATTTGATCTACATTATTGCACAATTATCTAGGGAAAAGCCCTCACAATTAAATGTTCCCCTGGTGCTGCGCTAAACCCCTCACAGAGCGCGCGCTCCCTACTCCAGTTATACTTATCCTTTGTGTTGGGGGCAAATGTGACAAATCATTGCCAGATCATCACTCACATTTTTGTTGTGTGAAGAGCAGATCCTGGACATGATGTCCTGTGTGACAGTTGATGAAGCTGCGGGCTGGACTCTGTTCGGCCTGGAGTAATCAGGGGACTTGGAGGTTTCACTTTGAGTTTGAGTGAGTTGTGGCCGTCGCTGTTGTTTGACGTTTGTTGACACATTTCGCTGTCATGATTGACGATGCCAGAACTCCTTTTCCTCTCCCCGCCCCTACCCTCCACTCGCTTCTCCTTGGCAATCCAATAGCCATCTCTTTTTCCGTTGACGAGCAACTGTCGAGCACGCGAGGCTGTGAATTTATTTATGTATGTGCTGCCCTACCATAACTCCAACGAAGCCAGAAACCAAACCAAACCAAACCAAACCATACCAAACCATACCAAAACCAAGCCAAGGAAGCCATTCCAGGGGCCATCACGCCTCGGCATCAGCATCGGCCTCGGCATCGGCATCCCTCTATCAGTCCATCATCCAACTAATGAATTTCAAATGATGCGGCAATTTTTTGTTCATTCGTTATTATACGTTTTTTGTTTGTTTGTTTTGTTTTCAGTTCGTTTTTGCCATGGCCATTGAGGCCTCTCATCTTCCTGCTTGTTCGCTGGCAGTTTTTTAATTGCCAAAACAATTTCTCCCTCTTTATTATATTACATTTGGCGCCGTGTGTGGCTCAGACGGAGAGATCTATGTATGTATCTCCATCTCTATGTGCCTATGTGTCCATTGTCTTTGGGCACGGAAATGCTCTTCCTTCTGTGGATATGTAGGTTTTTGTGTGGGCGTGGCCAGTTTTGTGGGAAGCTTTGCTTAACAAGCACGCAATATTGGGCCGAACAAAAGCCACACAAAAGGGGAAAATGCTGCACACAAAAAGTGTTATTCGAATTATTATAAGATTGAGAAAATCCAATCCAAGCTCCATCTCCAGAGTTCAGATGGATATCCGTATTTCTCAGAATGCATATTTATAATAGTAAACATATAAATTATATGTAAATCAGTCTACAGATCTACCCTCCACTTCACGCTCTTTCTATTCCAATTTATTTTACTGGCAATGTTACAAATCTGCCGCCTAAGTACTTCAAAAATATCTTAAATGAGTTTGTTTCCTTTTGTTCCAGTTTTTATAAGTTGAAACATGCGGGGGAACCACCCCCGGGCAGCGTACCCGCGACTAGCCATAGTTGTGATTGTGATTATTGTTTTTTTGTTTCTTTCTTTCTTTTTGGGTGCGGACTTTGTGCGGCCGTGTTGAAGGCATTCGCTTAAATCATTTTGTGGCACTATCGGTACAAAAATCAAATGCCTTCGTTTAAACGAGCGATAAGAGAAATGCTTTCCAAGCAACCAGCCCGAAGGGAAATTCACGCAATTAGTTGGTTGTTCTTGTTGGGACGTCGAAAAGGCGTCGGAAGGTGCCTTGGAGTCGATTCGAGGCGAGTCGAGGCAAGTCGAGGCGAGTCGAGGCGAGTCGAGTCGAGACTTCACCTCATTAACAATAATTTCGCTTTAATAAATAACGCTAAAACATGCGCTAAATAACATTTTTAGGCAGAGTCCTTCATGGGCCCTGCCTCTTCAGGCCGTACTTCAGTCGGCTGGGACTGCAAGGGGGGGTTACAGGGCGTTGAAATTAATGTGCCGCCAACCAGGGCGACACTAATTTGCCTGTGAACATGTCAAATCAGCCTCAAAGTAAATTTTACGCCAACGTTCAGCGTTCAACGTTCAACCTTCATGTTCCCGGCTGGCGGTTGGCGGCTGTCGGCTGTCGGTTGGCGGTTGGCGGTTCGCTGTGCTGTTCGGGTTCCCTTCTCGGTGGGCACTTAATGAAAAGGTCCTTAAGTGCTTTCCAACGGTATTTTGTTTCCGTTTGTACTTTCTCTCTGACGTTGGCGTCGCCGTCGCTTGTCGTTGATTTGTTATTGTTGCCATTGCCGAGCATAAATCATCCAGAGACCCATACCCAGAGCACAGAGCACAGAGCTCGAAACCCTCCGAGTGAGAACAGAAACAACAAGCAGACCAATGGGCCACTTGACTCTGGTGGTGGCTTGCTTGCACGTGGACTGTGCTCTGGCTGAGCTCTGGCTGGGGTGTTGCAGGGTGGTGGTGGTGGCGGCAGGTTCGGGGGTGCCTTGGGAAGTGATTAAAGTCATTTAACCCACTCTTTGAGCACGCGGCCTAACTTTTGCTTCGGACTCGAACTGAAATTAATTTCTAATTGCGCACAAATGTAGGCAATGCAAACATCCACTCACGCATGCCCCGGCCACTGAGTGAGTCATGTGGTTGCTGGAAGCACGAGAGCTGCTCTCAGCACTACTCCTCGTACTCCTCGAAAGTGGTCGATTTTGCCACACAAAAGAGCTTGGAGAGGGCCACAAAAAAGACGGTGATCGCGTTAAATGCGAAATAAAGTTAAGAAAGAAAAGCCAACGGAGGAACTTGACGTGACTTTTGATATTCAAAGAGCTAATGGGATTATAGCAAAACTTCTGCACAACCAAACAGTGCCAACATTTTACACCTTGATGGGTTTTTCATTTCTTCCAATGAAGAATATTCAATTAAAAATTAAATGCATAGCTTTGCTAGACCCAATATTATTTAACTGACCCACATACCGCTTAAAGTCAGCCCCAATAATGAACCAAGACAAACCCCGGAGGCAGAAAGTGATTTTGTTGGCCTAAAATGTTCCGCTTTTGATTAATTGACTGCCAGAATTTGTGTGGCTTTGGTAAAAGGGTTGCCCGTAAGCCACCAATTTTTTTTGTTGGAGGGTGGACCAGGGAAGCACACGACCATCCATCGAGTGCCCCAACCACCAAGCTCAGCGCTCCCTTTGCATATGCTAATTGAGCTATAAAAATACTTTGTGCCCGAAAAGGAACCAAAAAAAAAAAAAACAGAACAGAACAGAAACGAACGAACATACATGGCCATAAAGAGTGCTTTCCTCTGCTCCTTCTACCCAAGGAAATCTCGACTCGACCCGACAGATTTCCTCGGCCCAAACAAAGGAAACTAAGTCTGATAAAGCTCCTCAAAGGGGATTGTGGATTGTGGGCTGGGAGCCGACCCGACCCGACCCGACCCGACCCATGCGTGATGCTTTCACATAAAAATTATGGCATTCAAGCCAAATGGAGCTTAGGACGGCAGAAGAAGCCACCAGACCAGGCACCAGACGACCATTCCTCACATGCCACAGAGCTTTCTTTTCTTTCATGGATGGGGATTTGGGGTTGGGATTGGCTGGGGATGGGGGTGGTGAGGACTGGAGCTTGGCGTTAGAAACATGATTTTTATTTTACGCAACTTAAGTGCGAACAATAAAAACGATTTGAGGCAGATTATAGCTTCAGCTGCTCCACCTTCTGCTCAATCTGCAGCCGTTCCTCTGCCTCTCTGGCTTCGCTCCGTGCTGGATCATAATGCAAATTAGTCATGGACGTCGCATATGCAAACGCACTCCCCGCACTCTCCATGGTCTTATTTGCCTTGGCATTTGTTTAGATTTATGAGTGTCAGCCGTATTATGGCCAACCACTTGACTTCCTGTCACGTGTGGTGTTGGTTGTGGTGTGTGACATTTTATGCCCCGCACGTTCCCAACTCAACCTACTGGCCCAGCCTGGCTTGGCTTGGCCTGGCCCTTACCCCGCTCTGTCTTTCGGTCCAAGGTCTCGTCATCAGTATTTATATCCCTCCACTGCCAGACACTACTATATGTATTCGTCCCATCCCACACGGCGCATACGCAACTTCCGCTTGACTTTCGCCTAATGTTTGCCTTGCGCTCGCTTCCCATTATATTTTTTTTTATTATTATTATACACATGTATGTACATACTTTTGTTTGTTTAGTGTGCAATTAGCTGTGGCTCATTGCATTTGATTTGGTGCGTGTGGGAACCAGATGAGACTTTGGTGGGGGCGAAAACAAGGCTAAAAAAAATAAATAATGAAAATATAAATAAAATAAATACATAAAAAAATAAATAAATAATATAAAGCATAAGAACATAAGAATAAACCCAATTAAATGATTATAAATCAGCCATGTATAGGCGATCCATTTGGATAAAACCCAGAGAATATTTTAGAATAATTATTTGCACTTCAGTAGCTCTTATCATACGCATTTACTTCACTCACAGCAGCCTTAAATGGCACCATGTATATATGTATATGATTATACACAGATACCTAAATATATCAGAATCAAAAAACTTCAAAGCATTTTCCATTCCCATTGCTGACAAGCTGTCGGCTTGTTCCTCTTCCATGTGCGAGTATTTTATTCTTCTCTCTGCTTTTCTAATGTTCGTTTGTTCCTTTTGCTTTTGCTTTTGCTTTTAATTGAATTCCAGCTAACTTCATTTGTCGCAACTTTGTCGCATCATAGTCTTCTAGCTCATCAAATTTGGATGGATGGGTGCCACACACACACACACATATCCTTCTACCATAGCCTTATATGTGTCTGCACTCTTGCCGGGGCACACTCCGGCACTCTTTCCCCTTGCCCGTGGCCCGTTGCCCGGGGGCCAATTACGGACGGCGAATGATAAGCCAAATTTGACAACAAAGGCAAATGATATTAACATATAAATTGCACAAAGTGCCGCTGATTTAGTTTTATTTGCTGGAAAAGGAAATGGAAACAGAGCACAGAGTGTGGCAAGGATATAGAAATAGAGAGACAGAGATAGAAATAGAAGATGGAAAGGGAGATGGGCACATAGGATGTTTGGCAATTTGTTGTTACATCTCTTTTGTCATTTACGTTTATTATTCCGATTTTCTAGCGCAGAAAAATAACACTTACGAGTACGGGCACGAGTAAAAGTATGTGTGAAGACACCCACAACACACACACACACACACACACACACACACACACACACACACACACACACACACACACACACAGATACAGAGAGAAAACATATCAATATGTAAATGTGCAGTGCCTGCCAAAGTTTTCTGACAGAAAGTACATACTACACTCAGCTGTCGCGGTGAGGCATCTGACGTCAGTTCAAACAAGAGATTCGGAAGTTTCACGCACGCACAGAGACCAGTCAAAGCAAAGCAAAGCAACCCACCCACCCACAGCCCAGCCCAGCTCAGCCCACACCTTACATATATCGCATACCCCCCCATGTGGACCCACCCACCCCCCATCTCCTTCACACGCGTCCACAATGAGAGCGCCATCTCGCTTTAGCGCACGTTTCCGGCATTTGGCCAAAGGCTTTGACTGTCTCGTCTCCCGTTTGCTTCGCCCTTTTTCTAATGCTTACCCTCGCTTCGGCCTCCCAGCTCTCACAACAATTCTCTCTCTCCTTCTCACTGCTCTCTCTCTCTCTCTCTCTCTCTCTCTCTCTCTGTCTGTCTGCCTCTTTCCGTCTCGTCTGTTTGCTGGGTGCGCGCTGAGCTTTTAGCCTTCTTTCACATACAATTTACTGCCATTTCAATACTAAACAATTTATATTCTGCCTTTTCTCTCTCGCTCTCTCTCTGTCGCTGCGCGTATATCCTGCTCTCCCTCTGTCTCTCTGTCTTCCTTTTATGGGACACAAAATGTCGCCAACGGGAAATTGATATTTTTGCCTTACCCTGGCACAAGTTTGGCACATTTTTCTTCTTGGCACACATAACCGCCGAACACAACCAAACATACAAGGAGCAAGGATGCTGCGTACAGTGATGCTGCCATGAAAGGTTACAAAAAAGAGTAAAATACAACAAAAACAAGTAAGAGAGCCTCCTAATGAACATCAACCGTCGAAACGATGGCCAAGAACACAGTAAATCGATTCAGTAATATTACCACCATTTGCTGGAATATTTCTTGGCTATAACACAGTCCTTCCCTGCCCATGCTTCACTGTATGCCCGCCACAGTTCACATACAATTCGCTTTAAACGTTAGCGGATTTATTGTCAGCTCTTAGTATATATTTATTTTTTTGTTCGTTTTGCTTGGCCTGCCCTTTCCACAGATTTCTTCTTTGTATTTTCCTTCTTCTTCTTTTTTTGTAAATGCGCGGAAATTGTTAATTTTATGGCCAGCCATATCCGTAGTTCCATTGCCCTGTCCACCGAGCTCCTTGCCGCTTCATTTCCATTCTCAATCTCCAGCTGCCGCCGCTGGCATTTCCAAAATGGCCGCCTCGCGAACAAAGCGTGACCAGGGCAGTGGCGGAGGAGGAGGCGGACTGAAGCTGGGGCTGAGACTGGGACTGGTGCCCACTCCAGTGGGGCAAGAAGTAAATGCACCAATCGCATTATGGTTGTCCAACGTTTTGGCCTCAAATCGCCAATTGGCAATTGCAGTTGGCTCGCAGCTGGATCCGCGCGATCCACCATCATCACCTACCACTGCACACCAGCCCTCCTCCCCCCGTATCCTTCCGCCTGCGGAGTAATGGCTGATCGAGCGATCACTGGACGGAGCTGGTCGGAGCTGGAGTTGGAGTTGTACCTCCGGCAGTTTGGCCCACGTTTTGCAGACATTTTTGTTTTGGCCCCGTCTATAATTTTGAGCGACGGACCAATTGTTTTTGGAGGCAAGTTGGCCGGGGTCGACAATCGACAATGGCAAAATAAAATGCATTTCTGCTGCACGTCCAGCAGCCACTCCCCCAACCCCAACCCAAACCCGACCCCAGCATTCTCTTTGCAGCATTTGTAGCCTTTTCCCTGGCATATAATTTGCACAAATTGCAATTTAGAGAAATAAGGGAATGGCAAGAGTAGGAGAGACGACAATGACGGAAAGGAAAAGAAATCAAAATCAAGAAAAATACAAAAATTATTTTGTTTTACAGTTGGCGCTACAATTTGGGTTTGGGTTTTGTTTGGTTCAAACTCTTGGATGAACTTTGAATATTAATAGTTTATTTTTAAAGTATTTTTAGCTTTCGAGTATAAAAGCTGTGAGCTAAGATTTGGCTCGTAGTGGGTCCCTTTGCAGCGTAGCAGCAGAATGAATCAAAGAAGAACATGGAAAATATGCTAAAATAAATATATTTTGCTTATTTTTCTCTTCTATGAAACCTTCTTAGTTGTCAAGAAAAAAACTACAGCGTCTCTGGTGATCGTTGTGGCCGCATCTTATTCGATGGACAAACCCTATAAAGAAGCTAAACCTGCTATAAGCCAGATCGTTTTCGTCGCTGCTGGCTGAGATGTCGATGGCATTGCTAACGTGGCCAACTGCCAACTGGCAACTGCTCGTCAGCGACTGTGGCGAATGGGAAACATAGAAATCACGTTTCGGCCATCAACGTTGCAAATGCAACAATTTTGAAATGTGTGCGGGTCGCAGGGCGAGGCAGGGGTGGCAGCAGGAGACGGCGACTCGATCGGGGGACTGCAATATTTCTTCATTGTATTGATTATCGGTTGTAATGTTGCAAATTAAATGCCTTTGCCATCCCCATTGCCATTCCACTCGGCAATCAATCAAACAATCAAACGACGCAACTGGCCATCATTCAACGTCCGAGGCGGGAATGGGAACGGGACTGGAGCTTCGGTTTGCCTTCGAATTGAATTGAATGGAGGCGAGAGACAGAGACGAGCTCAAACCAGGCCCCAGGTTCGGGACTGAGACTGGGCCATAGTTTGATGTTAGCAGGACTGTAATTTTGATATTTTTCGATCATTTTTATGAGAAAATTTAACAAAAATTAAATTGGCCGAACATGTTTTGGGGTCCCTGGCTGCCTGGTTCCCGGCCAGCGATTACTCGACTACGATAAGGAATTTATTCGAAAATTAAATGCCCAAAATTGATGGGGGGGAATCGGCAATTGGAAATGGCATTGGAATTGGAATCGAAATCCGATTCGGGAACTATTCTTTGTCCGCATCTGTTCCGACATCGTTTCCCAGTCAAAGCTCCCCCCCTCCGAGCCGCCACTCCACTGTAAGTAGAAGTGCAATCGCGGTCAGATCTCAGCCTGATAAAAATTAATTATGAACAAGATCTGCAGATAGAGGCGACTCTCGACTCTAATTGAAAATGCAAACACAGGCAACAGTCTCAGTCTCAGTCTCTCATCTTATACAACAAAAACAAATACGAGTGGAAAAGCGGCCAACACGATGATGATGCTGAGTATGGGAGAGAGAGAGAGAATGCGAGAGATCGGATTGGCGTCTGTTGTGGATTGTTTGGTGAAACTTTGTGCAACAATTAGCAGCAGCAGCAGCAGCAGCAACTACACGCGCCTCGAGTTGGTGGGTTGCAAACGAGCTTTACTTAGTGGAGCAGCCACAGATGCCCATAATGAAGCACTTAAATGAATTTAATTGTGTGAACAAAACCCCAAACAATGCCACTCGTCTGAACGTCTGAGCGAGTGCCATCGCAATCATTCAGTTCAGTTCTTCCACTCGCGAATCGGTTATGGGGCAGGCAGCAGCTGGAGTGAGACTGCTTGCTCAAGGTGTAGTGCGTGGCACATTCGACACAGGCAAGTGACACAGGCAGTGCCACATATAGTGGCAACATTTGTGATTGCTCTAGATCTAAAGGTATCCGAGAGAAAGGGGTTACGGCAGAAGGATATTAATGGGAAATACACATCAATAAAACAATATATTTCGAGTAAATGAGGCAGTTTGTAAACATGGTGAAAGTTGCACTCCGAAAACATCTAAAATTCACAAAATATTTATCTGTAATAATGCATGTTTTTTAAATTAAGTTTAATTACTTAAAAACTTCAAGCTATAATTACTTATGATATAAAATATGAGCCTATGTGTTAAGACATTTCTAGGGGAATCAAACAACGAAAACTCACTACTTACCTTATGCAGTGCTGCAGTCGGAAGTCGTCAGTTTTCGTTTAAAGTACTTCGGAAGCAATGAAACTGAGCCCTGAATAATTACACTTAGATTTAAATATTTGTGTACTCTACCCGAATGTGTCTACCCAAGGAGTGTCTGCGTGATCTTTGCCCAAACGCGTTGCAAAGGCATAAACTATGAATCTAAATATATGCATTCATCAGCGTAAGACATACACATGTATGTACATACATACTAGAACATTTTTCATACATACATATGCACATTCATTTTGAACAGTCAGTCAAAAACCCAATACCTGCCTGTCTCTGTGTTCTCTCAGTCTCAATCATTCACCCCGAAAAACTGTTAAAAAGGCATACCAACAAATTTGCTAAAAAACAAATCAGGGTAACACCAAGCAACCCTCTGGAATTACCCTTAAGAGCGTGCATCCCCTCTGTCCTTGAACTGAATGTTTTTTTTGTTCATTTTTGTTCGTTGTTTTTTTTTGTCCGATAAAATCGCAGCGATAAGATCTAAAGGCGCAATGTAAATTACCACAAAAAGTGCAATGCCTCTAGGCCTGTGCCCAAGCAGAATCAAAGGGGTTCGGGATGGAGCGGAAATGTCTATGCCAGATGTCCATCAAGCGGAAGATTTGATAGCAGCCGCTCGAATCAACAGAACAAAACCAGAACAGAACCAAGCTGAACCGAGTTGAGTTTGCTGCTCAGCTGGTGGCTGATGCCGCCCAAAGTGTTAGAGCCAGTGGATCGCCCGCTGGGTGAGATCCACATTCGGTTCGGGATGCGGATCCAGAACGCGTGCCTCGCCTGATTAGCGCAAAATATTAATTTCACACTTTGATCGCATTGTCCCGTGCAGACTCCAGCGAAGATGCGTTAATTTAATTTCAATTTAATTTTCGCTTCCCTTCCCCAGCACTTCCACCACTTCCACACCTTCCCACTTCCCCACTCTCCCACTCTGTCGCTTTGAATCCGAAACAGGCAGTCGGAGAGACGGGCCAGGTCATCATCAATCACCTGAAGCGGCTGCTTCACTTCCAGGCTGCCCGCTGCTGCTGCTGCTCGACTGCTGCTGGACTGCTTGAATGATCGGACCCTGAACTGATCCGATGCACAGATCCATCCACGACTGCCGCCTCAGCTCAGCTGTAGGCTCAACTCTCTGTTCGAGAAGCGGTTTCATTAACATTACGAGTATATATGTACATACGAGTATCTATCTATATGTCTGTATGTATATGTATCTCGTCAAGTGGTTTTCGGGCTTATTGTTGCATTTTGTCCTACGATGGCCGAAGGCGCACGCCTTCAAAGGCATTCCATGGCTCAGCTCAGAGGGCCAAGCTCGCTCTTTTTATCTGCATTCATCAGTCGCCAAACAAAACAAGTCAACTGGCTTCATTTGTAATGGAGCTGGGCCCGAGTTGGAGTTGAAGTTCGAACTGGAGTTGGAGTTGGAGAAGTTGGAGGCGGCTTTGCAGTAGTCAAGGCTCTGATTGCCTTGCATTAATCATCCAGACCCCGAGCGAATGGGCTCTGGAGTGAAGAGGCCTCTGGAGTTCTGCACCGGCAGAAATTCTTTTCATTTTTCAGCATTTTTCATGCCTAAACAGCAAATTAAAAATTGAATTAAATAACTTTTACTTTTATTTATTTTATTTTCTGGCAATAATAATAAATTTAGAATTATTTTAATGCATTATTTTATCTCTCTGCCCCCTTTTTTCTCTCACTGTTCAGCGTTTGCCTTAACAGTTTAGGCCGCAAAATTGTTCCCAGCTACTTGCAACATGCATCGGCAGCTTCGGCGAACAAATTTCATTGTTGTAATTGTTGTTGCGGCTTCCAGCTGGAGGGGGGGGGTTAAGGTCTTGGGCTCGGCTTTCATAATGATCGCCTCTCCGTCAATCGATCGCAGCTCATTAGACACTTTAGAGATACGTTTGCTGCCTTCCAGTTTTGTGGTTTCCGTCTGGAATTGCCATTTTATGTAATCAAGCGCTTAAACATTTACTATTAACAAATTTACAATAATTTATAAGATTTTGTGGCCAGCCTGGCCTAGACAACGTAACTCGATCCCTGATCCATGAGCGGATCAGTACTCTGTCGGGGGTGGCACAGGGCACAGAGTCTGGCACTGCAACTGCAACTGCGGCTAGACAATTGATCTTAAATGGCTTGGTTGGACAAGCTGTGTAATACCGCCATTGAGTATCGATTGCCAGCAGCCATATGAAGCTGTACGCAACTGTACCTCAGCTGGCTTACTGCTATTTGGGCTATGGCCATGCATTTGGGTGGCTAAATATCTACTATACGATGTACTTACTGTTCCCTTTGTGCACCATTAAATGAGATGTTCAAATTTGTTGCTTCTACTATGTATTAAAGTCTGGCAGCTGCTGCAAATAAATTGATAAGCGAAACAGGAAGATGAATCATGGGTAATGCTTTTCAGAACTATTGCTTTAAATTCTAGTTATATTTTAGAACCAGCTAGACACAGAAACCATAGTCCAACTCCCACCAGCACTTTCATATTAATTGTTTTGGAATTTTCGTTATTTTTTGTTTCTTCTTTGCTCGGGCACTTTGCGGCTTTCCTTTTGAGTGGCTGGCTGGCTGGCTGGCTGGCTGGCCATGCCACCCAACGCCCAACTAATTGCATTTTGATTTGGATTGATCATAGATCTGTGGCAGCTTCAGGGTGGCTGGCACTGGCCCAAATGCATATATGCCAAACATTTTTCACCGACTGCGTTGGCGGTCCTTGGGACGCTGGCACGTTCTTGGCCCCCAGATGCTATCGTCCGACGAAGAATGGTCGGAGCAGTTGAAGTTGAACGCACACAGTAGCCACATTTGGCTTAAAGATTCCGATAACAACAAACGCAAGCCGGCAGCTGCCGATCTGCTCCAGAAGCCGATGACGAGAGATGCAGTGGAGCGGGAGCGGGAGAGAGAGAGAGAGACAGAGGGTAGGCCAAGGCGCACTTCATTAATAACTTTTACATTGATCATTAATTTTTAAACGGCACCAAGCCCGTTCCCTGGCAGCGGACAGCAAGCAGCGGGCATCGGGCAGCAGCAGCAGCGTTCCATTTCGTTCCATTAATCGTCACCGTGCTGGAGCACTCTGGAGTGGAGTGGAGTGTCTTCCGGGGGCCCCCCCCTGCGTCTAAAGGCCAGTAGCCGGCGATGAACAAAATGTGCAATTGCCGGAGTGCATCTGGAGGGCACGAGCTGGAATCGGTCTGGCAGATTGGGCTGCAAGATTGCTCTCAATTAGTGGTGGAAAATGTTGTGGGCTACCGGAACGTAGCTCATTTCCAAGTGCAATACTTGACACCGAAACTGTGACTCGGATATACTTACGAACTGAGCCGGAGAGCGGAGCATTCTATGTGGATAATTTACGTGCATTAATATTTAGAGTTTATACTATACACACTGATAGAAAAACCCAAAATAAAAGTAACTACAATCATATTTGAATTTAAATTCGATTTTTAAATAGAAACATAGTAAAATTAAATAGAATTCACATTGATTCGAATAAAAACTTATTAAAATGGCTTTTTCAAAAATACGTTCATATTTACTCTTAATTGAAAACACTTTAAAATAAATAAAATATATTAAATTTATATACAACACACTTTAAAATAAATACAAAATATTAAATTTAAATTTGAAATATATTAAAATTAATTATAAAATATATTAAATTTAAATATTTTCATATTTATATCAAAATGGAACTGAAATATATTCAATATTAATACAACCAATGGCAATAAAATACAATGGCATAAATGAGTGAAAATATTAAAATTGCAGTGCTTTTTTCTATCGGTGCAGAAGCTCCGAAATTTGCATCTTTCTGAGCATTCGAAAATTTACTGGATATGGCAGGCAATCCTCCCGCTAACTCCCCAAAAGACATTTCTCCCTGCTATATTTTTATTTATTATTATTTATTATTTACTTTTTATTGAAATTTGCATAAGTTACATCTATGCTAAGCACTTTCTTTAAAATTAAAATCTACTAGTATAAATGCAGCCCTTAAAGTTTAAATTAAAAGCTTTTAAAACACACACAAATAGCATTTCCAATAATTCTGATTGTATTTTGAAGCCGCCTAATTGCCAGTGCCACTCCATAATGTATACATACACACACTAAACACATACACATGCATAGAGTAGTCGCCCCGAAATTGTGGAGCCTCCGCATACCGGGGCTGGGATTTGTCCTTTATGCAAATGTCACCGTCTCCGGTCGTAGCGTAGCGCGCAGCCTGGTGGCAGTAACGGTGCTGAACATGCAAACTACCAGCCGTGAAAAATCTCGTTTTCAAATATTTTACAGCATTTTTTGTGCCTGCCTAAACATGGAGTCGGCGTCCTGCCCCTCCCCCTGCCTCTAGCCACCCCATCCTGAGCCATCGAATCGGGCCTACATATCCGCACGTCTGAGTGTGTGTGTGTGTGTGTGTGTGTGTGGAGTAGTGGGGCTACGAGCCTGGTCACAAGCCACTAAACATTGCCCGGAATCCCTCCCCATGGGAAAAACCATTTGAAAATTGCGTTTAGCGTCGCCAGGACAAGCAACAACAGCGACGGGAAAAATAAAGGAAAATGCAAACAAACAAAAAAAAAAAACAAATACAAAAAAAAAGGAGCGCAAACCAAAATAAAATCAAAATCGAAACAGGATAAATAAATGTGCACATTTCCGCTTGGCGCGCATATCCTGTCCGCGCTTCCTATCCAGCCAGAACTGCCCCTGTCCCATCCCCCCCCTTCCAACCACTCTCCATTCTCATTCTGCACCACTCATCCTCTTTCTTTTATATATATTATTGATCTGCCGCGCATAAAAAGCCCATTTAAAAACGGCAAAAAGAGAGAAACATTAAAAAAAAAAAACAGTCACAGTTCACAGTCACCACTGAAGCGTTGCCGCATCCCCCCCCTCCTATATCCTACATATATCCTGCTCCACTGAAAATTTACTCAAAAAAAAGGACCAGAATTGTGTAGAAAAATTGTCGCGCACAACAACAACAACAACAACAAAGGCAACAACATCATCGAATCGACGACAGTGGCGAGACTTGAAAATTGTAAAATTGTCCATTTTAGCTTTTTGGTTACGCTGGGCAATGGCTGATGACTAGCCTGGTTGTGGGATGGGGTCGGCAGAGAGGGAGAGAGAGAGAGGTATTCGTGGCTGTGGGCTGGGTGATTGGCTGGTCGGTCGTACATATATGGGGAGCAGCAGCTAGCTGGGTGGGATTCTGTGTGTCTGTAACAGAATTTGGCTGCATTGAAGCAGAACGTAGCCGCTGAGCGGCTGGAAAAAATCGTTGGCAAATGAACGAAACGAACGAGACGCTTTTTGGCCATACCCTGCAATCAAATGGTATTTTTGTCATGAGGCATACAAATTTTCGCATTCGTATTTACATTATTCGATTGCAAAAACATGGGAATAGAACTGTAATTAATCAGCATATTGAGGGTTTATTTTCAACACTTTTCATGCAAGCTGCTAGTATAACACATTTATTAAGTTTTAGTATAGGTGGCTAGCATACGTATTATCGGTTGTATGCATGACAGATTTTGTTCTACTAATAACATTAAATACACATGCTGCAACATGCCCGAATGCCCCAACAAAAGACGGGGCATCACTTTAGACAAATTCACGAGCCGTTGCACTTTTAAAAACCGTTTGTTCATTGCCATTGCCATTTTCATTTGAATTTCACGTACAATTTTCCCATTTTCCCTCCAAAACAGCTTTTCCTTGACTTCTTTCTGCCTCTTTTTGCTCAGCTCCTTTGATTTTTTTTATCTTTTACTTTTTATGTTGGATCTTTCTTCCTTTTTTTTTTACAGCATTTTAGTCTCTTTTATTCCTCGTCGATTTCCATTAAAATTCAATTGATGTGCCATAGATATAGATACGTTCATATGTACGTATGTATATACTGGTATAGTCGTAAATGGAGATGGCGGAAAGGATAGAGGATGGAGTTTAGGCAGGACGGATGTGCCCAGTCAACTATTTGTGTCTGTGTGTGTGTTTGATTTATCGAAGATTAGAGTAACATTCAAAATAAAATTGTTGGTTAAGTGCTTGGCAAAGTCGAAGGGGCAGCATTTTGGCAACAATTCATGTGGGATTTGTCAATTTTCCAATGGGGTTGCAACATACATAAGTATGTACATGTGTGCATACATATGTACATATGTATGTATTTAAGTTTGAAACGGAAGCACAGCTTCACACAGGGGTCACAGGGTCAACTTTATAGAGCCATCAAAATGCGATTAACCCTTTTCGGCCTTCGCTTCTCCCGTCATACACATATTTCCGATTCGAAGGTGATTACAAGACTTCCTGTCCATGGGCTTTGGGTCCACACGGTTCCCCCCAAAAAATTAAAACAAAAGTCGAATATAAACGGAAGTCATTTTCGGTCCGTGTATAATGGAATCATTTTTTTTGTTGTGTGTGTGGCTGTGCCTGTGGCTGGCAAGTAGTAAATAGTACGAGTAACATGATAATTTTCAGTCTAATTTGCTTTCGAAATCAAAATGATGATGCTGGGAAGGGGCAGGGGAACTTGGCTAGAGGAAGAGAGAGAGAGAGAAGCCGATATATTTATTTGTTGAGATAGAAAGAGAAAAAACAGAGCGAACGATTTGAAACGGGAAAGGGAAGCGTTTGCAGCATCTGCATCACAATGGGAGATCTGGTATCCGAGCGAATTAAGGTAGCGCAAAACTAATTAAAGCAGATAAAGAGTCGCATTAAAACAATAGATAGCAGCACCCCCAAGGCAGGAGGAGGGGGCCTGCTGGGGGTGCATACATAATTGAGTTTCAGTTTGGAATCGTCCAACTCAATTAGATTCATGTGCGCCACGTTTTATTCCTCTCTCTCTCTCTCTCTCTCTCTCTCGCTCTCTCTGTCTATCTATTTTCCTAGGTGATATATATATATTTATATACACCCCTCGTATATATATATGTATGTATGTATCTCTTACTACTCGTACAGATCTCCCTCTCTACCTTCTCCTTTGTTTTTTCCGTACGCTTTTCACAAATTAATTGGCAAACTGTATCTACCGCACAAAAGCCTAGCTCCAACTGCAGATACATTTTGTATTTGTATCTGTATCTGTATCTGTGCGAGTACCTCTCGGTTATAATTACAGCGCACAGCCACAGCGTCGGGGCACAACAATGGGCATTTGTGAAATTGTCACTGTTTAGCATATTTGGTCACGAAACGCTTTCGGTTCGGACTGGCTGTATTTTCTTTATGAGGCATACAAATTTATGCGTTGAACCGATTTTCATTTACGTATTTTTCGTTGCAGGAACAAAACAAAAATGGATACCCAGCTGCGGGGTTTGTTCTGGCCAAACAGCCAGAAAATATTCCCATCAGATCTCCTCCACTTTCCCCCGCGGAATCGACAACGAAAATTAAATGGAAATTTCAACACAAATTTCCGCTGTTTCTTTTTTGTTTTTTTCTTTTTTTGTTGATCTCATGTCAAACAACAAAAGCAGCCACACACCGCACTCAAATTGGTAAAGATATGTATTATACATTGGCAGTTGTATCTGTATCTTTGTATCTTTTGTGCAAGTTCAGCCTCACCAATTCACAATATACGTACGTACGTGTACCCAAGGCATAATTATATCATGGAGCCTACGTGTCGCATGTGTAATAATTATTTATGTACACTGGACAACACCACGATACTCGTACAGCGGACGAAGGTTGACGAAGGCAACGCATAGGATTCCGTTACTACTTAATTGGATGGCTCTTTGTCTATATGGGATCCTTTTTGCAATATTTTTTGAAGCTACGAAGCAATACAAGACATGAATGGGTGGCATCCTCAATGCTACTTTGATTTTAATTTGTAAAAAAGGATCTACCTATTCAGACCTACAAACTAATTCACTCAGGTGTGTCCTCCATTGTTCCTCGACCTAATCCTATCCTACATACATATGTATTTTATTTATTTACATAATTGTAGCCTAAGATTAATCCTTAATTAGAATTGTATGTCTATTGCCAGAGCTATAAGGCCTTCAGGCTGATTTCATCTCTATTTGGAATGTTAGCTTCAATTGGATAGTCTTCTATGACTTGCTTAATTGCCCAAACTACTCTGGCCAGTGTTCTGAATTGTCAGTTTCGGATATTCGTTGCTCCCTTTGGTGTCATACCCTCCTGTTATCCTTGCACTTACGACTTAGAGTCGAAGCAACAGCCAACCATGATCACTGATCACTGATCAGTGAGCTAGAAGACTCACTTGTTCGCCATTACCAGACATATACATAAATACGTATAGTAGCTATCTGATTATCATATTTTGTTGCTGTAATTAAATACATTTTGCTGAGATTTGTGCCAGTTTCTGACCCTAATGTTGGTAACAACTTTTTTGCACCAGAGCCGCGCGCATTCTTCATTACAATTAAGTGTCGCATGCGATGAATGGAGGCGTCGGCATTGTGGCCATAACTATGCACATAATAACCCAATTTGCGATTGCCTTAGACAGAACCAACCCCTCCGGCCTGCTCTGACTGTGACTTTCGCCTGGTACTGGAACTGAGACTGACACTGGGATCGGCCAAGTGGTTTGGTTTGAATTCAGTTTTTAGTTTTGGTTTTGGCTTGGGTTCCTTGGGAAAATCTTTTGCAATTAGCTCTGTTGCCTTTTATAAACAAGAAGCGGGAGAAAACGAAGAGTGGGAATGGGAGTGGGGGTGTGTGGATGTGTGGGTGAGGGATGGGGAAGTTCAGCTCAAAACACGCAGCGAAAACAATTTCTAAACGCGCTCAAAACGACTTAATTATGAGTGAGAAATATGCGCGGCAAGGCAGCGCAACCAGCAACCGGCAGCCAGCAACTGTATCTGTCAGTACGTGTATCTGCATCTGTGGTTGTATCTGTCGCTGTCGCTGTCAGTGTTTGTATCTAATGCAGCTACCTCCACCCACCCTACCATACCCTACCCTACCTCCAGTGAGCTGCGGGAGAGCTGCCTTAATTGCTCCCACTCAATCAAAGCGGGCCAACTTCATTAGACATTTGCGGTAAAAAGCTGAGGAGCTAAAAACACAACACGAACAGCACAGCATAGCATAGCCCAGCATACTCTTATAACAAAAACCTACAAACCGAGTTCACACGATGTGATGAACCCGATGAATAATTACCAGGCCACAGATATATGCACAGATATACACAGGTATCTGCTGATGGTTATAGCACAAAACAGTGACTCCTCATAAATCAGGCCGATCACAGTCACAGTGCATGTGCTTGGCGTGGGCTACGTCGAGCAAACTTTTCATATTTGGTTCATCATCATCATAGTCATTGGCAAAGCCATGGAACATCTTTGATGTTAATTTCCATTCCTGTGCAATGTTTCTGGAGAGTCTCTTAAGTATTATAAATTTAGCGGCTGTAAAGGGATTTAAAGAGAAAACAAAGGCTAGCTTAGCAGACCGAAGCTTTTCATACCCTTTGCTTGTTCAAAGTGATTCGATTTTATTTATTCAATTTGTTTCGAAAACTTCCACTTGTTTCGCTTTGATTGGAATAAGCTTGATGGCTTGAAAAGTTTTCCTGGAAGCAGACAAATTGGGGGACAGATTTTATGGGACTAAATATGACACTTTATGTGGTTCTAAACATGTGTGCGAAATACGAGTAGCTTGCTGGGAACTATTTTAGTAACTATTTGAAGTAATATAAAAACATTTGATTGGTTTGATTTTGTCACAAATTTAAGACTAGAAAACCTTATTCCGAATATGCACTGCAGACTTTTATTCTGTGCTTTTATTGTGCCCAGAGAGAGTTTTAAATTGATAAAATATAAAATTCCTATTGTCATCTGTAGAGCAGTGTTACGAGTCCTCGCATTGGAGGTGAATTTAATTGTTGTGAAATATCTAAAAGTAATAAATAAATAAATATGTATGCCATTCTATATGCCATCTTCATTAGTATTCAATTAGCAGTGACCTGTAGGCATTGTTAACTTTATTTGCTGTGCATCTCCCGCAGCTCCTGATTCTCCAGTTATTATTTCTCTCTGCCCCCCTCCACTTCTCCCAATAATTTGTGCAACTTTCACGATGCGCTGCGCTTTTTTGGCCGCCCTATTGGATTTCATGTTTGGAATTTGTTTTTTTTTGGCTGTTGGCTCTCCCACGAAACCTTAGAAATATTTTTGTGTGTGCTCGTATGCTCGTATGAGAAATTAGTAGGCAATGTAAAATAAATAACTGTTAGCAGCTACTTAGTGTCTTCCCCAGTACCCCAGAGGCACACAACCACACTCCAGTCCACCCCCCAGAAATGGAGAAGGGAATGACGAGGAAGAGACAGGGAGAACTGTCTCGAAGTCTGACCACAGGCATGTCTATGGTGCCCATTCTGGCCCACACATTGCCACACTGTCTAACACACACACACACACTCTGACAGTTCATAACTTGCGGTCAACTGCCTCCCCCTTACCCCCCCACCACACCACACTCTACTCCGAGCCGCTTGTCAGCGACAACTTTTCTTGGACTTTGTTAAACCTTAAAATTAGTTTAAGTATTTAGTTACCAATTTAGGAGGATCAGGGTCGAGGCAGCCAATGGCCAACTTGACCAACCGCCAGCAGGTTGGTGTGTAAGTTCTGGGCAGAGCGAAAACTACCCACTGGCCACTGGCCACTGTCCAGGCTTCGTCCAAGGGTCCAGTCCAGTCCAGTCCAGTCCAGTGCAGTCCAACGGTGTTGCCGATGAGGTGTGCGGTTTTTGTGGTGACGTGACGGCAGCGACGAAAGCGACGAAGCACTGGACTGAAGCCTAAGTGGAATATGGAGGAGATTGTGTCCAAAGCAGTTTGTCGGCAGTAAAAGGCATCAAAATTTGTGTGTTTGTTTGATGGATTAAAGCGATTGATTTTGGGATTATAACTTACATAAAAATGGGATAATTAATAAGTATTAATTTATAATAAACGAACTCATTGTGCAGCTGATATTGGAAAAGATAGCCCATGGCATGGATTTGGATTTTATATTAATTAAGCAGTTCTCAGCACATCTTTATTTATATATTAATTTAAAGTATAAAAAGTCACTTAAAGTGTCTGAACTTATTGATTTATTTCAAAGTTTTAGCTTAAATAATTTTTACTTTTAAATTTGATTTACATATTTACTATTAATTGAGTATTAGACATGACAAAGTAATCCATCCCAAATGGAGTGTTTGATGTACATACAATAAGTACATATGTATGTACATATGTCCATTGATTGAAATGCCCTCAATCTCTATTCAATCTTGATCTGTCGCTCCCTGGTGCACTATCTGCTCAATTGCCGGGTTGATTTACGGACAAAACTAGTAACTACCTCGAGGCACTCATCAAGAGCGATCGAATTTCGCTGAGGGGACCAAGCCGAGCCACCCTCAACCTGTTCTTCCTGCGGGTGTTGCCGCCTCTCCTCTAACCCTCAGCCACACACTCTTGGGTGCGAAAAAAAACGATACACAGATACACAATCGTGATGGCCTCTTTGGGTGTCGCTCAAAATGTATCTGGCAGCTAGAATATGTACGATATATGTATGTACATATATATATTGCAGTTAGTTACACATTTTTGGTTCATTTTTGTCTTGTTGTTAATTTTTGTTGTTTGGTATTAAATTGTGCGGTTTTTGTGGTTGTGCCGGACTTAAGTACCACACATAGATACATACATGTGTACATACATACATATATGTACATATATGTATCTTCAACATTTTCCACTTGACAAAGCTCGCAAAGGAGAGCCCAAGGAGGCGAGAAAGGCGAAAAATGCTCGTAAGGAGCAGATGAAGCCACAAAAGCGAGAGGCGAGTGTGCCTGGCGTTGTCGGTGTCGTGTCTGCTGGGGAGTTGGCTATAAAACGGAAAAAAAACTTCAGCTATTATGGCCACTGGTCAAGAATTTATGCACTGCTAAAAGGAACTGCATACCTATGCATATGCATGTACAAATGTGTGTAATCTGTATCTGTTTATCTGTATCTGAATCTCTCTCTCTCTTGGTCGCCAGTTCAGGCCGCTGAAGCGCGTCTAAATGTGCTGAAAGCCGCACCGAAAGAGAGACTCTTTGATTGATGATTGCAGCTCAGGGATGCCTTTTCAGCTGGCCAAAAAATAAAAAAATAAGTAAAAAAAAATATCAAAAGTTGGGAATTAAATGGAATTGATGTGAGAGCGGGGTGAGGCGACGGTGGCTCCCAGATCATGGCCTCGTGATTAAGCGCCAAATGTATTCAAAAGATTGTAATTAAGGCCACAAAAGCTGTAGATCTGCAGTGCCATTTAGCCGCTTGTTAACAGAGAGAAAGAGAGAGAGATTCCTTCAGTCCCACAGTCCCATTAATCAGTTTCCCCCACCCACCCCCGCGATGAGTCACAATTGAATGATAATTTAGTTTGAATGGTTTTGTCGCATGCAAAAATCAGTAAAATTAGTAACGCAATATAATCGAAATTGGAAGCCATAACTATATGTAGATGTATTTATTTATATCGCTGTATCTGTATCTGCGTGTAGCATTGTACGAGTATCTATCTATGTATCTATTAGCTCTGCTCTGTTCTGCTCTGCTCTGTTCTGCTCTGCCTGGGTGGCATTAATAAAGCGTAAAGCTGCCTCTGCCGCCATTGTCTGCCACCCAAAATATAAACTGCCTTTTACGACCATTCTCCGCTGAGCTTAACAACTTTATCAGAAAGGTTGCGAGTCGAATCGAATTTCATGATTCTGAATAAATCGACTGTGGAACGAGCTAGAGAAATTATATTTTCATGTATGTTAGCTTGGTGAAAATTCAATAAATGGAACTAAAATGGACTACAATTATTATTTGCTGATATATTTATCATATTTATTGATTTATAATTGTTTATTTATTTATTATTACTTATTTATTTACTATTATTATTTATTTATTATTATTATTTATTTATTTACTATTATTTATTTATTATTATTATTATTTATTTATTCCTATTATATGTAATATATTTATATTATCGAAATGTACTGATAGAAAGAAAGAAGCTGAAAATTTTGGTAGAAAAACAAACCTATAAGTAATAAAATATATAAAAAAAAAGAGTTCAGAAATTTGTTGGTAAGTGAAGAAAGAAATGTTTTGTAAATTATACATAAATTATACATACGCTAAATAATAAATTTGAATATAAAATAATTGGTTTGACTTTTAATAATTCCCCTTAAACATACCAGTAGCAATGTGTCTTATATAATTCATAGGAAAGTGCATTTCCAGTTCGTTCTGCCGCTCAATCCTGCTGCTGTCATCGCAACGGGTCTGTCTGGGCATTATTAGGCATGTTGTCTTTATGGATTCATATTTATATTCTTGGGTCGGCATTTCGGGCTTTTGTAGTCCAACGAAGTTCACGTTTTCATTTCGTAGCTGCCTTCCATAATTTATGCAAAATCATTGGCTGATCGATCAATAGTCGCCGCTTGACTTGCCAAAAACGAAATGAAATACACCTCAAAAACCAAAGAAACAAAAAGAGAAAAGAAATGCTGAAGCAGAGAAATTGAAAAACCAAAGACCGCACAGGTGCGAGAAGGAAGCGAGTAGCCAGTAGCGGCAGCGGAGGGGAGGGAGCTGGGCTGGGCTGTGCTGTGCTGGGTAGTGGGGCGAGTGCCATCCATTTAATTGGATTATGGCCAAATCCTGTCACCGACGAGCCTAAGACGCACCCACGTACCCCTCGGCCCCTGCCTACGGCCTGCCATGCAACTAATTGCAATCGAATTAGTCAAGGAGCTCACCGACTTTTTCCCCGGGCATTTTGAGTGTTTTCCTTCCTCGCTCGGTCTTGGGTTTCGGTTTCGGTTTTTCCTTTTTTTTTTTTGTGGATTTTACACCCGAAGTTAAATAGTCAAAGCGTCAAAAGAAAACATTTCCCGGGTCGTCTCGCTCATCTCTCTCTCTCTCTCTCTCTCTCTTTAGTTCAGCCTCCGTCTGTGGCATGGCCATTTCCGGCTGGCGTCAGGGTGGCGCCTGCGTACGGGCAGCAGTGGGATTTAAAAAAGTAGGCGTGCCTGACGACTTAAAAGGTTTTTAAATGCGCGCCTTCTCCCACTCTTCCTCCGACTTCGTTTCGATTCCTCTCTGTGGCTTTGCTCTTTGCCGACAGCAACGCCTCGAGCCTCTCAGGTTCATTGATCCATTTCATTTTTCTCTTCCTCACCCTCAGCCTCACCCTCAGCCTCAACTCATCCTTCTCTCACTCGGACAAATAGTGTTTGCTCGCTGTATTCTCCGCTTTTTGGCCTTTCGGCTGGCAAACGTGTTAAACGGTTTGCCTGCTTCTGGCCCGATTTGTAAATGAGAAATGATGCAATTCATGGCCAACACACACACATATACACAGGCCCAGAGCAGGCAGTTAATCTCTCAACTTGTGTGGGTAATTCGTCCAAGTAGCTCGCAGCAGCCTCTTTCGGAATTCCAAGTCTGTTGGCAGTCTGCCAAATCGCATAATAATATTGCTTATTTTGGAAGCTTGGAATATCCTTAATGGCTAGTTGCAAATAATATTTCCATTGTTTCGAAATAAGTATAAAATATGAAGATGCTAGCAGTCATGTTTTAGTTAGATTTTTGCAAAGTTTCACGATTCAGTACAGTCTTTTCCACAGTTAAGAGCGACTCCAAACTGAAGCAGCTGACTTGGGCATTCCATATTGATTTCTCTTTAAATATATGTGGACAGTGTATCATTATCTATCGTTTGGTTATTTATATTCTCCGTCTACTGCTCCTTCTATAACTTTTTATTCAACCACTGGGCTTGAAATATTTAAATGAGCTTTTAAAAAATTTTTAGCTACTGTTTGACGCACTCAAGAGACTGACCGAAAGGCAAACGACGACGAAACCAACACCGAAACCGAGACCGAGACCCAAAATGAATCGAGATCTCTTTCCATAGCCAAAAAGGGCCCCAGGCAAAGGGTTAGCAGCCGCCGTGGCAGGCAGGGGGGGGGCGAAATAGCACTTGGTTTTCTATACGAAAGTATGAAATTGCTATTATTAATGACTATAAACGTTTTTTGTACACTTTACTGGAAATTGACAAGCGTTTATTAACGATTTTATAATAGCCCCCGATCGGACTGATCGAATGGCCACCATTGTCCTCTCTATGCCATGCCTACTCCACTCCACTCACACTGCCCAAGCCCCCGTCCTGTTTGAGGTTAAAACGTGACGTGACTGTCGGCTAAATTCAGGCAGCTTGACGTTTTGACTTTGAAACCGCCAGCAGCTACAAAGACTTGGAGAGACAGTGGCAGACATGAGTACAGGGCAGGCATATGCATGCTATACTCGTACGAGCATATGGAAGGCGAGACAATAGAAAATTTGAAATGTTTTGCTCAAGACAGGAAGCCTCTTTACATAATTAATCAGTTTATAAATGCTTCTACATATATGTATATTGAGTGGAATGTGTTTTTCGTAAAGTCATCGACTTCTCCCCCACACTGGAGAACAAAGGTTTGGTCTTTGCTCTGAGAGATGCAGGCACCTCGAATCGGATTTGATTTAATATAACTTTTAAAAATATTTTATCTCTTCCTAAATTCTAGCTTTTTAGCCTCCACACTTTTTTTTGTATAGATCTCAGAGACCACTGGCAAATAATATAAATTGTTTTGCTCTGGAATAAACGACGACACTCACAGAGTTGGACGCACTCACGCATTGCGAAAATAATGAATGTGCGAGTACGCGTACGAGTATGTATGAATGGTATGCGTAAGCTGCTTATTTAGCAAATTGGTTGGGATCGTCCCGGTACAAAATGACTACATTAAATGGGGAGTGCAAGCGAAAATAGGAGTAGGATTGAGGGCCACAGAGTCAAAGCCACTGAGAGAGAGAGTCGGGGTTGGGGTCTGGGCTCTGGGCTCTGGGTCTGGGTCTGGGTCGGAGACTGCCGCACTAAATTGTCCAGTTTAGGCATCAAAAGGCATTGCGTGCAATAAATGTCGGCAAAAATGTTAGTGCGTAACTAAACGCATAATGTCAATGTACCGATTTTCCGCCCCCTTCCTGCGAGTCGCTCCCACCCCTCGACTACCGTGGCATCCCCTTGTGAGAGAGAGATGCGTGTGGTGGGTATTTCGAGAGGCCTAGAAATACATAGTTGGTTACATTTTTTGCCCGTACACATTCTTTTTAGCAAATTGCCAGTTTCCGTTTCGCTACGAGGCAGGTGGTTACCACCGAAGGAGAGGGACATGGACTAGGCAGTGGGAGTTGGAGTGAGAGTGAGAGGGTCGAGGAAACTGCAATAAAAGAAAATTCGAATGGAACAGCAGATCGGGCACAAAATTCACTGGAAAAAAAACATAGTAAACTTTTTTCAAAACGCTGCAATTTATGGACACAGTGAAGCGTAGCTACGCCAGCTACGCAGACCACAGGGCAAAGATTCTCCGCCCAGCAATCGGAATCCGAATCGTGTCAAGAGCTGCGGCTGCAACTGCGGCTGCAACTGCGGCTGCAACTGCAACTACTACTGCGGCTGCGGCACTGTGGAAGTGGACTGTGCGTAGCAAATTATAGTACAGCGCCGATCGGACTGTGCGAGTGGGAGTGGAAGTGGAAGGGAGTCTGACATACTTTCGAGCAAAGACGGAAAAATTCAACCGCAGCAAAATGCTGACTTTGCCCCTAAGGTGTTTGCCAAGGGTGGATGAGGGCGGCCGTCACTGACCAACTGTGAAAGCACTGTTATGTTGCAGTCAGTACACTGTTAATGCTATGTTAATGCTACTGCATTAAGCTACATAATTGTAAGTACCACAAATTAATATTTATTTACTTAGTACAAAGGAACGTTATGGTTCCTCCTTTTAGCGATATGGCAAGATCTAATGAGACGGCTAGTCCAAAACAGTTTAAAACTATTTTAAATGTTTTATGCATCTTGAGTATTTCTTGGATTTCCAGGCTATACAAAAGTTAAGGTAATTTGATAGAAAAAAACCCAAGTAAAATTAACTACAATCATATTTTAATTTAAAATGCGATTTTTAAATACAAAAATAGTAAAATTAAATAGAATTCACTTTGATTAAAATATAAATGTATTAAAATGGCTTTTTTAATACGTTCATATTTAACCTTAATACAAAACACTTTAAAATATATTTAATATAAATATAAAATATATTTAAGTTAAATATAAAATATATTATATTTAAATATTTTCATATTTATATCAAAATGTAAGTGAAAAAAATTCAATATTTATACAACCACTCTTGGATGAAAATCAATGGCATAAATAAGTGATCATATTTGCATCATAAAGCGTTCAGATATTAATATATCCGTAGTATCCATTTACGATTAATATTCCTTCTCCTTAGATCATTTTCTCAGGCTGTAAAGAAACTATGGAAAATATTTGATTAAATTTCCAAAAATTAATTCGAATATTCTTAGTATTTCGTGGCTCATCTTTCATCATTATTAGCCAAAGTTTATCCAAATCTCTTTTACGTTTAATTGAACATTTCACCAGTAGTTTTTTCTGTGATGCTAAGAATTTAAGTTGAACAATATGATATTTTTCCATACTCTTTCAAGTGGACCATCTACTGCTTTCCATCCACTTTTAACTGTTCATCAATCTAGCTGGTATATTTGATGCCAAATCATATTTCTTTATGCATTTTTGTTCTTATACAGATCTCCGATTTCTTCTTCTCTAAATGATCGATTATCGCAAAACTAGATTTCACACATTCCAGCTACCATTTAAGCTAATGAACTGTTCCGCCACCAGAACCAAACCAAACCGAACCGAGCCGAGTCGAACTGATATGAAATGAAGCAGGGAAACAACAAAGAAACTCATCATCATCTGCGATCAGTCCTGTGATCTTTTGCTGATCTGCCCAGCTATGGTCTGGCTCTCTCTCTCTCTCTCTCTCCCTTCCATCCATTTGGCGATTGGCTATTGTGTGGTGCTCTATAGCCCTATGTTGCTGTTGCAACGATCTACAAATAACTGCGTCATCACCATCATCATCATCAGCGAGGCGATCGGCGATAATCGTTGGATGTATGTATGTATGTATCGGCCGAACAGCAAAGTTCGGTGGCAAAATATTCTTCGTCATTGTCGGTAGCAACTACCGGACTGACGCTGCCTCTGTCTCTGTCTCTGACTCTTCCTCCGATTTCAGCTTCAACTTCAACCTCAACTCCGACTTCAACTGCGGTGGTAGGCTCACAATTTTCGCGCCTGATCAAAAGGTAGCCGGCGATCAGAGGAGGGAGCCGATCCAAGCTGGGAGGAACCGCGCTTTGAGGGAGCTCAGCCTGAGTCTGAGCCTGAGCTCCAATAAGATCATTTGGCGGTGGGTGAAGCGAAGGGAAAGGTAAAGGTAAAGGCGAAGGTGGTCGATTATGAACAAAAATAAACAAAATCGTACGGCATAGATCAAAGTGATCGCTTGCCTCTTTGGTGAAGCTCCAGAGAAGCATGGGGCGTGGCATGACGGGATAAATGCACAGTTTGCCGCATTTTAATTTCCTCAACTTCACTCGTGGCTCCCACTGATGCTGCTGCTGATGCTGCTGCTGATGCTGCTGCTGTTCTCGTTGTTGTTTATTTTCTAGCCATAAAACCAAATTAAACATATACAGATTGAGAGCAAGAGAGAAGAGAGAGAGATGGATATGGATTCCTGGAGATTCGAACGAGTAACACCCATGCGGAAGCTAGGGTAGAGAGGATTGAGATGGGGCGATGGATCAGAGACCGCATAGCTACGCCACCAATCTGAAGTGGGCCGAAACCACTTAACACAAATTACGCAGCAAAATGTCGAAACGAATTGAAACGTTTGGGCCACGATCAATGAACGAACGAACGAACGAACGGTTGGGATCGGGGTCGGGTTGGGTCCCAGGCGCGTTGCTTTGGCCGCTTCATTCATAAAAAAGCGAGCGAGATCGAAGAGTCATCAATGAAACGGCAGAATGCTCAGGTACATTGCGTTCAGCTATTAGACACATCCAGTAATAAAGTCAACAAATCTTGACCGAACAATATATTCTAATGACAAGCGCCTGCTGCCCCGGAGACTGACTTCTGGTCTGGTCCGGTCTGGATCAACATCCAACCCTTGTAACAGATTAACGTTTTCGATTCGCTTTCATGCGGACACGTTTATGTGTCTCTTTTATAATTATAACACCTCGTTAGTTTTTTTTTGTTGAAACATTTACGAAGCCCAAGGAGTTGGGGATGCTGTGGATGCGGTGGCTCTGGCTCTGACTCTGACTCTGGCCACAGCCCATTGATTGATTGCTTCTGGGAAACTCGAACTGAACCGCACAAAAACTTATCGTAATGATGCGGATTGTTAATTGTGTGAAGCTTTTATTTCTCCTCTCCTATTGTCATTATTATTATTCTCCGCGGTAATTGTAAAGGTGCGAAAATTTATGGATGCCGATATATGTATGCGGCCGACTGGATCGTGTTGTGTGAATGGGAAGATGGATTGGTCGGGTGGAATGTGGGAAGGATCGGCATTGGCATCGGCATCGGCCAATGGCCGTGGGATCAATGAGATCATCAACCAATTTTTTTTTTTCATTTTGTATAGATCACAAATACGAATCCTTTGATTCGATGATAGAACATAAAGGTATGAAAGTTTAACATCGGATATTAATAGTAAATATTATTAAATTTTAACATCACAGTGAATATTTTGTCAGACAATCTGTGTACCCTTTTTATGTGCATTCTAACTGCTTAGTTGCGGGCTAATGATATACATATATAGCTAAATATAGCTAATAAAATAAAAATTTCCATTCTAAAAAATGTAATAAAATAATTAACTCAATAAGAATGACCTGAAACAAAGGTAACTTTAAATTTGGAAGCAGTCCAACAACAACAACGAAAAAAAAACAATAAAGTGCCGCCTCATGCACGCGCAATTTATGTTGTTTTTGCCATTCTCGCGCATTCTCTTTGCAGCTTTCGCTTGTGCGTCTCGAGCTTAGCATCAATGTGACGCTTCATGTGTGGATAGCCCTTGGTAGGAATAACCTGATACTCGTAAATTCCATTGATCTCTGCTTAATAAATTCATAATTATTTAAATGAGCTCATAATCGAAGTGGGAATAAATTTATTCTTCAAGCTGATCCATCATAGAAAGGCATAGAAAGAAAGAAATTTAATTCCATTTATATTCTGTGAAAACCAGTAGCCAATATTTAGTCAAATACTTAATTGAGCAACAAAAAACTGGAGAAAATAAATCTAATAAGATGCCGAGAGAAAATGCGCCACAGGCAAAAGGTGAATCCCCCGCTCAAGTTTCAGTCTCCGTCCCAGTCGCAGGCATCAAGCTGTCCAAGAGGCCCTCATTTACAGTAGCCAACCATTTTTCAAGATTTTTGCATAAATTTATTTTGGTAGAGAAAGAGAGAGAGAGAGCGAAAAAGAAGGGAGAAAAAATAAAACACAGATAGACGTTTTTACAAACCAATAATCAAGTTAACCTGTGGAAATGCGGGGATAGAAGTGGATTGGAGAGGCACAGCAGCAGCAGCAGCAACAGCAGCAGCAGCAGCGTTGATTGCCATTGAAAAGAGGTGGAAAGCAAGAAAGATTTAATGAAGTTTAGCACGATCATTCCCCTAAGAGATATTTTGCTGATCTTTCCTCTAATTGGATGCATTCGCTGGCTGAGACTGAGACTGGGACTTCGGACTGGAGAGGGCCCCCATTCCCATATACATGCCCCCCGAGCCGTACCAGATAAATGCTCAAAAACTGTGGAATAATGAGATAAACGCGAAAAATTAGCGATCGCAATGCTTGAAGATCTATGTAGGGATTGAAATCGGTTCGATGCCGCGTTTCCTTGCCCTGCCTTGCCTTGCCTTGCCTTGCCTTGGCTCTCCTTTCCTTGCCTGATCTTTCCTTTTGCTTCATTTCGTTTCGTTTTCAGCTTTTAATCCAATCACAATCACGCAGATGCATTTACTTGCAACAACAACTGCGAGTGGTAGCATCAGCAGCAGCAGCAACAGCAGCAACAAAGTGAAGTTGTTAGCCTAATTATAGCGTCGATCGTTTCATTCCATCTCGATTCGTTTCGTTTCGTTTGCATATTTCGCAATTGTTATTGTAATTGGCCATCATGGCTGCCAACAGAATCTCTCTCTCTCTCTCTCTCTCTCTCTGTAAATGTATCCATGTATCTGCATCTGTATCCATGTATCTGTAAATGTAGCCATGCATCTGTATGCATTTTAATGGTGGTCTTCTGCACGTACCACACATCGTTTGGCCAACTCCTCTCGTAAACGAAAACGTTTTAAGGCTTTTCATAAGCAATCTCTCTGCCGGTTTTAAATAATGCTTTTTTTTACGCTCTTGTCTCTTTGTTCTTCATTTTGTTTGTTTGCCGGGGCACCGCAGAGAGGTGGATCTTGGACAGAGACAGGGATAGGGACTGGCACTGGCTCTGGCACTGGCACTTGGTAATGGTAATGGCACTGGCATTGGCACTCACACTGGTAATGGGCAGTAGCTATCGCTTGAGTGGCCAACGTTTCCGGCTTAAAGCTTGGAAGGTGGCAACGAACGCCTTACAAGTTATTCAAAGAAACGTTTTCAGTGGGAAAAACAGCTGGTGGGGTCTGCCAGCTTGGATTTGCAAAGGTAAATTGTTTCCCTTTCGACTATATTGACTTATCATTTAACGTAATTTTGGAAGCAAATGGCAAAATTATTATTAAGATAAATGAATCGAGAACCTCTTAAGAAGCGCAAAAGCACGGCTTGTTTAGGCTTTCCAACTTTGCACTACCTCATCCTCCATCACGCATCCTCCATGTGCTCATTACATTCTACATTCTGCTCCTCTGCTCTCCTTTGCAAGCTGGTGTATAGAGAGCCCTGATTGCTCCACAAATCGCTGATCTATGAGATCCAAGCACTTTGGCGATGCAACGTCTGAAAGTAGGACATTTATAGGCTTCTAGGCTTCGGCTTCTATAAAGTGTTTCAGTTTCTTCTGTGGTGTCCAGGTCGTCGAGGAAGTCCAGTCCCCTCCGAGTATGATCCGGTGGCGGTGCCCCATAACTACAGGACAGCTGCAGAGGTGATGCTCTACTCTACTTTATTCTTGCCCATGCAACTAGTGGAGCAGCCCTAGTGTCCTAGTGTCCTATCAGTGTTCGTTTATACTTTCCAGCAACGTAGTTGTGGGGTAGCTGTGAGGCAGTTGTGAGGCACGTCTGAATGTACCCATGGAGATTATTTTTCATACAAAATTAACGCATTTACAGATGCAAGTGATCTATGCATGAAATATTTTAATAATCTTCGTTACACTTTCCTACGCCCAACTAATTTTCACACCTCTACGGAGACACTCAAATACATCACAAAACTCCATGGCGCAAGGTAATTCCTCTACGCTTGCACATCAGTTCCAAGAATCTGTGTAGGACCTATTTAAATGTTCTAACCAAAAACAAAATTCGTTTCGTTTGCGTTGCGTTAATTAGAAAGCTCAAGAAAACGGAATAAAATTCACGACAGTGAAAGCCGCTCGCTCGCTTTGCTTGATCTTTTATCTGCGACAAGACAACTCCTTCTTGTCCACCATTCATCATCGATTAACAGCTCTTATGAATGGACACGAAAGAGTTTGGATGGGAAGGGGAACCCATCTACATCACATCCATAACAAACTGCTTTCCCCTATCCCTCTGAAGTAGCTCGTAAATAATTGAACTCGAAGAGTTGGAGAGCTGCCGCAATTACGGATCTGATTTTATGTGCCTATTCCTTTTTGCCACTACGTACCTATATAAATATACCTACGTACATACATACATACATACATATGTACATACATATAAATATATATTTCACTCTTTGTGGTTGGCCGTTGTCTTGTTCGGAATCGAGCTGCCGGCTTTTGTGGCGCATTTAATGCGTTTTAAATGGTTTCAAAATTTGATATAATTATAATGATGCTACTACCACCAAAAACTCCAAAAAAACAACAACAACGAAACAACAGAAACAACAGAAACAACAGAAACAACAGAAAAAACAGAAAAAACAGCGTAGTTTAGAAGGTAATAATGGCGACCACAAAACGCGTTTAACAAGCTCCAGACCAATTACGGAACGAATCAGAGATGGTTGGGGCCCCCGAAAAGAGACCGCGGACTCCGCGTGGTAAATTAACGTTAATTCAACAATTGTCTACTTGGCAATCTGGTAGTAGCAGCCCCTTGCCCCTTGCCCCTGCCCTCAACTCTGCTGCTGCCCTGTTTGTTGTCCTAATTAATTGCCAACAATTGCGGCAGCGGGCGAGACGCAAAGGGAGAACGGGGACGAGGACACAGACACAGACTCAACGTTGGCGAAGTGGCTTCCAGTTGACTGCTCGATTGGTCAAATTAAAAAATGTTAAATTGCGATTAACAATGGCTGGCGTTTTATGCGTTTTTTATGCAAATGCAGGAGATGCTCACCGAAGGAGTCCTTCAGTCGATGCCGAATGCTGATGCTGAGGATCATTAGCATGCACTTCCCTCGCTAATGCGGTTAGCTGCGAGTCAGAAGTTCAAAGTTCCAAACTCAAACATATAAAAAATCAAATGATAAATTACCCAACACCAACCCCAACCCCACGCTCTCTCTCTCTCTCTCTCTCTCTCACTCACGTACTCAGAGACAGACAGTCAGCACAGCCAATGTCAAATGTAAATGATTATTATAATTGCAATTGTATCTGTCTCTCTGTATCTGTATCTCTGTATCTGCATCTGTGCGAGTATCTGTTTGTGTGCGTATCTGCGTCGTCTGGCGGCGGGCTTAACCAAGCGTGAAATTTATTTAAATTCACTTTTAGGTGTGCACAAGTTGGAAAGCTAAAAAGAATAACAAAACTACACGTGTACATATGTACATATGTACATATATACATATATATGTATGCATGTGTTTACGATTATTAAAATGAATTTATCACACCAAACGTGGCACTAACAACCATTAACTGTGCACGGCTGTACATACATACATACATGTAGATATGTACCTACATAGTTGTACATATCAATATATGTATAATCATATTTTCAGATCTCACTGATTAAAGCAAAAGGAAGATGTGAACCAAATGCATGGAAATGGAAACTGCGAGCAAGTTATCAACTTTGTATTTGAAATGCATCAAAGTTCGCAGGGTGTTGGGTTGGCTGGCAAATTTAATTGCATTTTGATAGCTGCAAATGAGAATTGAATTAATTTGCTTACTAGATGAATTTTCAGATGAATTTAGTTATCAATTGAAAAGTTTCTCTTAATTTAAGACGTTTCCTTACTATGAAAAGCGACATCTAATATCTGTGAGGTGAGGGAGGGGCTCTACTTCTCAGGGCCAAACCCTTCCGTAATCGTAAGGAGACAGACTGGATCTGCTTCTGTAGAATCACCCGTCAAAGGAGCATTTTTCAAGCGGGAGCTTTAGAGGAAGCAAACTGGTGACAATCTATGCGGTGCAATCTATTCCATGCTCTACAGATGCCTATTTCGTTATTGGAGCTATGCGGGGCATCAGCATGGAATCGTAAAAACTAGAACCCATTAACCCAGTGCCAAGGCTACAAAAGACCAGGAAGGCTGCTACGCATATAATTAAAGCAGCGTAGTAGATAAAAGAGTGACTAGCGGCTGTGATAGTGATCCATCCATCACCAACTCTGATCCACAAAATCCTTTAAAATCAAAGACAATTAAGTACATTACGTACGTACGTATAAATTCCAGCAGGACAGTGCCACGACAAGTGGAATAAGGCTTTTGGCGCAACCCACAAGATTCCGTAACTATTAGATCGATTAGCACCTAGGCTCTATGGGATCCTTTCTGAAAACAACCCTCAGTGCCACTTCAACTGCGCGCCACAGCTGGTTCGCCCAAGCAAATGATGGGCCGTGAGAGAAAAGTCAAGGGGAAGGAAAGGAAATGATAAGATAACCGTTTAAGCAATAATATTTCATACAATTTTTGCTTTATCTTTGATCTAAAATTCAAAATTCACATTGGTGTTTGTGTGTGCTTTTGTTTATATTAATTCCAAGTGGCTTATTTGCGTGTAGCTTAGTCACAGAGAGGAAGGACCCGGACCGGACCCTTGGCTCCAGCGATATTTAATTTGATCGATGCCTGAGGCCACTCGACGGACGTTACCTGTGTCGCTCTCTCGCTTTGTCCGCTCTGTCTCTCTGTGTGGTTTTTGTTGTATGTAGTTGAGGGTGAACTTCCTGTTCACCCCATGAAATGCCATTCAAAATGTCATTATAACAATTATGTACATACGTACGAGTATGTGTGTTTGTGTGTCTGTGTGGGTGGGTGCGTTGGAGTGTGTTTAGTGTGGCCAGGTAATTGCGTTGAAAGTGCTGACAGAACGAACGACACGAAAACGTTGAAAATCAGTGACAGGAAACGAGCGGACTTGGAATAAAACGTTGCGATGGGATGGGATGGGATGTGATGGGGTGCAGGTTGCTGCTGCTGCTGCTGGATCAGGAGGAGGCGAGGTGGCACATATGTACATACATATGTATATATGTATGTAGTTCTAGTGGGTGAGACAGAGAGAGATGACGATTATGATGACGATAATGATGATGACAGCTCTTTGTTGACAAAACAGCTCGAAAACATTTAAATGCATTTTAGTTCATATTTTAACAGTTGGTTAAGTTCTGTTTAATGATTTAAATAATTGCAGGCAGCTGACGACGCCGTTGCCGTTGGCATTGCCGTTGGCGTCGACGCAAGCAGAGAATGACACGCAAGCCGAAAACGTTTGGTAAGGGGAGATGGTAAAGGGGAGATGTGTGTTTGGGAGAGGGATGATGGAAAATAAGGTGAATTGTGGTTTTACTTTTTTGTGGCCAGGAACCAAAATTCGCGCGACAGGAACAATTAAACAAGCAGCCAAGCATGACAGCTCTATCCCCCCACCTCCCTCTCTCCAGCTCATTCCCCTCACTCTCTCTCTCTCTCTCTGCCGCTTTTTTTCTGTTTGACCCTCTCCTGCTCTCCAATTTTGTTTTATATGTTAATGCCGCACTGCGGAGCGCCGTGGCAGGGAAATTGTCCAATTTATCAGACTGCGCGCCTGCGCAACCTGAACAAAAGCCCAACAGACACCAGACACCACACTGACAAATAGAACGCAATGGAACTGTTCTCGGCATTCGGCAAAGTAAATTTAAATATTTTAATCGGTTTGTTTAGCACCAGCACAGGAAGGGGGGCATTCAAGTAAATTTAAAGCGGCCCCAAATGGAGAGAGGGGGAGTAAAAATAAATGAAAATGTTGTAAGAAAGGTGAATAAAATTGCACTGCATCGAATTTTAATACTCCTGTAATAATATAACATTGAATATCTGTATTTACTTGAAGAGTTTACCATTTATTTATCTATCTATTTATCTTGAGCTAAGAAATCGATGAGCCAAAGGTTCATCTCATTCCGAACCCTTTCTTCATATCTTATTATGGTTTATCTCACTATCAAATCCCATCTAATCGGGCTTATATGAGCCAACTATTGCACTCCAAATTTAATTCAAATAACACAACATGAATAAAATATTAATCGAGCTGAATTGCTTCACGAACTGATCCCACAAGCCCAATCAGATGGGTTCAATTGATCTGCCAATTGATCTCATGGAGTCATCTAGTCTGGAAGATCTGTTCAAAATAGTTCTGTTCAGATCAGAGAGAAGAACAGAGATCAACAGAACTCAGAACTTCAATTCTATTGAGTAAAAAACACAGAACAGAAACTGAAATGTTTTCTGTTGCTGCTGCTGTTATCTTGTTGCCAAATCCCAAATGGTCGGCACTCAGGGAAACTCGGGCCAAGTGATCGGGGGAACTTTTGTAGAGGGAGCGTGGACTGAGAATAAGCCCGATAAGCATCGCTTCCGGTCTGCCGTTGGTCTGACGTTGGTGTTGGTCTGCTACTGCTTCTACTTGAACAGAGTCCGGGAATGAGCCGAGCAGAGCCAAGCTGGACTGAGCTCTGGACTAGACTGGGACTGGGACTGGAACTGGGGTTAGTCGTGTGTATCAAATGGGGTCTGTGGCACCTCCTCTCCTCGTCTAACCACGGCCAGGGGGCATAAAAATGCGTATATCTCTTTGTTGCTCAACTTGGCTTGGCTTGGCTTGGTTCTCTGCTGTTCCATGGTGCTGTTCCATGCTGCTCGGTTCTCTGCTGCTCTGCTCTGTTCCTCCCCTCGTTCAGAGATAGAAAATGCGATACTAATTTTTGGTACCTACACTTAATTTACCTCAATCTATCCTCAATCTACCCTACGCCTTCACCTCTGTGTGTCTCGTGCATTTTAAATGGAAATCTGTAAATTTGTTTTTATTGTCATTATAATTTTTGTGTGTGTGTTTTGCTGTTGCTGTTGTTGTTGCTGTTGTTGCTGTTTCTATGTAATGGCTGGTTCTAGTCGACTGATAGCGTTTAGCACCTGACATTTTTAGTGGCAATTACTACATATAGCGGCCGCGGCAGGAGGCAGGCAGGCAGGCAGGCAGCAACAGCAGGCAGCAAAGAGTCAACGAACTGCCTGCCACCTGAGTGGGAGACAAAATGACTAACTGTTCTATGCTCTATCTAGCGCTTCCCCCAACTCGCGGCTTGTGCTCGTTAGAGAAGCATTAAGCGGCAGCAGAGATTGGGCCATCAGCCAGCGAGTGTGCCTCTAAAAAAGCCGGCCTCGAACGTCATGTTGCATGTTGTCATGAGTCATAAAGCAGAGTTGCATGTCCATGCAACAGCAGCAGCAGCAGCAAACCAAGTCGCCAAAGAGCTGAGCTTAAAATGAAATTAGAAATTTAAAAAAGGAAAAGAGCACAGAAAAAAAACGTAAATATATAAAAGGCGGAAGTGGAACAGTTTTTTGTGGATTATTTCCTGGCGTTAATAATAATAATGCCGACATGAAAGTACCCTAGACTCGTGCATGGTGGGAACTACTTCTTAGAACTTATTTTTTAATTCTGTTGTTTACACTTTACAAGCATACTTTAACCTAGTACCACACATTGCCATATTTCTTTCGAGTGGCAGCGCAATCTTTAACACATACAATAATCCATTGCTTGGCATTATCAAGGTCTGATTTGTTAAGTTATCAATTAAAGTTATCTATAAAAAAGAAAATCCTTTGAGTCATTTAGTTCAACTCTAAACAATCCATCCATAGGCGGCCACCATTTCCTAAGAGCCAAATATGTGTGTCGCACAGTCCCATTTAACTTATTTTCCACAGTTCATTCTGTTCAATTCTGAGCCGCATTCGATGCACAAATAAATTCCAGCAACGACTGTGTAGGGTGTAAGCTCCACTGCACTCTGCTACCTATTTACTGTTGCGACTCTCTGGATATCCACCCGGTCACGTATGTACATACATATGTATGTATGTACATACCTCCTGTGGCCAGCCACCGCCCACTGCCCGCCGCTTTATTTCGGGGCCAGCTATAATATTTTGTGTAGCGTTTTTACGACTATGATTACGTTTACGATTACATAAGAATATAATATCGCAATTAATCGCATTTAACACAAAAATGTTCGGACCGTCCAAGGTGGTATTTCCCCCACCCTCTCGCGTGGCATGCGTGTTGTTTCTGTTGCTGTTGTTGCTGTTGCTGCTGTTGCTGTTGTTGCTGATGGTGGTTAGAGGTGGTGGCGGTGGGGCTGCACTTTGATTGTGGCTGGCGCAATCTCGACACGACATACAACAATTAAAAACTTTTTTAATCGCTCCGTTTTTTCTTGAATTTAATTTGATGGTTAGCTGGTCTCCCTTTTTCCTCTCGCCCAATTTTCGGCTGGCGGCTTTCAGTGGCATGCAATTTCGGATTAGCACCATGAATTCCGAATCCGACTGAGGGGCGGCGGCTTTCGTTTCTCTATTGAAATTTTTCAGAGGCGATGAAGGTTGAATTTGTAGTTGTCGGACTGTGTTGACCAGCACGAGGTCAAATATATCATCCAGATGCAATTTTATGTTTTTTTAAGTTTTGTATACTTAAAATATTTAATTTATTGCATAATAAGTTGGCAGAATGATACAGAACTGAAGAAAGTTATCTCTTAGAATATTAAAATCATGTTTATTTTATTTTTAAGGTTTTTTAATAAGCAAACTATTTTAATTTTTCGAGAAAACTATTTATTATAAATCCGAAGCAACTAAAAATGAAGACAAAAAAACCAACGAAGCAATGAAGAAATTTTATAATATTTAAGAACGGTAGTCCTTAGACCTAAAATATTAATAAATGATGTATAAATACATATATTGGATTTATTCCGTGAAATGTAAACTGTAAAGCTTCTTTGATTTCACAGCATAAATAACTGAAGGTATCCCTGAACCCCACAAATTTCTGAAGGTATAAAAATAAAAAAATATAATTTATTAAAAGGGACTGTAATTAATTTATATTTTTGTTTAACAAATTTATTTATGCAAAATTTTTAAACTTTATGCTGATATTCTAACTTTATATAATTTTTTGGTTTCCAAAAATAAAAACTGATCCGAAATGAAATCAAAATAAAAAGCAGATTTCGTCAAAGTTTTCACTCTTTAGGCTCATGCTTGATCCAAGCCCAATGGTAGCACGAAAATCACAAGCAATAGAATATACAAAAAAAGAACACTTTCCACACCTGGTTAGCCAGAATCAGAGCCAAAAGTAGAGTCAGAGTCAGAGTCAGAGCCAGACACAGGCACCAAGACGAAGAAGCACAGCCACGCCCACTTGGCTGGGATAGACCTACTCGCACATACATACATACATAAGTATCTAAGCCATCTAAGTCATCTAAGCTGTTGTCTATGGGGCCGAAATTGTATTTTATTTGGTGTTTAGATTAAAAGATTTATGGCTACAAATTATGGTACTTTGCTCCGGCGATAACATTTCCGTTCGACGAGCGAGAGACAGAGAGAGAGAGGAGGGGTGAAGAGGGAGACGGGGGGAAACTACTTAAACTCAACTTAATTTCGTGGCCAACACAACACACACACACACACACACACACACACACACACACACACATACACCAAAATGAGACCGGCAATAAAAAATTAACAATTAATCTTGAATGAAAAATCTAACGGCCCTACACACAGTTTCCTACACAGTTCACAGTCTCTCTCTCTCTCTCTCTCTCCCACTGTAGCCTTCTCTTACTCTGCGTATTCTCTGTAGATATTTCACTGTATCTGTATTTAAAAGGCTTAAAAACCAATTGAGTGGTGGCCATTATTAAAGCGAGAAGCGAGCGACTCATAAAACTGAGAAATTTATTCTCACACCCAATTTGAGCCTAGCCAGCAGATAAGAGTGGAGCGGCAGGGGCCAACATCTTTGATGAGGCCACCACCACCACCTCTATCGCGCTCTCTACCTCTCGTTCCTCTCGTTTTCCCGCTGCATCTATCCCGCTCTATTGCCGTGCTGTGGCCGGCTCATTAACGCGCCACGGAGTCGAGAGTCGAGACTGCAAAACACACACCTTAATTTGTCATTAATTTGCATACGGACAAGGAGCCACGGGACCCACCCCAAAAAAATGGGAAAACAGAAGAGAAGCAAATGAAGACGGGGCTTACACTGACAGAAATTTTAGAAACGGAGGGGCTTAGAGGCCTTTTGGAGTACCACTAATAGACATAACACTTGCAAAATATTTTAAATCTAATATTGAAGTTATTCTTTGGCATCAATCATCTCTACTCTTAGCTAGATTTAGAAATCATTATTATTATGATTTTATTATTGCTTTAAGTTCCATTCTATCCACCCCAATATCCATCGTCTCCACTCATCGCTAATCCCAGGTGTAGCTTAATTTAGCCCCCTCACTGATCCACTTTCAGTCCCACTTCCTGTTCACTTCTAGGCTAAATATTTTGCTATATTCAAAACACTTCTTGTCCAAAATGTTCTCCGAGTGTATTCTGTGCCGCCCTCCCACTAGAGAAAAATACAAACGGAGGAACAACAAACAACAGAAAATTGAGAATGAGAGAAGATTAGATTAAATGCAATGCTCGACCGAAGCTCGGGTCTAGTGTGAACATAACTCTTAAACCAAATTACTATAAATCATTCAAAAATTCCACTTTTCACCTTTTTCTTCTGCCTCCTGCCGCTGCCGCTGCCTCTGCTTCGGCCACTGCCACTTGAGCATCGCCAGAGACCTCCCATCTGAGTGCCGGGTCCCCGCGACAGGCAGCGAACCAAAGAGAACCCAACAAGCTACAAATTTAAATAATGTGGTAATAATAGACGCGCTTCAGTTGGTGTAATGACTGACCACCGCTGGACTCTATTCAGCTTGGCTTCACTTTTTGGCTGCGGCTCTTAGAAACACTTGTTCCCAATTTCCCAAACCCCCCATAAATTAGGCCGGTAGATGAACTTCTACTTCTACTTCTTCTTCTTCTTCGTCTTCGTCTAGTTCTTGTTCAGCCACTTTCAGCATTTTCAGTTCCTTTATATTTTAGTTGGCCGAATTTTCCAAGCGTTTTCCGCATCGTCGCATTTTTTGGCCGCAATTAATCACACGGCCCAAGTACGGCATGCGGGGTAGGGAAGGGAATCATCATATTAGATGATGGGCACACATAAATATTTCATATGCATATTAGTGGCATTCTTGCTTATCTAAACGAGATCATGTCCCTACCAGATCGGGGCAAGATAAGTCCACAGTGGCGGGTACGGGTGGCAGGGTTCAGTTCCAATTTTCTGGGGGGACCTACAGGAGCAACTGAGATATTTCGAGTATCAGGACTCTCTCCATATACACCACAAAAGGCGTAACTTCACTTTCTTCACTTGGTCTGGACTTCTGCGGACTTCCTTGATATGTTTCTGAGCTAACAAGACGTGAAAATGTCGCTGGATCGGCTGACTGAGCACTGACTACACGCCTTGTAGCTGGCAAAGCACTGCGGAAAAATAAACAACAACAGCGAAGCGTTGAAGCGGGGGGGAGGAAAAATTAGAAGCATTTTCTTGGCTGCGATGTCTGGTCTGGGCATGCGCAAAAGCGCGACTCCGACAACTTCCGTTTGCTGGAGACGGATCTGGATGCCAAGACAGAGCACTGTCTGCGACTGGGTCTGCGACTGGGACTCAGTCTGAGACTGAGACTGGGACAGAAAATTTATGCAGTTTTAAGTAAATTTGTTAAATGCGCGCTTTAATGCTTCGTTAACGCTTCGTAAATTTTTCACAAAAACAAAAAGCTGACACACCAAAAGCGGAGACTCGCAGAGAAAACAACGGCCTAAGTGACGAACAAAATAACTTTAGACTTGAGAACCCAACACCGAGCACCGAGCACCCATTGCTGGCTCTACGGGAAGCAGAGAGCCGAACCACAGGCGCAGCTAGGGAGCCAGGGAGCAAGGGAGCAAGGGAGCGGGAGCAGTAGGCTAGAGGAGTGCGGCATTAAAGTCAACCACCTGTAATGAACTGACGCCACCGCAATTTAATTCACTCTCCGCTCGGGCTCAGACTGGAACAGGGAACGTGGAGCAGGCAATGGGAATGGGAGCAGGGATCCACTGGGGGGTACGAGGCAGCCCATGACCATGGACTTTGGCAGCGATGCAAAACTGCAACATGCCCCGCTCACACACACATGGACACATGGACACACACACTCCTCATTCGCTACTCACTCTGCCTACTCTCTTCGCTCGCTAATGAGCGGCGAATGGTTCTGAGACTCGCTCATAATTAGTCATAGTCATACTTAGTAGCAGTCGAGGCGGCCTTGCCAGCGCCCTGAACGTGCCAGAGATGGGAGCGTGACACAGTCCACTCGCCCCGCCAGCAAAACAATTTGCAATTCGGACTCGCAATTGTCGCACTGTGAACACAGCCTTGCGACACTTTGCCATCTCTAGTTGGGAGCGAAGCTGCTGCGGTTTTCAATCTCCTTTGAAACTTAATCTATTGTAACTAATTAAGCTTGGAGTGGGAGAGAGTCAGGTATATGTAGGTATAGTAAGACACAAGGAGATGAGAGGGGGACAAGAGTGGAGGCCAGGAAAAGCGCTTAATTTGCAGTTAATTTCAAGCTTGCGGTTTTCGCATCACTCGCTGAAAAGTATTTACATATCGCTGCAGCTGCTTCTGCTTCTGCACTCACTCAGCCGCCGCCAGGCCATTCGACACTCCCTCTTGCCCTCCCTCAATTGTTTGTGAATTGTTTGCATAACATTTTACACCAGTTTATGGCCCACGAGAGGTCTCGTGGGACCCGCGAATGGGTTGGGTAGTCATAATTATGCTAAGTCTGTAAACAGCAGTAACTGTACTTTAGGCCTGGTGATGATCTGGCCTGGTTTTGTGCACAATTTATCGATCTATTATCGCGTGCAAGTCGATTTTCAAATCGAATCTCTCGCACTTTATCGATCGAGCCATAATTGAGTGTTGGCATTAACACGGTCACACATTTTGTGTGCCCAATCCAACGGACGATATCGCCCGTTGATGGATCGAACGATCATCGGATTCAGCCAGCCAACTATACAACGATCCAGCGATCGAACTGATCAAGATCTTTTGCATCTCTCTTTAAGCTGTTTGATTGCAATTTTGCTTCGCATCCGCAACGCGTTCATTCCACTGCGTTTTGCCTTTGCCTCCTCCCGATGATCAGCGATCGCGGCTCACACAAATGGCGAACTTTTAGGCTCGCTGTCAATATTCGTTAAGCCATTCCACATGTCCGTTGTATGGCTAAAGTGTCAAACCTGACAACAGCCGGGACATTTGCTTAATGATCTTACCCAGAAGTTGAGTCAATTGCAAAGATTGTCAGTGTGGATGCGTTAAATGAGCTACAGATCGTACACTGAGCGGATATGCCATTGAAGATTGTACAATGTACAGTTTCGTATTTATAGATATATAACAGAATATAATAGATATAACAGAATATACAATTTCCAATTTAACAATAAGATTTTCAGATAAATGTCGTTAGCTGAGGTCAAAACATCAAAGCATCAGCAAGGAAAGATCTTACAGAGCTCTTTAATTTTGGTAACTCTCTTAGCTCTGGCTAATATTCAATTTAATTGGACATATTTGGTTAAATTTGTATGGAAGAAATAAACTTATTTCTGCCTTTAATGGTGAGTTACTTTAAATAATAAATGTTTGATTTTGCTTCTGTATTTTTCACTATTTTTTCGCTGCGTGTAATTTTCTTTAGCCATAATTCCGGCCAGTACATAAATCATCAATACGAAAATCAATTTGACATTTTCTCTCTTTTTCAATTAACAGCATTATGTTTTTGCTAAAGTTGGCTGATCTCCAACTGGGTACGACTCGAGACTGGGGACTCTGTCGGGATCAGCCCCCCAGCAGACCCCAAAAGTGCTTAATAAACTTGTTACCCGGAACCACAGGCACAGGCACAGCCACAACAACAACAACAGTGCCAGACTAAAATTATAAATCGTTTCTGACATTTCAATTGACAGACACCAATGAGCGAGTTAATTTTCCAAGCACAAGCACCAGCACCAGCACCACAGCCCCAAACCGAAAGCCAAGTCAAGCCAAAGCCAGAGAGAACAGCTAAGCTCGGCCGCCTCTCACTTGGTCAGCCAACGCAGAACAGTGCCGTCGATAAGTGCAGCAAGCAGCAACGTTGTGTTGTCTGCACGTATTTTTTGTTGTTGCTGTACTTGGATGTATGATAATTTGTAATAATTGAAAAATTACTTAAAATAATCAATAAAGATTAAACAAATCTCTACCATTGAGAACACCAAAAATTAAAATTATTTTTCTATTAGTGTTAATTTGTAAGCTTTAAATTTAAAAAAATTATGCCAGAGTTAGGATTTCTTTGAGAGGAAAAAGTTGCATACAAACAAAAAAAGATCTCCCTATGTAGAGACAGTTTTCAGTTCGGATTAAATTAAAACTCTTTTTGCTAATTAAAAAAAAAGGGCGAGGGTCAAAGTCAAGAAATACTATGGATGGTGTAAATGGAAAGAAAATGCTCCCAAAATCCCAGTCAAAGTATGCCACTTGGGTGTATATTTTATACCATTCAGTGCTTACACTGTCAACGAACAGTCCAGCAACGCTTTGCATTGATCCCATCTACATGCTTCGCATATCCCCTACCTGCCTACCACACTGCCCCCATGCTCAATGGACGGACGGACGGGGCTTCTGTGTTAACTGTCGCTCAAACTGGCGATCAACTGGCGAGCGGTTACTGCGAGGCTGGTAAAATCCAATCCAAAATGTGATTAATTTCTTGCATATTAGAAATCATTTTTCAATTACCAAGACGACGGGCTACTTACGATTTCCTGACAACTTATCAAATTGAAAACGACAAAAATCAAAAGTGATATCAATAAAGAGATCAACGAGCCAGCGAGCGCACTTCGACTTCAAGCTGTATAGGAGGAAGTGGCAGAAGTGGCAGAAAAGGTGGTAGGCAGAATGACTGACTGACTGACTGACTGACTGGCGTAGAAGAAGATGAGAAAGAAACTGTTAAGAGAAAGCAAGCAAAGAAATCCCAAAACATATAGAAACTGATGAATGAACGTGTGTAAGTCGCACAACAGTCAACAGTCAATGGGAAAGCAGCAACAGCTCAGTCCAAGGTAGATGAATATGTGGTGAGAAATAATCACAGAGTTTGCTTTACGATGATCTACTCTACTTAGAACTTACTGGAGAAGGTTTCAAGGGGTTAAATGCGATATTCAGGCGGAGATATTCAGTGTATAGGAAGCTCCTTTAGGGTTTGATTTCAATTTAATGTCAAAAAGAAAACCAAGTCAGGAGCACTTCTAAGACAGGCATTGCTCTGCCTCACCTCTTGGGAATGCACCTTGGACCGGTCAAGCAGACAGCCAGGCAGCCGCAGCCGCAGCAGCACATTCGAGGCAGGCCTGACTTGCTATCCCGCTCTGGCCCAGGCGATCTCTTACCCTCGGGCATACTATGGGTATTGGGTAGGGGTAGGGGTAGGGGTATGGTTATGGGGTCTTAATACGCAACACAACGAACGCATCGCGATCTTTAAGCCTCTTAGGGGATTAGTGTTTTGAGACATTTGACACGTTAACGTTGCATGCAGCGGTAGGAGGCGGGGCGAGGCAAGGCGAGGAGGTAGCAGCACACACTGACACTTGGTCTATATAAATAAATATTTGAGTGGGGCAAGCCGTTGGAAAACTTGCCCCACAAAATACTTGCCACGAAGTGCCAGGAAGTGCGTTGCGCCGCTTAAGAAATGTATCCAATGAATGCGCACATTACGCTGGAAAAACAGGGGGAAGAAAACCGAAGAGACGAGACGAGACGAGAAGAGAAGAAAGGAGCAGCAAAGAAAAAGAATAAGCAGAAATAACTCAAGTAGCCAAAGCCAAAAAGGCGGTAGCTGGTGCCAGGAGGACCTGAAGTGGCTGAGAGCGGTTCGGGAAAGCGGAGCCAAAGGGGCAGATAAAGATAACCAGAGCAATCAGTTGATGGACCTTTCGGCTGAATAGATACGGGAATGGTCCCTATGCTATGCCATCCTATGAGCGAACAATCTGTGAAGACTTTGCTGAAAGCTTCACAGAACAACAGCAGAATTCCACAAAGGGAAATGAACAGCGCATACCAAGCTACAGAACGTATAAATGGAATATATTCATATTCAACCTTCGATTATAGAATCACATTCATATGCATAATCATTTCCATTCGCAGACTCTCATACGAATTCGCATTCATTTGCATTCACACAATTTTATCTATACTCCACTCATATGTATCTCTACCTGTTTAAGCCACAAACTGAGGCAAGTGCCGCACTCTGGCTGCCTTCGCTCTTTCAGCAGCTCCATTATCAGGGGGGTTGTGGGGAGAAAGAAACGTTTAAGACACCTTTTTGGTTACGCATCAATGCGCACTGATCAATGCACTCAGAGTCGAGTCGTAGCCGGGCCGGGCCGGGCCGAGCCGAGCCGAGCCGGGTGGAGTCGCAGCCCGAGAACACCGCCAGGTGCTGCTGCTGGCTGCTGCTGCTGCTGTTGCTGCTACTCGTACTGCTGAGAGCAACAAACTGCATTTTTTTTTCTTATCTTAATCTGGGCAAATTTAATTTAAACTCAATACGCAATTTACGCAAAAAGCATTTTAGATAAAGGACAAAAAGCAGAACAGAGCCAGCAAACGACAGCCCCAGCAGCAACAAAGAACCTTTAAGCCGCTCTCCGGCATGGCTGCTGCGCATGCGCAGGGGGAAAAAGTTGACAAATGCCAAAATGCAAGCGGATTGTGTGTGACACTTCTTTGAGAGGTTCAAGTAGGAGAGAGAGAGAGAGAGAGAGAGAGCCTTGGCCCAGAGGGTTGTGTGCACGAGGAGTACGAGGCTCGGGGGATCTGTGTGTGTGTGTGTGTGTCTGATTCCGCCGAGTCTGAGACCCATCGCATTGCCCGATGCACTCAATCGTTCAAATCGTTTTGCGCTAAAACTCACGTGACGAGTGCAACGAGGATGAAGCTGGGAAAGGAAAGGTTTCTGCTCAGGCACCGGCTGCTGCTCCGACTGTTGCTGCTGCTCCGAGCTGCTGCTCTTCATTTTATCAGATTTCTTAAGTGCAAAGCGAACTTGTTGGCTTTTTGTCGTCTTTAATGTTGAGTCTCCAGTTTAAATGTGACACTCGTGACTGGTGATGGGATTGCCAAAGACAGACTCAGGGATGCAGACAGAGAGAGAGAGAGAGAGAGAAGGAGATGTGATGTGGTGACGGGCCGTTCGTGGGAAAGCCTAATGGCAAATGGCAAATTAATTCGCACACTTAATTATTCTCAAACTATAAACTAGAGCACTAGTCACTAGTCTAGTGTGCCACATGGCAAGAGGGCGAAAGAGAGCGAGAGAGAGACAAATGAATAGAGCCATAAAAAGTTATGCTCGAAAATTGAAAAACCATGTCCAGACAAAGATCAAAGGCACAACAGCAACAACAGCAACAACAACCAAAAACGAAAAAAAAACAAAAAAAAAACATTTATTTTGATTGCTGATTGAGACAAATGAAACGTTCTATAAACAGACAAATAACGAGCCAAACAACTTTGGCCACACGCCGATGCCGATGCCGATGCTGGATGCTGGATGCTGAGATGCCGATGCCGACAACGACAACGAAGCCTTGTCAAAATTCATAAAAATTCAAATCAGAATCAGTTTCAAGCCATGGATATGGAGAGCAAAAGGCAACTTCAAAGCGGAACAAGCTTGGGGATCTCACTCAAAAGCTAGCCCAGGGAGTGGTCAGGCAGGCAGGCGGCAAGGGACTGACATCGAACGATTGGGGGGAGGGCGGTGTCGGCGGAGGGGCGGCTGGGTTCTGTTACGGATCGAGCACCAAAAACTGTAAGATTTAATGCTTATTTGCGCAAAGTCAAAACAGATTTCGTTGCGGCCATAATCATGACATAAAAAAGCAGAACAAAAACGATTTTCAATTCAATTTCAATGCGCCCCGCCCCGCCCCGCACACCAATTTAATTAAAGTTTTTATTCTCTCCCCCCGCCCTCCCCCTCTCGCTTGCTCGCACGAGTATAATTGTTGTACGTGTGTGGGGAGTATCTTAGTGTGCCGGGCACTTGTCGCTCAAATCGCTGTGCTCGGAGTTGTGCTAAAACGCATTAAATTGGACATGCGATTAATATTATACGTATATCACTCTAAGTGACTTTAAATGCATTCGCCTTGGTATTGGAGGCGCTTTTTGCTTGTTGCGGCACACGATGCAAGCAGCAGAAGCAGCAGGCAGACACCGAGGCAGTAGAAGGCAAACTGAGACTTTAATTTTGTGTGGGTGTGAATTTCGATGGCATCTGTGTGTGTGTGTGTGTGTTTTTAGAAGTGAGAACACACTCTCCGCTGTGCTAATAGCTCAAAGTCGAACGTTCAAATACAGAGTTGGATTTCTTGTTTTAATCATTGGAAAATAATTGAAGTGTTTGAAGCTTTTATGCTTACAAAAGTACATACATAAGCCTACGTACCAGTGTACATAAGTTAATCAGTGATATTAGATTATGAAGCTGAGATTTAAATGAATGTGGGAATTCACTTTTTTGATAACCTTTTGAAGAGTATTTGCAGCTCTCGGAAACTCCTAGGGTATAGCTTGGGATAGCTGTGGCATGTGTGAGGAAAGTTCTCTCTCTTCAAGCAGACATCGGCAGACCTTTTATAATTCGTGAAATTTCTCTAAAGCTTTTAAAAAATGTATAAAAGTATGCTGTAGATTATTGCATACAATCACAGCACAACACAAGGATTTTTTAGCCCAATATTTACAGGCTTAGAGTACGCCTTCTTAAAGTACTCCTTGGACTGTGATCAGCTAACACCCAAAGCACTTGAATGCCATCACCATTGCAGGCATGAGAGCTGCGCTTTTTTTTTAGCCATTTATCTGTTTGGTCGTTTAGCAACGATTTAATCCAATTCCAATTCCAATTCGAATTAAAGGCTGAATATAATTTCTAAGCCCGTGTGCCGAACGATGTGATTGACTTTGTGTCAAATATTATCGAATCTCTTGGCAAACAAGTTGAGTTAGCACTCCAGTGGCTAACTGGGTAAATGTGCCGCCGCCTTGCCGTCCGCATGTCCGTTTGTCAACATAGACCACCAAAAAAAAACAACAGGCAGCAGGCAGGCAGACAGGCAGACAGCAGCAACCGAGCCAAAGCGAGCAACGAGTCAAAAGCCTGAGCTTGCGGCGAGACTGTACTTGAGCCGCACAACGAAATCGATTGCATAAGGCTTAAGCTTTAATTGCCGAGCCAGACGGTTGCCGCTGTTGTTGCCGCTGTTTTTGTTGTTGTTTGTTGGGGTTGCATGCCTCACGGAATTGTGTATCGACTGAACCAATTAAGATGCAGTTATTAAAATTTACACAAACACTAACAGCAACAACAACGCCAACGAGTTGAGCCGAAAAAAGCTGCCAAAAAAGAAGAGAAGAAAACTTCCGCGAATGGATGAAATAGCAAGAGAAAGAGGCAACAACAACAACAACAAACGAAGAAAATGAAATGAAACGGATTGAAATTGAAACGTTTTTGCAGTCACTGAGGCACGAGAGCAGCGGGAAACGATTACAAATTACGCATACGTGTACGAGTACGAGCACTCCGCTTTGTACCCGACACACACACCCACCCCACCCCACCCCACCCCACTCCGCACCCACCATGGCAGCACCAGCACCAGCACCACCACTGCCCTGTGGACGGCTGTTAATTGTAAAATTGCAAACGCTCGCAATAGCTCGCAAAATGCACATAGTACTCGCAGACGCAGACGGAACGAGCCCCACAGACTGAGACACGCTCGGCCAAGCACAAAACATTAATAAATACCTGCGGTTTAATTTGAAATAATTTGTTTAAACATTTCCTTTTGTTTCGCTTCCATCTCCTACACCAACTCATTCTCACCCAATCCTCCCCACTCTGTTCCCCCTCACCTGCCCTGTCGATAGTTTTTAGTTGAGTTTTAATTGCATATGGCAAAAAAAAAAATGGCAAGCACAAATGTACGCCACAGGCTTGGACACAGCCAACACTTGAAATACTCTAGAAAACACCTCGGAGAGGTGGCTTACATAAAAACTATTTACTTGTTTTTTTACAGTTTAATTTAGTAATTTTTATTAAACGTATAAGATACAAACATTTCAGAAATAATAGTAGATACACTGATAGAAAAAAACCAAAGTAAAATTAACTACAATCATATTTGACTTTGAAAATGCGATTTCTAAATACAAACATAGTAAAATTAAAAAGAATTCACTTTTATTAAAATATAAATCTATTAAAATTACTTTTGTAATATGTACGTTCATATTTAATCTTGATACAAAACACTTTAAAATAAATATAATATATATAATTATAATTAAATTAAATATAATATATATGTATATTATATTTATAATAATATAATATAATATAATATATATGTATATTATATTTAAATATTTTCATATTTATATCAGAATGTGAGTGAAAAATATTTAATATTAATACAACCACTCTTGGATGAAAATCAATGGCATTAATGAGTGAAAATATTAAAATTGTAGGGCTTTTTTTCTATCGGTGTATTATACATAAATATATCTTTAATACAAGAATATAATCCATGCTATCCCAACCCCCTTAAAAATGCATATATTTGACCTACAATCTATGTATGTATCTTTTATTAAGAAACTATATTCATTTATTACACAGCTATATTTAAATCTCATAGACAATTTTATGTGATTTTACAGGCACATACGAGTATTCTGGCAATTATTCCGCACTGTGTTAGAAGTGCTTTCCAAACCACAGCGCAAACATTTCACTAGACTCACAATACCCTGTCTACAAGGAGTGTACAAATCTTTTGTACAGTTTGCTGGGCCGTTGGCTTGCTGGATGGCTCGGCTGCTAGTTTGCTGGGTTGCTGGGTCGCTCGTCGCATCGCGTGTGTGTGGCCGGGCGGGCAAGGCAGGGCAGGGCAGTGCACAAATGCGCTCCTCCGTGGGTAATCAAGGGAAATGAAATGCATTTGCAATACAATACATAAATTGCAAATTATATTGGAAATCTGTGTTCTCCAGTTGCCCCGCTAATAACACACGACCACGGGCAGAGGAGTGTGTGGGGCAGAAGGGGGGAGACAAAGATCATCGCATCGAATTGCAAATTGGCTAAAGTTTACGGATAGCGGAAACAGGAGGGGGGTTAAGGCTGCGACTCTGCGGCTGTATTTGTGGCTGGGGCATGGGGGGTGGAGGGTGCTACATGGGATACAAATCAAGGTCAAGTGGGTGGGTGTACATCTAAACATGGGAGCTTGGAGCTGGAAAACTGAGAACAATCCATGCCCAAATATGTACCAGAAAACAGCTCTAAATTAATAATTAAAAATATATATGTATAAAAATAGTATCATTTGTCATTGTCTTCATTGGGTTTATTGTTAGATTCGTCATGTCAACACACCATCCTCATTATACGCATCACAAATTATAATTTGAATTTAATTTAAATTATAAAAATGCCATGCGTTGACCTCTGCCAACGATCCATTCAAACTGCGATCCCAAACTAACCTAGATTTCAATTTTTGCGCAGACCAAACAAAAAACACACAAAAAAACGAAGGAGAAGTGGCAGATACAAATATGTATGTATGTATGTATGTATAGACATGTGTATACATATATTAACAATAATCGTGGCAATTATTTAACACATTTTGTAACCAATTGCCGAGGGAGAGAGACAGAGAGAGAGATGAGGGACTGACGAACGGTCAGACGGCGCTGGGAGCTGGGAGACGGAAGATGGTGAATGAAATGAATGAAATGATGAATGGGATGGCGAACGAGACGGGACAGAGCGGTGATGAAGGTAAGGCAATAAGCGCAGCTAAATAACCAACAAAAATATAAAGAAAAGGTCTATGTAACTGTCATAATTAAAGTAATTTGGTAGAAAATTTTTAGCCAATTAACCAAAAAACGACGCAGAAAATGCGACCAGAGTGGGGCCCACGAAAAGCAGGCATGGGGGCCACGATGACTGACAGACAGCTCAGACAATAACTGAGAGTGGGAGAGAGGGGGAAGGAAAATGCTGCTTAGTTTAATACTATAAAATGTCATCATATTTAGACGGTGACGATAGCAAAAATTCAAAAATAAACTTCAATAAAAAAAGGCAAGAAAAAGAAGCAACACCAAAATAGAGACACAAAAATACATAAGTACAGAAATAGATAGTTGGGAGGCAATGGAAAATCTCATCTCACATATTTTCACGCATTTTAGTGCATTTCAGACAGACCCAAAGTGTGGGGCCAGAGACCTGCCAACCTGTCATGTGGGTCCAGAAACGCTCTTGGGGCCATCTGGCGAGACTCGGCGGCGGCGGCGGCGGCGGCGACAACCCCAATAACCACAAGCAAAGTTTTGACGCTTAATCAAATCAGCAAAGCGTTAATAATGCCTCGCCTTTTGTACTCCACTCAGATCAGATGTGCCGAAGGTGCCAGTCAAGTGTCACTAGGAGTTCTGTCAAAGCCAATCCAATCAGATCTGCACTCCACGCGCTGGGTGGGGAGGGATCAAATAAGATTCTGGACTTTGCCGCCTCAAACGAAAGGAATTTGGCCAAAATTAATTGACTCAAAATGGGAGACATTTTATGCAGGAGTATTGCTTAATATGATGATATCATCGCTTCAAATATTTACGCAAACGTTCCAGAATGATAGAGGGGCCAAGAGTTTCGAGTATTTTTAAATAAAGAAACTATCTAGCATAAGTTAAAACTACGATGATAAAAGATTATTTACACCTTAAAGATACTTACATATGTACTCCATTGAAACAACTTTAGTTCTTGCCGCCCCTTGGTGTCTAGGATTTCCTTGCCCAGATGGGACATTCTTTTGGCACTTATTCCAATATATTTGTGCAAAAAGCTATCGAGAATCTGTGCATCTTCTAGTCATAGCGTACAGCTGTCTTCTTGTCCCACTTTTAGGCTGTACGAGCATGCATTTCCTTTGTCCTAAAGTGAGTAATCTTTATCAGGTATTACATTTAATAAGATCTAATCTACCAGTAAATATTAGAGTATTGAAAAATTGTTAAATCGGTTTTATGGTTAATGTTTTCTTTATTATTTTGCATATAACATTTTTCCCACTGCCAAATGTCCTGCAGGGCAAAAGAAATTTGGTTCCCAAAGGAACCTTGAACCTAACGCAGTCCTTCTACCCCTGTCCTTTGAGCCACTTAATATCTGAAGTACATACATATGTATGTATGTACGTATTTAGCGTGGGATTTTCATCACAATTTGTAACTGAATTATTAGTAACATGATGCCACTCTGTCTGTTCCACTGCCACTCTTTGATTTCCCATCTCTATTCACTCTGTCCGATCCGATCCGATCCGAGTCATTCAATTCAAATCCAATTCATTCATAGATCCAGATTGTGCAGTCTCATTGTTGTTGTTTGACACAGCTGTGACCTCAAGAATGGTTGGTGGGGTGGTGTGGGGGTTTACCAGAAAAATATCCACGTAGTAACCATCAGAGGCCCAGACGACGCGTTTCCTATTTTGATTCCAACAAGACGGAGACGGAGACGGACCGACGAAGTGGTCAGTCAGCGGAGCTAATTATAAGAGTGAGCAGAGGCCACGGTGCCATAAATGCCAGAAACTCACCACGCCAGAGGCAGGCAGCTACTCTCAAAGAGAAGAGAAGAGAAGAATGATGGATGAGGAGGCGGAGGCGGAGGAGGAGAAGGCGGAAGAGCAGCAGCATAACCAGAAAGACAACAAACTGCGCACGCATGGCCCCCAGCCCCAGCCCCAGCCCCACACCCATACCCCCACATACCCTCTCCCCTATCTGCTGATGCTCTGCTGTGGTGATGGTGGTGGTGGTGAATTCCAAAAGTCGTGTGTGTCTTTGCCTCTGCCGCTGCTTGGCTTGGCGTCGCTTAAACTCCGCCTTTTATTTTCTAATTGATTTAAAGTGTGTTAACTTCCGCTGTCGATAATTTCGGTCCATTCCATTCCATTCCAGTCACCGTCACCGTCCTTTTTCTGTCTCTCTCTCCCTCGCCCCCTCGCTCTCTCACTCTCACTCGCTCACTCTCTGTGCGGCAACCAACTGTCTGTCTGTCTCTCTCTCTGCTGCGCACAACCAACTCCAGATAGCGTGTTTGTGTGGCCGTCTCGCTCTCGGCTTTCGCACCAATAAACAGCACCGATAGCAGCAACGGCACACGACGAGTGCCAAAAACAGAGAGAGAGTGTGACAGTGGAGCCAACGGAGGGCGGGGGTGGTGGTAGTGTATATGGCTATGGGTATGGGGATATGAGAACTTGGCTGGCTTTGCCTTTTTATAGCAAATCGTTAATTAATCTTCACGGGACTGGCTCCATCTCAGCCCTAATCTGCCTCTGATCTGCTCTGCTACGCCATCCTGCTCGCTCCTGCGTACCGGGTTGAATAAATTTTATTTTGACACCTCTCCTCCTCTGCTGCCCTTCCCGTGGGCCTGCTCTGCTCTGTTCTGTTCTGTTCGTTTCGCTGCTGGCGTTGACGCAGCAGCGCTAGGGCCAACGGTGGCGTAGACGGCGACGCAGACGGCGACGTAGACGCTGGCGTTGGCGTTGGCGTTGGCCGTGGCAGGATGTTAAGTAAAAAGCATTTTAAAAGTTATTTTATGGCATTTAATGCAGTTTTGGATACAGAAAAACTGTGCGTTTAGATACTTTGACTCGAACTTTTCCACACACACGCACACACCACAGCGCCCCAGCCCCACACCACACCACGGACCACGGAGCGAGCTAGCTGCTAGCCAGAGCGGGAGGGCGATAGTCGAAGCGGCGCTGTCTCCCTCTGGCTGGGGCCGAGCTTATCCTCCCAGCCGCCCATCGACTCCTCTCTGGCTCGGCGAAAATGGCGTACGTAACGGAAACACTTTTATACAATTAGATGGAAGCTACGTGGCAAGGATTTGGATGGAGCAGGAGTAGGAGTCGAGTAGTGGGGGGAGTAGGGAGGCTAGCACTGGAGGATGAGGCTATGGTTGGCTGGGCATCTAAGCTAGACACATACATACATACATATGTATGACAGATAAACTTTGTATTGCGGGGGAGCAGGCAGGAATGTTCTAAGACCTGGTCTTGGAAGATGGAACTCCATTCACATTTCGTCACATGTGTACCTGGAAATATGTGTTAGGCTTTAAATAATTATGATAAGAAATGATAATACATTTTAGTACAGCTTGAAATTTTCAATTCGGAAGTAACTTAAGTATTAATATGTTTAATCCAATTTTAAAAATATTCTTTAAGTATATTTGGCAGTCTTTTCATCACACACTTATATACATACATATATGTATGTACCATTCATGTACAAATTACATTGTTAGAGCTACACAATCTACTGCGATCCCATCGGACTGGGATTCCCTCGAAAACGCCAACTTTGTTGCTCTACCAAATGTTTCATGTTAACATGGTTTGGGGGGCAGCAACTAAAAATGGTCATAATAGAAAATATTTCGATGGCGGTTCATACTATAAACGTACTCGGACAATACGAGTACTAAGTAACACACAAAATTGCTTACAAAATAAACAAACAAGCCGGCAATGCCGGTCGGTCGCTGTTCTGTTGGCTGGCGATGGCCATGCAAAATGACCCATTACCATTAATTAGTTGCATTTAAACAGTCGACAACCAACAACAACAATAATAACCAGCGCATAGCGAATAGCGACAACCAGCGACATCAACGACAACGAACTAATGAAATGACCGCAGTCGATAAAACACGATAAGCAAACAACAACGAAGAGGAGCAACAACAACAAAAGCAACAACAACAGAGGCAACAAAGTTGTTGCAATTTCCAGTGACAATTTAAGTGCAATTAATTTTTGCGGCCATGCAACAAGATGGGCGGATCTGAGCGGGAGGTGTGGCCGTCCAGGGTCTACCTCAACGTTAGCAAACAATATATATTTTCGTTTCAATTTAGTTTTTCTATACCCTATATACTCGTACCTATGTACATATGTAGGTATTTCAGGTAAATATTACTTTGGCCGGATGTATAGAAATATTTGAAGTGGAATTCTGTTTCAAAATATTTGGCATTTGTCTTATAAGCGATCGAACCATCTTGCCAGAAGTGAACTGAATAAATTTTGATACGAGTATTATGTAAACTAGAACTAAGTCAGTTTACACTTTATTAAGCCCTTAGCTTTGCTTCGGTTTATGCATTTCACGTTCATTATTTCATATATTGTATTCGAGTCATTTAAGCCCAAGCAGAATGTATTTTTTTTTGTCTTAAATCCAATATTCCACTACTCTGGAAGTGTATCTAAAACGTCCAACATTCGAAACCTCGCCTCATATTATTGCCTGTTTATTTTGTTTATTTTGTCATTGCAATTCTTTCCCGATGGTGGACGTCCAACTAGCGGCAGTAAAGGCACGGAGGGGTGGATCTATGGGGCAAATAAATATTATGGCGGTATTATTAAATATGATTTGCTGTCACGCCATCTCGCACACGTAATGCTGATTATTTTTTAATTAATTTTTGTACTTTAATGCTTTAATAATTTCATTTTCGCTTTGTTTCTAGCCACAATTTTGTTTTGCAGCTTTGTACATTTAAAGATCCACATAGAATGGACATCGATTTGAGTTCATCTAAAGCGTAAAAATTGAATTTTAACGGGATATGTGTACAAAACTTATTAGAGACCTTACAGCACATTTATGGTAGGTACTTTCTTTATAAGAAATTTCTTTTCGAAAGGCCTTTTATTGGACTCTAAACTGTGCCTAAAAATAGTCCACTTAATCTAAAAATGATGATGGCTAGCTGTTGTTTAATTTATTAGGTATTTATTGTACACAAATATGCAATTAATTTCTATGAATTATTACTTAGTAACAAAGCTTAAAAATGTGTTTTGTTTGGTTGATTTTTATGACCCACATTAAATCTTAGTAATAAGAAAATAAGAAAAATATTTAGAATCATTTCCCCCTCGTGTCCAGAAACTACCATAATGCCGAGTTGCCTAATAAAGATTAAGAAGCGATAGACGAAGAATGGAAGGTATAGCCTTCAATTATGAAAGACTTGTGCTTCACTATGTACCCACATAATTATGTAAATAAATACATTTGTATGTACCTAAATCTACTTGAGTTACTGCCATAAATTCAACTTTCACTTATCCAATTTGTATCTTTTAACATTTACCGATTGTCCCTTCAGACACCAGATCCGCTGCGTACCGCCACATTTGATCAACATAATACTCGTACGTATAGTGGGGCTTCCCAATGTCATGTGTAGACCAAAATACAAGACAGGTTCCCTTTCCCCCAGTCCTCCTCCTAACCATCATTCACAGACCCCAAGGCGAAGCCATGATTCGACATGTCCAGCTCAGGTTGATGGCTATCAACCGCTGCTGCTGCTGCTGCTGTTATTTATCTACTCGAGACAATAATTGGAAACGGATATATACTCGTACATATATTTTTTGTAAACTTTTCACTCGCTTCGACTATCCACAAAAAAAAGGTCGTGGCGGGAGCCGCGTAATGGAAAAGCAGAGAAATCTAACCAGAGAATGCTCCTCCTCCCTTTGCCCGAGAGCGCGCTGTTACGTGTAACTGTAATTAAACGAGTCAGCGATACATGATTTTAACGCCTGTCGCGCAGCCACAGAAAAAGGACAACGGGCAGCGGACAGCGGACAGCGTGGTCTAGGAACTGCGGGGTCAGGGGTTGAACTGGAGCGAAAGGAAAGCAAAACAAAACAAAAAAAACACAGCCAAAGCAAACCAAACAACACCTGAAAAAAGGTGAAACGGTACAGGACAGGGAATGGTGTAGGGGGGCGGTTAGGGGTACGGTGAGCACATGGCCAGGTTCTCTAACAGGTTCACATTACCTCAGTTCCAGCCCAGAGCCCTCTCTAGTGCGCTAAGCGGCTTTTAAGGACATGTCGCTATGTTTATCTAGCCGCTGCGCGGACAAGGACAATGACGCCACAGAAAATGTAACACTACACTGAAAGAAAAATAAATACCTAAAGGAAACTTCTTAGAACTTGGGCAGGAAATAGGCTGAAAAAGAAAGCTTAAAGGAAGCAAGTCCCAAAGGTTATTGGAATGTAGAAGGCATGAATATAGAAATGGAGACGTGGATGTTGGAAGTTCCAGGGATGCATGAAGTATGCCTTAATACTGTAGTTTATATAGCCCAAAAATCTATACCCCTTAGCACATCCAATATGTATATAATTCATCCTGTGGAGTCACACTTTATGGGTTCAGCGATGATTTCTTCTGGCCTTTCTTTTTGCACCAAGAATATTCACGGGGTAGGCAAGATCAGTTCCAAAATGTTGTGCTCAGTGTAGCGGGCACAACATGTGCAACCACGTGAGTCCTTTTGTGTCCTGTTCTGTCCTGTCCTGTCCTGTCATGTCCTGGCCAGTTTTGTTTTCATTTGCGGCCAACATAAGTGACCAATTTTATGTGTCATTAAAATTGGACGCGCTGCCTTCGCCTCGCAGTGTTCTCGCTGCTCTGCTCTCTTGTTTGCCTCTCGTTTGCTGCACTTTGTTTAATGAACACGCCAACAATACTGCCAAACAGGACTCGGCGCAGCTCAGCTCAGTTCAGCTCGGCTCGGCTCGGCTCAGTCCTTGCTACCTTCTCTGTCCTCTATTCTTGCATAATTAAATTACACCTGTCCCAGTTGCTGCTTGTCCTTTGTCCTGGTTCAGGACCCTGCTCTGTCCTGCCCTGCCCTGCTCTGTCCTATCTCCATCCTCGTATTCTCTATTCCGTTTTGTATTATTGTATGGTCATATTTTTAGTTCTGTTCTGGTTCTGGTTCTGACACCGCTTAAAAGTTCATTAACGCGCCTGCGCGCCACCGCCACCGCCACCAGCAATGGTTTTTCCTTTCCTCCTCGCTACCGGAAATGTCTCACGGGCGAGAGTTAAAGGCCTATTGGGATCCAACTAGGCTTAGCAAGCCCACCGGCCGGGCCGACTAACCCTATGCGTACGATATATCCCTCGATGTGTGTGTGTGTGTGATAATTAGCTGCCGCAACGGGAACAACGGAAAGAATGTACAGTAGCAGTGGCGTCGACGCCGTGGCATGCCTCGAGGCGCCCCACGGTGTCCGCTGCCGTTGCCTGGTGTTTTCATTCATACAAAAACGAAAGAGAGATATGTAGAGTGGGGAAGGTCAGACATTAGGGTTAATCAGAAGTTCACATACGCTACCAATCGGGAAGAAGAGGAATAGAATGTTTCAACGTTCCTTTCTTCTTTCTCATGAACTGGAAATAAAATTGAATTCTCCATAGAGTGAATTAAAAAAGATTATAGTTATGTAAAGATGATCTTATGTGACAATTTCTTAACTAGATCATAATTAAAAAATAAATAAAAAAGAGCATTGTTGGCAAAGAAAAAATTAAAATGATAAATTTCGAATGCTGAAATTACAAAAATCTGTATTAAAAATATATTTAAAATATTTTCAAATAAATCATACGATGAATTAATAATTTTAAAATCTTTTGCCACAGTTTCACAGTTTGTCCCAATTTTATTTTTAGCTCTAAAAATATTTTGGAGGTGCCAAGTGACATCCATGCCATGATCTCAGTTTGGAAATATAGAAGAAAAATATATCTTATTCCATCTTATTCGCTGTCTAATATATTACCCAATTTTAGTCCAAGCCCAATGTCCAAGTCAAAGTTCCTTTCTAGTCTGCTATGCCCGAATGCTTTGCTGGTTAGGGTGTAGAATAAATATCTTTAACAGTCGGAGAAATGTGCTACGGTTCGATTTGATTTCGTTTTATTTTATATTATAGTTGGCAGCGTTTTATTGTGAATGTGGATGAGGATGTGGTGGCTGGGGCTGGGGCTGGGGCTGGGGCTGCTCTGTCTTTCAATTTAAAACCAATTTCGAATGGAGACAGCGAGAGTGAGTGAGTGAGAGAGAGAGAGAGAAACTGATTCCGACAATGACCTAAACGCCGATCATTAAAGGATCATTAGTGCTCATAATCTGATTATAATGCGCTCGGTTTGACTCTGTTTTTAGTTTATATTTTGCCTTTGGTTTTCGTATATGTATTTTGTGTTTTTTTTTTGTTTTTTGTTTTTAATTTAGTTGAGTTTTCGTTTTATTAACAAACTTTTACCTGAACCGAAAGAGATTTTTATGACTTTTGGTTGGTTTTCAAAGTCTTTCTTTCTGTTGTCTTCGGCTGCCAATTAATGAAGCACATCCCGTTCCCGTTTCCATGCCCCAACCCCATCCCCATGCCCCATTCCCAATCCCGTCCCCATTTCGTATATCATATCGGATCTCATGGCATTGTGGATTGCGTGTCAGCGACAAATCTTTTCTCTCTGAAATATCTTGACTTGGGGGTTTGACCTCTCTTGCCGGGGCATGTGAATCTGCGCGCGGGGTCCCGGTCCCGGTCCCTCGATCTCTCGTCTGCGGAGTTAATGGTGCCGGAAATAGAATTATGAATACGTTGGCGTGCGTAATTTATGCCATTGGAAATGCTTTTGGCTAATTGCTGGAACAGACAACGGCAACCACAACAGAGCAGAGCAGACCCAGGCACAGGCACAGACCCAGGCACAGGCTACGATCTTGGCCAAGGCTTTTAGATTTATCTTTGGTCTAGCACTAAATAAACTCCAAACTCCCTACCGGAGGATGGATGGATGGATGGATGTATGGGGCATGGGACATGGGACATGGGACGCTCAGTTATTCTTCCACTCGGGCCTCTCTCTTTCTCTCTCTCTCTCTCAGTTTTTGCAGCCTCTGTCTCTGTCCCATGCCTTCTGGCAGCGTGTGCGTATAATTTACACTTGAGCTAAAATATTGATACTTGAAAAGCAATTTAGATAAGGCCCGAACCGAGCAGAGCAGGACTGGAAATTCCGCTTCACACCTACCAAAAAAAGAAGAAAAAAGGTGGAAGAGAGGCTACAGAAAAGGTGTGAAAGGTATGCAAGTGCCCGCCAGTGGACGGACGGATGGACATTAAGTGCGTGCAGACCAGGACCAGGGCCAGGTCCAGGTCCAGGCCAGGAGAGACGAGGCCAGAATGCACTGGCAGCTGTCACCCGGGCACCGCAGCCAACAACCACAATCGACCTTCACTTGAGACCTCGTTAGAGGGCGCTCAAAGTGCTACCAGCTGTCAACAAATGCTAAGCCATCCAGCCAAACTCAGACCCAGCCTGCAGTCACACCTACTCCTACTCCTCCTGCATGGAGGACGACTCCGCCGCAGCGGGCCTAATGAGTGGCGATAACATCAAAAGAGCAGACATGATTTGTCCGAACTGACTGCCAGACTATGCCCCGAATGCGTCAAGTGTACTGCCCCAGTGAGCAAGTCGAAGCGTATAATTAACGTTCATTTATTTTCAAATTAACATTTGATCAATGTGCCATGCTACCCTCCCGAATGGGATCAGATCATCTAATGTAGTTAAACATACATACTTGTTCAGTGCCTCCTATGAGCATATACCCGGAGCATGGTGGGTGTGCCTGGATCATTAGCAAGTCTTTTCCTACACTTCCCGTTCCCATTTCCATTTCCATTCCCACTCCCATTCCCTTTACCCTGACACACTGCAGACTGGAGCATATTTTACGCCATTTTCCATAAACGAAACAGGAAGGAAGGAAGCAACCTGATCTTATCGATGACTCGAAACATTCAACTTTGCCTTGAGAATAATTTGGAGAAATTGAAGTCAGCTGTGGGACTGTCTAAGATTACTTTTCATGCGGAATGGAAGGTATTTTAAATGAAATTAAAGAGTAGGGAAAATAGTTCAGAATATTATTTGAAGGATTGATCAAAAAATAGATTCAAATTCCGCTGAAAATTCTGTGAAAATTACTGTAAAATTTTATTCCGCTAGCAGCTTGCCCAACGTTTCATTTCAACTTTGAACTACTTTTGAGTGCATAAATCTGTACCTTGATTGAGCCGTAAATGAATGAAATACAATCATATTGAAAAGCACTCATTATGCTCATTATTTCATTTCAATTCATTGAACTATTCTCCCAAATGACCGTAAAATAAACAATTCGCTGGGAATGTCCCACCTACTTACCCTCCCCACCACACCACCCACACCACCCAACGCCTAATGTAGAAGTTTTTTGTGTGGAAGAAGAACACACAATTACCTCCGCCGGAAATGGCAGGACAGAAAAAAACCCAAATTGACCGTGCTTAAAAACAAAGTTGTACCATGAGCAAATTTCCAGCTAATTTTCCAGTGCGCACAGAGGCAAGCAGGAAAAACAGGAACACAGCCAAAGAGAAGAAGTTGGGCGAGAAAAAGTAAAAAAGTACAAAAAAAAATGCAAAATGTTTTTAATGCGAGCACTTTTAACACTAATGGTGCCGGAATATTTAATTTGAGTGCGAGCGACGAGGATGGCAACAGCGAGAACGAGTAGATACTTGTCCACGGCACCTTTTAGCTGCAGATGAGGAGGGGGCCAAAAGGGAAAGCACATTAAGGACCAACCAGCCAGCCAGTCAGCCTGCCAGTCAGCCAACCAACCAACCACCCACCGTGTGGAAGCCAGAGCCGGAGACGGGGACGGAGCCGGGGCAGACACACCGCAAAGCATGTCAAATGTGAAGCCAACCCCCTCTGTTTCATACCCTGTGTACCGTACCCGTAACCGTACCCCATGTCTACTTGTGTCACGCAGCCCAACTGCGCTTTTGAGCTGGAGATGTTGGCGTAAATTTGTTAATTTGGCACCGATGACAACCAACCCAAAACAGCCCAAAGCCAACAGCCAACAGCCACCACCATGGCCAGACCAGGACACGTACCAGCTGAGGAGGGCAGCCAGCAACAGGCAACCCCCACGCCACTCACTGGGGTGTTTCAGAGCCCAGTAATTGTATAGGTATACTCGCACTCTATATGTATTCTATATACTTAAATATATCCGTGAAAAATGTGTAGGAATGCAGCGCGTAGACTCTGCAAGATCCTCCTATAATCATCGCAGATTTAACTATTTTTAATATTATAAATTACAAATGGTTCTGCTTATTTTTAATTATTTTTATTTAATTATTATTATGCCATAATTCTAAGGTATTCCATCAGCCTGAACACAGCCAAACAGCGGATACTTTTTATTTGGCTTTTTCTTCTCATTTTCTGTTGGCCTGTTGGTGTTGAGAGCTAAAATTGTTTTAATGGGGAGAAGTGGAAGTGAAACAAGAGCGAAAGAGAGAGCCAAAAATTTATGCAAATTGCGCTCTTTTTGCATATTTAAAAAGCGAATACACGAGCACTTTGCCAAAGTAATTTGTTACATAATGGTAGCCAGGACCAGGGCCAGGGCCCGGGCCAGGAGCCTTAGATGCTATGGCAACCAGCAACCAGCATCCAACATCATCATCATTTCCCCACTTTGAGCGCCATTTTTGTTAAAAAGTTTAATTTGGCATAAGTGCGCGCCATTTTGCAGCATTTTCTTCAACGTTTTTTTATTCTGCTGTCGGGTGGTGTGGGGGGAGCCTACAAAATGGTGGGGCAGGATGGTGAGGGCTCAACAAAAATTATGCAAATGCCGTTTCGCTCTTAAAATATGCTAATGTTAGTCGCTCTCTTTGCGCGTTTTTCTTCTTTTTTTTTTTTGTATGCTTTTAACAAATGAGTGGGTGGGGCAGAGGGTGAGGGAGAGAGAGAGATACAGAGGGCCCTCCTGACATGTTAAAAATCCATGACGATTTGGGATTAAGTTTAAGTGTTAAAAGCAACACAAGCGATGACATGTAAATGGATATGAATTTCGATACGGTTGGCAGCTAAAACTAAAATTTGTCACTCGACTTTGAGCCATTCCTTTGGGATAGCAGTTAGCAAATACTCGTACCTTTAAACCTTCAGAGGTTTTAGTTTATTGTGTGTTACAAATTAATCAATTAAACAACATTTTAGTGCTTAAAATATTTTAAGAATATATTTAATTCAATAAAAAATTCATTTTTCAGTCTGTTATCTTCTATTTTTAGCTCTTAATCTATGTAGGTACGACTAACTAACTGACTGGGCACTCAATTAAATCTCTCTGATTTTACGATAATGGCTGCTGCTGGTGATCGTCATCGCCATCGCCATCGGCTCATGACGCGTGCATAAATCATTTCCACTGACTGAATGCAGATTACATAAAAGTAGTGTCATTGTTGGTCAACTGATTTCAATGAAATTCAAATTTTTCACCAAGCAAAATGGAAATAAAATTGTGATTTAGGCGACTTTCAAAATATGTATATATTTACAAAGCAGGTGGGGTGGGCACTGGCTGGTTGGCTGAATGGAAGTGCAATACTTGTGCTCGTAAATTTTCAGACACGCCCCATACACACACACACACACACACATACATTCCAGCTCCAGTTGCAATCCCAATCCCAGACAGCACTCAATGTCAAGTATTAAAAGCAAGCCAACAAAAAAATACTGGCCAACCTCTAACGATAATTGAGTCATAAACTTTATCTAATGACAATTTATACCATTCAAAACAAAACATTGAGAAAGGAAAGACCTGGGTGGACAGGGGATCGGGGCAACAGGCGACAGTCCATAAATTTTATTCTTGTGGTTTTAAATCATAAAATAATTTTTAAAACAATAACAAAAACTGTCTCTCATTAGCGATGGACTGGCCTGGCAGGGACGGGTCGGGACGGACTGCGGCACTTGTGATACTCGTAATTATTACAGCTAGCGGGAGTTCGGTTAGCGATTTGGGTTTGGGCTTGGGTTTGGGTTTGGTTCATGGTTCCTTCTTCCAAGCGTAAACGCAGCGAAATGCTAGAGGGACTCGCACTAATTAACTTCAAAAAATTTCAATTAAAATGTCTTTTGTTCGTGTGATTTCTAGTGGGGCCATTAGTTCATAGCCGTGGCCAACCGGAAACTTTTGTCACCCGAAAATACTAGACAGCAGAGAGACAACAGGCAACAGCAACAGCAACATGCTAATGAATGCACACACGTCCGCTGGCCATTCCAATTCCATTCCCCCTCTTGTCCGCTGTCCATCCAATCGTTATACACATTTCATTTCATTTCGGTTCTCTCGCCATATCCCCTCTTGTCACTCTCTCTAGATATGGGTGTCTCGTGTTTATTTGTTAATTTTTGGTTTTTGGTTTTTGTTTTTATGAAAATTTCTTCATTAGCGCATAAATTAAGTTTAATTACATTTTAGTTGGCTTTATTAAAAATCAAATGGCTGCAGGAATAGCCAGGAAATGCCCCTTGAAAAGCATTTTCGCTTTTAGGCATGCAAATGTATGTACATACATAGTATGTACATAAATATGTACGTATCTTATATAACGATTTTGTATTGGTAGCTAATGACAATGGGATTTGGCTGGTTGTACAATGCGTCAATAGGTGGGGGAACAATGTGGGGAAGGCATGAATAAAAGCCCTTGATTCGAGCTTGGCAGCTCTTTGTATAAGTCCTAACCCTTTTCTAGTTTTACTTGCTTTTATATAACTTTTGCTTTTGCTTTCTTCCCGAACTATATATTTTATGTATTTTTTATATTTTATAAATCAGTCCTTTGTGCTACCTAGAGTTGAATACCTTAAATCTGTCATTTTCTAAATATGTTCAGATATTATAAATCTTAGTTTTTATTACAGATGTGGTTTAGAAATAAATAAATTAATATTATTAGCGACTTCTCTTAATGAAAATTAAATTAAATACATATTGATATATTTTAATTGAATGAGTTTTATACAGTTGAATCCTATCAGTTTAAACTCTAAAAAATAATACAAAAAAGCTTTTCTTGCTTTATTGCAGCAGAATTAAGACATAATATACAAAATACGAGTCTAAAAATGTTTTGGTTCCTACACTGATAGCAAAAAACCAAAGTAAAATTAACTACAATCATATTTGAATTTAAATTGTGATTTTTAAATACAAACATAGTAAAATTAAATAGAATTCACTTTGATTCAAATATAAATGTATTAAAATGGCTTTTTTAATACGTTCATATTTAATCTTAATACAAAAAAACTTTAAAATAAATATAATATATTAAATTTAAATTTAAATATGAAGTATATTTAAATTATATTAAATCTAACATTTTCATATGTATATCAAAATGTATGTGAAAAATATTCAATATTAATACAACCAATCTTGGATGAAAATCAATGGCATAAATGAGTGAAAATATTAAAATTTCAGGGCTTTTTTCTATCGGTGCAAGCAAATAAACTTATAATCCATTATGCTGTGAGCATGTCTCTCTCTCACTCTCTTTCTCTCTGATCACATTACATAACCTCAGGCTCACCTGTAAGCCCCTTCTTACTCTTGCCCTAACACCACTCACTCCGTCTCTTCATTAATCACATACCATTAACCATCGGTACGGGCCAAGTCCAGCCAATTGATTGTCAAATGTCCAGCGAAAAACAAAAAAAAAAGAAACAATTATATTTATTTATTTTTATCGTTGCGTATTTATCTTAATTACTTTTGGTCTATTGAGTGGTCCTTCTACGGCTCCACCACCGCCGCCGCCGCCGCCACTCTTCGTGTTGTACAATTCAATTTGATTCGACGAGCAGCAGCTGGAAAGGAGAAAAATAAACAGCAACGACAACAAGAAAACAAAGCAAAGTGAATCAACGACAAGCGACACACACACAAAGAACCAAAAATACAAAAAAGAGTCAACGACAGCGACAGCAAGAGAAACAATTCAATCAATTTTAGCCATGTTATCGCCTACCGATATCCTTTTTAATGATATGGAACCAAACCTTTTTACCTCCACCCCTCAACTCACCCCCACCCACTCTCTTTCTCTATCTCTCTCTCCCTCTCTCTCTCTCTAGCGCTGGCTGAACAATTAGAGAAGGCTTGAGAGGCCAAGGTCTGGACAATGTCAGCCTCATATCAATTTACTTTTAGCTCCGTTGCAGGGCCTGGGACAGTGGACAGCGGAGAGGGGCAGGGGTGTAATCAAGGGCAAGGCGGGAGTATGTCATCAAATTGTGGCCAAGAGAAGAGTGCCCATGGAGTAGTGGGGGGGGTGATGGAAAATGGTGTCGTTTTGATTCACCGCAAAACAAAATAGTTCATCAATCATGCACACTTGACCGAGCGAACGAACGAACGAACGAGCCATCGAACGGACGAATGAGCCAATGGACTTATGGACGGACGGACAAAAGCCGTGTCCGGCTGTCGGTGTTGCTGCTTGGATGTGTGCAGCTAAAGTCCACGATTGCCCCGATGTTACAGTGGTACCAACAACTTATGGGATTACCTTTAGCTACATAGCTTAGATGCTGGGCACTGCATTAATTCATTTCCGAATTCCAAACATTCTAAAGATAAATATGCGAGACGATATCAATAGCTTTTCAATGGCAATCCCTTATACGAAGTATTTATTTGTATTTGATCTATACATCCATATACAAAGGGAGCAATGCGCTGATTCGTTTTACACTTATCAAAATATATAAGTAAAAAATGCGAATTTTACTTCAAATAATATCCATATATTAATCAGCATATAGTTCTGCATTTTCTAGTAATCTTTTGGCATTCTAAATATATATTTTCATATATTCGAACTCGTCTCAAGGCTCCCCCTCCGCTTGCTGTTCCACTGTGCACAACACTCTCATGTCGGTACCTAAGCATACTCATCTCATACCTTGTACACATTCCCCACATACAATACACATCGAAATTCATGACCCTGCGGCTGACTGACCCCTTCCACTGTCTGGACCATGTTGGTGCCTTTTTGAACGGCATTAGAGCACAACCGCCGCCGCCCTGGCCGTCGCCGTCACCGTCACCGTCGCTGTTGACGGCGTCGCATCCTTTTTGGCCGAAATTGATAGTCGACCGTGTGACAAATTATCATCAATCAATTTGAGAGCATAGCGTGGGCCTGCTCTCGATTGCCACGCCTACGCAAAGTGCTTCAGAACGAACTACGAGTTTGTATTCGATGAAATATTTTTAATGCGATAACTCCGGAATATTGAGGGCTATTCGGTGGATATACTTGTGGAAAATATATACTGCGATTCTGCAATAAACATTAAGTATTACGTATTTAGTATAAATACAATGCTGACAGGCATTTTTAGTTTTGTGGCAATTAATGTGCCAGCAGTCAAAATAAGATGTTCAGATAGCTCCAGTTCCCGACATTGTTCCAGTTAAACAAGTTTATAGATACACTTATCAATAAATGATTTGTTTATATTTATTATAAATGTAATAAGATAATATAATAAAGCACCCAAAAGCAATTCGGTAATGCAAAACTATTCGAATAGTTTCATACTAATAAAGAATATTGGAAAGGCCAGTTGTGTGGGCAAGGACATTTAATACCATTTTATAAGCCAAATAAATTAATTAAATTAAGTTAATTAATCAATTAAATAAATAAAACAAAGAATTCATCCTTGTAAGCTAAAAATTAAATTGTAATCCTTCCACGAAAATCAAAGATACAAATCTAGTCTGGGTCTTGTGTTGATATATGTATGTATGTAGGTGAGTGAAAAACTAATAATATACTATAGTGGATATAAATAAAAATATATTAAGGTAATCGTATATGCATGTATTCTTAACAACGATAAATTTAGAGGAAAAGGATTTCGTCAGCCTTAGTCTTTATTGAGCTCATCGATTGTTGTAATATTAACAAAATAAATTCCGACTTCAGACCTTTTATAATCTTTGTACAAAATTAAAGCCAAATCGGTGCAATTTGCCTTCTGTTTTTTGACATTCCAAACCCATTCGATTAGTTCGAATCCCCTACTTACTCGTTCTATAGCAAGTACTCTTCTTACACTGCACTTTTCCACTTAATCGATTATTATTCAGAGATATGTTGAACCCTTGAAACCAAAGTAGCTGGGGGCGTCTTTGTTTCACGGCCATCTAGCGATGGATTAAAAGAAACCCCTGTGGTGTGTGGCTGGTCGCAACTAGCACTCGTACGATCACCTCTTGGCCCTTCTTTCGATCAACGAGCAATGACTTTCGCACGCTTAACGACTGAATAATTTTTAGCAATTTAGCCAAGTGCAGACCATGGCCACAGGGGAGGGCAGGGCAGGGCAGGGCAGTAAGGTGTGTGGAGTGGAGTGGAGTGGAGAGTGAATGGTAAGCAAATTGACAAACGTTCAAAATGTAATCAATGCGAGATGCGTAAACCGAAACCAAAACCTGTGCGAGTGCGACTCGACTCCAAGTGTCGAGTGTGGAGTAGAGTGTGGAGTGGAGTGGAGTGCATGAATTGAGTCGAGTCGAGTATCGGGTATGTGGAGCAGGCCACTTTTGACCAAGTTAAGTGCTCATTAATGCGTAACACGGAGATTGGCTTCAAAAGCCATGCACCGAATGCCTTTTAATTGTTATTAAATTACCTTTTGCCAGAGCCCATACACAGCGATCGATCTGTGAGGTTCACATGATGAGGTGAAGTGAATGTGAGGACCACACGGGAGTCGTCGCTCATTTGAATACTATCTATACTTCTCCATTCCCATTGATACACTAATACGTGTACGTATATGAGTACGTGTACGTGTACGTGTACGTGTACTGGTATTTGTGTCTATATATTTTGATATAAATATTATTTAGCGATCTATTGTTGTGCGCAGGCTGGGCTTTCGCCATAGAAGGCGAATGATTTTGCATATTGTCGGGGGGTTTAGTGGCAAGTTCATTCAACTATAATGCGAAACTTTGGCTGGAGGCAGAGTTAGACGAAACAGAGACCTGGGGCACTAGACAGAGTCTGCGCTCGGGGGAGGGTTTCGTGTAATAGGGAAACGAAAATATCGAAAATCCAAATTATTGACACTTCAGGAGAGAACGTCGACGCCTGTCTTCAACTCTTCAACTCTTTTTCGTGCTCAAGCTACCGAAAATTGTTCATTAATGAAACTTAATTGATTCCATTCATTAATCATTAACCATGGCCCCCACACACACACACACACACAAATACACACACAGTTGAAGAAGAGAGGATGTGAATTGGCCTCTCTTGGTCTCCCTCTCCCTCTCTCACACTCACTGTCTGTGTAGTTTCATTTAGAGGATGAAGAGTTTTTGTGGCCAAAAGTTGGTAACTTCCGCCCGGCCATCTGATGATTGTTACACCATTGAGAGATGACGCAGCTGGAAACGCTGCGAAGGTAATCCCAACATCTATGCCGACTTTCACTTGAAACAGAGCTGACTGTGCAGCGATGGGGGTGGGGGCAACAATTTGGAGATAGAAGCGGGCTGGCCTGAAACAAAAAAAAATATTCTCAGATTACACGAAGGCTGGCTATGGCTATGGGCCAGATCGTAAACTAAACATTGGCCGTAAATCATCTTCCTAAAGAGCGATACATTAAAATATGAAAAATAATGGGGGGAATGCCGAACGAGTGGATGCTCTACTACTTGCAGAACTAACTGTAAAAGCGGAAAACTCTAGGCATGGCCATGGATTCTACTTACAGCTCATCCTTTTGCTTTTCCACGAGCAACTTTCTCTTAGTTCATTTGTTGGCTAACCCAGAAATTCCAATTAAAATGAAGCCATAGATCGAGGATAAATTATTTCTGCTTTGCCTACTATTAGGGCAAAAGTTCTAAGCATTTTTGCATGCAATACAAACTTTAGGTCTCCTTTCAATATATACTAATCCCATCCGGTTGCTGTATCCCGCTGCATGGCAAAAGCAATGTACTGAAACCCTTTTTGAGCCCAGGCAGTGTATTCAATTATGAATTTTGAATGTTGGATGTTAAATGAATGAAAATCCAACCAAAATGCGACAAATTTATGAGACGCGAATGAAGATTCAAGACTTTTGTTGTGACAATGAAAACTTTTCCCATTTATTTTCCCGAATGTTTCGATTGAATTTACCCACACACAAAAATCGAACAGAGAGGACCGACATGTTAGGTGTTAGAATCTGGCTGTGGGTATTGGTGGGTATTGGGTATTGGGTATTGGGTATGGGGTATGGGTACGGCTACGGGCTCGACTGTGGGTCTGGGGTCTGGGGTATTGTTTGTGGTTGTTAAATTTATGTTTGGCTCTTAGCTAAATTCAAATTCTATCGCTCAATTATGTTGAGATAAAAGGAAATTGCTGCGACATTAACACTTTCTTAATCTGATGTTCTAAATTTATGTGCGGCCATGGAATTTTGAGGCGGCGTCTCGTCTCGACTCGACTCGCCGCAACGTGCCGCAACGTGCCGCATCGGGGTCCATCTCGTAGCCGTCTTGTTTGGTGTCGTTGCGCTAATGCCACGCGCACACCAAGCGGGCCAACGTCAAAGGCAACTCAGAGCGTAGAGATGGAGAAGGAGGAGGATGGTGGATGGTGGATGGAGTTGAAGTTGAAGTTGGAGTAGGGTAGCCCTTTGGCCGCCTGCAGAAGAAAGAGCGAGAGACCGCTTGGGCTGTTTATTTTAAAATTTATTACCAAAATTATCGACTAAACGATGCAAGCAAAAACAATCGATAAAAGTGAATTCTTTGCCTTTGGCCGAACTCTCTCTCTCTCTCGAGGATCTTCGACTCGATCTTGGACTCGGACTTGGACTCGCAGAGAGACAGCCAACCACCATCACCACCAGCAACCAACCAGTGAGAGACAGAGAGAGGGGGAAAACCTTTTAATTTGCTTGTAACAAAAATTTGTTATCTCCTAAACTGTGCCATAAAAAACGAGAACGAAAAAGCGAGCCGAACCCCAGATCCATTTTAATATATCACACACAGGGACAGAGGCTGAAAACTGAAACTGAGACTGCGACTGAAACTGAGTCTTGAGGTTCAGATTGAAGCTGAGGCTGAGGCTGAGGCGGAGACAAGCGGCCAGCAGACACTCAGTCTGGAATTGGGTTTGGGTCCAGCGCCCAGGCCCATGCCCATGCCCAGGGTACGGGTATGGGTATGATCCAAGTCGCCGTTGCCCTGTGTCTGGTCTGTGTGTGTGCAGGCTCTTAAAAGGTGTTGATGTTTAAGTTTAACATTGTTTCTCGTTATCGTTATAGTTTAGTGGCAGCGACAACAAAAGCGGCCCAAAAAACAACGTCCAAAAAGCCGATCAACATCACAAACTCCAAAAAGTAACCGAACTTGGCTAATTGATGCAACTTTTATGATGCCCAGGCCAGGCCAGACCAGGCCAGGCCAGGCCAGACCAGGCCAAGCCAGCAACAGAGATTCAGAGAGAGAGTGAGAGAGAGAGAGGGGGAGAGAGAGATGGTGCTGGTGATTGGTGATGGTGATGGAAAGGGACCTGGCCACGATCTTGGGATTTGGTTTGTATTTTTAGCTCACACGTTTACAACCTAGCGATAAGCATCAGCAATGCCTCAGATAACAGCAACAAAAAACAACAAACAAACAGAAACAGCAACAGCAACAACAACAACTACACAAGCAAGCAAGCAAACACATGAATGCATTTGTATCTGTGTATGTACAGATTTGTATGTGTGTATGTATCTGGAGCAATCGCGTACAACTTTTACATTATGCACTTTTGAATACATCTTGTGAAGATAAGACACAAGACCTGCCCCAGCCACAGTCACAGCCACAGCATCAGCACCAGCCCCCATCCACCTCACCTCACCTCAGCACAGCACAGCACTTGGACTCGAAATCGAAAACTGCGGGCTCCGCTCATCTGTTGGTTAAACAGGGTACGAGTATATGGGGTATATATGTTTTTATGGTGAGATGGAAGTATGCCTAGTTAAGCGAGCTTAAGAGCAGCCTTTGATAGAGTTTTAATTACAACAAATATAAATTCAATGGGCTCTATATATATGTTAATTATAATTAATTATTTAGTAGATCGACTGTGCACATCAGACGCCACACAAAAATCACTAAAACATTCTCCTCCTCAAACACAAAAAAGGTTTTTAGTTTTCCCTAAAGCTTGCACAGATTTAAGCTTATAAATATTATTTTTATTAATCGTTTATTTCGTTGCATCTTAATTGTAAAAATATGCAAGCTGAAAATTGATTTTATTTATTGGAATTATATCTATTGGAATCAATAATTCAATAACCAATACCAAACCATTTACCACTGGGTACGCAATCAGTCGATCAGTTTAATTTTGCCCACTCCACTCCCATTTCTGTGCTCTTCTTTCTTGGCCAGTTCCTGGCTGGGTTGTTGTCTCCGCTAAAATATATTCATCACAGCAGAACTGATAGGAACGCAGAGCTTTAATGAATGGTCACAGAGCGAAGAGAGTCCAGAGTCCCCAGTGCCAGTACCAACCAGTCACAGTACCGTACTGGTGCTGGTGCTGAAGCTGAAGGTAGGTAGGTGTGCTAATTGATGTGCCATCTCTCCATCTCCATCTGCATCTCCATCGCCATGGCCAGGGACAGGAACGGTAACAGGAAGAGTGAAGAATGAGATTGGGGTAGGGGTAGGGGTAGGGGGAGCTTGGCGCACGTCATCGTCATCGGACAGAGCAGAGCTGGACGCGTGGGCTTATCGCGCCCAAAGTTCGGGGCGTCATAAAGTTGCACGTTGTCAAGAGGCAGAGACAGAGACAGAGAGAGAGAGACCTGGTGGCTGGGGGCTGAGCATGTTAATGCATCAATCTGCAGACGGAGACGAAAAGCGTGGACAAAGGCAAAGAGCGACTGAAAAACTATTTGATTTATGTAGATGCCCGTAAATGAAGTTGAATGGAAGCTGTGGAATGTCGAATCCGTGCACAGACTGTTCCAGATATCCATTCCATTCCACGGCACTCTGGCAGGGAATTAAAGGTCTTCTATATATAAAAATAACTCCAACAAATATAAAAAATATAAGAAAAAGATTAAAATATTAATAAAATTCTAAATTAAAAAATTATTTAATCAATATTCCTTGGATACTTATAGGCTTTTAAGTTAAATTCTCATTCAAAAATTATTCGCACCATTCACAGATGTGTCTTAAGTTGCTTTTACCATAACAAAGAGGAGATGGGAAGAAAAATTGATTTGAACAATGCGCACACGAAATCCACATAACCATAATCATACGAATAAAATATCAGAGATACATGAGCACACAACAAATATATTTATGCACACACAAAAGACTGAAAGAGCAACGCGGACAACGGACAGCGGACAGCGGACAACGGACGGAACGGAATGGCGGATAACGAATGTCGAATAATGAGATTCGAAAATAAATAATTTAGCACTTATCTTTAAGCAAAATGTTAACTTAATTAGATAATTACTTTAACGTCATTTTAAACAAAAACAAATGCGCTGTCGTCGCACCGCCGAGTGCCTCGGAATGCTTAAAGAGATTCCAAATCCGAAATCGAATCAAAGCAAATCGATGAACAGTTGGAAGTGGTGGAAGCGGGCCGTGGAACGTGGGGGAAAGATGAAACGAAAATCGAATTGAATCGAACTCGAACTCGAATCGAACTGGTAACAAAACGTGTCGCCATCATCGGCATCGTCATCGTCATCATCTTTGCAGTCGTCGTCGTCGTCGCATCGTTCTCCAAAACTTAATTAATGCACAATCTTTTATATTGTTTGAAATTGACTTAAATTATTTATTAGCGAATAAAATTAAAAACTTAACGCCATAAAAGTGTTAAAACCACTTAGCAAGCCATTTGCCAAAGCAAAACCCCTTCGTCTCCAGCCACCTCTCCCATCCCCAGGCCAAGCCAGCCACTGCCCCAGGCCGGCCACGCATCCACAGCCACAATAAGTATCCCCGAGTCGAGGGCAAAATCATTTATATGCGTACAGCCTTTGTCAGAAATCGCTTCATTTGACAAAAAAAAATAAAACCAAAAAATATATAATACACAGCGCGTTTCATAGCCATAATACTTTGAATTGTTAATTTGTAAAAATCCGCTTAAAAATGTATTAATACATTTTAAAAGTATTTTTAGACTTGTTCGATGATTCCAATAATACCATAGGAGATCAGTTATTAATTATAATTGTATGTACGTGTCTCAATAATTATTAAATCATTTATAAAAGCTTTACTTACGCTTGTACACTTCTAATATTTATTTATATTTAATAATTATAATTAATATTTAAAACAAGGTTGAACGGCAACAAAAAAGAAACAGGCTCATGCTGAGACTCAGTTTATGCCAATCCTTCTTTCAACGTCTTTTCTGAATTTATTTTATATTAAATAATTCCTTTCTTTTTCCTTATTTCTTATAGTCGTCAGCTGCTCGCCCTACAGCAACGAAACACACTGTAAATACCCGTAAATATGTTTAACTTTTGGAGGAAAGTCTTCGATTTGAACTGCGAGTCGATTGTGATTTAATAAATTAACCCCACAGACTCCAGGCATATCGCTTTTGGGGGCTCCAAGTCTGCGACTTGGCGTCCGATCTTGGGCCACTTGTCAGCGCGCTCGATTGCTTCACCTTTAACGTTTTGCGTTTTGATTTTGTCATTTTTCTTGTTGATATAAATATGCCTGCGATTAGCATAAAAAAGCAGTTAACAATTTGTACAACATTTATCTAGTTTTTCATTTAACTCTATTCCCCTGTTCGCCCGCCTCTTCCCTCTTGCCGCTCGCCTCGCGCCACTGTGTTGTGTCTCCAGTTTGAGAATAGCTTTTAAGTGGTCTTTTGTATAATGTGTAGGATATGAATGGCAGTCCATATATACATACATATATGTAGTATGTATGCTTTTGTCTTAGGCTTCGTATAGGCCCTGTCTGCTTTTTGGTAGTTCATTCATGCTTTGCAGCCCGAAGAACGTTAGCTGATGGCAGTCATAAACTTTCGATATTAAGACCTTTTTTGTGATCGAAACGATTTCGTGTGACTTTGTGACAAGTTCCTCTTATGGTTAGTTGAGCTATGTAGGAATGGAATTTGTTTTACTACTGAAAGTAGAAGATGTGCATTTAATGACTATTTAAATATAAAATTCGATACTGGGGTTCATTGAAAAATAATTAGATAAAAGGACAGTCAGACTCTGCGGTTTTTGCTCTTTCTCTTATCACGTGTACTCCATCTTTATTGTGTCTATTAAAATAGAATTTCTTGCATTAAAATTAGCATTTAAGTGTTCCATTGATTGCTCTCCCTTGGCATACATACATTTCCAAAGAGAAAATGAAATTGTTAATATTCATTATAAATTCGTTATCAAGTCATTGTAATCAAATATCGGGATTGCTCCACAAGGTACACTCGGCTTGTAGAGTGTAGAGCAATTCATTTGGTAATTTGAAACGCTTACAAAGTTACAGCCAGCAGTTACCCCCAGTGGGACATTGAAAATGAAATGTACATCAAAATAATAATCAAAAGTAATTTGCAACAGCAACAACAATGGCATGGCATGGCATGGGTATGGGTTGGGGTTGGGCGACAGGCGGCGGCACTTGAACCAGGAGAGCGCGGCATTAGAGCCGCATCCTTCAGCCGGATCCCGCCGGGGTCCGGATGGCCGTATTACGGGTTTTGGTCACATACCGTATGCTACACGACGACGGGGTGCTTTCCCCTGCCGTGCTGCTCCTTTGAGTCCCCTTCACCTTCCACTTGGTTTACCGCGCACATCAACACCCTCGGCTAATTGATGACAAATTATTATGAGCTGCGGCCTCGCACCCAAAGCCAATTTTGATGAATGGAAATGGAAATGGAAATCGACAGCCTAGACAGCGCGCAATGGAAATGGAAATGGAAATGGATGTGGGGGGAAATGGAAATGAAAATGAAAATGGAAATGAAAACTCTGTACAGCAGGAGGCAGTGGCCGTATGCCACTGCCTGACGGCTGACAACTGTCAAATTAGCAAATGAGCAAACGAGCAGCCAAACACAAAAGCAAATTAAGGCCAGAAATTACAAAATTTTGCATACAGGACGAAACAGAAACAGCAGCAGCGCAGCAGCAGCAGCAGCAGCAGCAGCACGAGCCAAGAACGAGCCACAAACAATGCCCAGCGGGCGGGGGTTGATGCTTCAATTGTGGATTAACTTATGGCCATCTAGAATTGATTTGGTATTAAATAAAAAAATAATTAATAGAGGTGTTGCCCGACTTCGACAGGTGAAAGTGCTGATACAATTTATTCTCCACTAATGATCCTCATCAGTGGCATTGGTACATCCTTTATGGACTTGGAAATGCCTATTTCCATTCGTTTACCACTCGCTGAGCAACCCTCGCATGCCCATCCCCCCCAACCAGCGTCGTACCTATTCGCCTTTGGCCTTGCGTGTTCCGTGCCCGAGTCCAGGCCGAGGAATCCATCGCCTGCTGTTGCCTTTTTCTTTTTTTTTGTGTTGTTTGGGCCTTGGCACAATTGTAATTGTAAATTGGCTCAACTCGAGCCAAGCCAAGTCGAGTCGCAGTCAATGTTGATGTCGTCTCCGGGTAATTGGATACCAATGTAGCAACTGTTTGCTTTCTGGCCAGGCCTGGTCTTTGTTTCCAGCCGAAAATGCATTTGCGCACAGCGTGAGGTCCATTCAGGACTCAGGCTCTGGGTCCTGATGGACATGCCGCCGGGCAGGACTGTTCAGAAACTAGCACGAACAATTTACATAGCCGCGAGCACAGTTTAGTCACACTTCAGTTGTCCCCCAACCCCCTATATCCACAGCCCAACTCAGACCCATAGCCCATAGCCCACAGCCCATAGCCCATGGCCATTCCATTACGAATGTGCACCACGTGCCGCACTCTCGTCAAAGGCAAACAAAAGCTTGACTTTTGGCGCCTTGCGATCCTGTACGCCGTTGAACCCAATCCTGGGGACCACACACGGTCAACAAAAGCTAACGGCACTTGGCCCCGACCAACAACAAAAACAACGTAAAAAAAACACACGCCAGAAAGTATCGACTTACTGCGATACACGAGTCCAAGTATATCGTATCGCATCGCATCGCAACGCAAACGCAAACGCAACGTATCGGTCGCTCTCACTCATCCATCGCATCATCATCATCATCTTCGGTCGGCTGTGAGAACCTTTTGACATTGGCGTGTGCCCTGCGAAGGCTGCGAAATGAAACTTTTGCCAGTACCCTGTAGGTGGGTTATATGAGGCTCGAAATATAGAATGGATATAGGAATACAGGTGTTATCTGTATGCTCGGGGATTGCAGGCATGGGGGAGAGCTCGATAGGGCACTTCTGGCTAATCCTGCCTAAAATTTGTATCTAGATTTTTAAAAGCCTTGAGCCTAGAGCCATGAACAGTCATATATTTTTAATAGATTTTAATACATATAAATAAATATGCTTCACAATTATTCTAATTTTAGGATTAATCAACTGTTCTGATGTCTGGTTTTTTTTTTACTTTTACTATACACAAAGGAATGGAAATAAACGAGAGGCCGGATCTTTATTTATTGTCCCCTATTTATCCACTAGGTGTTGCCTATTTTTCCAGGGTACGCGCACAGTTGAGCACGAATGGCCATTCGGTGTATTTCATGGCACGTCTGATTGCCTTTTGCAGTTTGCACAGTTAGAATTGATTGAAAAACCGAAAACCGCAAATGCAATTGCAGAGCGAATTGCAAATCGAACGCATGCAAATTGGGCCGAGCCGACAGTACGCGGTGCCGCTTGCGGAGGCAGGTTCAAAAACCAGTAGCCGCCGCCGCCGCTGCCGCTGAATGCCACTGATTCCACCGCGATGCCAGTGAGAGACCAGTTCCAGTGCAGTGGAGTGCAGTGCATTGCAGCAATTTGGCAGCGTTTAACTGGCGGCGACGACCGACAAATCGATTTTTCTGATCCCTGGCGCCACAAAGCCCATTTACAATAATTTAAAGGCAACGTCAGATGGGATCCGCTGGGCCGCACTGAGCCGCCGTACGAGGGGAAGTTTTGTTGTTGTTGGGGGTGCGGTGCCAGAGATGAACGTATTGATATAACCTTGTGTCCAGCATCAAAAGGGGATAACGATACGACACGATACCCTTTGACCCCCTTTTTGGCACATAAATTTCCATCAACTTCCTGTACTTGGGCCTGGTGGACCACCCATCCTCCTTCCGGCAGCGTCTAATTCGATAAACACACGCATTTAAGCGCACAAATTTATTACTATCGGAAGCTCCAAACTCACCCATTCAACCCCCCCATTACCCCATTCCACATTTCACATTTCTCGTACTCCATTCCATTCCGTTCGGTTCGGTTCGGTTTTCGCTACTGTTCAGCCCTGTTCCGTTTCGAGCTGCGGCTCTTTGTGCGCAACAAATTGCCTGTGTAATGAAGCAGCATCTCTCATCCCATCCCATCCCATCTCATTCCTGCTGCTGCTCCTGATCCTTGCAATCCCCCACAATCGCCTGCATCCTGTGACAAATTAGCCTCACAAAGAAGTCGATGGCAGCAAAAAAAAAGAAGAGAAATGAAAGCCAAGTCGATGGCGGGGACCCTGAGCAGAAAGTTGTCAATTAGCTGGAAAAGATTGCGACAACAATTCAGATGGGAAAGCCCTAGGAACGGGAGCAGAGAGACAGCGAGAGAGAGAGCGGGGTGGGGCAGTGGCAATGGCAATGGCAATGGGATGTGGGTGGATGTGGGACGACGGCGAACGCATTGCAATTGCTTCCGGTGTGAAAGCACTTTGTCAGCTCGGATGCACAAAAGAATCCAAGCCAAGCCAAGCCAGTGGCAGCTCGGCCAACTTGGAAGGGAAACGTAGCAAGGAATTACTTACGCGTACAATAGACGCAATCATTCAAACGAGTGATAAAAAACGATGGGCATTGTCTGTCAGGGCATGGGGACGAATGATGCTGACAAAAATGTAGTAGTGAAATATAGAAATGATGCAATAAATGCTCAACAATAAAATTGAATGCTTAACTTTAAATTATATATTTATTTGTATTTATATATTATATTTATTTGCAATAGAATTCTAATAGAACTTCAGATTCAGCATTCATTTTGAGAAAGCTTAAAATAATAAGTAATAATTATATACTCGTATACATATGTATGTATGTATAATCCGTATAATAAATATGAAATTAGATTTCATTTTTTCAGACTAACATTTCATTCAAGGAATTGCTTTTTGACATCATTTAATAAAGCTTTATAATATTTTCAATTAATAATGACAGAAAATTCTTCTAAAAATAATATACCTACAACTGTTTTTAATTCTTAATTTTTAATTCTTTCATAATTCATGCAAAAAAAGGCCCCAAGTCTATCTGAAAAAGTTTATTTGATGCCAGAAAAAAAATATACAAACATATGTAGATAAAATTTCTTTACTTTTGTTATCAATCAAGCTGGAAATAGTTAAGTTGGTTTATGTACCAAGTTTCCCTCTATGAATTTTAATTTATTTTTAAAATTATCCACAAGAAAAAGACTGGATAAACCGGCGCAAGCCCTGACCCTATATAATTGTATGCAGTCTTGGCGATCTAAGTAGCTACACAAGTAAAATCTAAGTACGATCTATTTAGCTAAGACCATTGGCATATAATAATCAGGCTGAATTCAGGATGTGTTAGTGTAGTTGCTAATTCTCATAAAGAATTCTGATTTATTTCGAATTTGCATAGCTCTTTCGTGGTCCATTTCTTAATGGCATCAATATACGTACATTAATATATTGTTAGAAACCAATTCAATGCGATTATATTGCCATAAATTGTATTTGCATGGCACAAGCCACATTTGACCCCAATTTAACCATCCTTGCAGCCTCCTTTTTTTGTGGGTCCACTGTGAGGCTTCCCACTGACACTTTGTTTGCCCAATCATCTGTGAGATGAAAACAATAATATGCAAATTTAAAGCTAGACCAACCAACACCACCCCACCACCCCACCACCCACCACCCACAAGCCATACCCGGGGAGCGGGCTCCGTCCATTGTGGCTGCGTTCTCAGTGAAAATTTTCGCACGGTCGGACGATTTGACGGGCCACTCATAAATTTATAAGTACTCCACTCCTCGCTCGAGGCACTCATAAAAATTTCAAATCGATGCGAAAAAAAAAACAACCAACGACTGTGGACTGTAGACCGTAGACCGTAGATACTCGTAGTATATAGAGAAAGAATAACTGAAACCGAAGGAAAACCGCACCGCACCGAATAATCAATTTGTTACAGAGGCGTTATGCAGACGACGGCGACGTCGTCGTCGTTGTCGTCGTCGATGACTCCCAGGAAATTCTACGCACAAATCGCGGAACCCTCCGACACTTGACTTGGATGACGACGCAGCCACTTCACGCAGTGAGAGAGTCCGTCCGTCCCAAAAGTCGACATTGATTCGGATTTGGATTTGGTTGAGAAGGAATACGGTATTGGGTTGCCGATGGCTCGTAGGGGTTGTGCGGCCCAGACCGCCACTCGAAGGCAACGCAAATTGAATTCGCTTAGCCGCAACCCCATAAATTAGAACATTAACATTGGCAACGGCCCAGGCCCAGGCCCAGGCACTGGCAGTGGCAGTGGCAGTGGACGAGGCAGAGAGGGAAGAAGGCAGAATGCAAAAATTGAAATTGTCATAAAAGTAGCGAAAATGGCAAGCGGCATGTAAACAGGCAAAACAAACAGCAACGGGGTAGGTACTCCACTCCGCGTACCACAAGCTAGCGATGGCAGTGTGCTGGGAACCCAATCGAGACTCAAGGAAGTGCCGATCAGGGAAGTCAAGAGGCATTTTCTGATAGAAAGAGCCTGTGCTAAGTGACTTAATGGACTCACGACAATAAAATTATTTAATCTATAATTCGCTTACTATTATTTCACTTATGTTAATTGGCTACAAAATCACCTTTGGGGGGAGGCACACATAGGTAAGGGAGGATTGTTTTTTCCACAGAGTTGCAACAGCAAAGATCGGAAACTCTTTCCAGGAAGCTAAGACCTAGCAATTCCAGCGATACTTGCTCAGCAGTGATCTCATCACGCTGCCATCACCATCAAGCTCAAATAGCCCTTCATCGACGCTTCGGCAGGGTTGTTCTGGGCGAGTCAATTAAAAACGTTTCGGCGTCCGGCACTCGAACGGGAAAGCGAGCGGCGTCTTGCCGACTCTTTCTCTCGAGCTCTCTCTTCTTGGCTCTTGGGCTGTTGGGCTCTTGGCTCTTGGGCTGTTGGGCTCTTGGCAAATGTTAACAATTTCTAAGTGAGCAGTTTAATGGACCACAGACGCTTCCCAGGCAAAAAAATGCAACAGTTTTTCGAGTGCCCCTATCAAGTTGCCCCTTGGGTTGTTTCCCTTTGTGGCTGGTTGCTGTTCGGCTGCTTGCCTTGCTCGTGTGTCAGCTCGCATTAGGCTCAGGGCTCGGGGAAAGTCCTTCATCGCGGCCTCCTTCAGCCTCCTTCAGAAAGAACAGTTGGAAAACAAAGGCCAGTTCGCTCTTTCATTTTTGGATTGCTCTTTTTTTCTTTGCTTTATTATTACTACACACAATAGACGTCTTAAGACTAGGCACAAAAAAGTTTTAAAAAAAATTATTGTTTGGAAAAAAAAAATTGTGTTTTTTTTTCTTTTTGTTGCTGCTGCTGCTGTTGTTGGTCTGCTTCGTATGTACAAAAATCATTTACAAAAATTTACAACATTTTCTCTAGTCTAAGTTCGTTTAAATTTAAATGTATATTTATAAAAAAAAATTATTTTGTTTTCTCTTCACAATTACTGGGGCTGTTCCAAAAAAGACAGACAAAAACGGGAAATCGGTTAATACTGCGAACGCTTCAAGCCATTGCCATTTCATTTTGGAGTTAATCGTTAAATATTTAATGTTAGAAATCAAATTTTATAGTTTTTGTATTTTTGAAACAACAAAAATATATTTTGCGATTTGGTTTCTGCTTTAAATTCAGAAAATATTCGGCAAATAAATTACTTCGCACTGATATTTAAAATGTTATCTGCTTTTTTTTATGAATATTATTTTTCAACATTTCTTTTACCAAATTAAATACTCCATTTTAAGTTAAGTTTACGTAATATTTAATAAACTTTTTCGTTCCAATGAAAAAACAAAACTAAAGCAAAACATTCCCCAACATTTCCGTAGGTCCTAGATACGAGCGTGCCCCATGATGTTTAGACTGTTTGTGAGATCCAGCTTAGAGAGGAGCACTTGGCCAGCTCATCAGACCTCCAGGGCCAGTTCTTCGTCGTCCTCGTCGTCGTGCTCCCGCTCCCGCTCCTGCTCGGCTCCGCTTCTGTGCTCCTCGTCGACGGTATGCAGGGGAGAGCATCGCAGTAGCTTGAGTGGTGCTCCTGGGAGATCCTCGACCTCGTTCAGCCGCTCCCTCTCACGGTCGCGGCGCGGCGGACTGCCCGGATTGAGGGGCGGACTGGGCGTGAGCAGGCGCTGGCGACTGCTGCTGCTGCCCCGCTCGCAGTCCGCCTCGCTGTTGGCGCTCTGGCTGGTGGCCGGCGAACGGTCGCGCGGCGGGATCAGCTGCTGCTGCTGCGGTGGCTGAGCAGTGGCGGCGGCTGCCGCAGCGGCCGCATAGTAGCCGCTCAGCATTGGGGCAGCGCCGGGTGGCGGCGGGGGCATACCTGGGAGCGACATGCCTGGCGGCATACTGGTGGGGTACATGCGGTAGGAGGCGGGCATCGCGGGCTTCTGCAGGGCCGCTGCAGCAGCCGCCTGGCGGTAGTAGATATCGATGGCCGAGGGCGGAGCGCCGTGGGGTGATTGGGCGGCAGCGGCCGCCGCATACGGCCAGGCACTCAGATAGGGCGTGGCACCTCCGTACAGACGCTGGAAGGCCGCGTAGTTTCCAGCCTCCGCCAGCAGTTCCAGGCCGACGGCCGTCTGTCGCTTCCATTTGGTTCTGCAATCGAGGAAATAACAAGAAGAGAACGATGAAGATGATGATGAAGAAGAAGAAAAAGGAGAAGGAAAACAGTTAGAGGAGAGAGAGACGGAGAGCAAAAAGAGAGCGAGTCCTGTCCTCCTCCATTAATCATGGCCGGGGAGTACGTGAACTGCCGAGTCACCGCTCGAGTCCCGGAGTTCTTCCATATCCCGACGGGGCGCCCGAGCAGTCGGTCCTCCCCGACTGTTTATATTTCGCACTTAATTGTTTTGTCATTAATCTTGTGCCAGCCCACCGAACAAAAAAAAAAGCAACAAAAAATAATAATATCCAAAACTCTAAAACGGAAAACCGAGCCCTAATTGACAGCGTCCCGCCCCGCGCTAGATCTGCTTTTTGCAAATCCTTTAATTGTTCTGAAGGCGCCAGGGCCCTTGACTGCAACTGAAACTAGAATTAGAACCAGGTCGAGCCGGGACTGGGACTGGAACTGGAACTGGGAATGAGGGTCGAGTTTTTTATACACTTTTTTGCGCATTCATTGCCCAAAAGGCGAGAGAGTGAGGGAAAGGAAAGGAAAGCAGCTGTGAAGTGTTTCTATCCGAAACGGCATAGAAGGAGGAGGAGTCGCAGCAGCAGCAGGAGCTCCAGGAGCAGGAGAGGATGTGTTGACTTTGGCATTGGATAATAGAGCGACATTTGTTTTTCTTAACGCGCTTAAGTTGGTTCTCTGCTGCTTGCCTAATTCTCAAGGGCACAGCTGAACTGTTTTCCAAGTTCTTAAGTTAAAATAAATCATACAAAATTAAAAATGTTTCTAATTATAATTTAATGAATGTCTCTTCAATTAAGAGCATGCCAAAAAAAAAACTAAGGCTGCTCTAAAAGCCACAAAATATTACCAAAAAAAAAAAAAACTAAGCAAAATATGTACAATTAATATAATCCATGTGCTCCAGTCTCTGAAGCATACTCCAGTTTTAGAGTCGCTGTACACCCCATAGACTGAGATATCTGCCAGACAGCAGCTCACATCCGGTTGCGTTTTGCTCCGTCAGGTCCGCAAGATGTTTGTGGCTGGCTGCTCTCCATTTTCATCTAAGTATTGCACTAGACACTGCCCTTGCCCCCTACCACACAGCTGTTGTTGTTGTTGTTGTTATTGTTCCATTGAAATAGTGACAAGTCATTGGGCAATAATTAAAAATCGAAAATAAAGTGCCAAAGCAAAAAGAACGTTCGGGTAATAAGGCAAACAGCAGCAACAGCAGAAGCATCAGCGAACGGGGAAGTGACTAAAAATTCAATTCGAATTTCGAGTTCGAATTTCGAATGCGCGAGTACGAAAGACTTAGGCAACAAACTTGCACTGAGAGAAAAGCGGCGAATCGAACATCGAACATCGCATATCGCACATCGCACATCGATGATGGCAACAAAAAAGTAAACAACTCATTTAATAAACAGCCGACGAGATTTTACGACTCGCAGCGCAAAATGCAGCAAATTAAGTAATCAGCATAAAAACACTCGACACAAAATGGACAGAGGGATGCCAGCAGGATTCTGTTGAGGGGTGTGGGGTTGGTAGACGCCATTAAAATGATTTTTATTGGAAAAGTGCGCGAAGAAATGGGCGCAACCCATTAAAGGCGCTGATTAGCGACCAGTTGGCCTGAGTGCCGCACTGGCGGCAATCAAGCGGCCTGACAAAGCCTCAAAGGGAGACCGCTTCTGGACAGAGAGACAGACAGATAGAGAGAGAGAGAGAGAGAGAGAGAGAGAGAGAGACTCACCTGCGATTCTGATACCAGGTTTTCACCTGGCAGTCGCTAAGCTCCAGCTTGTTGGCCAACTCCATGCGATCCTGTACGCTCAGATATTTCTGCCGCTCAAAGGACTTCTCCAGCGTCTGCAGCTGATGGTCTGTGAAGGCGGTGCGTGCCTTGCGCTGCTTCTTGCTCAGACTGAGGCTCAGGTGGGAAGAGGAGTCACCGTTGGCGGAGCTGCCGTTCTTCAGGCTATCCTCGCCATCATCGTCTTTGCCACCTAAAAGGGTGAGAGAAGATCATCAGTAACAGGTAATTTTATTCCTAAGATATATATTTATATGCTGTACCTACATACATATGTATGTATGTACCTACTGATTTATCTAAGTGTAAGTTTTCTATTGCTATTCCTCTGCAAAAATATGCAGAAATAAACCCACTCACGGACATCTCTCATATTTGCAATTTTCTGCAACATTTACGCGCTTTTTAGTTCTTTTTATGACCAACTCACATGCAACAAGAGCAACTGGCAAACACTGCCACTGCCACAGAGCATGTTCAGATGTGGCAACATTGTTGTTGCCGCTTCGCTGTCCGAATGCCTTCTGCTAATTTGCAATTAAACAGTTTATGAGCACAAATTACAACAACAACCACAAACAATTATCAGCATTACATTGATGGATGTGTACAGTGAGCACTGCTCAGATCAGAGTCGCAAGGAGAAAGATAAACTTATTCTGGTGAAGGCTTACACACGGCCATGCATGGTGAAACTTAATACTTGATAATGGTACTCGTAGGACACTGCTGCGTCAACGAAAGCACCAATAAAATCTTAAATTAATTATTATACTAAATATTAATTTTTAAGCTATGATATGTTCGTAGGAGGCAACCATAAAAATTCAATAAAAATTAAATTAAATTATGAAAACCCTTTTCCTCTGGCTAAAAACTTAAACTGTAATATAGGATTAATCCTAGGCTACAATTTGGTACATTTATAAATATTAAATAAAATTTAATAAATTTGTATGCGTGCTTTTTTTATGTGTATTCTATGGGCATGCAAAAGTCAAGCTTCTGTTGCTTCTTTTTTGCTCATTTTGTTTACTTCAATTTCGCTCAGTGTACGGTTGAGTGAGTTCAAGTTGAAAATCTGTTGAAATCTTTGCTACTTTGTTTTGAATGTTTCTCTAATAACCCATTGCGGCCACTCTCCGAAATCTCTGGCCACTCCCCATCTTTGCTCCAGTGGATCCCCCCCCCATACGGCATGTCGTTCCACTCGCTCTCTCTCTCTCTCTCCCACTCTCTGTACTGCTGCATTAACATCCATTCTCAGGTCTTTGGAGAAAAGTTGGAGCTGCAAAAGCATTTCCGCAATTTCTGTTCCACACTTTGCTGTTGGAATACTCATAGATAGATAGCGCTTGTAGTGCTCCCTCTACCGGGTCCACACTTCACTCTTTGCTCTCTTTCCTTTCCTTTCCTTTCCACTACACTCTCTCTCCGCCCCCCGGCCCCCTTCGTCATTCGCATTTGTAATTAAGTGCTTGTGGCTAAACTGTATTAAACATGCTTAAGTGTGCAGCGACGACTTCCTTTTGCGCTATCTCTCACTGTCTGTCTCTTCGCTCTCCTTTCGCCCTGGTCTGGGGTCTGGGGTCTGGTCTGTGCAATTTTTTATTTTATTTATGCTTGCATTTTAATTGCGCAACATCAACAGCAGCAACTATGAGAAGCAGCCAAAGAGCAGGGGGGGGGCAGGGAGAAACACACATTTGCAATTGGCCTTTTTTGCATTTTAATTAAAGGCGATGCACCCTCTCGCTTGCCACCACACCACCTTTTGTAGAACTATCGTTCTGCCTCCACTCTTTTGGCCGTTTTTCCTTTTCTTTGTTGTTTCGTGGCTAAACGTTTATCAACATTTTGATAATGTTGGCGTTTAGTGCACTGAAAGAGGAGAGCTGAACAGAGGCAGAGAGGAAGTGGCAGTGGCAGTGGCAGAGGGAGAGAAGCTCACGGACCTAACCTTATATAACGGTTACTTGGCTCTCGTGTTGGCTTCATTATAATTTATAGCTATAATTTATAGTTATAATGTAGTTGGGTCTATGATTTAACATTTCCTTTACATTAAATGAGCAAAAAACAGGCAAAGAAAATCCAACGAAGATTGAATGCCCTTGGAGTGGAGTGAAAACTGAAATTTGGAGTGGGCTGGGGAGGGAGGCTCTGCACAACTCCAACAGTTGCATCTGTGGGTCCATAAATGATGTCTAAGCAGATCCAATAGGGATCTGTGGATCAAGGAAAATATCGCATGAAAATCTCCAAGCTAGAGCAGCGTTTATTTAGGGTATCCAACACCCACTGAGACTGCAAGTCTACATATGTATCGTAGTAAAAGAAGAATGCGAAAAACAGAAACAAAAGACTTGGGCAGCGAACTTGGCTTCGCTTTGCCGACGATTTTTGTGGCGCACGTGAGCATTTATTTATTTATTTATTTTCTTATTTTGGTTTGCATTATGTGAATTAAGTGGATTTGCTTTTGTCTTTATCTTTATCTCGGTCTGCTGCTTCTTCTTCTTCTTCTTGTTCTCCGTTTTCAGGGGCTTGGGGCTTGGAAGCCAAACAAAGAGAGGCAGGCATTCTTGAAATATCTCAAAATTCGGCCACATAGTATGAAAGATGATTCCCCCAAAATATCAATTTCAATTTGAAATCATTTTTTTTTTTTTTTTTTTTGTTTTTGTTTTTGTTTTTTTCCGCTGCTGCTGCTGCTGATCCTTTGGCACTTGATGGTGGGGCACGAAGGCATTGAGGCGGTAAAAGAAATGTGATTCAAGTGATTTCGCATGCATATGCATGCCCCTCGTTCCCCATTTTGCAGATCGATCAGTGAACAGTTCAGTGGGCAGGGCGAGGCGAGGAAATCCAGCTCTTGGGTCAATTTCAAACGCGGCTATAAGCCAGTGACAACGATCCTTTTTGGGCCAAAAGAGGCAGAATGAGCATACAGCAGAATGAGGATGAGAGGCAGAGGCAGAGGCAGCAACAGTACAACAGCAACAACTGTCGCTCGCACGCGTCTCAAGTGACACGCGAGTGTTGTGTTGTGTTGTGTGTGTGGAGAGCGCTAAAACCCAGACACAGACACAGACACAGACCCAGAGATATACTCTCGTATGTACGAGTAGTACCTTCTCTCTATTTGTCTCTGTGTCTGCTCCTGCTCTCCCTCTTTATGGGTATTTTGTGTGTGTTGCTGGTTGGCTTCGATTGAGCCGTTAAAAGCTGCGTTTTGGGTTTTTGTTTTTAACGTAGCAAAACCAAGCAATGATATCGATGAGTAACCACACAGCTACAAGATACCCCTCTGGGCAGACGAAGAAGGAAAACAAAACACTAGAAGCACTTGTAAAATTTGAGGGGAACACAATATATAACTGAAATTTGGAAACATTAAAGGGAATATTTATTTCTTAATATTCAGTATTTCTTCTCAGGCGAGCGAGCAGCTACCAGTATATCATTTGGTATGGGTAAATGCTTGGGTATCAAAAGGTTCGGCACTGAGGCAAAGGCAAAGGCAAAGCCTTTTCTTTCATATTTTGTTGCCAAGTCAAGTCGCTCCGCGTGGGCCCTCCGCACATGAGTGAAAGAGAGAGAGAGAGAGAGAGCAAATCAGAGCCTAAACCTAACTGTCAATGGGATTGACTGTGACTGTGAGAGTGAGAGAGTGTGCTGTGTGTGTGTGTGTGTGTGTGTGTGGGTTGTGCTGTTGTCCCCGCCAGCAGATTAAAGTTAATTTTTATTTCTCGATTTTTAGTTTTGTTTTTTGTTTTGTTTTCTTATTTTCTTTTTTGTTCGTTTGGCTTGTGTCTCAAATCAAAGCAATTTTGGGTTGGAAAAATTGACAGCGGGATGTCAAAACAGAAGGGGGTCGGTGCGGTCCGGTCTGGAGTCCGGTCCATCTGTGTTGCAGTGGGTTGAGTGCTTACGAGTCGATTTCTTTGATTTAAGCTGCGCTTTCTGGTTATAATTTAATTTGTTAATTGATTTTGGCACAAGTCAAACACACACAAAAACCAAACACACACAAAACAAAAAACTGTGAAAATTGTGCGTGAAATTGCAGCAAATGGTTGAGTGTAAAAGAACAAAGAGATAATGAAACAAATAAAGGAACATAAAAACATTCGTTAATGTCTGCTAAAGCAACAGATAAGAGAGTTATATTAGGTTTCGTTTTGGTAGGTGTGTGTGTGTGTGTGTGGTGTGTGTGTGTGTGTGTGTGTGTGTGTGTGACCTGAAATTGTAATATTTTCACTCGTTTATGCCATTGATTTTCATCCAAGAGTGGTTGTATTAATATTGAATATTTTGCACTTACATTTTGATACAAATATGAATATATTTAAATATAATATATTTTATATTTAATTTAAATATATTTCATATTTAAATTTAATATATTATATTTATTTTAAAGTGTTTTGTATTAAGATTCAATATGAACGTATTAAAAAATCCATTTTAATACATTTATATTTGAATCAAAGTGAATTCTATTTAATTTTACTATGTTTTTTATTTAAAAATCGCATTTAAAATTCAAATGTGATTGTAGTTCATTTTACTTTGAATTTTTTCTATCAGTGTACATATACATATATATGTATATGTATATCGATATAGTCGAATCTAAGCAGGAGAAGACCTGTTATGGCATTCAAAGTGACAAATCGACAAAGAACCGACACTGTTTCATATATATTATATATAATTCATAGAGATTCTTTATAGGATCTATGCTTTCATCTGTCGTCATATCAAAGCATTAGTCAATTTATACACAAATATCTTTGGGGGTTTTTTGTGAATTTAGAATCGAATAGGCCGAAATTAATTTGTCTGTCGAATTTAGTTAATGATGGTAGAGAGACCTAGAGCGGCTTTTGCTAAAATGGATTTGTTCTACCTAACTTTGTAGCAGATATTTATTATAAAGTTTTTGTTTTAATCATACCCTATTAAATGCTAAGTAGAATAAAATATATAATCAGTTCACAAATGTCTACAGTCACAGAGCCCTCACTGTCTGCTATCGGTACGAACTACGTACGTTCACCTTTCCTGCCACCTCTCTGAATTATCTAGCACCACAGAACAAAATCGATTGCAAACGCACGATTACGACTATTTAATAGTAATTTGTCATAATTTGCATAACGTTTAAAAGCACTTAACAAGTAAACAAATAAAAGCAAGAATACTAAATAGAAACTGAAACCGAAACCGAAACTGGCAACGAAATCAATTAAATTGTTGCATGCAATGGGGTAAAATCAGGGGAAGAGAAGAGGGTACTGGGCTGGGGCTGGGGCTGGGACTGGGCTGGAGACTACAACTTCGCTTCAAGGGTAGTCGAACTCGGACACCGTTGACAGTTTTGACTGGGAAATTATATATGTACATATGTACGTATATGCATACGAAAAGTGTGCACTTTGCTAATCTGCTTGAGAGACCCTGGCAAGTCGACTCGCGAGTGGAACAGTCCACCACAGACACCTGCTTCTGCCCCTGCCCCTGCCTCACCTCTATATTTATATCTATCCCTGCCCTCCGCTCGCCTCTCTACTCCACTCCACTCCACTACACTTTTCTGCTGCCACTTGACTGGGCTGAGCGAGAGGCTTCCACTATCAAGCCAACATTTTCACATTACGATTCAGGCCCGAAGCTGCCGCCGCTAACCGCATGCCACACAGTTCACAGTGGTTTCTGTTGCAGTTGTTGTTGTTGTTGTTGTTGCTGTTGCTGTTGTGTTGTGTTATCTTACTTATTAGCCAACAACAGCCAGAACTGTTAGCGGCCTAAAACTGCATTCAAAAGTAGATCTCAGGCACCTGAACACATTAGGCGAAATATCACAAAATTATGAGCTTAATGTGTACTTCTCTTTGGACGATAGCTAGGCGAGTTTTTTAGTGCTAAAACATAGTTTCTATTTTAATTTTTATTTAAATACAACATTCCTTTCAAGCATACAAAAATGTAGTTCTCGTTTTTAAAAATATGAATATTTTTGCGTTCGTAAATAAACTCAGCAAATAAATCCCCAAATGTTTCCATTAATTTCCATTAGTTAATTTCACAGAGTCATTTGTAAGTACTATTTGTTTCCTTATGTGTATATATGTATGTATGTAGTCCTATTCCGAGCATAATTTCACAGATTCGATGATACTACTTTTAATTTTAAAATTAGCTATGCAATTTTGTTTACATCGCATCGTATCCTGACTTAGATTCGACATCAATTCAGATTCCTATTTACATATGTATGTACATATTTGTATACAACTGTGTATACAAATATTGTATAGCACCAACATACATATGTACATATTTCTCGAATATTGTGTCTTTAAAATTAAAGTTATATCCTCAATTATATCCTCAATAAGTGTACTTGTACCTATCACTCCTATCATTCCTCTAATCAGATTCCATTTAAACTTAGAAACTAAGGTTCAGTTTCCTAGTTAGATTTCATTAATTAAGAATGCTTAATTATACTCAACTCAACAAAAAATAGTTCTTAAGAGAGTTAATTACATAGAACTCCAAACTAAATGTTCTTTGGGTAAATAATGTGACCTTACTATGAATGAACTCTATAAAACTGCATTCTATTTATCGAATTACAAATCACTCCCTGCCTTCCTCAGAACTCTATTTATCTGTACATTTTATATACATATATTTTGCAATGGAAAGTACTCTATCCCATGGCACTCTTTATATTGATCTCTTTCCCTATAGACTTTTATATAGACTTGTACTTCCGATTCTAACTTACCACAATCGTCGCTGTCGCTGTCGTCGATGGTGCTGGCCTGGTCGCCGCTGATGCTGCTTCCTGCTCCTCCAAGCATCATTCCGCTTCCACTTCCATTATTATTGCTATTATTATTATTGTTGTTATTAGTATTAGTATTGTTGTTGTTGCTGTTCGAACTATTGTTATTGTTGTTGTTGTTGGAGCTGCTGTTGTTGTTGTTGTTGTTGTTATTGTTATTGTTTCCAATTTGTTGCAACATCAACGGGGAACGTGATCGCTCATCGTGATGTGGATGAGCCGCATGGTGGAGATGCTGATTGTGATGAGGCTCCAAATGGACACCGGCTCCCACTGCCACTCCATGCCGATGCAGTGCCTCGAGTCGTTCCCGCTCCAGCTGCTGCTGCAGATGATGCGGATGCGGATGCGGATGTTGCTGCTGTTGCTGCTGCTGCTGTTGTTGCTGTTGTTGCTGCTGTTGGAGCACTGCGTAGTGGGAGGGCGGAAAGTGGGCCAGCAGATGGGGCGCCATCTGATGGTGGTAGCCCAGTGCAGGATTCGCTGGCGGGGAGTGGCGCTCCCTGAAGTTTTCCCGCTCTCGCTCCCTCTCCCGCTCCCGTTCCCGTTCCCTTTCCCGCTCGAAGCGCAGGAGCTGCTGCTGTTGCACAATGTACTGCTGGAGGGCGGCCTGCTGATGCTGTTGCTGCTGCTGGTGATGATGATGGGCGGCCACCGCTGCTGCAGCCTGCTCTCGCTCCCGCTCCCTGTCCCTGTCCCTATCCCGTTCCCTCTCCCTGCCATAGCAATCGGTGTCATGTCCCGCGGAGGCCGCTGCCATTGCAGCTGCTGCCGCCGCTGCCGCTGCAGCCGCGGCGGCGGCACTTCCAGCCAGAATGTCGGTGATCATGAAGCGGGAGCGTGTCGCCTGCGTGGTGGTGGTGCTGGTGGCGTTGGGGCTGGTTGTGGCAATGGCCACGGCGCCACCTCCGGGCGGTGAATCGCGCGGCATGCCGCCGCCGACGGCAATGGCCGGACTGGGTGCGGTGCCAACGGGAGCTGCCGTTGCTGCGGACATTTCCGGTGGCATTGTGGTCATGTGTGTGTCTGCTCGCTCTCCCTGTGCCTGTCCCTGTCCCTGTTGTCGCTGCTCCCCCTCTCGCGCACACTCACACACACTGCTCACTTTATAGGGCACAACAACAAGAAAAAAAATATATTTATCACGCGCGTTTCTCGAGTCGAACTTTCAATGTGGCAAATTGTGGGCACCAACTGGGCTTTCTCGGACTGGTCTCTTCTGCCACTCGATTACTGTTAATGTTACGAGTATTTTTGCTTTTACTGTTACTTGGTACTAGCTGCTGCTGCTGCTGCTGCTGCTGCTACTGCTGCTACTGCTGACTCTTCTGAAGTCGTAACTTTTCTGCTTTGTCTGCCGCGAACCAGAGCCGGTGTGGACAACCGCTCGCCTGTGGATTTCGACCGAAACTGAAGCACGGACCCGGCTCAGTCACTCAGTCAACCAGGCCCGGCCCGGCCCGACCCGGCCCGGTGGCAGTGGCAGTGGCAGCAGCTGTCGGGCAGCCGGCAGAAACCAGTTGAGCCAGCCAGGCCAGCCAGCCTCAGAGCCACTCAGAGTTACGCTGCCACCTGTCGTCGTCCCGCTCGCACTTGAGGGCCTGGCCGGGCCAAGAGTGGGCTGCTTGGCGTGGTGAGTTGTTGTTTGTTCTGTGCGCGCGCTCTCCGCTCTCTTGCTCTTGCTCTCGCTCTCTGTCTCTCTGCAATGCTTGTGTATGTGCGCTCTGCTCTCCTTCCTTGTGTCTATTGCCCGCATTTATTGGTCGTAATTGGCGGCAATTGACATTCATTAGGCTTCAATCAGCAGGCAAGGCAGCGGTAGTTGTGTCTCTGTCTGTCTGTCTGTCTGTCTGTATGTATGTCTGTCTGTGTCTCTCTGCCGTGGTGAGTTTACGCCTGGCAATGGCCGCGGACCCACGGACCACACGAACCCGATATAACGGTTAGTTTTATGGCTCCATAGCGAAAGCGTTTCCGTATTAAATTCTATCTTCAGGATTATTAAAAATTTTATTTTTACCCCCTGAATAATTTATTTGATTTTTATTATTTTTTTTTTAACTTTTCTTGTTCAATATTTTTGGTTTTTTCCAACATTCTCGCAAAAGTTAAAATTATTATTGTAAATTATTTAATTAATTAATGTTTATCCATTGCATATTTGAGGGCTCGCTTAATCTCTTTTCTTTCCTTCCCCCATCTATGGTAAACATTTCCAGCGAACTTGTTAGCCAGCCCCAAAGCTGATCCTCAATCGGTACAGCACATTCTGCCCATATCCATAAACTTTTTATAGCAGCTGCGAACTCAACTCAACACTTTTATGGCAAGCCACGCGCGCTCTTGCTGTGGTTGTTGTTGTCTCTGATGGACAGACAGCAAGATGGATGGATGGATGGATGGATGGATGGGATATGGGATGCTGTCAACCCTATTGCTCCAGGCCAGGCCACGCCCCCTGAAACTGGTTCACTGTCATGCACACACACACACACACAAATAGAGAGAGTCACACATGCACAATCAGAAAGAGATATACGGGATGGATGGTGTGGATGGTGTGGTGGCAGAGGCAGAGCATAAATATAATATGTATATCTGACTCGCTCTTGCCCAAGACATTGTCTTACCAAAATCGCCTTCTATTCTCTCTCTCTCTCTCTCTCCTGTCTCTCTATCTCTCTCTCACTGCCTCTCTTTCTAATTGTGGTTGTTGCTGTTTGTCTTTTGTTATTTTTGCGCTTGTTAACACTTTTTGTTTGGCATTTAAACAGTAAATTGGCAGCAGTTAAATGATGCCCGCTGTGCTCTCCCGCTCTCTTTCCCAGCCCTAAGTGTGTGTGTGTGTGAGTGTGTGTGTTTGTGTGTATTGCTCTCTCCCAACTTATTCTCCTTTCGTCCTCTTGTATCGTTGTCAATTTGCTGCCTAATCCTAATGTGCAAGTGAATGACTCTCAGAGGCCTGGCAACTAGTTTATGGGCTGCTGCCCCCAGCCAAGTGATGAGAGAGGTGAGAGGGGGTGGGGCTGGGCTGGGCTGGGCTGGGCCACTCTCGTGGAGTCCAGCCCCTGGCGCCTGGAGGCGGATGCTTTGCCCGTTGTTGCATGTTGCTGCTCTCAAAAATGGCTTCATTACAAAGACAACCAACGACAGCAATTGTCTGAAATTATTTGTTGCTGCATCCCCCGAACGGGGGGGACAAGTTCCTGTTTCAATATGCATCGAAAATAGTTCCAGGAATTATCCGCTAACAATCTATGTGCATACATACATACATATGTATGTATTTATGTGTGTATCCGTATGTAACTTTAAAACTTTTAAGAGCTGGTTAACAATGTGGGAATCGATCAGGTTCACGATGAAAAGGGGTGAAACGAATTGGAAGGGAAGAAATTATGCTGACAGGGGAGAGGGAAAAATTGCACATACAATATATCACATCCTTTTTCAGTTCATGTGGCGTTAGATGCTCTTGAGAGAGGTATTTCAAAATCAAGTCGATATTAAACGAATTTCCATGCTCATATATTTTTATTTAAAAGCTGATAATTAAGTCTTACAATATACTACATATATTTAATTTTGTATCTATTAGAAAATTCTAAGCTTAAAACTATTAAGTAATAAAGAATCGTAACTCGTAAATTACTCATCGGACAGAAAGTTTTAAGTGTCATAATTTTGTTTGAAAGTGTATGCAGTAAAATATTAAAATATAACAAAGAAATACAATTTACAAAAACTTGAATGTATTAAAAACGAATTCTAAAGAGTTTTAAGCCACTTTTAAGCTTTAAATTAGTTAAAGTTATAGTTAAATTAATTAATTAAAATTCAAATTATTCTTTAAATAAATAGAATAAACTAACGCTAATTTTGTTAAGAATTTATTCAAGCCAATACGAATTTCTTAGAAATTTAAAAATAATTTTAGATATATTTATTTTGTAAAATAATTTCTTAATTATTTTACAAGTTTTCCACTTCTTCTCCACTATAGCTACCAAGGGTTTCCAACACCTTTCCGCCTTCCGTACTCCGTACATTAATTAGATTCCCATAAAACTGTGACAACAATTTGTCTTGCAGCCTTTTCAGTCCGCCTGCTAATGAGGGGCAGCTTGACTTTCGCCCCCTTGCACACGAAATGTTCCAGCTGTGGCCGCCATTTTGTTGAAACGATAGCTCAACTAACTAACGGCACTTGCTGCTCACTCAATGCACCCCCCACCACGGTCATTCAGCCCATCCCCATGGCAAAGCGAAAGATATTACACAGCCCAGAAAAATAAGTTAATTAAAGATGAGATGAGAAGCGAGAAAAAAAACGGGCGAAAATACACGACGATAGCAACGACACTAAAATGCTCTTATGGGGGAAACAAAATCTATTTTTCTATGTATTTTATTTGTGGTTCAATTATGGATAGTGAAAACTGTAACATAAAAGGGACTTAAGTATAATTCTACTTACAAATTAATAAGAAAATATATACCTAGTATTTCTGTTATAAATATTTATAGAATATATTTAAAATATCCCCACCATGGGATATAATTCCATTGAATTTGTTTTTTGTACGCAGGCATACAGGCATCTGTTGGGATCTGAAGCTATCGATGGCTGAATCTATTTTAATTATGGTTTTGTTGCATATTTAAATAATTTACATTATTACCCATACAAAAATAAAGAATTCAATACTCGTACGAGTATACCCAACCAGATCTGTTGGGAATCACAACAAATAGTAGAGTAACGTAACGAACACATCATAAAAACATTTTGATGGCAATTACTCAAGTGAAAGGCAGAGTTCGTATGGAACAGAGGAGCCATAGATCAAGTAAACCCAACGAGCGATCCATTAAACCCATTCGGTTGGAGTGTATTTCACCTTTCTCGCCATCAGCCACACGAAATTATTTAAAAAGACATTAAAAATGACAAATACACAGTTGGCTGGAGCGGGAAGGTATTTTTCCCAAGCAAATGAATGGCTATGGGACCAGCGACTTGGGACTTGCGACCTGGGACTCTCATTAAAAGTGGCTACAAAATGACCAACTGACCATTAATGTGGCACTCTCTGCCCCCCCCTCCCCCCGCCCACGACCATTTGTGAGGTCTCAGCACCCTCGATGGGAGCTGCGTGTAAATTTCAGAGTGACGCCCTGGAAAGTAATTTTAATTAGCCATTGCCACTCGCCAAAACAGACAATCGCGATACCAGCAACCAACCAACCAACCAACCAACCAACCAACCACCACCCACTGGCCTCGATGGGAATGAGTGGGTGGATGGGTGGGTGGCATGGCTGTGACGGTGGCAGGAGAGCCAACAACCCCCTGGGGATGAGCTTAAGTGCCTGAGGATGAGGTCGCGAGAGGACGGATGGGGCCTCCTCTATCCGACCTTTCGCCCTGTGCGTATCCTGTTTGGCTTTTTGAAGGTGTCGTAATTGCACTCAGCTCACTTGATTCTCGATAAAAGCGGAACACAGGGAATTCTCTGATTCAGATTCCGAATGCAAACAAATTAAAAAGCACTTAACGATGGAACGAGGGGAGTCACCAGAGCAGCGAAACAGAAGGGCAAGGAGAAGGAGTAAGAGGCAAAGGCAGAGGCAGAGGCAGGAGGAGAGGAGGAGCACAGCCAAGATCTGCTGCCCTGGACTCCTTCTAGGCGCCATTCTCTCCACCGCTGTCTGTGTGAGATCATTTAGCAGTTGGCAGGGCGAGGTGGAGACCAGAGACCCTCCCTGTTGGATCAGTCGTAAATTCTTAAATCTGACCCTGGCGTGTGGCGTCAGTCAAAGCGGATTCAAATTGCCCAAAAGAGTTTAACATCCTGTTGGCGGCTCTCGGCTCTCGGCTCTCCGCTCTCTACCTGAATTTCCTCGCTGTTAATTGAGGTTTAACACAACATTTACCGCTTTTCGCTAATCGCCTTGAAGCTGCCGACGAAGCTGCCACACTGGTTCGAAGGCAGCTCAAATTCAAATTTAAATCCAATTCGAATACTAATCAGCATGATTCTCCAGCCTTCCTCCTTCCTGCAGCTCTAATAAATGTTGACTTTGCGTCAGTGTGCCCCGCGATCGGGGAGTGGTCCTCAGGTATGGGGCATGGAAGCATGGGGCCACTCTAGTAGGTAGCCCAGACACCGACCGGACTACGGACGTCTCCTTTTCATTCATAAAAATTGTTGACTGCTTGCGGGGCTTTGTTTTTATTTTGATTATGCGGCTTAATAACAACACGTCATGTCATTTCATTTCATTTCGGTGTTCGGTGCTCGGCTACCCCTACCAGGCCCCGCCATCACCCAGTTATATCCCTGATAATTCTTCTGATCTCATTGAGAAATGCTCGACGTTTGTTCATCACGCAATGTCGCGTCCGCGTTTAAGACACGAAAAAAATAAACGCACGAAAAAACAACAAAAGCAACTCGCGCGGCTCTTTTCATCAGTCATCCCTCCGAATTTGTTTGCGGCATTTATATTTAATAATATTGACGTTTGACCATAATATCGACCCTCGTTAGTTGCCCCAAAAATATAAGAAATATTTTTGAAAAAATCAGTCTCTGAATGGAATTACGGAAATATTCGAGCGCTTCAATTGGGGGAAGGATTGTTGGGGAATTGTTGATAACTTTGAAGCGAAATGCTGGGAAAGAAATGAGAAGAAGTCGTGTTGGAATCGTCACCTACTGAATGGTATTAGTAAGCATACAATTTAATCATTAAAAAGTACAGAATTTTAGATCTAAAACGCTTTTTTTGGTCATCTTTTTAATGCTGTATTTATTTTTAAGATCCCCCAAAGAGCACTGAGCATTCAAACATAGTCGAAGAAATTAAATAGGTGTTTATAAATATGTTTTTAAGATGTATCTAAGAAAATACATTTATGCATATTCTAATCATCAAATATTAAGCCATCGAATCCAACTTTTAATATCCTTGTGATAGATGTATGTATGTACATAAAAGAAAGCTTTTGGTTTTCATAGAATATTTGCAGCAGATTTCTGCAGATGCTGTCAAAAAAAACAAATTTGATAGTTTACAAATAATCACAGCAAATTATAAATATGCCCAAATATTATTTATTTATTTATTTGGTCTTTATACAAGTGTAACCAGATTTACTTATACATATTAAAGACACCAGTCCCAAATCTTATTTAAATATTAGCAACATGCAATAAGTACAAATACATTGATTTTGTGACACTAATAATTTCTTCAATCGTGATTGGTTTCTCTCTATATAAATTTTTAGTTTATATTTATAAACAAAATTTTCTTTTTATTTATTTTTTTGTTTGTTTATATAATTTATTTATATTCTCTTTTTATTGTTTACAATGAAACATTAAATAAATATTTAAAGAGTTTAATACCAGATAAACACAACAAAAAGAAACTTTGCAAAAAAATAATAAGAAAAGTTTCCAACAGAACAAAATATATAAAAAATAAAACAAATCAACAGTGAAGGATGTCTGTCTACACAGGGTACGGGTACCCTAAATGAACCGTATCACCCCTTCCCAGCGAACCCCTATGCTAATCCTCTTCCGACTTTTTCAACTGATTTCCGATCGGCGTGCGCCCTGCGCCCTCTCCCTGCGGCGATCTTTGCCTGTCCGTGGCTTTGAGATTGGCTTCGGTGTGCGTGCGCTCCAGTTTCAATTTCGAAATCGAAGGTAGGGCAGAGGGAGGGCCCAACCCCAACCCGAGCGAGATGGTTAAACCTGTGCTCCGAATGATATATGCTCACATCGAGGCGATTAGGCGTTATCGCCTGTTATATATCATTGATGACCAAACAAAGGCCGCCCAGGCCCGTGACAAAATCGTACAAAAAGAGCCCACAAATAAAAATCAAAATCAGAAGAGAGAGAGGGCGAGGGCGAGGAGCGTGGAGCGAGGAGCGAGGAGAGGCAAAATCAACAACAGAAAAGTTTTCCCCGCATTTCTTATCAGTAGAAGTGGGTGGGGGGGGGGGGGGGGGGTAAGTTTTATGTTAATTTCTATAGACCAAATCAAACCAAACCAAAACCGAACCGAACCGAGCAATATGCATAAAAACAAACCTAGACGAAAATCGAGACACAAATCGAAAGGCAAACGACCAGCGAAGAGGGACAGAGAGGGAGAGAGAGAGGGCGAGGAGCGAGAGAGACACTCAAAATCAAATTAAATCAGTTTAAATATGGCATAAAATAAAAGTACAAAATCATGTTTGTTTAAAAGGCCAACAGAGATAGAGCGAGAGAGAGAGAGAGAGAGAGAGAGAGAGAGATAGGGAGAGGGAGAGGGAGAGAGAATTAGTGGCATAGAGTTAGTATCTAAAATCGAATTTATCGCCGCACAATTTGTGAAATTAATTTACTCGACGCCCGACTCGACTCGACACGACTCGCCTCGAATCTGAATCGAAATCAAGTTCGAGTTTTTCACTTCTGCACTTTAATGCTTGTCAAACTGTGCTAATTATGAGCAACCCCACCCCCTACTGCTACTTCTACTCCTCCGACAACACCACTGATATTTTTGATTGTCAGTTTTTGCAGATAAGTTAAAAGTCCTCGCTGGCTGGCTGGCTGGCTGGCTGGCTGGCTTGCCGCGCATAAATCGCTGCCTCTATCAAAATCTTATCGCCAAAACACATCAAAAGTCAAAAGTTTTCCTCTCAACAACCACACAACCCACAACAACAAGAGCAAACGAACAACCAACAACCACAAACAATCGAGAATCGCCATTTGGCGTTGACAATATTTTTCATGCTAAGAGACTTTTAAGCTGTCAACGCGCGGCGCTCATAAAAATCGACCACCAACTGGGACGGAAGAGACGGGCGGACAGCGCTGCACAGCGCTGGACTGGAGGACTGACTGGTGCACCAATGGACCAGGTCGCTCAGACAAACAGAAACGAAACGAAACGGGACTGGACTTGGCCGGATCGGGTCGGAACCCAACTAACAAACAGACAGACAGACACTTTGGAGGCCTCTTGGCCTTTTTAGGTTGCCCAACAGCGTCAAACTGTCTGGCAATTGTTTTATGCATTTAATGGGCTCCAAGATGTGGCAAGGAAAGGGGAACCATTGCCGATTGGACAGAGCAATGGGGTGGGATCAGTCTGAAAGGAATTTGAATGCGGCAAATGTCAACGAATACATGCCGGAGACGGAGACGAGGTCGAAAATAATTTGTTGGAAAATATTTGACTAGTTTTATGGCAGATTTATATCAATATAATTTTTATATTTTATTTTTTTCTGTTTAATTATTGCGCAGCTCAAGAGGATAAGCCTAGACATTTGTATAGAAACTTATTTGCTCAATGTACATTGTACAATCGACTTCAAACTAATGAAAACTTTTTCCACAGTTCGAAAAATATAAATTTCCAATTAGGAAAATGGTTTTGGCAAGCTGACCAATAAATCTAAAATTTCTATATCTATAATAGATTAAATTGTATAGATTTTATATCCGTACATTTATAGAAAAAAACCAAAGTAAAATTAACTACAATAATATTTGAATTTAATATGCGATTTTGAAATACAAACAAAGTAAAATTAAATAGAATTAACTTTGATTCAAGTATAAATGTATTAAAATGGCTTTTCATATTTAATCTTAATACAAAACACTTTAAAATAAATATAATATATTAAATTTATATACAAAACACTTTAAATTAAATATAATATATTAGATTTATATATGAAATATATTACAGTTAAATATAAAATATATTAAATTTAAATATTTTCATATTTATATCAAAATGTAAGTGAAAAATATTTAATATTAATACAACCACTCTTGGATGAAAATCAATGGCATAAATACGTGAAAATATTAAAATTTCAGGGCTTTTTTCTATCGGTGTAATATTGTATTATTAGATACAATCAGAATAGGGTAAAAACATGAAGAGTCGCACTGAAAAAGCAACCAACTACCGAAGCTTACCCTGGATTAATACCCCGAGAAACGTGCAGTTCCCACTAGGCAGCATACAAAATAGATTCCCCAAGATTATCAACAGGGAAAGGGTTATTCAAGGTGCTAAACATTAAAAAAAAAACATTTAAAAAAGACTCAAACCTAAGAACGAAAAACAATTTATCCTCCACGCAAGAAAGCTCGATTGCTCTCTGCATGAAATTCAAAGTAGAAGATTTATTTATTTATTTCAATTAATTAACAAATAATTGACTGCTAACTATGAACTATAATAGGAATGTGCATACCTTTTAAAAGAAAACGAGAAGGAACGTGAGTCGCTTCTAGTCGCGACTCTACTTTTATACCCGTACTCAGTCAGTATCTTAATTTATGAGATTATGATAAAAATTTTAAAAAAATTTTTTATTTTACATAGTTTTGCTACATTTGCTAACTACATCTACATGTAAAATGTAGATAATACATCTAGAACAAATATTCTACATATACCATTTAGATTCTACATCTCCTCCGCTAGGGGTTGCTCGCGCATTGCACAGGGCAGAGTGTGTGCGAGCGAGACAGAGAATGAATAGCGTAAGCAGTGCCAGAGGAGGTGGGGGAAGCAACTGAAAATTAATTTCTTTATTCTGGCTATAATAATGATCCGATCTGGTTCAGATTCGGCAATCTGATAGATATGGTCATTCTCTACGATACTGCGTTTTTAGTTTTATCGTATCTTCAAAATTGTGGATGCCACAGATTTTCGTCCTTTGTGAAGGCGGAAGGGCGCGGGGCGAAATTTTGAAATACACTTGTAACAGTGTGATATCACATGAGTCTGGAAACAAAATTTGGTTGCTCTAGTCTATAGTCTCTGAGATCCAGGCGCTCATCGGGACGGACAGACAGACGGACAAACGGACAGACAGACATGGCTCTATCGACTCGGCTATTGATACTGATCAAGAATATATATACTTTATGGGATCGGAAAATTTTCCTTCTCTGTGTTACACACATCCACTTTTACCACAAATACAATATACCCCTTAACTCTTTTTGAGTACGGGTATAAATATAATAGAGGAAGAAAAAAATGTTTTACAAATTTGCTAGGTCAAGGTGATGGTAAATGTTACGTACAATCATATCAAGGGATATTTCTGGAGATATGGTATTGTAATAGGAATTGTAATTATTGCAAAGAACACGGAAAGGTTCGTGCTGGGCGAAGTAAGATCTGCAGAAGGGTAAACGGATGGGCCGGAATGTCCGGGTTGGTCTGGAAGGAACTGTAAAATCTATCTGTCCCAACAGAGTTTGGGAGTCCATAAGCCCAAGAATAAGCTTGTGAATGATTTCGATTGAGAAAACATTTTACCAAGATGGTCCAAACGGATATATGTTTTATTTGCTCGACTTTTGCAAAGAAGAACAATCTTTAAGCCAACACCACAGCCCAGACGGTAATAATCTAGGGGGCGCGCTCTTATTCTAGGCCGAGTGTTAATACATACTCGTACTTTTGGTTTTCCGTGTAAAATTGCACATAGTCGTTGATCCAAAAATGCATTTTATTTTAATTCACCCGTCGAGGTACGTACATATACACCACTGGTCAAAATAATAAGTACACGCGTATGAGATTTCTTTCACGTCTCGTAAAACTTTTTGAGCAAACATATAGGTAAAAAACAATTAACTTTTAGTTTACTAACCTACAGAAGATTATAAATATATTTAACATATTCATTTTCCGCTTCAAATATAAAGTTTGTGATCGATTATAACTAAAAAACATAAATAAGGGGTGGTCAAAATAATAAGTACAGCAATTCTACAAAGCAAAATACTCAAAGCGTGTCAAAATTCTTTCACTTTTTTCTTATTATTAGTAATTTTAAGCTTGTATCTGATATAGCCACCCTTTTTTCCATGACTTTGGCTATTATTTTTGGCATAGCAGCAATAAGTATGCGCCAAGTCTCTACTGAAATCTTATACCAAGTTTTCCGAACCCATTCACTCAATTCTTCGGAGTTTCGGTACGTATTTGTGCCAACACGATATTTCCAGTCTCCCCATAGGTTTTTTTTTGGGTTTTAGTCAGTAGATTGACTTTGCCAACTCAAAACGTATACCATGTTCTCCGTAAACCAAGCCTTGACCAGCCTTGAGGTGTGTTTTGAGTCGTTGTCCAATTGAAAGGCCCATCTCAAGGACATGTTTTCCTTAGCACATGGATGCATATTGCCAGTCAATATGTTTTTATGTCTGAAATTGGGCTTATGATCAGTTTTACGATGTACCGGCTCAACGCCATGCAAAAAAAATACAGCCCCAGACCATGAGGCAACCACCTCAATGCTTAAACATTTTTTTGTGTACTGGAAGTCGAATTCTTTGTCTTTGGCGCACCGTACATATCCCCTGGAGTCATTAGCAAAAATATTTGGTTTTGTTTTGTCGCTCCATAATATATTATTTCACTTTTTGACCCACCTAAGCCTGCAAAATTATTTTCGAAAAATTTTTGACTCATCTTCAAAATTTTTTTCTCGGAGTAATGGAACTTTTCGTTCTATACTTCCTGGTAAGTCTGAATATTGACGTCTACGAGGTACAGTCTGAGATGAGATTTCGTTGCCAATTTGAGCGGAAATGGCCTTCTAAGACATTAACGCAGCCTTTTTTGCAAGACTGACTATGCGGGTGTCCGTTGTTTCTGAAGATTTCTTCTTCCGTCTTCGATTTTCAGTAAGACATCTTAAATTTAAGTCATTTTAATCCAAATATACCGAGCGTTCAAGACTTTTTGCAATTTCCCGAAGACTTTTCCTTATTTTTTAAGATTCAAGGCAATCTTAATTTCTCGGGCAGAACAATAGCCCATAAAAGGACATTTTTTAAACTCTCATGTACCTTTATACGCAATGAGTCAATAAAAACCAACAATCCTTTGACCAAATCCTGATAAAATCTTTAAAAATTTAAAAATACCCACAGTGTACTTATTATTTTGACCACACCAAAATGCCCATCCAGGACAAATTTAAGCTTAGAATTGAATTAAAGGTGCCCTCAACTTTCATTTTTGATTTGGCAAAACTGTAATCTTTAAATATATAAACAATTGGCAGTCAAACATTCAAAAACATTCGAGATATTTCATAACAAATCAGCACCATGCCTCTGTACTTATTATTTTGACCAGTAGTGTACATATATATTTAAAAGTTATTCCGAGGGCTTCGAATTTCTCCGCGATCTTTTTTACTTAAAGATTTTTTTGTAGCTTCACTCTTTTTATTTTATTCGTTTGATTTACTACGTTGTATCGCCTAATAGATAAAATGTTTTACCCGTTCACAGATTTTTAAACTAAATACATACATACATATGTATATGTACATACATGAAATGAATATATTTATATATACATACATATATATAAATTAATTAATTGAGCATCAGATTTCAGTTTTAGGTACGAGTATCTATGGAAAAGCAGCTTCATCAAGCAAATTTCACACTTCAAACGGGAGTGATCTTAAACCAAAAATATTATACTTTGTGTGCTCCTGCGGGGTTCCTTCTCAGCTTTTAAGGCAAGTCCCCGAGGAAGGCAACAATGTTTTCATCTTTATTTGAGCTTCCAATTGACACGCCCACCCATCACCCATCGCCCACCACCCCAAAAGCGAAATGATAAAATCAGGCAAAGGAAAGAAAAAACAAATGAAACGAAATGAAATGAAATGAAATGAAACAAGAGAGAGAGAGAGAGAGAGATAGAAAAGCTTGCTGCGGTAGGGACGAAGCGTTAGATACACTCTGGAAGGTGCAAAAATGTACGTACGTATGTATGTACATACATATGTATGTACATATTTACATACTTAGGAGTAGTAGATTTATTGTGTAATTTTTTGGTTGGATTTTCTTGTAAAAATATGCGCAGAGCTTCATTTAAATGCCGATAATGTTGTTCCTACTGCTGGTTCGATATATGTATGTATGTATGTATACATAGTAGTTATGTACAAACCATAGTTATATACATATGTACATATGCATGTACAGACATATTTCTTGCGTTGCAAATGTCTGGTGCAAGTCGTGAAACTCTCTGCAAGTGTATAATGAAATGAAATGAACAAACAAATTGGCGTCGTTGGCGCCCTGTTCATGTAACAACTTGACATCAGCACGTGCCTCACCCGCACCCACACCGCTCGTATGCCATCCCTTTCCACCCTCCCTGTGTGTGTGTGTGTGTGTGTGTAAAACACTGTTGACAATTGGCAATGGCTGCTTGTAATTCCCAATCTATGAATATCAAATAGGCTGGTGCCCATCCAGGACCCCCCCCCCCCCCCATTCACCGCGCTGATGGCGATGGAAGTGGGCAGGGGTGGGGGCGTGGGGAGGTGGAGGGCTGGAGGATGGTTTAGAGTTGTTTGGCAATCAAATCATAATCTGAATTTTAGAACAACAACAACAACAACAGGCAATGCGATGCTGGATGAAGATGAGGCAGCGGCACGCCCAGTCCCACAGTGGGTGAGAGAAGGAGAGAAAATGCAATTTTACAATGTTACATGAAACGAGAAAACGCTCTCCATTTGTTTAGCCAGAGGTGCGAGCGAGACGCAGCATATGGTAGGGGGAGTGTGAATGGGATGTGTTTGCGAAGGAGACAGAGACAGATGCAGCATAGGACTTGTGCTTTGACGCCTTTTTGATTTGATTGTCCGTGACATCACAGTGGAGTGAGAGGAGTGAGAGGAGAGAGGGTGACGGCACCCAACGGCAATCCTCTTTCCCGCTCTTCCTGCTCATCAGATTCCGTTGCATGTGCGCCATTTGTAATTCAAGTCAAAAGGCAGTCCTCGACGGATTATAATTTTCTTTTCCGTTTCAATGCATTTCATTTCATTTCCGTCCCAACGCACGAGCGACCCTTGATCCCGCCCCCTCCATCCCCCCGTTTCTACATCATACATACATGAGTGCCTCCTATTCATGTACAGTTGCGCACAAAAGCATAGTATTCGAATTCAGTAGCACTCGCATAGAAATAAGAAAGTTCTAAGGAAACTTAGAACAATTGCAAAGACAAGAAAGATGGGACAGACCACTGATAGCACTTAGGAAAGTATAACGAGATTCGTATCTATCTTTATGTGAAGCCATAGACAAGCATAGACTTATAGGTCCTTAAAGTATCGATGAATGTTATCCAAGGTACCACCCAGCACCCCTGACCAACTGCTCAGTCAATTGTGTTTGGTTCATCTATTTCTAGTGTTCATTAGCAGAAAAATCTAGCCTTTTAAGTGCGTAATTTATTCATTTAAGCCCCTTTTGAAATGCCCGACACCTGATAATATGAGAGGTGCTATATGTACAGTGTCTCCTTTGGATGCCTCTTCACTGGGTGGGTACATGTTTATATACCCAAAGATTTGCAGCTAAAAGATGAGCCACATCTTTTTCAAGTTAATCTTATACAAAAGCTCACCGATACCTAGAGAAGAGTCCGAAAGGGTAAAAGTCAATCATTTTGGCATTAATTCTACAAATAAAGACTAAAGTACAGAATCGGTAATTTATTTTATTGGACCACGCCTGTCTGCTCGCTGCCATACCAACAAAAGCCACACCCGACGATAACTCTCCTGCACCTACACCTGTATTATCTGGTACGTCTATACACCGTTTAAACTTGTTTTTTTTACCCGTAACTCAAAGAGTTTTGGGAGATATAAATTTTGTAGTGGTTGTGGATATTTTTAACACCCAGAAGGGAGAGTTTTCGAACCCATAAAGGCGAGTCAAACTTCTGTGAGGATATCACTCTGAATCAAGCTTGTCTTCAATTTTCGCACCGCCACCTTCCGCAATCACAAAGTATGAAAGTCTGTGGCAGACCAGACTGACTAATTTGGATCAGAGCGATGGAGGACCGACAGCGTGAGAACTGAACAGACTGTTCAATTTTCAGACGTTCCATAACCAAAGCCCTTGGACCACATAAATCAGATCCAAATTGATCCATTCGATTTGCTTACAAGTTTTTCTGTTTTTATTCAAACTCCCTGAATTTCCCCTTGATCACATTTCCCCATTTCATTATTTCCCTTGATTCGGGTTCGAGCATCATGGCACTGCTAATATGTTGGCCCACACTGTACGAATGCAATGTGTCTGTGTGTTTTTGTTTTCTCTGCATTACCATTTTCATGCAACGGATTCTGGCAGGTGGCAGGCAGCAAGTTGCAGCATAAATAATGCCGCTCGTAATCGGATTGCATTATTTGATGAATATATCAAAGCAAAGCATAATATGCTGTTCATGGTTGGATAAATTCGAAAAATCTGAATTAAATTTAAATAAGATAAAATATGAAATTTCCATATGGTTGGCGGCAATTTTTCAATTCAAATCGGCTTCGCTTCGCTGTGAATGGCCATAGGGCTGCCAGTGCTGCCCTATCACCCAACAAAGACAACTGAAAGAGCTGCCAGCATGGCGGAAAATAGCAGCTATAGTGCTGCCAACTATTCAAAATAAATTTAAATAAATTTTAATTTTCAAATAAATATATTTTTAATTTATTTTAAATACAATTTTTTGTACACTCTGCGTACACTTCCCCACCCACCCACACACCAACCAAAATGAAATCAGAACGAGTTTTTTTTTTGTTTCTTTCCTCTTGTATTTCTTAGGCTTAATAAAACACTTAAACACTTATTTTTCTACTTTTGTTACAGGGTATGGGTACAAGTTCTTAACTGCGGGAAGAGCAAAAAAAAACTCGAAAATAAAAATAATTCGACAAAAAAATTAATAAAGAATAGTTATAAACAGTTGCGCGGCTTTACACAAACACACATCCTCCGCTTGAACTTAGAACAAATTTAATTTCATTTTCAAACATTGCTCCGTATGAGCCATACACGGATAAAGCCGAACCTCGCGCTGTCTGGCACCAAACAAAAAAAAAATACAAAAAAAATAATAATAATAATTGAAAAGGAGAAATGTAAACTACATCTGAACTCAACAACTTTGTTTATACATAAAAGTTTGAGGAGGAGTAGGAGTAGGAGGAAGGTTTTTTATGTGGTATGGAGGGTTCCCCCCGAGCGGTAGGAGGGGTAACTGGCTCTGCTACACGGCTTACATACAGCAAATGGCTGCGGCTACATAATCGCATATGTATTTAATGGTTGGGTCGGGAGAGAAGGAGTAGGTTGGAGGCTTACAAAAGTTATCTTGTGTACAAATCTACTGAGAACAATATTATGCTAGTCGAAAATTAAAGGCTTGAATATAGGGCGGGGCAGTGGGCAGGGTACAGGGGACAGGATACAGACCTAAATCTTATAATAAAAGTCGCTCAATTTGAAACATCTGAAATGCCGTCTGCATGTGTGGGAGCGAGGGGGGGATATACCAGCTTTTCAATTTCGTGTATCCAGGAAATGGTTCTTCATACGTCAAGAGTTTGGCAGGAGTCACTCTCCGGTATATGCATCAATCCTCCCTCTGAGCCCGGGAAGTACTCTGCTCGATCTAAATTATTTTGTTGTCGTTTGTTTTTGTTGTTGTTGTTTTTTGTTGAAATTTCTTATGAAAATAATGCTGGAGCTGCTGCTGCTATGCTCAGTGTGTGTGCGCCGTTATCACGATGTTGATTTGCGGATAGACCTCCGGCTTGGCCTCCGACGTGATCAGCTGCACCATGCGCTGCTGCAGTTCGTCCTGGCTGGCCTGTGTACCCGGCGGTATCATCCAAATGGCATCTGTATAAACGAAATCAATCAATTAGGAATTTTTTTGGCATGGTGGGAACATTGGGGGAGGGGGGAAACATGGGAATGCAACAAGTCTCAACTGCCCGGTGTAATCGGGGTTTTTTTTGGCTTTGCTGCCACATCGTCGTCGCTCACCACCGAAATACCAGCCATTTGGTGTGCAGAGGCGCCACATGATCGGCGGCTGCGTGGGCATCAGATCAGCCAGTATATCACAAGTTTCACCCGGTCGCAGCGATGGTATATTGATGCGCTGCGTCTGAATTGGGGAGGTCAGATAGCAGTTGTTGGGCCATCGCTCGGTGCCGTCGTTTTGCACCTGGAACGCCTGCTGCTGGGCATTTACATGCTGCCCCTGGACGATCTTCATCGATGGCAGCGACTGCAGGCTGCAAAAGTCCAAATAGCAGCCGACGGCTGTTTGCAGGCTCCTGTTGGAAATCGGGAAAGCGGTTTTAGAAAGATGCCCGGATGCACAGCTGGCAGATGCCTTACCAATTACTCATCTCCAGATAGAAGCGTGCCGACTCCCGATTCATCTGGTTGTTCATGAGGCTCTGGAACTGACTAATCAGATCCTCATGGTCTGTGGTGCCCATGCAGCTGAACTGCTGCAGCAGCAGTGAGTCGATATCAAAGTCGTTCGTGGGCAGGCCCTTCGGCTGGAGCGGCACCGCTGGTGACGATGCCGGGAGTGAGGCTGGTGCTGACGAGGAGACGACAACGCTGCCCGCTGTCCCGGGCGGCGCCGGCAGCGGTATGGCGATGCTGTTCGTCTCCATCATGGGATTTGTGGTGGTGGTTGTGTTGGTGGTCAGGCCAAAGAGCGGCTCGCACTGCATCTGCTGTTGTTGTTGCTGCAGATTCAGCTGCAACTGCAAATTCTGGTGCTGCTGGTGCTGGGTCTGGTCCTGGTTCTCTGTGGCATTTTGGGACTCGTAGTTCTCCTCCACATCCATTGCGACAGCGGCGACTGCAGCGGCGTCGGCGGCGTTCACTCTGCTGATTTCTGCTTCTTCTTGATTTCCTACAGATGCGCCTGTGTGGGTGCGGGGTCTTGTTATTGCGGCGAGCTCTGCTTTCCTCCGAGTCTCGTGGGCTGGCGGGGCAGGTCTTTTGTTGCGGCGTACACTGCAGGAAATGTTGAAATGAAAATGCGTTTCAGCGCTTGCTTTGTTGTTGTTTCAGCAATGACATATGTATACACACATGCCAACACTGGAAACACACACACACACACACACACACAACACACAAACACGACCACTCGCACTTGCAGGGACGGCTCGGGTACAGGTACACCCACACACGGGCAGGCAAGTTCTTGTGGTAACGACCTACCTCTGGATGAAGCGGTGTCCTCCGGCGGATTGTTAGCAGACGGACGTGACCTTAACGAAAAGGCTTATATGCAGGTGCAGGCGATCTCCAGGGTTTAAAACAGCAATGATATCGGGAATAAGGCAACAGCTAGAGGTGTCATCTCAAGCTATCGATAGAGCCGGCAGCGATAGTATCACGAACCATACCAGATAGAACCGCTTATCGCACGAAAGTACCGATAAGCTCCAGGCTTTTTAGCTTCGATAGTATCTATAATCCCATGATATTAAGCTGGAGAAACATCGATGTTTTTCGTTTAAACATTAATAATACAATTGGGAATCCCCGACGTATTTGTGGTGTGCACAATTCGGTCTTATTCATTTGAAATTTGATAAGCTTCTAAAAATGTGTGTCACTTAATAACTCAGAGTCAAGTGAAAATTAACAAACTGAAAACTAATTGAAAAGTTTTTTGACGATTTGTTTACATAACACCATATAAAAAAATGTTCTTACAATAAAATAAAGCTTGCGTAATTATTTCTACTGTTCTTCTTCTCCAGATATTCGAAATTTGCAGCACTTAAAACCACCCCAGGAACAAAATGGTTCTAAGATCCGAACTTCGACTGTATTAGAATTTAATATGTAACATTGTTTACCTTCCAAACGTTTTGTGGGTCACAGTCTTTAGGCTCATTATGGTTCTCAAAATGCTATGTTCATATTATAAATATGTTTTTACCCTCATACCTTCTTTTTTTAGTGATGTGGCAAAAACATCTATAGTCGCCGTAAAACAACGATGTTTCCAACAAGTTTAAAAACATCGATGCATCGATGTTTCCATCGATGTTTCTCCACCTCTAATGGGTACAACGATACGATACTACATGGGGAGCGTAAAACGACATGTTTTTATTTTCTATTTTGTAGCCGGCAAATGCAGATAGCGCTGAAAAAAGTCTACAAATCCAGCATCCGAAATAGATGATTCCGGGCAGTTGTTTGTAGAACCATTCTACAATCGATTTTTTTAAAAAATTTTTTTGTTATTTGGGAAAACGGTCACTGAAGTGCAAATATACGGAACAACAACAATTACGAAAATTGTTTGTGCGCGTGTGTGTGTTAGAGAGAGAGACCGTAACTTAAACAGAAATTGGAAGAAGGCATTGGAAGGTGCATCGTAGCGTGTATAGGAGATTAAACAACACAACAATTAATAATATAAAAAAAGTACGAAAAAACGTCGCCGACGCCACCCAAAAGAAAGTGTCTCCGCAGTCGCGTCGCTGCTACCACTCCAATATACACAAACAGACGCTTACACAGACGTACACGTACGTAGCCGTCGAGAGGAAAAAGGAGCGCGGCAAAACAAGATTGTAAAGAGTGCGAGAGAGAAACGAATGAAACGCCGACAGGCGACAAAGTGAAATTAACAATAAACGCATAATTTATTTTAAATAACAACCAATCAAACAATCAGTAGAAATAATTAAGAAAGCGCGTCTATCGGCCAGCATCAACAAAGCAACAACAAAATGGCAACATTAAATAAATTCACGAAAACCCTCTCCATTGATGAAAAGACAGAGATCAAAGAGAAATTTACAGAGGTGAGTGTAACGGTAAATCAATAAGAACTGTTCGACCGCTCTCTGGGTTTTGCGTTTTTGGGGATGGCCCCTCGCATCGGTGTGTGAGGTGGGGCAAGCTATTAACATTAAATGCCAATTGCATGACTCACACAAGAACACACACACACACACACACACAGGCAAATGCGAAGGCTGTAGCAGCGACAAGCAAGAAGATGTGGAAGAAGTAGTAGAGGCTAAAGAAGCTGCCGTTAACCCGGTGCATGTGGGCGTCGGCGTCGTTGCCGCCGGCGAACGCCAGCGCCATGGATACCCCGCCGCCGCAGCGGCTGCGACTTCAGAACTGGCCTTGCAAAGCAACCCCCATGAAGAGAATAAAAGATGAGACGCATCAGACACACACACACACACATGCATAGATGGGAGGTAACGGTGCATGTGGTGGTGCTGTGTGTATGTGGGGGTTGAGAGGACGCAGAAGAGCAAACCTCTCTCTCTCTCTCTTCTGATCTGAAATAAAAGGTTGTCTCTGATATATCTGGAAGAACTGATAAAAATTGCAAATTTTGTTAAAGTTGCACTTAATTTACTGTAAAATCCTCTTTGGGGAGTCGGCAGTTGCTGCAACTGCCTGCCAAGTAACGCATGCGCATGCTCTGTCAACGCACAATTTCAATGTCGCCGTCGCCGTCGCTGTCGACTGCGCTGCCTGTGCGCCCATCCCACATCCCATTCACTCATCCCACCCATCCATCCACTATGACGCTATGACTAACAAACAAGCAACGGTAATGGCACAAACTGAACTATCATTCACTCGAAGAGTATTTCAAGGGAATTTCGGGTGAATATTATTTGAATATGAGTATTATTCATTTATTTCCATAGTATGACAACACTAAAACGGCACGTAAAAGAGCTAGCTTGGCTGCCAGAGGCGCTGTTGCTGCTGCTGCTGCTGTCAATGATGGCTGTAAGAGGCAGGATGGTTATAGGGAGGGGAAGAGGGAGAGGAAGGGAGACAGCTCTGAAAACCAGTTTCTGCTTAAAATAAAAATCTCAAGCCCGCACACACACACACACACACACACTAACAGAAACACATGCAAAGCCACTTGGAGAGCGTGAAAAACTACGTCTCAGCTCTGACAACGCCAACGTCGCACAGTGGGTGATGAAGGGGTGGTTCGCTGGGATCCAAAACTGGGGGTAGAAAGAAAACCTACTAGAAAGCAAACCGTACAACGGGCATCCAAAAATGCTACTTAATTGAATTGAAATTCTTGTTCACCGAAAACTCTTTTCTTTTGCGGCACTCTTTAAGTTTTCCAAAATCTCTCAAAATTATGACGCGATGCTCTGCATCCAATCAATTTGGCCCCACTGTGCGATCGCTTACGACTACCTTGGTTCAAGGGGGGGGGGGGGGGGGGTGGGGGGCACACACCACTAGTCAAGCTGGCAGCAGTTTCTGTTCAATTATTATGCACAAGTTTAATAGTTTGCAATTGTTTCTGTTTTTGTTTCCCTCTGACCTCACTTTCAATGCATGTGGTTAGTACTATTTTATTTTACTGCTTTTGCTTAGCTCGTGATTCTTGGCTGTTCCAAACAAAATTAAAAAAAAAAACAAAATGAAATGAAACGCCCACGCTGCACTTGCCCTGGCAGAACAATGCCCGCCATAAAAAAACTGGGCAGTCCATTCGGTTGATGGGTTGGTTGGATGGTTGATCGCTCGATTGCAAGAAGATTGCGCCAGCAAGTTGGCAGCTCCTTTTGCACGCGCCACCCGTTAATCAGAAGCACAATGCGGGGGCATTGTATGCCGTATGGGGCCAACGAGTGTGCGTGGCCAACGAAACGATTAATACTCAAGAATCGTAGAATGAAAACAGGATAAAGAGAAACACACACACAGGCACACACACACACACAATGGGCACACACCAAAGTGTGGAGCATGGAGCATGGAGCAGGGGCGAGGTCAGTGTGGGGGCAGCAATGCACTGATTGACACTTGAGAGCTCGGAATCTGTTTCTTTTGCTTGCTTGCTCTTCGCTGGCAACGAGAAGCGGGGAGTAGCGTGCGCTTAACGATGACTAATGCAAAGAGAGGGAGTGGCGGCAGAGCGGGCAGATAAATACAGTTCCGCATTCAATTGCTCTGTAACGGTTCTTGTCTCTTCTTGTGTGGATATCCTAAATGAAGGTTGTGCGAGTAGTGGGAGATAAACCGCCTCTTTATTCTAATTAGATCCTGCATATATATGTACATACATACATATGTATGACACTTATTTTGTTTCAACCTCAGACTGTTGGCAGGAAAAAAATCTTTTGGGAGACCAAATTCTTATACACACATATGCACATACACATTTACGTTGTAAGATTTGTATAGATCGTTAATGTTAATCCTGTACGATGTGCGCGTGTTTATTCACTTGACTCCAAAGAAAGCAGTGCATCGTTTTTGGGCAGGATTAGCACTTACATATGTACATACATGCATACAAATACATATGTACATAATGTGTGGGTGGGTGTGTGTGTCCCCAGTATGTCCAAAAACTGGGAAACAGTGTTGCCACACTCCACACAAAAACACACACACTCCACACACACTCCACACCCACCCACTCACAAAGCACTGCTTTTGTTGTCTCGTCTCTGTCTCTGCGTCTGCGTTCGCATTCGCGTCCGCGTCTTCGTCTTTGGTTTTTCTGCGTGGGAGTGTCAGTGTTAATTGCTGCAAAGCCGCGCGCATGTTGAGTGGCAGTGGCAGTGCTCCAATGGAGGGGATGGAGATATGCAATGTGTTTTTATGGGGTTTTATCGCTGGGGCTGAATAATGCTCTTTGTGGAGTGTGTTGCATGTTGCTGTTGCTGTTGCTGTATGATAGTGTGCCCGCCTCCCTCCCGGCGGCACATAATTCATTTGGCTGCGCGTTTATTAGGTCTTTCGGTTGTCGCTGATGTTTTTGTTGTGGTTTTCCTGATCTTACTGTTCCCATTCACACACACACACACACACACACACACGACAGCACTCTGTTGCTGCAGCTTGGCTTTGATCAACATTGCGGATGCCATGCCTCCTCCTCCTTACTCAAGTGCATTTTGAGTGCCCCCCGAGGGGCAGGCAAGAGAAGGATAGCTGTGGTTGGGGCTATGCAGGCACTTAAACATACTTTTCATTTCCATACAATTGTTGTTGTTGTTTTAGCTGTCCCCCCCGTCCGTTTTCATTCACTTTGTTTTTAATTTCTTTGTCATTTGGATGCACATGCCAAAGATTTTTGAATACACTGTCACTCAAAAGTGGTCGTGCCACACCACCACCGTTCCTCGCACAGTGGGTCGTGTTGTATGCAAACACATCGGACAATGGATTAACAACGACGATGATATCATTTCTTCAAGGAAAGAGAGTCACGTAAATGATACGTGATTGAAGATTCTTTCAATAAATATGTATATAGAAAAAAAAACAGCTAAAAATACAATTATGTACATATGTATGAATATTCCCTTTATTTATTGTGATAAATATTGAATTTAATTCATTGACTTTTAATCTGTTTAGATCGTAGCATTTGCAGCCATGTTCCAGTGTGCACCTTGGGGGAACAACAACAGTGAAAGTGACCCCCATAATGCGTTGCATGTGCCGCAGATCAGTTGGCAGCTGAATCCTTTCTTTCTCTTTCTCCTCCTCTCTTCCATTCCTCCGCACATCTCTCTCAACTAACTGTCCTTTTGCAAAAGTCGTTTGGTCGTTTTTGTCGAAGCTTTTTGTTTTTTTCGCTCTGCCTTTTGCCTTCAATTTTTGCTTTTTCTGCTTTTGTTTTTTTCTCCGATTTTCTGGTTTTGCGTGCAGAGTTGCTTGAACTCTGGCCAGCGTTACCTTTTTGGGGGCACCATGGAGTGGATTGGAGGAGGCGGATTCGAGTGTTTCGTGTCTGTGTTTGTTCCTCTGCGCTTGTTTTTGTCATTTCGTTTTATCAATTTTTGCCATTTAGTTGCCACTTGCCAGAGGGTATATTTTTTTTGATTTCAAGAAGCATTTCCGATCCCTAACATTACACACGGGAACATAAATACATGAGCTATATTAATTATTATATTATTATTAGTTTACTTAATAGCAGTACCAGCAATAAATATGCAAAAATAATGCTAAAGGGTATCCCAAAGGCCGACACTCCGTAGTATTCTCTCTCTCTTTTCGGGTTTCACTTGACGCAAGAAAGACAATCAGAGAGAGGGGGGAGTATGGGTGGGTGGAGGGGTGTTGGCTAAAAGGGTTACATATATGGTCAAACGAAGAGACATGGATGATTTAGTGGCTCTTTTTTCAATATTTACCCGAGTGTAACGGCCCCCGCCCCTTCGCTGTCACTGTCACTGTCTCTGCCTCTTGCCCTTCCCCCTCCCCCTATCCCTATTTCTCTCCTTTCACTGTGTTTGTTTATTTGTTTGTTTTTTTTGTCATCGCACTCGTTGATTAACTGTAAATTTGTCATAATGAAGTGCAGAGCCGCAACAGTAGCAGCGCGACGTTGACGTTGACGTTGATGCCGACTTTCACAGCATTTTGGTCGCGTGCGCCGCCTGAAACTGAAACTGGCAGCGGCAGCGGCAGGCAGAGCATTGTGACGGGCGTCGGTGGCTGTTGGAATGCTTTGTTGGAATCCATTCAGGCATATCCAATGCAATTAACACCCACCCGCCTTTACCTGTACCTGTACCTGTACCTTTGCTTGTGCCTTTGGCTCTTCTCCGGTGTTGTGGAGCCACCAGTTCATTAGTGAAACTAAACGATCTTTTAGTTCCACAATTGCACCCGTTTGTACGACTACTTGACACTGACACCCATTTCCCCCTGGATCATCTTGAGCTGCGCCCTCAATTAGCAGCACCCTCCCACCCCGTCCATTGCCTGCTACTGGTAGGGGATTTCTGTTTGCTCCACCCTAATTAGCAAGTGGGAGAGCTACATGAGTCACATTTTTTGTAATTTATATCCTTGTGACTAATGTGCATGCGTATAATATATCACTAAACTCACTCGAAGGTATAATCAGTCGCAGTCCGGCACTCGGGACAGGCGCCACACCTTTGCCTGCACACAAAGAAAAAAAAAACACCACAACTAATACAATATATTCCCAGCAGTCCAGCAGTCCAGCAGTCCAACCCAGTCTATTCTTTGTCCTCCAAATGAAAAATATTCACACTACATGCATCCATACCGCACCTTCAGCCTGAATCTCCCTCTCTATCTCTGTCTCTGGTAAACTTTATAAGAAATTGAAGACACTTGCTTTGATATTTCAGTTTGCAAATAATACAATCTGTACGCGAATGATGCACATGTACATAGATCTAAAAGCTAAGTCTTGTAAGACTAAAGATACATTTGCCAATCTGGATACTGCTTGTGGATGTTACATCTGAACTTAAGTAGTGCAGTGTAAATACCACCCCCACACAATCATGGTACATTACACTCCTTGTTGTCCGTGTTGTCCGGTCGTCTGTCGGACCCCCCGGGGGATTGTTGGCGGATATGTGTCACTACTGCTGATTATACAATTGACTTAACGTTGAACATACTTCCATGCTGCACATTTACATATGTATGTATGTATGATGATGATTCGCGATGTCTTGAGTTTCGCTGCGAATTTCTACATAAAAATTGATTACACTCAAAGCTAGCAGCAGCAGCAGCAGCAGCAGCAGTGCCAAACAGACAAAATTTTTCTGTACGTGTTACAAATTTCAATTGACAACGCCAACGAATATACATACACTCGTTAAATTAATAATACGAATACAACGAATACAGCGGCGAATGCGAACAACGACCGACCGACCGACCGGCAAACAACAACAGCAGCAGCAGCAGAAAAAGAAACGAAAGAGTAAACGCCGCAGTGTGACACCGTTTGACTTGGCCAGGCGACAAATGTGTCGCAAGCAGAATATTCGATATTACACCTAACTGTAACACAATTTAGATTTAGTGCCTAAAACCAATATTACGCTCAAAATTATTAGTCTCGATTCGTCGTTTAAATGGGCATCAAAATATGATTCATAAGGCACCATGCACACTTCTGCTCTGTGGATATTGAGTAGCGTGGATAACTATCAATTAAAACATAGGTGGGAGATTGCACCAGAAGAGTGTAGAAGGGTTCAGGCATATCTTTCCACTAGTTTAGGCTGTGTAGGGTGTACCTTTGGTGCGTCTCTCTATTGGGTGGTCTTTTGTCAGTCCGAGAGTCACCGTCATCGCCACAGTAACATTCGTGCAACGGTAAACAACTTATCTATCTATGTATGTACATATGTTTGTATGCATCATGTAGCATATCATCATCATCAGCATAGTCGTGGGCTCATTATAAATTTTTGTTCAATTGATTTCCTTTGACTATATTTGAACAGCACTTGGCAGAGAGGATTGGGAGGGGGGCATCTGTAGTGGTGAATGGCATATGTATGTATGTATGTATGTATGTGTGTATCTATCTATCTATCATTCAATGGTTGATTAACATGTTTCGGGCTCATGTTTGTTGACTCACGTTCAATCAGTGATGTGGTGGGGGGTTGGGCCTAGTGGTTGATGTAATGCTGCCATTGTTGTCTAGGTCGCGACACACTGAAACACTGAGCAGGCAACAGACAGACAGACAGACACAGAGAGTAGAGCTAGAGAGAGAGAGAGAGAGAGAGATATGGGGGCATTGCATATAGCATATAGGATATGTAAACGAAGGTAGGGAGGGGGAGATAGAATGCTTCGTGCCAAGCATTTTGAATGGAATTTGCAACTCCGTTCCATGAGATACTCGTCGAAAAACCGGTTAGCGGTTCAACGAAAGCGAAAAAGTAGCACAAAAATAAACAAAGTATTTTCTTAGTTTTTTGTTGTTGTTTTTTTATTTTTTATTTGTTTTATTACGTTTTCATGGCACCAGGTGACATTGCAATGTGGGTTGGCATTACCTCACCCCACACAACCCGTTTTCGTACTTTGTCTTTGGCGGCGGCAGCTCTTTCTCTTAGAAAAACATTTAACCCTAAAAGCTGAGCAAACAATCCAACAAACAAACAAAATAAAACAAAACAATCTTAAAGTCGGTTAGCAAGCATCTATCTTGTTCCGCCAGCCCACGGCGTTGCTGCTAATGAACTTCATTTGCTGTAAATTAACTTTAAGTGACAATGACTAAGACTCGTCGACACAACAAAAAAGCAAACAAACTGTAGATAGATGGGCCCAAAGCTTTGTGATCGACGCTTGAAATACCTTCTAGCAGACTCCCATGCCATGAATTTTGTCAGCAGGGCTAAAAATACAGAAAACATACCAATAAAAACATATGAAATAAAAATAATTTTATTTTGATTATTTCTTAGGCAGGCCATTTGCATCCATTTTACCTGTGCCTGGCTTATGGTCAGAACTTGGCTGCTGGTTGAAAATACCCTCTCTTTCACACTTTACACTCTCCTCTCCGACACACACCAAAAAGTAGCGCTCATTAACAAATATTTCGCGCGTTGTTTGCCATAATTAACATTATGCATAGTTCTATCGTTCTCCGCATTCTCCGGTAGCCAGCTCTGGTGGCGACTCTTCTCGTGGCATAGCAACATCAAATGATGTGAAGCTGTAAGCTGTAAGGTGAAGGTTTAACCAAAAGAAAACCAAAAAAAAATCTATTAAGTGACACCAAAAAGTTGACTCGTAGAAAGTTTTTTTTCTTTCTTTTTCTTTTGCCAAACATCAAATCATTTTTGCAGTCTGGAGGGGTCACATGTGTTCTGCGATTCGATTGCGTATAAAAACGGAAACCAATTAACGATTATGGTGTGTGTTGTGTGGTGGGGTGCTGCCTTATCAATGAATGAATGGTAGTAATTGTGTCAGTTGTATAATGGTTCCACACAAGAGATCTTTCGCTATAAATAGGAATTACTGACATAGCCCTGTTTCATCTTTCTTTATTCGTTGTACTCGAGCAGCGGGATTCGCGATTATATCAGAAATTATTATAGAGGATATTTTTATAGCAAAAACCTCAACCAATCGATGCATTTCTCGTTAATCGGAATACAAAGACCATGCCCCCGGACCGCAAAAGGAAAATGTACATATACATATGAATGTTTATCACAGAAAATGGGACAATCCCCCCAATAATGTTAAAAGTGACCCAGGCCGGAAATGTATATAGCAGCCCTCGCAATGCGAATGTCAGCTGATAAATATTCTTTTTTATTTTTAAATTAAATGGTAAATTGCCAGTCACGTGAGAACGTGGAGATCGGCGAATGTAAATGAGAATGCAAAATAATGCATTTTGCATTTGTTTGGCACAATGAAATATCGAAGGTTCCCTGGGGGCACTGTCCACCAAATGCGTGACTCATTTTCATACGGAAGCTGCCACTGATAACTTGTAAATGGGGGGTTCCATTATGATCATCGTAAACAATAACGAAATGTGCCCCAAGGGAGAGAGGAGCAGTAAGTAATACTAATATGGTTCAGCTGCTGTTCGGCGCTTCTGTTTATTGGCGGGGGGTGGGGGGGGGGGGCCAAGCAAGCGATTACTTACGTGTAAATTACGTTGTAAAGTAGTCAGTCATAGTCATAAATGTGACAAAAAACGAACAGAATGGTGGAGGGCGGGAAAATGATTCTGTATCTGTAAATCTTTTTCGATTATGTTCACCTGCATGGCTCTGCCCACCCGTCAGTTATGTCTTATCACAGCACGACTTTTCATTATCTTTTGTGGAATTTGATATACAATTTGTTGTACAAGTTATTACTTAAATGGCAATTGCCACATAATTCCCTTGGCTGATACAATGCCTATTAAAAAACCAATTACGTTTAAATATCATGTCTCTCCCCCCTTCACCCAACCAATACCTAAGCGGGCTGCTCTCTATCTCAAGGGGTACTCTCTTCCACATGCATATCTCTCTCTTCTTGCTGTCTGTTCTCTCTCTTACTCTCTCATTCCCTGTGTGCCAAAAATTATCGATGCGTAAGCAATTCGCTAAAAAGGTTTTTAACACTTGAGCAGGCGAATTGTGTCGTTGGTTGGGTTGGCAAGGGTTGCCCTGCCCTGTGTGGCATGCATTTCGGGTAAACCCAAACTGTCCAACTAAACCGTGACTCAATCGAAATTCATAAAAGCTTACATAATGATTTCACTTTTTGAAACTCTTCCAAGATGAGTCACAAAATCATTTGGTAAATCCAGAAAGAAAGAGAGAGAGAGCAGAAAGATGAATCCTTAAAAACAAAATAGATTTTAAACTTGAAATATATCCAATTTCTGTACGCACCCTGGCGACCCTATTGCTGCAGTGAATCGCAACTTCAACTCAGGTGTAATCATATACACACTCCCATCGATATTGACGTAATACATATGCACATACATATGTATATGTATGTACATATGTATGTATGTACGTATGCTCGTACTCTTAGCTACAGTTATTGACTGACGAATGGACTCGATTCCAGACCAGGGCAAGGTGTTCCGCGCTCAATCGTCGCTCACGTTCGCCTTATCAGTCCTCGAACAAAATACCAAAAATGTTAGCATATACATACATATGTACATATACATATACATATATTTGTATGTATGTATTGCTGAGTATCTGATTAATTGGGTGAACAATCAAACTGTAGGTAAATGTGTAATGAGCGTATGGAAATGCATTTTGAAGAAAACCCACAAAATCTCGCAAGTTTCAGTGTTATTTTGTTGGGATCTTTTAGTTGGCGATCGCTTTAAGTAGAGTGACTAATCCGTTTATGTATAGGCAGGGTGCGCTCTCTCCCATGATTCAGGATAGGCATGAAGCCCGCCGCGTCATTTTCCTATTGATTGGTGCTATGGGCCCTCTCTCTTTCTCTCGCTTGCTGTGTCTCTCTGCCTCTGGTTCCGATAAAGCTGTGCGCTGGGTTACTCTTCGATTTACACAAAAAGTTCTGATAAAAGAAAAGGCATAAATAGTCCGTGGCATACCAGCGCTCCAGTTAGTACTTATTCAGCTCCAGCTTGTTCCGGGTGTATTGCACGTACGTTACATTGCGTAGCGGAAAATCCTTGACTCTCTCTCTCGCTCTCTTGTTCAATCCACTCGTCACTTGTGGAGTCACTCGTTCGATCTCGCTCGCTCGCTCGCTCTCTTACTCTCTCGCTGCAAGCCCAAAATAACGGTTAACCCGAATGCTTGGCCCCATTCCGTTCGTAGTTCTTGCCGGTACTCCATTCCCAGCGATCGTTTCGTGTGCGCGCTTCTCCCACCTTACCACTTTGACCCTTCCTTCGTGTTCGTGTTCGGGTTCGTGTTCGTGCGTGTCTGTGTGTGTGCAAATCAATTAACTTAATTTTTTGTTGTTGTTCAAATTTTGTTCCCGTCACTATTTGTTTACCTTTTGCTGAACCATTAAATTAAATTAAGCAAAGAAAACAGAAACAGAAAATCAGGCCAAACAAATACAATAATCCCAAGTGCAAAATCCATCGGTAAATCCACATAACAGAAATGGCCGATATTCAGACCACCGAGGAGTACAGGCTGCATTTGGAGGAGCTCTTGCCCGATGTAGGTTGAACAAATCATTTTCATTCTCGAACGATTTCTTATGGTTGTTGGCCGTGTGTGTGTGTGCGCTAGTATCTTTACGAGTTTTATTACTCACGATTACCTCGACTCACGTAATCAAAGATGTGTGTTAGCGTTACCCTCTCATTGCTTCTCCCACTCGCCTATCGGTGGTGCTGCTGCTCGGCGCACTTTATGGCTTTTTAATCGATAACACCGACAGACGCACACCAATAGACGGTGAACACCCTTACAGTGAACACCGCCGATAAAGTGCACGCGCCTCAACTTGATATCCCCCTCCATTCCCTCCACCACTCCACTTTCCTGCCCAAAATCAAAATCAAAAATCACTTCCGTTGGATGTCAGTCATGGAATTATGTATGAATCAATGTGTGTGTTATGTGTTGGCCAAGGACAAGTGTGTGTGTGTGTGCGTGTGTGTGCTAGCCCTAAGGTTCCACCCCCGCCAACCACCCAACAACAGCACCACCCCCTGATATCATTACCATATACGTAATCGAGTGCTGTTTTCGATTTTATGTTCACCTTTTTTTTTTTTTTTTTTGTTTGTTGTTTTTGGCGCACACAAACATTTATCTTATCGGCAAACAGCAAAAGCGGAGCAATCAGCGAACCAACCCCACACCACAACACCCCACCCCACCCGATCCCACAGAATTTGGCAAACCACCATGCCACCCATACCACCCAAAAGCCCCATAAATTCCACAGTCCACTAATATCAGACCGAAAAGCATTTTACACCATAAAAAAGACAAAAATTTAGGGATACTCCCTCCATAGCCACTGCCACTGCCCTGCCCAAATGTTTGGTTTTCCCATGAATTAGAGGATTACTTTGGGTTGGAAATTTCTTTTCGATATTCGCACAATCTGGTCACAGGCATGTGTTCTAATTTTTGCCACAATACTCAGCTTTCGAACCATTAAATTGAATGACGTTAAATGCGGACACCGGACTGAGGGGCGCTGCCGCATGACGCGCAACAAATGTAATGCTGGAAAGAAATTTAACAAACAAAAATTATATATTACTGAGTTGCTAGGGTAAATCGAAGGAAAATTGCTAGGAAATACTAAAGATGTGAGACAAACAAATCAATAAATAATTTTAATCCGAATGAGAAGTTGATTGTTGAATTAAGCTGAGAGTTGTAGACCCGTCCAGCGGTTTGGTAATTTCATCAATGAAAATACAAATGAGAATCCAATCCAATTCAAGAATTAAGTTTGAATTAAAACAAAATGAACAATGAAATATGATGGCAAATCGATAGAAGGAATTTTCTTAGTCATCGTTGATCCCGAAGTACATTCATAAAAATGGGGATACACAACAAAACAATCCATTGAGCACTCAATGGACTGGACTCAGTGTTTCTCAAGTGATTTTTCCCCCATTCCATTTGATTCATTGGATAATTTACACAACAATTTTTGTTTTGGCTATCACTTTTGGGGAGTCCGCGCTGGTCTTGCCTTGCCTGCCTGATTCTGCCACTTGGCTGGCCATGATTACGCTCTTGGATCCAAAGCAGACACTTCAATTACTGGCATCCAGCTGCACCATCCTCCTCTCAGCTATCTCCACACATCTCTGCACTATATAATTTGGAATGAACAGTTTTCAATGATATGTCAGTCAGTCAGTCAGTCAGCCAGTCAGGTGAAAGATACATGCTACTTCCCCCCCTTCTTCTAGCAGGAAGACAGATGGACGGGGAGATCTAAAGAAATAAAAGTGGAAATTAAATTCGATAAGGCAGAGCGAGCGAGCGAGCGAGCGCACACAGAGACGACTGATAGATAAGAATGTATGTGGAGGGTTGGGGCACTGTGTGTGTGTGTGTGTGTGTGTGTGTGTGGGAGAGATAGAAAAAATAAAACAACAAATTTTGCATACCTGTGCTGCATGGGCGAAAATTCCAAAGATAAACCAGCAGGCGCCCCAATGGGAATGAGAATGGGAGCGAGCTGAACAGCGGCTCTGCTTAGCATTTCGATTCGATTCGATTTGATTGATGAGTCAGTCAGAGAAATGGTCAGAGAGGAGGAGGAGGAGGAGGAGGAGGAGGTGGAAGTGGTCGATCAGAGTCGTTCGATCCACTGACCCAAGCAATCATCAAGTGCCGCATATTACTCATCGCCATGGATTACTCATACATAGATTGTTTTTATATAAAATTTTGTCTCTTTCATTTGTTGTTGTAGCTGGATGCAAACAAGGATGGCTTCATCGATCTGCACGAGCTGAAGGATGCCCTCAATCAGGTGGGATTCAAGCTGGCCGGCTATCAGGTGCGCGAGATGATCGATGAGTTCAAGAGCAAACAGAGGACGGCGCATCAGGGCAAGCTGAATCTGGAGGAATTCGAGACGCTGTGCCTGGACCTGAAGAGCAAGGATGTGGCCAGCACGTTCAAGACGGTGGTGTCCAAGAAGGAGAACCTGGAGACGCTCGGCGGCATGTCGAGCAGCTCGTCCGAGGGCACAACGCACTCGGTGCGACTGGAGGAGCAGCTGGCCTTCTCCGACTGGATCAACTCGAATCTGGGGCACGACAAGGACCTGCAGCATCTGCTGCCCATCGATAGCGAGGGCAAGCGACTGTATCTGAGCATCAAGGATGGCATCTTGCTGTGCAAGATCATCAACCACTCCTGCCCCGACACCATCGACGAGCGCGCCATCAACAAGAAGAACCTGACCGTCTACAGGGAGTTTGAGAACCTGACGCTGGCCCTCGTCTCCTCGCAGGCCATCGGCTGCAACATCGTGAACATCGATGCCCACGATCTGGCCAAGGGCAAGCCCCATCTGGTGCTGGGTCTGCTCTGGCAGATCATCCGCATCGGCCTCTTCAGCCACATCACCCTGGACAGCTGCCCCGGCCTTGCCGGCCTCCTCTTCGACAACGAGCGTCTCGAGGACCTCATGAAAATGTCGCCCGAGGCCATTCTCCTGCGCTGGGTCAACCACCATCTGGAGCGTGCCGGCATCTCGCGCCGCTGCACCAACTTCCAGTCGGACATTGTCGACTCAGAGATCTACTCGCATCTGCTCAAGCAGATCGCCGGCAACGATGCCGACGTCAATCTGGATGCGCTGCGCGAGGCCGATCTGCAGCAGCGGGCCGAGATCATGCTCCAGCAGGCGGGCAAGCTCCACTGCCGCAGCTTCCTCACGCCCCAGGATGTCGTCAACGGTGTCTACAAGCTGAATCTGGCCTTTGTCGCCAATCTGTTCAACAACCATCCCGGCCTGGACAAGCCCGAGCAGATCGAGGGACTCGAATCCATTGAGGAGACGCGCGAGGAGAAGAGTAAGTGCAGCACAGTCACAGTCACAGTCGAGAGTGGAGCATAAAGAGAGTGTTTGATTTAATGTTTGAATGTCTTCCGATTGGATTGGATTAGCTTACCGCAACTGGATGAACTCGATGGGCGTGTCGCCGCATGTGAATTGGCTGTACTCGGATCTGGCCGATGGCCTGGTCATCTTCCAGCTGTTTGACGTTATTAAGCCGGGCATCGTCAACTGGAGCCGCGTCCACAAGCGCTTCACGCCGCTGCGCAAGTTCATGGAGAAGCTGGAGAACTGCAACTATGCCGTCGATCTGGGCAAGCAGCTGAAATTCTCGCTGGTCGGCATTGCTGGCCAGGACTTGAACGATGGCAATGCCACACTGACACTGGGTAAGTGTCAAGGAAATACCCAGCTTCAGCTAGATTTAAATATTTACCCCCCTTTTTTTGTGTGCACATTTTAGCCCTCATTTGGCAGCTGATGCGCGCGTACACGCTGTCCATTTTGTCGCGACTGGCCAACACCGGCAATCCGATCATCGAGAAGGAGATCGTACAGTGGGTGAACAATCGTCTGGCGGAGGCCGGCAAGCAGTCGCAGCTGCGCAACTTCAACGATCATGCCATTGCCGATGGTAAGATTGTGATCGATCTGATCGATGCGATCAAGGAGGGCAGCATCAACTACGAATTGGTTCGCACCAGCGGCACGCAGGAGGTGAGTGTGGCACTTCAATAAGATGCCAATTGCCAACCAAGAGGGCAAATTAAACTTACTATTATGATTATTATTGCTTGCAGGATAATCTGGCCAATGCCAAGTATGCCATATCCATGGCCCGCAAGATCGGTGCACGCGTATATGCCCTGCCCGAGGACATTACCGAAGTGAAGCCAAAGATGGTAATGACCGTCTTTGCCTGCATGATGGCCCTCGACTATGTGCCCAACATGGACAGTGTCGACCAGAACAACCACAACAACACCACCCCAGTTGTTGCCACCAACAACAGCAATTAGCAAGCAGCAAACAGCAAACAGCAACTCAATTATAAAATATAAACAAAACAAAATGAAGGAATTATATGGATAAGAACGAGATTGAGAATTAGAATGAAGGGAAGACTAAAACAAAGCGTATTTCGTATTTGCTAATTTACTCTATAAAGCTCTAAAAATTGTAAACAATTTGACCCCGCGTCCCCTCCCCTCCAGCTCTAGCTCCCCGCCACAAAAACTGTTCTTCTAACGTTAATTTTTTTTAAATATTTTTTTTTTTTTGCTCCATTTGATCATTTTTTTATTATATGTATATTTATATATGTACGAGAGGGTCCCCCCCCCCAACCCCATTGTAATTAAGCGAAACCATTTTGAGAGAATGCCGAGCATCTTTTTTGGATGCCTGTTGGCAGCGGCGGCGGCGGCAGCAAGTTGATGTTTTTTTATTAGATTTTGTTTAACAATCGTTTAAGTTATTCAACCATATACATAGCAAACAGCAATAGCAATAGCATTGGCAACGGCAACTGCAACCACCCACGGTAACCTTATTTTATAAATAAAGGTATTGCGTTTTCTGCTATAAGTTAAAAAACAAGCAAAACAAAACAAAACAAAACAAAAGAAACACGAGGCAAAGATTTACGTGCAAGATTAAGGAGGAATTAAAAAATTGTAATATTAACAAACGAAACGAAATGAAATGAAATGAAATGAAGACAAACAACACAATTAACTTTGTAATATATATACAAATATATTTATATAAACGATTACGATATGCGCCTATATACATACGTACATACATAATATATATTCTACAAATATATACATACATAAAGCTATATATTTTTGCATAGACGGGAACGACCGTTGGATGGATGGTTAGAGAATCAAAAACAAAAACAAAAAACGTACCGAAACGAAACGAAACAAAAGGAATTCAGACCGGAGAGGGAATGACGGGAGGAATAATTAACTTGTATTTAGCTTTTTTTGCAAATAATTGTAAGCCGCTTTTGTTTATGTTGTTTTTTCTACATTTGTTTAACTCTATTTCTATATTAATTAAATACTTGGTTAACTTTGCGTTTAAGTGCGTTAGAGCGAGATGGCAGCAGACAACAGGCAGCAGGCAGCAGGCAACCGCTTCCATGGCATAGAAAGAGCAAGCAACAAAAAGAAGCGAAAACAAGGGAGAGAAGGCAGACAAAATAAAAAAGAAGCCAATACAAATTCTTAGTGCAATGAGGCGACAAAACAAAAAGAAAAGAACCCAGAAACAGATATAGTAATAACCTATGCATAATAAAAGTAAAAACAATAAAGTTAATATACATATATAAAAATATTATACGAGTATGTGTTTTTTGTTATTGCAGTTTACAAACGGTAGATTGTGGGATTTGTGGTCTGTCTGTTTGTCTGTTCTTTATTTGGATATCGATCGAAGTTGATCCCATTAAATACTCCTCAGATAAACAAATCATATGTCACGTGCTTATTCGATCCGTGAAGAGAATCTGGAAAGGTTCCTTCAATCAATTCTTCTCCCAACAACAAAATATAAGCTAAATATTATCAAAAACTATGCAATATCACGAATCTGTTCACCGGCAAATGACTTAGGTCAGACCCAAGAGAGAATTGAAGTGCCGTACCACGAAGTGTCAAAGTGAACATTTAAATGGAACTTATTACTGCTGCAATATCTTTTTTTAATTATATAGTCATTGATACTATATAGTATATGATTATATTCATACATATATGTATCTGAGATCATTTATGCGTACCTGTGTCTCTACGTCTGACTCATGTATGTATTTGTGTGCGCACTTTCATGCCCTAAACATTTTCCTCGAAAAAAGTACCCACTACGAGTATTTTCTGTATGGTTTACTGATTTAAGTGATATGAAAAATGAAAATATTTATGGGGGCATGCGACCAAGTTCCGTCATAAAACCAAAACCGATAAGGAGACTCGACCCCATAATCGACTGGCAATCCACTGAGGTTTCGCATTCTAGGTACATGCTCGTAGCATTTCGGACCCTCTATGCTACTAGTATTATCGGAAAGCTTATCTGATAAGACAGCTCTCACGTGGCCGCTGACATTGAAGGGCATACAACAGTCAGAGAGGCACAGGTGTCCAGCGGAGGTTTTAATGGGAGAGCCAGAATTTTTGTAACATATATTTCATATTTATTATTTATATATATTTAATTTCTTTAATATTTGATAGATTCATCGAATTTAAACAACATCTGTTTTTTGGTATCAGTGGAAGCCACGCATTTTGTTGAGAAGCGTAATGGTGGCTGCCACCAAGGGTCGAGAGCCCGTCACCAGCACATCGATTTCACGCTTCACGCCGTACGATTGCTGTCCGTATTTGCATTTAACCTGGTCAAAGAACGCATTCACAGAGATGGCAATGTGCGACGAGTCCTTCTTGCCGGTCTCCTCGCACAGACCACGCCAGGTGCGGGCATTGCGCTTGGCCCCCTCCAGCTCCTCCATGACACGACACTCATCCCCTGGCAGTAGATCGCCCTCAAAGAAATTGGGACAGGGCACAAAGAATGCCTCGTCGAAGGTCACATTGAAGCGAAGAATGGTGAGCAAGTCCTTGGCACTGAAGTCGCTGGTCTTGTTGTACAGCAGAATCTTGGTGACGCGACGGGCGCGGGTGAGGGTGTAGAACCACTCGCGGCAGACCATCATCGATTCGATCGAATCGGCACTGTCCAAATAGACATTGAAGATGTCATGCTTGATGATATCGAAGTGTCCCACCGACTCAAAGGCCTCAAGGCCGCGCATGGCTGCCTCGGTTAGCTGCGTCGTCTTGGGCTCCAGTCCCACCGCAAACTCGGGCTTGTGACGTCTGAGGTAGTCGTAGGCCAGTTGGGCGCCCAGTGAGGCATTCAACTTGACGGACTGGTTGGCCTTGGTGAGGAAGCGCTTGTGGCTGGGATTGCCATCGGTCAGCGCATTGAATGTTGGCACAGAGTGCAGCTTGGCGCCCATCTCTTTGGCCTTCTGGGCGAGGACCTCACGGCACTCCGGTTGGCTCACATTTGTGAAGATGGTGGCCGAGGGCTTCATGATGTCACCCTTGGCCCAGGCAATGTCACGCATGGACTCGCTCAGATTGGAGCCCTGCTCCCAGCCCAGAGTGCTGATGCCGATGGTCTTGGCATGCTGGGTGACGTTGGTGCAATCGCTGGCCCCTCTCAGGCCCACCTCCACAATGGCCACATCCACATCGGCCTCGCGGAACGCAAGGCAGGCCATGACCGTCAAGATTTGGCTGTGAGCCGGTGTGGGATCCATTTCAGCTAGCTTCGGATAGATCCTGCCGCTCAGCTCCGTGAACTGAACCTCACTGAGTGGCTCGCCATTGATGCGGATCCGCTCGCGCGTGCAAAAGAGGTGCGGGGCGCACAGTAGGCCGGTCTTGATGCCATGCGCCATCAGGATGTTGTGCACAATGACACAGGTGGTGCCCTTGCCCTTGGATCCCGCCACCTGAATGACTGGAATGCCCTCCAACTGTTCCTTGGACACACCCATTTTGTGGAGCAGCGTCAGGGTGTGTTCTATGATCGAATTCACCTGCAACTTGCTCACCTTCGAGCGGCTGCGGCCGGTCACTGGCTCGAAGGCCTGATAAATATTCAGCTGGTGGACGGCCTCCAGGTAGGCCAAGCGGTCCGGCGACTTCTCGGCCAGTTCTTCGGGCTCCGCGGCTGCTGCAGCAGATTGATTGTCTGCCTTGAACTCGGTCTCCATTTTTTTGATCTCCTGTTTCTTTTTCATTTGCAGCTCACGACCCGCCTGCTGCTTGGCACTCAAGTCCTTGAGGAGCTGCGCCTGATTCTTCTGTGAGCCGTGCATGCGATTCATCCACGACTTGCGCTGTTCCTCGGCTGAGAAGCCCCCCGCATTGCCCTCATTTGGCATCGACTGCTGCCCGTTGGATTGTCCAAAAGCCGGCTTCTTGACTGGATTGACTGGTTGGACAGCGCCCCGGGCTGCCAGCTTTGCCTTCAACTGCATTTCGGCTGAATATTTTGTCCACTTGGCCCGCTGATCGGAAATGGTGGGCGCTGAATGAGCTGATTCAGTGGAAAAAAAGGAATATTAATTGGCTTTGACATTGCCGCAATACGAAGGAGAGAGTAGCAATACCTGTCTTATGCACAGCCGATGATTCTGTTTTTTTGGTTTTTCAAAGACTCCGGCTCTGGTTCCTCATTGAGCCTTTGTCCCTTTTTGAAGAATTTATTGGCGGCAAAGCGAGCAGTGCCCTTCCAGACCGTCAGACCCGGGCGACGAGCCTTCGGCATTATTATCGAAAGCATCGTTTTGTATTTGCTATTATGTTTAGTAACTGATGTGCGTCAAAGATACGAGTCAGGTAATGTAATAGCTTGACAGATAAAGACGCGCTAGAGTGGAATAAAATGTTCTATGTACGGAATTCGAAATGCGAGAACTAATGACAGTAAATCTCATTGAACTAATGACTGACGTTTGAGTTTTTGATGCCATAAAACCATCTCAATTTATGGCCGTGGAAAGTTGTATGAAAAAAATAATCTTAGGTGTCATCAAAGAAGTTTGAAAATTACGTTTTTGGTCGATGGCTAAAAAAATATACACTATTCCATTATGATAAACGGGTCTTTTGAGATGGACTTATAGCTACCTCAACGAGTCCTCTTCACCTGTTAAGGTTTCTTCTGCAGTACCAGAGGGCAGCCATCTAGGCCCCCTACTTTTCACACTCTTTATTAATGGCCTGCTTTCAGTATTAGCAAATTCTCGAGTACTCACGTATGCGCTTTATGTTAAACTCTGTGTCCAGTACAAGGACATTTAATTTCACTCTCGCTTGCAATCCGATCTCAATAACTTTCAGTCATGTTGTTGTGCAAATATTTTACACCTGAGTGCCTCGAAATGCAAAGTTCCAGCCCCATGTTGGCTCCTTACACCCTCTGCGGTGGTTTTCTTGAGAGAATTACATTGGTTGGTGTTAGACTAGACCCCAAGTTAAAGTTTTCTGAACACATTTCCACCATTGCAAATAAGGCCATGGGCGTGCTTGGTTTTATAAAAAGGTGGTCAAAGGAGTTTGACGATCCCTAAATAACGAAGACTCTATATCTCTATATCTCGCTTGTTCGTCCGATTTTAGAGTACGGCTCTTGTGTATGGTGCCCCCAGTACCAGTACACCAGAACAGTATAGAATCAGTCCAGAAAAACTCAACTGGGATGCAGATGTGAGACTGCCATCTTACCCTCGCAGATTGCTTTTAATGGTGTGATTTTTATGCACAACCTGATCAAGGGTGACGTAGATAGCCGCATAAACTTTACGATTCCTGTTAGATCTACTAGAAACTTTACTCGTTTGTTCCTTCCACTTTGTAGATCAAATTATTCCTTGCATGAACCGTTTGGGGTCTTATGTTTGGACTATAATTCTCTCTACCTTATAATATCCACCACTAATTCCCTTCCTCTTCTTAAATCACTAATATTAACATACCTTTCCCGTAATTAGTTATATTTCTTAGCTATCTTTGCATGCTTAGCTCTTTAGTTGTGTTTAGCTCTAATTTTCCTCGAATATTAGTCCAACCCCTATCTTTCCTGCATGTTCGCAATCGGTTCGGTAACACGCGTCGCGCGTCATGCGGCAGCGCCCCCCGTTCGGTTGGGCGGTAGGAGGGGCTGCGTTTCTAGCCTGGGTTCCGCGCGTAACAGGCTTCGGCTTCGTGTCGCATGGGCCACTTGATGGTGCAGTCATTGCATATCAACGTCCAGACACGATAGAAACACATCGGACTGCCGCCGAAGAGTATGCTGCAGTACCTGGAAATCTCAGCGATTTGCTCATCTTTAGCTCTGTGAACCAGCTGAGTGTTATTCTAGTATTTGAATAGTGGATTCGAGTCCAGCAATAAGTGGAAATATAAATTAGCATTCTGTATGCCCAATAAGATCTATTTGGTACGATTTGCCTTATCAATGTGCCCAATGAGACTATGGGTGGACACCGATATAAAAAGACCAGTAGCTGGGGCAGTCGGCATAGTTTGTTCAACGCATCGAAACCAACAATGAAGTTCACCCTCTTTTGCCTGGCCCTGTGCCTACTCGGCGTAAGTTAGATTATGAGGGAAAAGTAATTAAAATAACTAATCGTGGAGTCCAAACTGTGTGCAGGTCAATGCTTTGGTGCAGCCCATCGCCAATGATAATATGTCCCCTGTTGCCACTCTGTGTGGCAAATAAACCAAATAGAATCTTTATGCTGTAGTTTCCATCCACTTGGAAATACATTTATTTATGTGCAATCATTACACTAAATAAAGTCAGATGACGATGACGATAAGAGCCTTATTAAATTGTGTTGTCCTGCCGCCGTTTTCTATGACTCCGATCTTCGTTCTGCCTCTTCAGTGATGGGCGACGCGACTTCGTGACAATTTATATTCGTTTCTTAGAAATATCGAACGCAGGCCGATAAGCTTAGGGGTGGAACATGGTGACAATTTGAAATTTAAAATTTGAATTCGAATCATTAACTGAATATTTAATGAGCCAGCAACATCCCGCCCACCGTAAAACTAATCCGGACTGGACACCTAAGAATGCCTGTGGATTTTTCAACTTCTTCTACTCTAATATGGCCATCTTTAGCTGGAATCGTACTGACTATGATTCCTCTTTTCCAACTTCCTATAGGTTGATTATCCTCGCAAATGATTACCACATCTCCAATGATGATCGGCTTGGTCCTTGCGTGCCATTTGGTTCGTCTAGTCAGAGTCCATCGACATTAAAAGTGATCCTTTAATTGCTGGGCTGCGGTATTGTTTATGATGACAAAAATTGTTAACACCTCCTGGTATTTGAGTAGAACAGGTCATCTATGTTAACAGGTAAGTGAGTGAGAGGTCGACTATTTAATATATTTTCGCCCTTAATGAGTAAACTTCTTAATGTTTCAACGTGTGGTGCTTTCTCCTCCCAGCATCCTCATGTACTGGGACTCGAAGGGCAATTTAACTTCCAAACGATTCCTTTATTTGACATCTCCGATTTTATGTAATCCCAGTCAAATAAATCCTTAGCTTGTTTTAATTCGTTACGGGAACACCTCTATTGTTTACGAAGTTCCTTATTCATAAAATACAGGCGTCTGTGAACAAATCAGCAGCTAGTCCCAAATGCATGGCTCTGATTGTCAGACACGTAAAGACACGCAACCCATCTTTTTTCTTGTCGTCTTTCGATGGTAACCATAACCGGGCCTAAGTAGTCTAGTCCTACAAAGGTGAAAGGTCGTTGATATGGTGCCACTCTCTGCTTGGGTAGTTGACACATTAAGGGAACGATTGGTTTGGCAAAACGATTTTGCCCGAACAACCGCTTTTCGTAGATTTGTGATCCAGAATCTGCATCTTATTTCGTTTATAATGGTTTTGTCGTTTTAATGGTGCTAGGTTTCGTGATACCATTTTATAATAAGTTCCGTGAAGCTATGTGGTGGCGGCAATATTATTGGTTGACGTTGTGTTTCTGGAATAGCGATGGCATAGTCCAATCTTACCGCGACAACTAAAACTTCACACGCATTTAGTTTTGGAGAAACTGATTCAGAGTTTTGTAATTCAGCCATCTCATCGGCGTATACTTGATTTTGTACCATTTTACACAATTTCGATTCAGCAAGGACTAATTCAAGTGCGGATAGTTCTCTCTTTTCTCTTTGCTGAATCTCCTACCGACAATTATGCACAAATCTTAAACACCATCCCATCATGCGTTTCAACCGTAGATAATTTGAGAATCTACTGATATCTACAGACTGGTTAGTTTTTACAGTCATTGTGATTTTACGTCTCTCAGTACCGTCATCTATGGAAGAAGTGTACTCCATCGTCGGCCAGGTATCCTTTTCAGCAAGAACAAATTCGGGACCGTTTATCCATTCGCTTTCAACAGTGTAATTTGGGCAATTGCTAGAGTTTGTTGCCTTGTCTGCTGTGTTAAAATGCGTAGGCACCCATTTCCAATCATTTTCAGATGTCGATTCCAGTATTTCGCTTACCCGATGGCCAACGAACGGCTTAAACTGTCAGTGATCTGATCTAATCCAAGAAATGACAGTTCGCGAGTCTGACCAAAGTGTCGTTTTATTCACCGTTACGTCATGACTTTCTTAAATGGTTCATTTTATACGTGAACCCAACACTGCTGCTTGCAACTCCAGCCTGGGAATTGATAACATTTTTAATGGTGCGCACCTGGTCTTTTCTGCAATAAAGACTAATTTCGTATCTTCCGCACAAGTTAGGCGCCAGTATGCTACGGTTGCGAAGGCTTGCTCGCTCGCATCAACAAAAATATGCAACTCTATGTTATCCTTTGTTGCCAAAAATTCTGGCATATAGCATCCATCTAAGTTAAAATATTTTACTTGTTCTAACTTGAATTTTATGAATAAATTTTCCGGTTATAAGTCATTCCAATGTATTCCAGTCCTACAAACATCTTGGGTCAAGATCTTTCCATGTACCATTAAGTCCGCTTACATTCCGAAGGGATCAAATACAGACATGACTAGACTTAGTAGTTGACGTTTGGTAGGGCACTTCGTTCCCTTTACAATTTCTTTGTCGACACGGCTTAGCTTGAGATCGAATACAAACATGCCTAAAATCTTGTCTGTTGATTCGTTACTCATTCGGACGGTTTGTGCTACCAAGTTGTTTTCCTTTGTATCATTTAGCAATTCCTGAATTCGTTTGAAATTACATACAAAGCCCCTGAGTTTCCCTGAGTTTTCCCATCTTATGTACTCTCTTGACTTCCTGACTGATTTGAAAGGTTTCTTCTTCAAATTAAAAACTAGCAACGAAGTCATCTACATAATGCTTAGGCTGAATGGCATCGATTACTTTCACCCTGTAACTTTTAGCGTTTTGTGCGTTGATATTTTTTATGTATTGGGCACAACAAGGAGAGCATGCTGCTCCAAATATAAGAACAGCCATATCATATGTTTCAACCTGAGCATTAGGATTGCCATATCTCCAAAGGAATCTTAAAGAATCTTGGTCCTCTTTTCGGACTTTCACTTCAAAAAACATTTCCTTTATATCAGCACATACTGAAAAGAATTGTCGTTAATGGTGGGTTTTCATGAGGTCCCTTTAAAAGCATAGTACTATTTAGGGAAGCACAATTAATCGTTGCTGCTGCATCGAAAACCAATCTCACACAATCTTTCTTGGGCTTGTTTATGTTAACAACACCAAAATGCGGTCCTTGGTTCAATAAGAGTGGCTTCCTGCTCTGACATTTTAACCGCGTATCCTTTTTGAACAAACTCCATTGTGGCTTTGTCATATTCGTTCATCTTTCCTGATCCGTGCATTTTGTTCTCTACTCCGTACAACCCGTGAAGAGCCATGTTGTAGCTATCCGGGAATTGAACTACATCCTCCTTCCAAAGAAGTCCAGCCTCGTAACATCCTTCTAGTTCTCTTGTTTTGGTTTTTATATATATTTTCCTTGGTCTAGATATGTCCGCTGATTGCAATGGTTCTCTAGGTACCTTTACTCCAAAGTTCTCCGTTGTGAAGTAGTCTGCTATCATCTCATGGATAGCTTGTTCTGAGATGTCTTCTTTAGGGCATGCATGCAAGACCACTGACAATCGTGTTAGCCCAATCTTTTGGTCTCCATTCGAGCCGTACACAAGCCATCCCAACGGCGTTTTAGCTGCTATCATTTTATGCGAAGATTACGTTCCATTGACAAAAACTCTTTTGCGTAATTTTCTATCCAGTTCAAAGTTAACTCTCTTTCTCTTTTGCTCATGTACGCCCAGCATATCTGCTAACTTCTCGTTTATCAATGATGCAGATGATCCTTCGTCTAAAAATGCGTACGTTCGAATGATCATGTTGTTTGGTCCCATAATTTCTACTGCCAAAACCTTGAACAACAATTTTTCCGTGTTTGCCCTAATCGTATTTATCGTAGCCTCTTGCGGTTCAACTTTCTCTTCCTCTTTAGAATCTTCTGGATGTAAAGGCACATTCTTACACTCGCGTTGGTATTTGCAAAATGTCCAGAGTGTGTTCCTTCCGAAGACAACCACAACACAATCGAAGATCCTTGACGATTTTCCATTTTTCTTTTCCTTCAGCCTTTAAATATTGCTCACATTTATTAAAAGAATGTTCACCCTGACAATTAAAATTAAAATTCCACTTTGTTCCGACTGGGTTCTTTTTTGAAAGACTGTAAAACAGAACTTTGTGGTCCTTTATATTCACCCTTTTTAACGTTAATTGGGCCTGCAATCGTTGCTCTTGCTATACTTCTGGCCATATTGCTCAGCCAGTTGCTAAAGTTGTCCAAATTGGGATATGGTTGTATGTGTTATTAATATTCAATCCATTGAATACGTTTGCCAAGTGGCATCTTTTCTACCAAGCTTTGTATCAAAATGCTGAATAGCATTAGCTGATTTCAAAAATATTACTAAATTATCTACTTTAGAAGCAAATACAACCAGCTTTTCTAAATTATTGTAAACATTTACAGGATTAATTAACAGACATTGAAAGGGCATCCAACAGTCAGACAGGTTCAGGCACAGTAGTCCAGCGGAGGTTTTGATGGGAGAGCGAGAATTTTTGTAACATATATTTCATATTTATTATTTATATATATTTAATTTCTTTAATATTTGATAGATTCATCGAATTTAAACAACATCTGTTTTTTGGTATCAGTGGAAGCCACGCATTTTGTTGAGAAGCGTAATGGTGGCTGCCACCAAGGGTCGAGAGCCCGTCACCAGCACATCGATTTCACGCTTCACGCCGTACGATTGCTGTCCGTATTTGCATTTAACCTGGTCAAAGAACGCATTCACAGAGATGGCAATGTGCGACGAGTCCTTCTTGCCGGTCTCCTCGCACAGGCCACGCCAGGTGCGGGCATTGCGCTTGGCCCCCTCCAGCTCCTCCATGACACGACACTCATCCCCTGGCAGTAGATCGCCCTCAAAGAAATTGGGACAGGGCACAAAGAATGCCTCGTCGAAGTTCACATTGAAGCGAAGAATGGTGAGCAAGTCCTTGGCACTGAAGTCGCTGGTCTTGTTGTACAGCAGAATCTTGGTGACGCGACGGGCGCGGGTGAGGGTGTAGAACCACTCGCGGCAGACCATCATCGATTCGATCGAATCGGCACTGTCCAAATAGACATTGAAGATGTCATGCTTGATGATATCGAAGTGTCCCACCGACTCAAAGGCCTCAAGGCCGCGCATGGCTGCCTCGGTTAGCTGCGTCGTCTTGGGCTCCAGTCCCACCGCAAACTCGGGCTTGTGACGTCTGAGGTAGTCGTAGGCCAGTTGGGCGCCCAGTGAGGCATTCAACTTGACGGACTGGTTGGCCTTGGTGAGGAAGCGCTTGTGGCTGGGATTGCCATCGGTCAGCGCATTGAATGTTGGCACAGAGTGCAGCTTGGCGCCCATCTCTTTGGCCTTCTGGGCGAGGACCTCACGGCACTCCGGTTGGCTCACATTTGTGAAGATGGTGGCCGAGGGCTTCATGATGTCACCCTTGGCCCAGGCAATGTCACGCATGGACTCGCTCAGATTGGAGCCCTGCTCCCAGCCCAGAGTGCTGATGCCGATGGTCTTGGCATGCTGGGTGACGTTGGTGCAATCGCTGGCCCCTCTCAGGCCCACCTCCACAATGGCCACATCCACATCGGCCTCGCGGAACGCAAGGCAGGCCATGACCGTCAAGATTTGGCTGTGAGCCGGTGTGGGATCCATTTCAGCTAGCTTCGGATAGATCCTGCCGCTCAGCTCCGTGAACTGAACCTCACTGAGTGGCTCGCCATTGATGCGGATCCGCTCGCGCGTGCAAAAGAGGTGCGGGGCGCACAGTAGGCCGGTCTTGATGCCATGCGCCATCAGGATGTTGTGCACAATGACACAGGTGGTGCCCTTGCCCTTGCATCCCGCCACCTGAATGACTGGAATGCCCTCCAACTGTTCCTTGGACACACCCATTTTGTGGAGCAGCGTCAGGGTGTGTTCTATGATCGAATTCACCTGCAACTTGCTCACCTTCGAGCGGCTGCGGCCGGTCACTGGCTCGAAGGCCTGATAAATATTCAGCTGGTGGACGGCCTCCAGGTAGGCCAAGCGGTCCGGCGACTTCTCGGCCAGTTCTTCGGGCTCCGCGGCTGCTGCAGCAGATTGATTGTCTGCCTTGAACTCGGTCTCCATTTTTTTGATCTCCTGTTTCTTTTTCATTTGCAGCTCACGACCCGCCTGCTGCTTGGCACTCAAGTCCTTGAGGAGCTGCGCCTGATTCTTCTGTGAGCCGTGCATGCGATTCATCCACGACTTGCGCTGTTCCTCGGCTGAGAAGCCCCCCGCATTGCCCTCATTTGGCATCGACTGCTGCTCGTTGGATTGTCCAAAAGCCGGCTTCTTGACTGGATTGACTGGTTGGACAGCGCCCTGGGCTGCCAGCTTTGCCTTCAACTGCATTTCGGCTGAATATTTTGTCCACTTGGCCCGCTGATCGGAAATGGTGGGCGCTGAATGAGCTGATTCAGTGGAAAAAAAGGAATATTAATTGGCTTTGACATTGCCGCAATACGAAGGAGAGAGTAGCAATACCTGTCTTATGCACAGCCGATATTTCTGTTTTTTTGGTTTTTCAAAGACTCCGGCTCTGGTTCCTCATTGAGCCTTTGTCCCTTTTTGAAGAATTTATTGGCGGCAAAGCGAGCAGTGCCCTTCCAGACCGTCAGACCCGGGCGACGAGCCTTCGGCATTATTATCGAAAGCATCGTTTTGTCAAGCAGCGGTCTGATTTTGAAAGTTTGTATTTTAGCTCGGAAAAATCTCAAAATATTTTGCTAGCCTTTCACTTGGAAGAATGTTTAGTTACTGATGTGTGTCGGAGATACGAATTGAGTAATGTAATAGCTTGACAGATAAAGACGCGCTAGAGTGGAATAAAATGTTCTATGTACGGAATTCGAAATGCGAGAACTAATGACAGTAAATCTCATTGAACTAATGACTGACGTTTGAGTTTTTAATGCCATAAAACCATCCCAATTTATGGCCGTGGAAATGCAAAAAAAAAACAAAAATCTTAATTGGCATCTGCAAATTACGTTTGTGGTCGATGGCTAAAATATATACACTATTCCATTATTCGGACTGCCGCCGAAGAGTATGCTGCAGTACCTGGATTGCTCAGCGATTTTCTCATCTTTCGCTGTGTGAACCAGCCGAGTGTTATGCTAGTATCTGAATAATGGATTCGTACTTCCGTTAGCCGTGGGGCATCGCTGGCCTGGACTGATGGACAGAGGAAAGTTATCAAACTGATACGCACTATCTGCAGCGCAGCTCTTTGTTTTGAATATTTCGAGTCCAGCAATAAGTGGAAATATAAATTAGCATTCTGTATGCCCAATAAGATCTATTTGGTACGATTTGCCTTATCAATGTGCCCAATGAGACTATGGGTGGACACCGATATAAAAAGACCAGTAGCTGGGGCAGTCGGCATAGTTTGTTCAACGCATCGAAACCAACAATGAAGTTCACCCTCTTTTGCCTGGCCCTGTGCCTACTCGGCGTAAGTTAGATTATGAGGGAAAAGTAATTAAAATAACTAATCGTGGAGTCCACACTGTGTGCAGGTCAATGCTTTGGTGCAGCCCATCGCCAATGATAATATGTCCCCGGAGCTGTACGATGTGACCGAAGATGGTTTGGTTGATTTTGAGCCCTTTGGCTTCCTAGGTGGCCTTCAAAAGTCCCTCAAAGTGACTCTGCGCACTGTGAAGGGCTTCAACTGCGTCGTCAAGTGGGTGGTGGGTACCAAGGGTAGCGCCACGCAGTTCAGCAGCGACGTTGTCCTCTGCGGCACCACGGCCAGCAAGGCTGTGACCGACCTTGTGAATGCCAACATCGAGACCATCAAAATCGCCAACGAAATCATCAACTTCAAGTCAACCATCTGTGCCTCGGCCGAGGACGCTGACCAGAAGATTACAAACAGCTGCGCCGTGAAGACTTTCACCCAAGTTTTGCGGCTCAGGCGCCAGGTGCAGCACGTCGTCGATTTGGCCAGTAAGCTGCCACACACTGCACCCAATGCTGGCTCCTGCATCGTCGATGCGGTTACCACCCTGACCAACTACTACAAACTGTTCCCCCAGAACATTTCCAACTGTTCCCAGCTGACCTCTTAGACAGGTCATCCATCCATCCATTGATCTGTCTGTTCGAGTGTACGTACACCATTCTTGAAGCAGTAAAAATAAAATCTGTGTTGACCACAAAGCCATATTGTGTATCACTATAAAGCAGGGGCAGCCGGGGCCGTATGCACTGTGAATAGGGCAGCACAGTCAACACACGAACAGCGTACAAGCTTCGTGTGGCTCGACTCGGCTACGTACTTGCCTTCGTGTCTGTTGTCTTCGCACACAAACGCATCTGCGTGCCGACCTCTGCTATATTTATGGGTGTGTAATAATTTTGTAAACAACATTTTATTCACAATTTACTAAACAAAAATTGTGCATTGCATTATTTCAGTGTTTCTTTGCGCAAGTATCTACTATATGTATATACGTATACATACATACTACTTATATCTGCATGTAATCTACGACAGAAGCTCACCTTTGTTTTCATTGTCTTTCATATCTGGTCGGTAGGCATCAACAATTTTTTGCTGCGATTTTGCGCTTAACTCAAAATTATTTCTTATCTGACCGATTGTCCATCTGGCACTTCAGTCCACAAAGAGCTTTACTTGAAGTGCATTTCGCATTAGATAATTTATTAAACGCTAGAGAGCTCGTTTAAAAGGCACACTTAAAGTGTACAAAATTTAATATTTATACCCGTACTCAAAAAGAGTTAAGGGGTATACTGTATATGTGGTAAAACTGGATGTGTGTAACGCAGAGAAGGAAATTTTTCCGACGCCATAAAGTATATATATATTCTTGATCAGCATAAATTGCCGAGTCGATATAGCCATGTCTGTCCGTCCGTCCGTCTGTCCGGACGGTTGCTTCCCCCACCTCCTCTGGCGCTGCTAACGCTATTCATTCTCTTTCTCGCTCGCAAACACTCTGCCCTGTGCAGTGCGCGAGAGCCCACTTGCGGAGGAGATGTAGAATCTAAATGGTAGATGTAAAATATTCGTTCTACATGTTAGATGTAGATGTAGCTAACAGATGTAGCAAAAACATGTAAAATGTAAACTTTTTAATTTCTATTTAAATTTCAATCATAAGCTCACAAATTTATATACTGACTGAGTACGGGTATAAAAGTAGAGTCGCGACTAGAAGCGACTCACACGTTCCTTCTCGTTTTATTTAAAATGTTTTCATGGAAGCAATGCAAGTATTGATGTTGGGCATGTAGCCGTTGCAGGCATCCTTCACTGTGTTGGTGGCGCCCACGAAGCAGGAGCTGGTGTTGGCGGGCAGCTTGGCGATCAGCTTTAGGGTGACGTTGATCTTCCTCACCAGCGACATGGTGGCTTTAAGCAGCCTGAGGAAACACTTGCGGGAGGTGGTGCCGGTGCCTTCGGTGGGGCATAGCTCAGAGTGCAGGTGGATGATGCTGTTGCAGATGTTGATCATGGACTTGACGGTTTTCACAATTTCGGCCACATCCTTGGGCACGGCCACGCCGCAGCTATCGATGGCATCGATGTAGGTGGTGCAGGCAGTCAGCAAGGCCAAAGTCTCCTTCAGGATGCAGTTGGTGCCGCGGATGCCCTTCAAGGCTTTACGCAGAATGGAATGGCAGGAACGAATGAAGCCCTGCTCGGCCACATCCATGTAGTCGAGATCGCCATCGAGATCGGCCAGCAGCTGTTCAATCCCGAGATCAAAGTCAAAGCTCTCGCTGGAGCCAACAGCATTGGCCTGCAAAAGGATTCAAGGATGCTTTAGTTTGGCCCCAGTTTGGATTGGAGTTGGAGCTGAAAACTTACATGAGTGGACAGCAGACAGCTGGCCGATACCAGAACCAAGAGGCAGAGTGTGATGGCTTTCATATTGCTTGACGATTCACAGACGAGTGTTGGTTGCCAGCACCGTGCGGTTTGTTTATATAGACCGCTGAGTAAGGCAGTACCCTCCCATATCAGGGCTATCACCGGCTACGCGTACGTGTACGGTGGAGTGTCCACGCGTGAAGTGTCGTTGTTGTTTTGCGCCGATTTATCTATGCCCATTTGTATAGATATTTTCGTAAATTAATATGCCATTGATATTGTGCAGTGTACACAGTCAGCTGGCTACCCGAAGACGTTTAATTAAGCCTCCCAAAGTCCGAGAATAATTTCGCATTATCTATGCAGCATGGAGACAAAAGACAAGAAGGCTCTTAGCGGTGCTGGTGGTCTCTAATCTACTCTGCAGATAGTGCCAAACACAAATTCTGATTATAGTTCGATCTCTTCCACCTCTAGATCGATTCACACTGATACAAAAAACTCCCTTCGCACACTTAATGAGTGCATAGATCCAATCTTATCTCTGGTGCCGGGCCTCTTCGTTGGACTTGGGGTAGCTCCAAACATGTGGACCGCGTCGCGTCTACTCCGGACACTCTGCTCAAAATTATTTCTACAATTTCTTTCTACTAATCAGCAGGAAAGAAAATTAGTTATTGTTCATTGAACGATCGATGCATTGACTATTATAGTATATAATATATATATATATATAGTAGTAGATAGTAGATAAGTGTTATCCAATTAAATTAATCTAAATGGCAAAATAAAAAAATTGCATTTAATTGGTACCCACTGTTAGATTTTACATAATTTTAAAATTGTAATCTTATTTGGAGCATTAAGAAGCAACTCATTAAAGTTTTTTTAGTAGAACCAAGAACTAGTTATGGCACCACAATTATCATACATTATGGTAGGGATCGTAAGACAGTAAGACTATTGAAACGGAACCCCTTTTTGAATGCCACTTTACTGTCAGACTGTTACTAATAAAAGAAGCATCAGGATAATTACAGGAAAGTAACACAAAACGGTGCCTAAAACGGGGCTAATAATTCTTTAGATCTTTTGAAGTGCTCCAGATGGGTTCCCTGCAAGTTTTCTATATGTTCGCTTCTGTTTGAATATTTTGAATCATAAAATATTGGAAAAATATTTTATATTTGGCAGGAAGGCTTCTAGGAGGAGCAGAAAAATAATTGTTAATTGGCGCGGGGCTCAATTTAGTGGAATCACCCAAATTGAAATTTATAGTAGGTACTCTCTCTACGTACTCTAAAGATTTGTGGCTAGTCCTTGTGTTTTTAGTGCTGAGCGTACTTCGCAGGAAAAACAGCAAAAATCTTCCAATATGTTCTACAGGTTTTTGTTAAAGTCCGATGCACGTTATTCAAATTTTAAAAATTAATTATACGCGTGTTTATCATAAAAATCTACAGCAGCCCCAACAGGATTTATTCTTGAGACTATTTCTTAGATCTTTTATTCATATGTATGTATATGTATTTATTTATTTATTGATTCAATCATTTGTTTGTATATTTATGTATGTATTTGTGCATATGCATGTGTATGTATGTATGTTTAGATATTAATAATAAAATTGTTGAGTCGAGTATAAAAACAAATAACAATAAAAAAAAAGTCTTAACCGAAGCAATTAAATTAATGCCATTAAATATTAAATTCATTTCGAGTCAAATCAAAAGTTTACATATGTACATACATACATACATATATGTATGTAAATATGAAATGTATATTTTGATGTATGCATGATATTTAAAAATAGTTTAAACAAATTCTCAAAATTTTAATAATAAAAGTACAACACCAAAAATGTAATGTAACGCATATGCAGATGCAGATAAAAATGGTATTAAATATAAATTATATATCCGAGTAAATCGGTTCGCTTTCGGCACTGCACAAGTCAAATAGGAATAACAATAGGTTGCTGAAAAAAACATCATAATCGTAATTTAAGAGTAAAATGTAAATAATATTTATAATAATAATATTATATTATATGATTATCGTACAAGTTAGGTTTCTATATACTTTTTTCGATCTCTCTTTTCTTTTCTTTTCTTTTCGTTCGTTTATGTTTTCTCTTCTTTTTTGTTACTTTTTTGGGTTTTAAGCTTGCCTTGGATATTGGAGTTTTGAAACAAAGCCTAATCTTAAGCTAGTATAATATTATAATTATAATATATGTAGTATAACTATCATTTCTTTTTTTCATAATTGCACATTTTTTAGGTTAGGAAAAAAAAAAAAAAAAAAAATGCACCACTTAAAAGACTCGGGGCGAAGAATCAAATCGGATCAGATGAGGCTGAGGCGACTGTTGGTCTTTCGCAGTTGGGCACGCCAGGGTATGATGTTATCCTCCTCCTCCCGCTGCTTTTGCTGCTGCTCGTGGGCCTCCCGGTCTAGGGGCAGCTGGTCCCCGGCTTGGTCCAGGGCGGCGGCGACAGCGGCTGCCTGCTCCGGCTCTGGGTTGGTGTCTGGGCTGTGGCTGTGGTTCTCCTTGTTGCCAACGTTGGCACTCTGCTGCGGGTGGTTCTGCTGCGGATGCTGCTGCGGATGCTGCTGCTGCTGTTGTTGTGGAAGCTGCTGGAACTGGATCTGCTGATAGTGTTGCTCCATGCCGGCTAGATTGATGTTGATGTTGTCTATGGACATGGCGCGGTTCTTCAGCCGCCAGGTGTCCGCAATGCGGTTGTTCTCCTCCACCTTGGGCGTGTAGATGGCCGCTCTGGAAAATGCCACATACACAGCGGTCAGAGAAGAGTCCGCCCTGCCCTCCGCCCTGCCAGCCGTCCAGCCCGGCGGCCGTCTGCACCACACGCTCACCCCAAAAACTCAACTTACTTCAGCTTGTTCTCGGTCTCCTCGCGGCGCGCCAGTAGGTCGCGCTTCCACTGGGGTATCTGAGAGAGGCGACGCGACTCAGCCTCCTGGGCCATGCGCTCCTCAAAGTCCTTCTTGGCCCGCTCGGCCGCCTTCTTGGCCATCATCTGACGCTTCCAGTCGGGTATGGCATTGCCGGCCTGATCTTTTTCGGGTATCTGCAAGAAGATCTTTGCACACGCCCACGCATCACAAACGAACGCCCTTAGTCCAAGGTCGGGATTCACTGGGGGCCTAACTCACCTGATCCACATAGTTGTTGGCAGTGAACTGTTTGGTTATCTCCACGTAGTGCTCGGAGTCCATGCGATTGGCCATCTGCTGCTCGACCTTCATCTTCTTGATGCCCGGTATGTCCTTGGAGATCTTTAGCTCAGCGATTAGATCCGATTTCAGATACGTATCCGTGCTGGATGTGAGGCACTGCATGCTCAGACTTCGTGCTGGCATCTGATAGGGTTTGGGCACCTTCTGCGTGTCCGTGCGTCGCAGCTGCAAGTGGGCAAGACAGGACACCATTTGGGTGGGATTAATATTTATAGTCCCGATCTCTGGGTGGGTCCCCGGTACCCACCTGTACGCTGTTCAGATCCTGGATTGAGATGGCCGAGAGCGGCTGGTGCTGCTTCCGTGTGGCAGTGTCCTGACTATTGGGCGTGGCTCCGTGCGGCTTCTTGGGCTTGTGCGACTTGCTGGCCATGGTGGAGTCATTGCCGCCATTCATCAGTGGCATCATCATGGGTGGCAGCGGCGGCATGTTGTGTGGCAAGGGTGGTGGCGGCGGCGGTAGCGGCGGCTGTTCTCCCATCCCCATTCCCATCCCATGATGCGGATGATGTGGATGCTGATGATGGTGTTGCTGCTGCTGCTGCAGCTGCTGTGGGTGCTGCTGCTGCTGGGGATGTATCTGCTGCTGCTGCTGCTGCTGGTTGGCGATCTGTATCTGCATGTAGTCCTCCGTATCCGTGGAGCTGCACGGGAGACACACGGGAAAGAGAACGGAATAAGAAGCGGGATTAGTGGCTGCTACTTTCACTGCGGTGCGGCTCGGACCTGCGCCAGGCGTGGCGTGTGCGCAGTATCATCTTCGGATTGCAACTGAGTTGCAGCTACAGCCGTTGCCGTGGCAAGCGGCCACATGCCACATCTACAATTGGCACGCATAAAATTTCATGCACTCTTGAGCGGCGGAGGAAGTGGCTGACTGCATCTGTGTCTCTCTCTCTCTCTCTCTCCCTCTCTCCCTCTCTCTTTCTTAAGCTGCTAATTGCAGCCAAGCTGCAGCCAACCAACCGACCAACCATCCATCCATCCATCCATCTATCTTTTTTCTTCGAGTATCTTTCCATCCATCTTCCTAGCCATCTGCTGGCTGGATGGCTAATTGAGGCGAGGCAACTGTACCTCTGCCACTGCACTAATTATGGTTGCCGTTGCACGAGATGTGTTCAGCCAAATTAAATCGGCTGCCATCTGCTAATTGAAAGTGGTGGTGGCAGTGGCCCCGAGGTGCCGAGGGGGGGGACTGGGACTGGGACTGAGACTGAGACTACTCACCGGGCCGAGGATGGACACGAACGCTTATCGCTGATGCTCTTCAGATACTCGGACGGCTTGATGAGGTGCGTGACGCCGTCTTGTGATTTATTGGGAAAACTGGGCGGCACAAACGGCAGCACCAGCTGCTTGTTGACCAAATTGGGTCCTCCCGTGCGTCCGCCGCTGACCGATCCGGGCGCTCCGCTCCCAGTCTCGCCATAAATGCCCGCATACTGGGCATGCTGCTGGGTGAGCTCGTAGTGTTCCTCGGCCGAGGAGCCGCCGCCATAGATGCTGGGCGCATAGGGATTATGATGGTTCGGCTGCTGCTGCGGATAGTGGGGCGATGTCGTTTGCTGGTAGTTGCCGCCCCTCTGGGACTTGGGTGCATCGGCATAGCCATAGATGCTGCCATTCGGATTACGCGACTGGGAGACAGTTCCTCCTGCACCTCCACCGCCGTTGGCCTCTCCATTCGGCTGTTGGGCGGCTGCTGCCGCTGCTGCCGCTGCGTTGTTGGCCGGATTGGTGTTACCATTGAGCAGCTTGGCTTTCTTGTTCGCTGAAATTGAACAAATTTATTTATGAGTTTCGTTCGTCGCTCGCTTTTGTGGGTTAGCAGTCATCGCGGCTGTCTCCTTCCTCCCAGCCACGGTCTGGGTCTGGCTCTAGCTCTGGCTCTGGCTCTAGCTCTGGCTCTGGCTCTGGTCATGCTCGCTTGAGCAGCCAGCAACATCCACTCAACATCAGCAGCAACTGCAACTGCAACAACAATAGTTCATTGCGTATGCAGAGACGCGGCGCCTTTCACCAGACAGAGCGCCACAAGAACAGAGCGCCAATGGACTTGGAGCTCCAGTTGCATACGTTTGAATACGTTTCATTTAGCCCGATTTAAATGTGTTAAAAGCAGCCCCAAGGGAGGCCAATGGTGCCACTAGGGGCACTACATAAAGTAAACCAAAAGTCTTAGCTCGGAAATGGAAGTGGAAGCTCACCGAGTGGAAGGGTATCTCAATTTAGATTTTGTATTCCTGCAAATACTCGTAAGTAGTATGGCTAGAATTAAGAGCTGATACAGCAACATTCGTCGCATTTGTGGCAGCTTTTTCACGCTCCTTTTAGACATCGGATTTTGATTAAATTTAACTAAGCTTTGAGCATAAAAATGGTTTTGTATTAAAAACCATTTCTGTAAATCATAAGACTAAAATAATTTTCTGACTAGTGCCTATAAGTACCACTGGGATAACAAACAAAAAAAAATTAAATAAAAAACTAAAAAAAAAAAATTGTTTGTGATTTATACCCAAATATAATATGTCTTTCGAGCAATTACTTTTAATGATAGTAGATTGGTGGAGTGATATTATAAAGCAAATCAAAGATAATCTATATTGAGCTATGATGTTCGAGAATAAAAATTAATTTGTAAAAATTCAAAAAAAAGAAATTCTAGGCAGCAAGTTTATAATTCGCTTTGAGATCAGATAAATGTCTGATTACTTTTCAGATACACTGCCACTAGTAGGCCTGATGTTGCCATGGCTTGTGTCGACCAGTTGTTGTCTTAGGTTGTTGAAAGGCGAAGATAAGACGGAAGGTACAGACGAAGGTCTGCAGCTGCCAACATATAAGAAAATTTACTGATAAGCCCCAAACGTGTTTTAGACTCACTTATGCTCGGAAAAAAATCACACAATATACTCGTATATATGACTAATAAAATAATATATAAATTGTATAGAAATACAGATAGCGCTGAAGAGGAGGAGTCTGAGGCAGAGTTCAAAGAATTGTTCTAATGATACTGATTAGAGGAAGGTACGAGTATCACTGATTTGCTAGCACTGATTTCCTTACAGTCAAGGCCCAACTTTAATTTGCCATAGGTCGCCATTTGATTGGGTTGAAGTACCCTTTTGGTTAAAGATAAGAGTCCAGTAAACTGTAGCTACATTGCTGTACGTAAGTCTACGGCTATATTGGTTAGCCAGTGAAAAGTCTTCCATCTATAAGGTGATACATTTACATTGGAATATTTCTTACTTCAAATAATGCTTAAGATCACATTTCTCTTCCTACTTCCGCTTTTGTTTTCATAGCCTTTGGCTTAAGTATAATAAATATAATTCTTTGAAAAGTTTTCCAATTTGTTTGTTGACTCATAAATAACCCTAGAGGTATTTGCAGTGTCTTCCCTTATGCTGACACACGGAAGTGTCAGTCATAGTTTTTTTCAGAATTACTTCCTCCACCTCTGTCTGCCGCCATTCATTTTGTCGTGGGAGTATTGCTATTAAAAAAGGTAAAGTCACCCCCTCCCCACACCAATTTCCATGGAAACCGCTTGTTTGCTGATTTAATTTCCATGCCACAAGCAACTTAATTGGGCAAACAATCTCCGCAGGCTCCAACTAAACCCGATCAGTGTGCGGCGAGTCCTCGCCAATGTCTTTGCTCCGACTTTCACGGCTCCACAACTCGTTTCGTCTGCAGATCTCATGGCCATTACGTGAATGTGGCTGTGGCTGCGGTAGTGGTGACGGTCATGGCTGCCCCTACCCGGCCATTGTCTATATCTATGGGCAAACCACTTAAAATCGAGTCGAGCCAGTTTGGTTTTGAATTTATGCATTGCATTGCATCGCAATCGCAATCGAGTTGCATTTTTTGTTTGTTTTGTTTTTTGTTTTTTGTTTTTGGCTAAATGAAAAACGAGCAAACAAAATGCGAATGTGTCCAACAAGTCGCAACATTTTTATCTATCAATTTGAGCAAAAGCAAACCGCTTTGTAGCTGTCAACAAAGGAGTCCTGCAACTCTGTAGATCAGCAACGGGTCCATGTCACGGTGAAATTTCGAAATTGGAATTGCAATTCGATTTGGTTGTTTTTACTTTACGAGTGCAATGCCTGCTGAACGATGCTGGCGATGCCCTCATATATTTAACAAATTTAATTAAAGCGAAAAACATATTTAAAGTGGCTCAAAGAGACTGTCGAAGGGGGAGTTTGAGGCGGAGAATTACTAGCCAAAAAAAATGCTGCTAACAAACAGATATTTTATGTGACAGAAATGGTCTTGGAAGACACATCACACAAAATAACAAAGAACCATTGAAAAGTTTAAATTCTGCTGATAAAGTTGCAACAAATAAGAGAACCGAAGCGCGGAATCTAAGAAAAAGTTCAACAATGTGTGACAAAAGAATGCATTAATATATTTTAAATATTATTCCTTTAAACCAGTGGTCGGCACGCATACATTCACAAGTTTTGCTCTGATTTAAAGGCACATGATCTGCCCAGGATCGTAATAGAAAAACAAAAATCGTGACACATAAATAAAACTTATACCATAAACTTCCTTCCTTAACTTTTAATTTAACTTTTAATTTATTCCTCATGCTCCTATGCTTTTGCACTTACACCTAAAGATATCGAAACGTTGAAAGCTCAGAGTGAAGTAATTCCGGCGCGTGTTCTTGTGGATCTTCACCGATCCCAGCATGTTCATATTGACCCTTTGGGTCAGGATCAGTATGCTTCGCGGATGCACAGAAATGTATAAAGCACAAAACGATTGATAGTCACATTATCAACCATTGATTGAAACACTAAATAAAAAGGAGAACGAGATCACAGACACACAGACACTTTGCTGGGAATTAAAGACTCGACGAATGATTTGGGTTTGGGGGGACTCGACGATGTTGTCTGGGCGAACGTCGCTGGCAGCCTGATACAAGTTCAGACGATCGACAAAGTTATTCACCCAAGACAGTGGATCGGAAAAGCTCCGAAAACACACAACGACAACGGCAGCGACGACAACGACAACGACAATGTGGAGGTTGCCATCAACTCCTAGCTCCAACTGCAACTGCAACGATCGTCTGTCTCTTTGCGGCAAACACGTTCACTTTCATTGGTAAAAGTTTTGCAAAGCCCGAACCATCACCGCTCAGGCCATGAAGAGGCATTGCGGGTAATGAGTGAACCATCGTCGGGGCCAATTATGGTGGAAATGTGTGGGATATGATACAGGTCTCGGGTCTTGGGTCTTGGGTCTCGGCTCTGGGGTTTCGGCTCTGTGGGCCTTGGGGCTTCAGAGCTCGCGACTTAAATGGCAAATAGCTTCCTCATTGGATCCCAGGGATTCACTCTCCCATGTCCAGTGTCTGACTGTCTGCTGGCATGCCCAACGCTTTTCTGGTTTCCCTCGATTTGGTATCGGGATCGGGATCGGGATCTGGGGGTCGGGGTCGGCAAAAGCTTCAATAGCGATCGACAAACAAAAAAAACGCCCGTTGCCGTTGCCCGTACGGCAGGCAGTCTGGCAGTCAAGTGGCTTGGATTGTTTTCAATGGCAGCCAGCCATTTCCACTTTTCCCATTTGTTCACTTCCACTTCTTTGTTTTCGCGAAACATTTTCCACGGATCTTTGCCGCATTATCGTGTGAACGTCGCCTCAATTATATCCAGCCAAAGCATTTCCACAGCTCTCCTTCCACCTCCGTCCCCTCCTTCTGGGGCATAATAGGCAATTAACAAATGGAAAATCGAGCCAAACACATGTCAAACATAGCAGCAGCTATCCATCACATTTCTACTGTGGCTGTCACTGTCTTATTTTCAGCTTGAGTTACGCAGAGTTTGCTTTTGGTTAATATTGCGGCAATTAAGTCAAAGCTCGATATTTATTGTGTGATAATGAGGCAGCAAATATGGCCCAGGGGCCATAACTGGCAACGGGTTGGCAGACGCCTAATGCGGCATGAAGGAGAGTCTGTGGGGTATCCGAGCTAGGCCTGGAAAAACTCAGCCTAAAATCAAGCTGAGTTAAACGTCTGACTTTACTTTAACTGCAAATAAATTTAGTCAAAGTATGCAGCAGCTTAAGCCCTAAGTGTAAGCTAGTCGTGGCCTCTCGCTCACTGGTCGTATTTTATTTAACTGAGCCTGCGATAATCATAGCCTACGCTATTTATAAACATAGCTAACTTTGCCCACAAGCCATGCAACTGACAACTTTAATCATCATTTGAACAGAGACATCAATCGACCATCCTCTTATGGACACCTCCCAGACATTGCCTGTGCACACCCGGCTTAAGCTGGTTGTCATTGCTGGTTAACTTGTTTGCAGACTGCAGGGCATTTTCCAGTTCAATCGACCCACATGACTGGCAAATTTCCCCTAATTGATCAATCAATGCAGACAGTCACAAGCCACTGGACTCTGACGCTGATGTCCAAGCCAGACCCCACCGACTCTTGTCTGTCTGTCTGTCTGTCTGTTGACTCTTGTCTGTGTGTCTGTTGACTGTTGTTTCTTGTGTTGTCTGTTCAATGAGGTAAAAGACCTCGGAAATGACAGAGAAAGATGTGGAAGTTCAAAGCTCAGTTTATTTGACTAATGAGGAGCGTCGGTCTTCCTTTCTTATTTCTTGTGGAAGTCCTTGCCAGGTTCCTTGCGATCGAAATTATGCTCGGGAATGTGCTTCGAGTTACAGCCGGATGGCTGGGGATAATTACAGAATCCGTGATTGACGTCACGTGCCAGCCCGCTTACGTCCTTCGAGGCCTGTCTTTTGTTGGTGCTGGCCTTGGAGGCCTGTGTTTTGTTGGTGCTCGCCTTGGAGGCCTGTGCTTTGTTTGTGCTCGCCTTGGATTCCTGTCTTTTTTTGGTGCTTGCCTTGGGTTTGTGTCGGGTGTCGGGTTTCGGGTTCAATCCAATCGGTGTGGGGGAACTTGGAGTCGAAGCCAGGCCTCGGCTGGTACTGGGAATGGAGTCGGGATCCATGTGGGACACAGTCTGTTTGCGTACGTCATCGTGCTTTGGATATATTCTAACCTCGCCACATGCGGCCCTATATCTGCCTTTAAACACGCCCTTAGCCAGCTTGCCCCGGCTGGAAGTGGCCCTGCTCGCTCTCTGTTTGACATTTTCGCGTTTCATGCCCTGGACAACGATATGTGGATCCGGCCACATCGGCATCTGTGGCGGCATCATCTTGACGTCCGTCAAGTGCTTGTCGAGTAGCTGCGCCTCCGTATCGTTCAGCAACTGCGGATCCAGGGACTTGAGGAAGAGCGTGGGATTGCCGACACTGTAGACAATGTACTTGTCCTTGGTGGACGTGCTATTGCTCAGCTCCGCCATAAGTTTATCCATGCTGAATATCCACGAATCAGTCGTTTGCTTTGGCCGCAACTTTTCGTTGTCCAGCGTGGATGAGCTGCCAGTCCCAAGATCAATGATATCCACATCATCGCTTGACTCGGATGTATTCATTGACATGGCGCTGCTCTTTTTCTTCTTCTATAAAATTTTGAAATTTTCCAATGTTGCCAAAGAGATATATATAATTCGAATGGAGGGAACCCTATTTGATAGTTGAATTCTAGTTCATGACCAACATGATAAAATAAATTAGAATAAATACACACGTAGCATAGCAATTGGTTGGCGTTTAGTTCTTGGGCATTTCGATGATATCAACCATCAACTCAACGAGAAGGAACGTTGTGAGTCGCTTCTGTTGCTGCGTCTCTACTTTTTTTCGACTCGAACTCAGTCAGTATGTGGAATTTTAAACTAGTTTATTTTTTTTTGCTACATCTGTCATATAAATCTACATCAACCATGTGGATTCTACATTCTCGTTCTTTGTGGGTATTACTTTTACTTTGAACACAAATCTAATATACCCCTTAACTCTTCGAGTACGGGTATAACAAATGTTCCAACCAGAACGTTAGGTAGTTTTCCAGTGCGAAATAATAGTTGGAGTTTTCGCTTGCTACCCATCCGATTTATAAATATGACTGTTGCTCACCTGATATGGTGGACATGGTCCGATTGTGATTGCCTCGCACCAGCTCGGATGGCCGCAGACTTGGCTCCTCGATCACCTCCAGGCCAGAGTCGGAGTCAACGGCATCGTTGGCAGTAGCACCGACAATGGGAGCAGGAGCTGCCACTGCACCACTGCCAATGCTGGCGACTGGGTTAGCTCCAAAGACATTCTTCTTGTAGATGTTGCTGTTGCTGCTGCTGTTGCTCGTTTGCTCGGCACTCAAGTTGTTGCGCTGCTGAGCTGGAGCACGCAGCGGTGGTGGTAGTGGCGGTGGTGGTGGTCCATTCACTGCAGAAAGGATAATAAATGGGAATTGAGCAAAATCTTTTTTGGTTGTGATGGCAGGCACGGGAGGAGCCTGTTCGCTGCTTAAACATGCCGATTGGGTACATTGCTAATAAATTCTAGACAGATCTGTGTGTGAACTTACCCAAGGCCACATTCTGCATGGGTGGAGCCGAGGACACCCGCTTCAGGTTCCTGCTGCCCAGATTGTTGTTGCTGTTGCTGTTCTGATGGTTGCTGCCGTTGCCGTGCCGGTGCCATTCTGTGCAATATTGGGGCTGCTGCTGCCGAGCATCTGTGGCATCGAAGCATCCACCAGATTGTTGCGAATCATCGAGTTCTTGTGGGTCTGCTTGGTGCGTTCGGCCACATCCTCCGGCGGACAGACGCTCTCGTAGGTGTCGCTCTTGATGCCGCCATTCAGTAGCTGATTCTTGAGGTTTACGTTCTTCGAGCTGTAGTTATCCTTCAGTGAGGAATCGTATTTGCTGCTATGCAGGCCGATGATTGAATGCGATTTGTTGCGATTGAGCAGACTGTTGTTGTTGTTGTTGTTGTTAGTGTTGCTGTTGTTGTTGTTGTTGTTATTGTTTCTACTGCTAGAGTTGCTGTTGTTGCGCTTGTTGTTCAAGTGCTAAAAAATAAATGGAAATGGAAAATCAGTTGCTGGGTTTTGTCGCTTGAAATAAATACGCACATGATTGCTGTACTGCAGAACAATGTCCGTGCTGCGTGTGGAGCTGGCGCTGGCCGAGCGGGAATGGGAGCCACTATCCCGAGATCGAGATCGTCCCACATTGTATTTGTGTTGCTGCTGTTGTTGCTGCTGCTGTTGCTGATGTTGTTGTTGTTGCTGCTGCAGCTGATGTTGCTGTTGCTGTTGCTGCAGCTGATGTTGCTGCTGCTGCTGCTGTTGTTGCTGCTGCTGTTGCAGCTGTATCTGATGCTGCTGCTGATGCTGGTGCTGCTTGCGCGACTCCTCACGCACCAGATAAATGTCCTCGTAATCGTGATCCCCGCCACCATTCTGATTTCCATTGCTGGCCATGCTCTTGTGCTGTTTGTAGTTGCTGTTCTTGGCGCCGCTGCTGTTGCTGTTGCCGTTGCTGATGTTGCCGCTGCTGCCATGCCGATTGAAGCTCTGGCTGCGCATCTGCTGATGGTGGTGGCTGCTGCTCTTGGGCGAATTGAAGCTGGACGATATGGAGACAGACTCGTCGGAGCCGCTGCCAGCGCCACTGGAGCTGGAGTGGACATCCGCCTGGATGGTCATTGCATTGCCAGCCTTTGGCTGCATTATCTGCTGCTGCTGCTGCTGATGATGGTGGCTGTGATGGCTGTGACTATGATGGTTTTTGTGCTGCTTCACGCTGCTGCAGTCCGAGTCCACGAACAGATCCCTCACCCGGTTGTAGATGATATCCTGTGGGTCGTGCAGGAAGAACGACTCTCCCGAGATGCTGCCGTTGGGCGAGGGCGTGGCATACATGCCGCCGTTCCTCATGGGGTTCACATAGAGCCCATCGTTGGGCAGCAGCGCCCCACCGCCGCCAGTGGAGCTGCTTCCCCCACCGCCTCCATTGCCGCCCATGGAGGAGCTGCCGTTGTACAGCTTCTCCGAGGAGCTCCGCGACTGCTGCGAGTACAAGGCATCGCTGTTCTTTCGCGAGATTCCCAACCCAATGCCCATGCCCAGGCCCATGCCCAAGCCTATGGCCGATCCTCCAGCGCCTCCAGTCACTGCTGGGGGATGCAAGTAGAAGGGCTCCACATCGGAGCTCAGTGTGGACGATGACTTGGACTTGATTGTGTTGCTGCGGCTCGTCTGCTTCGAGGAGTTTGAGTTTGAGTTGCAGCTGCTGCTCAGATGTTGCTGCTGCTGTTGATGGTGGAGTTGCTGCTGCTGTTGCTGCTGCTGCTGCTGCTGCTGATGTTGCAATTGCTGCTGTGTTTTATGTCGCTGCACGCTGTTCTTGCTGTTGTAGTCCACAGATGTCCCATGTTGAACCAGCACATTCAGGCACTGCAGGAGGTCAGAGCGGGGGTCAGAGAGTGAGCTTGTGGCAGGTGGCAAGTTGCAAGTTGCAAGTGCAAGCCAGGTTCGAGTACTCACCTCAACCTGCTGGTTCTCGGCCGCATCGTTGATGGGCGACTTGCCATACTTGTCCAGCGACAACTTGGCTCCGTGATTGAGCAGCCAACGCACCACGGATAGATGACCCCGCGAGGCGGCAAAATGCAGTGGCGTGGCACCATCGCCATCGCGCAGATTTGGATCGACGCCTTGGTCTTGTACCTGTAGAGGGTTAAGGGAAGCAAATGGATTATTGGGGGGATCACCAATAAAAAAAAGTATCCTTGGTGTCTGCTCAATATTCATACTCGTACAACCAAAGACTATAACCAATAACCAAGTGGTCCCAATGGGCTGTTCTTTGGCGGCGTTGCTGTCTCTCAGCTGCCCAAGTACCAGGCCCACTAAGCATCGAATGAAAGTTGCTAAATCTTGTTAATTGTGTAGTCTCTGATCCAAAGTATATGACTGTTCAATATCTCAACGTAAATAAAATACCTGCGACCTTTAAGCTTGAATCCCATCCAAGCCAGATGCACCAGCATTTATCTACCCTCTCTACGCTCACGTTAGTGACCTGACCTTTTATGGCCAATATACTTTCCCACTCATTTGTACTTACGGTGTGTGTCGCGCAATGCAATGTCTGTCAAGTGGTGGACTGACCGTTCAGCCTTCTGTCCACTCAGTGTCTCCCTCACTCACTCACTACTATTCGTTCAGCATATCTCATTGTCCTGTTTGATACGATATTTACTTGCCTGTTGGCAGCTACTTGGCTGAGTATCTCTCACTGTCCGGCCACTCAGCGTCTCACTCACTGTGTCACTGTCCGTTGAGAGTCTGCCTTTTGGCTGTGTGTTGTGGAAAGTGGTTTTCCACACCGCCATCAGCGTCGTCATGCGGCAAATGAAAACTATTTGGTTCAATTTAGAAAGGTGATTTTCCACTGCCAGCGAAGACTTTACCGATGATCTTGAAAAATTCATTCTGGTTCTTGGTAGCAGAGAGAGAGAGAGAGAGAGAGAGAGAGAGAGCGGATACAATGCAATGGTCCATTGTCAGCGTGATGCTCCTGCTGCTGCATTATGTTTTGCTTTGCATGCGCCACTCGCCACTCTCTCTGCCGCTTCTTGGTCTCCTCTGACTCTCTGGTCGGACACATTCCCCAATTGATAAATTGTATAGGCCAGGCGACAAACTGGTCAAGAACCCCGTTACCCCAAAACAGGACCCACACACACAACAACAAAAAAAAAGAGCGTAGAAAACGAGTTCGCGGCAAGTCGAGCCAAGTCGAGTGTTCCAATTGACCCCCATTGGGTGCTGCTGCTGCTGCTGCTGCTGCTGCTGCTACAGTTTCCCAACTATATGGCAGCCAAATTTTATGTGTTGCACAGAGCCACTTGGCCACCATCAGCTTACCATCCATTTGAGGCAATCCAAGCAGCCCATTTGTGAAGCGGCATGGATCGGTGCCATGCCGTCGCGTGCACGAACATAAAGCGAGCCGCCGGCTTCAAGCACCAGAAACTTGAGCACCTCCAAGTGGCCCTCCTGTGCTGCCAAATAGACGGGCGTGACATCATTGTCCATTTGCGTATTGGCGCTGCAATCGGGCAAGGAAAAGCGTGCCATGGAAAATAGGAAAAGGAGAAACAAAAACAAAAAAGACGTTCATATAAATTGGCATCCAATTAGATGGCGGGGCTTAAGCGAGGAAGAAATCAAGTGTTTAATGAGCAAAAACTCTGGCATAAATGCCAGATTTGAGCCTGGCAAAAATAGCCAAAGACACCTAAAGTATCAGACATGGCAGTCACCAGCCATTCACATGGCATTCACACTGCATTCAGTCTGCATATGTATAAAAAAATACAGCCATCACATTAATATCACTGCGCGTAATATTACGAGTATCACAAAGAAATGGACTGATTGAGCTCGAGTTGGCATTGGTTCATCGGTTCGATCGGTAGATCTTGGTGGGTTCGACGCTCCTCTAGACTAGCTGTTCATTTGCCTACTCTTTCTGCTCTTTCTTGTGGCCATATCATTAATCGATCGCACACAAGCCACACAAGATCGCATAGAATGTGGCAGTGTGTTTATGTGGGAAAATAAATTCAAACCGGGTCAAATTCCTGGCCAAAAAATGTTACTTAAGTAAACCCCCTTCGAACCTCACAACACTCCGGCGATTGTTCTGCTCCTTACGCCCCACGCCGCTCAGCATGGGCGTGGCCTCATCGTCATCATCATTGGAGTCGGGCTCATCCTCAACATCCAAACGATCCCTGACAGCCTCCACAGCGGCTTTCCTCTGCTGATGCTGGTGCTGGTGCGGATGCTGATGCTTGTGTGCCTCCATCATGAGCTCACTTAGATCTTGCAGATCGCTGTTATTGGGATTATCCTGTCCGCGGCTATGGCTAAGACTGTCCTGACTCTCCTGATCCTGGCCTCCAAGCTCCGCGGGGCCTGCCTGCTCGATCTCCGAATTGCTGCTGTGGTTGCTGCTGCTGAGTATGGCGGTCGTTACCTCCGTGGCGATGATCGTGTGGATGTCATTGTTCGATTTGCTCTTCTGTTTGCTGCGGCGGTAGGAGGTCAGACTTGTGGTCATGCGGCCCAGCAGGCCCTTCTTAACGTTGATGGTGGAGAAGTAGCTAGAGAGGGTAGGGGGGGATTGCAATGAGGGTGGAAGTGGCATTGGCCAGTGGTAAGGTTTAAGATCAAATTTCAGTTGCAGTTGCAGTGCCTGGGGGGTGGTGGGTGGGTGTGTACTCGTGTGTGTTTGGATTGATTGCTTGATTGATTGATTGCTTGATTGGTTGGTTGGTTGGTTGATTGAAGTGGAGTGCTTGGTGCTAGCAGGAGTCTCTTGATCGCATGACGGGCCTTGGCTTACCTACTCAAAAAACACAGTCAACACTCAACGTTTAATATTCGTTTCGCACTTTCGTTTTTGGCACTCATGTGTCTGGGAGGCTCTTCTTCTGCTGGTTTTCCGTTTATTAATTCACTCTGATTTTCCCAATACCGTTAAGCACTGAACACTGAACACGAAACAACAAAAACAACGAGAAAAAAAAGTAATATATGAAACTGGTTTAGGAAAAATCACTTTGAATATTTCAGCCGCGGCTTGATGTTTTTTTTTCTGTTTTCTTTTCGGTTTCGTGGATTTGCATATCGAGTTTTTTTTGTCTCTGGGCTACGTACTGCTCGTACCAGATTCCCGGTTCATATGGAACACTTTAGGTTTACGGGCTATCACGGGGCGTGTGCTGAAACCGAAAGTCTGTTCCGACCCGGCTCTGGATCCGTTGTCTGGCTTCCGATGTGGCTGCTTTGAGATTAAACCCTCGATGCTCGATCTGCTCGACAAACTTCTAGTAAAACATTATTTCTCCCTCTGCTGCCTCTGGGCTCTGTCTCTGCTTCTGCTTCTGTCTCTCCTCCTACCACTGATCTGGCATTTTTTATTTTGGTGAAATTAACGCTTAAAAGCGAACAAAAACACAAAAAAAAACTGCATGCTAGCATGGAGTTGTACGTGCTGCGGGGGGAGGGTGAGGGCGGTGCACCAGACGTTTCTCTGTGTTACGCCTGACTCCCAGTAGATGCCGCGGGCCATGTGGCGTCTGCCGCTGCTGCTGTTACCATTTAGCTGGCAACGCGAGCACAGCTCTGCTTTCCACATGCCACACGGTGGGGCAAGAGAGTGGAAGCTGCCAAGATTGGACTGTTAATTCAACATATTCTCAACTATGGTATACTTTAAAGAGTGTTCAAAGGATACTGGATTACTATTAGTTTTATTTGTTTGTTTTTATGGGTGTATACATTTTCTATATTTCTTTTTACTTTTCAATCTTTGAAACTATCTAAAGTTCTTTGTATTCATTTTTATAATTTGTATTGTTTAATATGTTCTCGCTCTTCCTTTACAGGGCCCTATTATTTTCTTCTTAATAGTTTTAATTCTGTTATTTCTAGCTTCGTTGTATTTGCATTTCTTTATTTTTCTAAAGTTTCCAATCTACTTTTCTGCTTCTCCATCTGTTTATCAGCATACCAAACCAAAGATTTCAACTGTTTTTGTATTCCTTTCCAGCATTCTCTTGAACATTTTACTCCCTACCTCTATAGTAAATGTCTATACGTTCTATCGATTTAAATAATACTTGTTTGTCTTAAAAAGATACTTTATTCTACCTGCGGTAGGAATTAAATCCAAGTATTAATATTATATTTCCGCATTAATTTTTCAACCTTCTTCTATTTTTGTATATCTCTATTTCTATACCTAGGATATGGTTTATATATATTTTGACTAAATAAATGTTTAAAGTTTTAGTTTTTATAGACATTGTCCCACTGTGCTTTCGCCCCTTGCCATTGATGCTGGCTCGAGCGGAGGCGACGCGTCGGAGGCGGTGGCGGTGGCGACGATGATGGGTAATGTGCAGATATACGTATTCGTATCTGTACTGTTCACTTAGTCAACTGGCTTACGACTTCATGGGTATTGCACACACATGGAATACCCGAGACCGAGACCGAGTCCGGGCACTGGGAGATCCACAGACAGAGAGGCAGAGTGGCAGTGGCAGAGGGAGAGAGAGCGTGGAAGAAGTGGTAGAAGGCGCTTCAAGTGGCTTTCTTCGTCCGACTTCGGACGACTTGTTACATTTTCCAGCTTTTCTCGCTTTAGAAATGAATTGTAAACCAATTAAAGTTGATTTTTCATCTTTATCCAACCCCCGCCACCCTCTCCCCCGCCACTGTTTCAGCTTCTGTTTGGTTTTGTCTTCTGTTGTCGCTTCTTTCAAATAGGTGAAAATACAGTAAGAAATATATCTATACATACTCGTATATATTGTATTCCCAATTTGCTGATATCTTCTCCTACTTGCTCTGCTCTGCTCTGCTTTGCTTTGTTGTTTTTTGTTTTGTTTGCTTTTTTTGTTTGTTTCTAATTGCAATTTAATAATTATTTTTTAATTTATTTAATGTGTCTTGCCATATAGAAAATACAAAATTGAAGCCCCGACAAATGAAAGGCGGAATAATTGAGCTGCAGACGAAAGCAGGAGGATGGCAATGGCAATGGATGGGGATGAGGATGAGGAGGAGAGGCCTCACACGAACCTCGTTAGATGTGCCAGTTGACAGTTATACTCGTATGTACACATATTGTATACTCGTTTATGATGAGACAGCGGCAGCAGCCCCAATTTTGTATTTAATTGAACATTTGCGTGCACAAGTGAGGCTGGTGATTGACGATCGCCGCTGCCAATCGCCGATCACTGAGAGAATGCAGAATGAAAGCAACTCGGATGACACAAATAGACCACTAAGAGAAACAGATACAGACAGACAGAGATAGACAGAGATAGACAGAGAGCGCGAATGAGACAATAAAAAGACAATTGTTTTACAAATCGATTAGTGAAAAATTTTAAATGATTTTCACGCATTTGTGGGAAGCGACAACACCTCTATGCTCCCCCATTTGTGGCATTCAAGTGGCAACATTCTCGACCAGATTATTTGGACAATTTCTGCTGATTTTGTGCGGCGCAAATTTTGTGTTCCATTGAGTCAGCCTGTTAGGCATTAGTGGGTCAGATATCATATCTCTGCAGGTTTAATTTGGATTTTTACAATTTGTATGAATATGACGGATTTTCTATCAAGAATTTAAAAGCTTAATTTACTTCCATCTATCCAACTAGATATATTTTGAATCATTTCTACATACATTTTTTTCTCATCTTTTGATTCATCTTTCTAAACTTTCAAGAATTCCTTCAGTGTATCTTTCTATTGGGTCTTATTCTGTCTCAACTACAGAAATTTCAATAAATATTTATCGAGGATCTTTGGTGGTATCTATCCATCTATCCACCTGTCCATATTTTTGTCAGTGCTTTATTTGTCAGTGTCCCTCTAAAAGATTATTATAGTACATATCTACGCATTAATCCGTATATATGTATCTTGATATTCAAATTCTGTCTAGACTAGATTAAAGATTAAGGTAATTTTTCTATGCAACCAGTCCTGCCTTTAGTTTTACTTATCATCTCTACACTATACTAATTAATGTTTTCATCCTTCTATCTAATTTTTCACATTATATCAGTCTATGAGTACTAAATCCTAAAATTCGTTTATTTTAAATTTTTAAATCAATATATCATTCATCATTCGATCTTCTTTTTAGATTCAAGAATTATTAAAGTCTTGTTAGAGTTCAAAAACGAGCTGCAGCTTTATCTGTGAGGTTCATTCCATCATTCGAAAGGCCACAATAAAGTACATAAGCAAAATTGACTGTCCATTTAAGTTACTGGCAGTTACAGTTTCAATGTAAATTATTATTTAATATTTTGTATGTTGTATTTTTGTAGATTTTCTTCCAGTTTCCATTCCCCGCAATCCACAAGCACAAAGCACTCACAGAATATTTTCATTGATCGGAATTAGTATAACTTTTTTGTTGGTCACACACAAACACACATCACACACACAAACAACACAAAACAAAATACGATCACAATTTTATTATTATTATTATTATTGTTGAGATATGGAGATATCCGATTCGGATCGGTTTTTTAATTTCTTGGGACAGTCTTTCGGGGCTGGCTGGCTGGCTGGCTGGCAATCCTCCTCGCTGCCTTGGCCAATTGATTATTTGTAACTGAATGGCTGAAAGATGCGGCCGAGGCTACCTTTTCATGGTTGCGGTTACTGGATCTCGAGCTGGCTTCAGCATTAAGCTTAATGTTGTTGCTACTGTTTGATGAGTGTTGCCGATGTTGCTGTTGTTGCCGATGTTGCTGTTGTTGCTGGTGTTGCTGTTTCTTTTGTTGTTTTTGTTGTGTCTTGCAGTTCTTTGGTACACTGAAACTGTTAATTAATTCGCGTTCCGATTCGTTAACTGCATTCGAAATACTTTGAAGCGCGAAATTTTGTCGGCTTCTTCTGGCTGACCAGCGCGTTGCAAGCTCTCTGAGGCTGAGGCTGAGGCAGAGGCTGCTGGGCAGGAGACAACTGGGTGGCAAAGGGGCTGGCGAAGGCGTGGCCGCAGCTTTTAGGCCCGTGCTGCTGCTGCTGCTGCTGCATCGAGCATCAGTGTCCGAAGCGAGACGAAACCGTACCAGATCCCACATTGAAATCAAAATTCAAATTCATTCTATGGCCGCATGTTGCTGCTGCCGCCACTGCTGCTGCTTGTAACGGTTTTTGCGATCGCTGCGATGTGGGTAAACGGTAACAGCAACACCACAACGAACGAACGAACGAACGAACGAACTCAGACGCTGGCGGTGCGGTGCAGCAGAGCAGAGTCAAGACGGAACGGAACGAAATGAAATGAAAGCACCGTTCGCTTCGACTGGCCAAACGCGAATAGCCAGCGCCAACATCGAGTGGCCAACGCTGGCACTGCCACTGCCACTGTCGCCGCTTCCAACGCTGCCCCAACCAGCTCAAGCCAAGCTCAGCTGGGGCAGCCAGCAGCTACCACGGCAAAGCGGGGGGCGGGTGGAAGGCAAACCAGCTTTGTGCCACAAGAAGCGCTTTGCCTGCCAGCTGCCGCTCCACGCAATATTATCAAATGGTCTACGGCGAAGGCTGGCGTAGGATTTACTCCGACTCAGCAAACAAGCGGATGAGCAAACCCCAGTGCCCAAATTGGAGCTCATCGATCAGACCACGTTCTTAGCTGGAATACCTGGATCAAGCATTCTACAGCAGCTTCAGGCTCTCCACCAGCTTGAATAGAATCGTCTTTGCATACAGCATTATCGAATAGTTTAAGGCGAGGCTTGCTTCAAAAGTTATTGCAGGAACAAGGTCTTTAAAGCGAATTCGGTTTCTGCTCTTCATGACACACCCATTGGACATTGGATGAGTAGTAAACGGACTGCGACTGCGAGCCACACGCGAGAGAACTGATCGAGCAGCCCGCAGTTAACTTTTGTTGCTTTCTGTGTCGCTGTGTCAGTTGTCATGTCAATTGATCTGCCTCGGCGCGTTATAAATATGAATTGCAACTTGCAACTGACCAGATCCGAATCCAGGGGAGATCCAGGAGAAAGAGGAGAAATGGAAAATGGAAGACCAGAGAACAGGAGAGAAATGGGAGAGGTGCAGAGTGGAGTGGAGATCAGGCTTTGGCATTGGTTCTGATTCCTTGACTGGTCTGAGGTTGCTCCACTTCGATTCGAATGAAAGAAACTTGTTGCAACGGTGCTTTCGTGGTGCTGCCACAGATCCCCGTTCCCCGTTCCCCTGCCCCTGACAGCCAGTTTGACTCCAATTGAAAATAGCACAAGATAGAACCAAACTTGGCTTTGAAGCCGGCTGGAAGCTGCAACTCGCTTCGCTGCTTGCCTTGCCTTGCCTTGCCTTGGTCGCTTCTGCCCACTTGGCTCCCATTCGAAGCTGGAACAATTAAATGAATCTTTTTGCTGTGTGCTGGACGTGTGCTTCTTTGGGTCGATAGGAATTTGGGTGAATCCAGTAGCCAGTAGTCGGGCGGGCTTCGCTGGCCCACTTGGTGGATAACAGAGCACCTTCTGGTTATGGTTCTCCTTCCCCAACTCAACTTCATTCTTTGTTCATTGTTGGATGAGCTAATAGGCTTTAATTATCGCATTTAATTGACTGTTTGGAGAACTCAAAATGTTCTCCAAACAGGGGGGGGAAGATACTTAATAATTTCTCAACTCAAAAGCTTAACTCTGTCGATAATCAGATCGTTGCAGAGAGACTTGAGACAGGTGCAGCTCATAAAAGCTAAGACTCCAACAGGTTTATTGGTCATTAAATGGGCCTTGCTTTGGAATTGTTTATCAATGAAATTAAATATAGGAAAATATTTATATTAAATTATATTAGAGAAAGAGTCTAGTATAATTATTTATAAAAAATTTGCAGTGACCCATTCTAGACATCTTATTTATCTATCGCACATTTTTCTCTCTCCAATTTACTGTACAATGTAAATGAAGTAGAAATCTCGCGTTGAAGTAATTGTTTAAACGTAAGAAAACTCCATCCAATTGGAGCTTCGAACAAATCAAGGAAATAATAAAATACAAATGGGACTACGACAATCGATCGTCGACCGAGTTCCCCCTGCACTTAGCATCGGATATTGGATACTATACACGATACACAATGTACAATATTGTAGAAATAAATAAAGAACGACAGAAAAGCTTTCACTCTATGTGACGGGAAACAGTGCCGTCTGATGCCTTTAGCTTCGATACTTGACTTACCAAATATCTACAGATGCTGCCACCAGCAGTTGCACACAATCGAGGCAGCCACGTGCGGAGGCATAGTGCAGGGCCAGCGCCCCTCCGTTGGGCCTTTCGTTCGCAGAAACATTCCCCGGATGGTGCAGTTGGCCGATGTTGCTCATGTTCATCATCTGGAGTGGTCCACCACCCAGATACGAATCCAGCTGATGGGCGTGCATCATTCTGTTCAGGTTGCTGCTGCTGTTGCAGCTGCCGTTGACTTTGTTGTTGCTGTATTGCAGATTGTTCAGCTTGTGGCTGTTGTGGTTAGCGTTGATGCCGTTGCTGTGCTTCAAGTGGAGATTCGAGCTTAGAGCATAGTCGTTTATGGTTCTGGGTGAAAAAGTGAAAAGAACATTTGGATAATTATATTATGGAGGGTTTTTTTTATATTTTAATGAGATTTAAATTCCAGATAATTGTATTTCAATGTATAACTATACTCAAAAGTATTGTTTTTTCTATCTTCCTCTTTCCTCTGAATGGTGAAGTCTCTGTAAGGCTTCACAGATATATCATAGCAATAAAAAAATATCTATACAACTCTGAAGGTTCAAAGACGTTGAATCAATTGACAGTCAAATATGATAAAATATTATTGAACATTTTAAAAGATATCCTAACAACTTAAATTAATCATTTACATATGTATGTACATACATATGTATGGATGTAGCTTTTTCATTTTACACATACATATTTGAACATTTTGTCGTAGTTCAGTTGGGAAATACAAATAGGTGTATAAGATAGATACTGATATGAAAGCATCCGATTTCGTTTTATATTCAATAGCAAAGATTTATATGTATGGGGCATTGTTCAAGAGTTCAAGTTCAAGATCGGATATGAAGTTTTTATTAATTTTAAGTAGACTTTACACCTTTCAGTGAGTTTCAGAGTAACCACGCACCGACCACGCACGCCCATGGAAAAAATCGAATATTTCAATACGAAGACGCGGGGGCATTTCGTGTCACGATGTGACACGTAGAGAACACGGTCCATTCCCAATTCCACTTCAGAGTGTTTTCATAAAAATAAAAGAAAAGTCTAAGCTTTTCATGAAATTGTTGCCTACTTTTGGGCTTGCGCTTGAAAATAAATTGCAGTCAGCTTCGCTGCTGAAAAAACAAAAGACTTGAGACACGAACTAGATGATGAAAATGCATAAAGAAATTGTAATTGATTCATAAAAATATATTTTTTGGTGCTAATGGCAGCTATCTAATCGGGGTATTTGCCTCATATTACGGCTTTTGTATTCCTCCAATTGTGATGAAAAATTGACAAACTTAAATGTCGAACTTATTGGCCATAGTGCGAATAGATTTGCATAAAGAGAAGGCAATTTTCAGGGTTATACGGCAGGACAATGAACATGAAATCTGTATAATGAATTGTTTTGAGTAAAATCAACTTTCGAGCTTAAGATTTGGTATACATTTTGATTGAACAAACTTGGAATTAATCGTTAAAATAATTGAATAATAAGCCATGGCACACTGCATTTAATTTAGCATTATTTAAACAATGCAAACAGACAGAAAACAGTCCAATTATTTATAAATAGTGTTCAAAACAATTGCACCCCCTCAACAAACAAAAAATGATTAGATGCTTCTCTTAATTATTAAAGGAAGTACCGGCAATTAACGTTGATTGCATCTTTCTGAGTCTCCGGCTCTCCGGCTCCTTCAACTGCATTGGCTGACTTCACTGGGTGCCCTTTTCCAAATCACTAAACCAGGTCAAGTCTACTGCCTCCACTACGCGTATTTATGTGACTGTGCCGATGCTTTGGCATTGCTGACTCACTTGATCGTAGATCGTTTGTTTCCTCTGCGCTCCCCTGCTGTTTCCGCTGCAGAGCCGCCAATCATAATGATACTCGCAATGATAAAACAAACAAACAAACAAAACTGCCTGCCTTAGACCTGCCCTCTGTTCAACGAGAAAAACCAAACCAAACCCACACACACACGACAACAAATTAATTATTAGCAGCGATAATGTACTGCGATTCGAAGCACGAGATACCCTTTACCCCACATGAATATTGTAGCAATATTCATAGCACAAATAATTAGGAGTCAATGGAGTCCAGACGAAAGTTGCTCCACCTTTGTGGGATGATGTACAAAGATATTAGGCCAATGCTTTTTAGGATTACTTTCAAAAAACCAAAATGTATTTTTACGATTATATTTACGTAATGACTTGTCTCAATACAGTTTGCTCCTACTCGTATGTTACAGCAATTCGTATATACCCTGAGACATTTTAAGAAAAATGCTTTTCCGTTGTTGCTTTTGGTCTGCTTTGTGTGTGAGTGTTGTGCTTTCCCAGTTTGGCGAATGATAAAGAAACAGAAAGCCGAGAAGACGACACTTTCTTCCAGTTTATTGCATCAACAGCAGCAACAGCAGCATTAAAATGAAAACGGGCCGGTAGCAGGTGTCAACTAAGCAGGGCGGCAGGTGCCACAAGCCGCACAAACCAACAAACACCGGCCATAAACACACAAACACCACAAGAAAAGGTGAGGGGGAAAAAAAAAGTGAAATAAACTATTTGGCAAGAGTATTGCGGGGCAGTTGGTCAACCAATTTGGTGAACAGGGTTAAAGAAATGTTGATTTAACTTGCTCCAACATTAAGATTTGTTACGAGTCCCACAGATAAGAGTGCTAAGGGGTCAACTTTTTGGATGCTGACAGCATGATCCAAAACGAGTACGAGAGGGTCAGTGAAAAGTCTGCTCTTTTCTTTCTTTTATGATATTTAGCACACACGCATGTCAAATGGAATGGAATAGTTACATCAGTTGAAGAACTTCTAGGTACGTTGCCAAAGCAAAAACAGAATGGTGGGAGAGTATATTTTGAATGTGAATAAGTTTTAAGCGTAGAATAATATAGCTTGCAGATATTTGTAAATTTTAATTAAAGATCATAATTCCAAATGATACTTAAAGACCTTTTAAACCGGGAAAATTGTGTGTACCAAATTAGCAAAACTTTTAGAGATACCAAAGGAAAAACAAACACGTTGGCGCTGGATATTCGGTTTAAGCAACAAAATGATTTTTAGCAGACTAGACCAAAAGCTATTAAGAAAATAAGCCTGTTATTATCATCATCGATGGGCAGAAGAAAAGGAGGGAAAGCTACACGCATGGGAAGAGAATACGAGTATTCTGAGAACGGAAGATGATAATCAATTTGTGATTTAATATTGGGTGAATGTACTGGGAAAGCTACTCGTAGGCAGCAGCAAAAATAAGAATTAATTTCATAAATAAAATATTCAAATTGGAAAAATCACTAGAGAGAACGCTGCCTCCAAGCATAAACAAAATATGTATGGTACATATTTATGTACACATTATTACATAAGCTTGCACTTAAATCACTTTGAAAAAAAAGGTTTAAAAATTTTTAGTTGATTTGTTTTTTGTGTTTTTTTTTTAGTCACACTTCACTGTGGTTAATTATGTTTTGGCGCTAAGTTATTTTTGAAGTTATTTGCTTCTTTTTTTCTGTTCTGGTTTACCGTTCGAATTGCTGTCTAAACAGAAGATTGGCGGAGATTTCACTGCCTGACTGCGGGATTTACCTTAATTTGATGGCAATGTCGCGGCACTTGACGCATGGCACCTGCCCCGATGAAGGAGTAACAGTGGCAGGGGCTGCAACAGGAACAGTGGCAGGGGCAGAGGCAGTGACACTGGAAGGTGCTCTCTTGGCTCCTGGACAGGCTATCGTGGCATACAGAGCCTCCTCTGGCTCGGCTTTTTCCTCAGTTTCCGCCTCCGTTTCGCTGGCAAAATCGACAACCAGCTGCTCATCCTGCGGCTGCTGCCTTCTGCTGAAGTAGCCCACATGCTGCTCCACTCCCGCATTGGCATCCAGCAGCACCCTCTCGTAGGCGGCGCTCTCGTTCTCACTGAGCGCGAACCGCTGCTCGAACACCCGCACGGGCAGCGAGCTCTTACGGAGCACCTCCATCCGCTTGTGGCGCAGCTCGATGGAGAAGATGAGGCGCACCCGGACGAGCCGTCTCAGGCCTTGCTGGGTGGATTGGGCACGCTGCAGGCGGCGCCTCTGCTGGCGCAATTCGAGCTTCTCTAGGCCGCGCAGCGACGGAATCCACCAACAGGCTGTGGTTGTAATCGGCCACCGAGCTGAGGTCCAAGGCGGAGCGGGTGCGTCGCCACGGCACCAGATCGAAGTGGGTGCCCGGCCAGGGATGGAAGTTCACCTGGCTGACTGTCTTGTCCTTATCCTGGCGCAGGATCCAGTCGGAGCTGGTGGTGGTGCTGCTGGCGGTGGCGGTGGGGCTGGGCTTTCCTGTTCCTGGCTGTAGTTTGACGTGCTCGTTGCGGGCACTGGCCTCCGGCTTGTGGCGTTTGTAGCGCGGCACGAGAGTCGCCTCCAGCATGCGTGCATCCAGGCCGTAGTCGCGACGCAGCTGCTCGAGCTCTTTGCTGCTGGCCGTATACTGAGCACCGTTCCACACGATCACCGGCGAACTACTGGACATGGTGCCGTCCCCGTTCCCGGTTCGCAGTTCCCAGTTCCCCAATTCCCAATTCCCGCTTGGCGTTCTCGTTAGCGTTCTCTGCTCTTTCGCCTGCTCTTTCTCTTGTTTTGTCGCAATCCGCTGATGGCTTTTAATTCTTTTTTGTTGTTTCTGTTTCTGTTTTTTTTCTTTCGTTTTCCGGTTTCCGTTTGATGTTGCGTTTGTCGCGTTTGTCGCGTCTGCCTTCCGTGACGACGTCGACGCAAATGTTGTTTGGCCAAAAATAAAACTTCGACTCTGACTCCGATTCCGAATCTGAAACCAAAAAAAAACTCCTATGCAAAAGTTACGCCAACTGCGCAGCTGGCGTCGCTGCCAGCGCCAGCGCCAGCGTTAGAGTATGATTAAGAGTTTTTGTTTTGTTTTTTATTTTTGTATATTTTGTATTATTTTGTTGGTGGTGGCGTTGCCGATGTTTGCTCAACATTGAAGAGTCGGTAGGGAGCCTGAAGAGACGAATGAGCAACCCCCATTTCATTGTATTACTCGTATTTATTTATTTTTCACGCTCACTGCCATGTCAACTCTGCCAACCCTCCTGTTGCTGTTGGCTGCCGCTGTTGCTGCGTGCTGGTGCTGGTGGGGCTGACAGCGACTGCGACTGCGACTGCCCCCAGTCATCGCTTCAAATGTTTCACTTGGCTGCGCACGCGCCAACAACAAGCAGAACAACACTCCACGGGGTCGATCAAAAATTTGTTGCTAATAAATGTACTCGTACTCGTAATGTTGTTGCTTCTGTTGCAGGGCATTCAACAAATTTCCAACTGCTAGTCGAGTTCTATTCTCAGCTAATTGACAGCAACGGGCCGGGCCATTGGCATTGTCCAAGCCAATTGGCCAACAATGACAAAATATGTATGTATAATGCACGATACAGATACGAAACAGATAAATGTGGGTACATATGAATCCCACTATAACTAACCCACCATTACGAGTACAAGTTTAATTAAAAAGGCGAACGCACACTTCGTATTCGGATTTGACTTAAAGGATGCCTTAATTTCTTTCTTTATTACAGCACATTAGTCAGCATACAAATATTATTTGCAAGGAATATTTATAAAGAAAATATATTTGGCAGCCTTAATCTGGCTAAATTAAAAAATATATATGACAGTCAATATAAAAATCTACATTTACATCTATGTATATTATCTAGATATATCTAGTGTCATATATCTACATGTATATCTAAGGTAGAAGAAGATCCTTCAGTGCAGTGTCTGTTTGGTTCAGTAAGGTCTCACCTTAGATAAAATTGCACATATTAATACCTAAAATTCCAACTAATATATTACACACATTAAATGGCAATATAATTTGTTACTCTCTTAAATCTCTGCTCACAGTTTTAGTCTGTTATTTAGTTATCTGTAAAGGCATCAATGGTCTGAAGGATTTCTATGTAAATATCGGGAAAGTGAAGACTGATTGACTGAATCAATTAACCGAATTTAGCAACTGAATTCCCAAGATAAAAAATATCTAGTGAGATACATATTTATGCCAACTCTCTACAGCTTCTGTTTGGGAGCCAGGTAACGGTTCTGGCATGCCCCATGGCATCTGGTGCAGATTGTAATCTGTATGCTAATATTCATCTGAATGAAGACACAATTTGAAAATGCCTTGCGCAATCAGCAGCCAAAACCCCAGCGGGCCAAGTGTGCCAAGAGCTATAATATACACCTATGTATATATATTTGTACAATACAATAACTATATATTATTGATATTACTTTAAATGTATGTCAGATGTTTTGTTGATGGACAGTGTCGGCGCATGTGAATGCGATGATTTCTGCAAGCGACATTTGTTCAACCTTCGTGGCAGCTGAACCAAGCCAAGCGAATTCATCTCAAATTTGAATTTGAATTTGAATGTGAATGGGTTGAATACTCGTACATGAAATGCGGATGGAGACGCAGTCAAAAGAAGATCTATTATAACGTGCTCTGTTATATTTGCATTATGAATGATGCTTAATGGGTTGTCGGCTTTACGAGCGCAGGCGAGCCCTCAATGACAACCTTTCTAAGCGACATTTACTCGTTATATATTGGACACTGGGTAAGCCAGCCGCCCAAGGGTTACTCAGGGCCCACTTAATGGACTTAATCTCTGACATTTTCATTTTCATTTTCATTGGCCTTTCTGGGTCACATTGCCAAAACAGAGATAAACATTGGATCAACAAGAGCGATTATGTAAAATGGAGCTGCAGCTGAAAGCGAAGGTTGCGGATGCTTTCGGGTCCAAGAATCCCAAAGAAAGAGAAGGGAGAGCAACCATTGAGCCAGAAATCATGACACTTCTTCATGCCATTTGAACAGAGTCCAATATGACACACGCTCGAACCTGATGGGGCGTTTGAGCAGCAGTCATCCCAAGGGTACGCTACCCTTCCTTCGCAACAAATAAATACATTATATTATGAAATCATATTGAATTTATGCCTACAGTGCCCCAAAAACGAATCTTCAAGAAGATCGGACTCAGTCAATGGAAACACCCCCGCCAGCCGCCCACTCAGATACTCAAACCCGCCACAGATTCTCCTTCCCCCACAGTGTTTCTTCCATCATTCAGCAAATCGTTGCCACGCTTGAGTTGATCCACTTCAAGAACCTTCGAGAATTTCGTATCTGTCTATTACATACATATGTATATTATAAGGTACATAACATAAATGATAGATGGGTGGGGTGGGGTGGTGTGGGGTTGGCCCCAGCGATGATCGAGACGGGTACAAAGTACTCTGCATGTCTAAATTGAAAAACCTAACGAAGAATAACAAAATTATTCCGCTTGATGCAACCTAATTGGATATTCGCCATGAAAATTACTTCAAAATGTATTATAAAGAATCATGAATAATAATATATAATCTTTCTAAGGCATAAAGATAGCATATAAATGCAATGCTAAAGTGCTTGCGAGTACATTTAGCAATAAAGTACGATTGAGAACAAAGACTTTTGGATTATAATTTATGTATGAAGAAAAAGATTTATGGTTCCTTAAAACTTAAAAATTTTAGCTACATTTTTAGGTAATGCAATTTTGAGCCTATGCAATCCTCAATGAGGATTAATAAATAAATGAAAATAAACAAACTACAAATGTTGAGGTATTTTTTTTTTTCAAGAATTCTAACCTTAATCAATAAATATTATCAAAAATCAGTGCAGAAATAACTACGCCACACCCATACAAAAATAACAGGAAAACTTTAAGTCTGTCCGTACGCTGAACAAATAGTTTGAGTAATAAAAATAATTGTAATGTGAAAATTATGGAGCTTACAGTTCACAGCTTTCACGTAAAGAACTCCCCATCTAACATTAGGGTAAATGAATCTACAGCTTTAATAGCAATGTGTCTGGCGTAAAGGCTGCGATCGGCAGTAGTTAAATATTCAAAAAACTGAAAACAAACAAACCAAAACACCCGAAATCACCTCAAAAAGATGCTTCAGTGATTTTGAGGGGTAAAACCATAAAAAGAGGAATAATTTCTTCATGCAGGTGAGTTGGAAAACAGTGCTCGGTATTTGGTGGTTAACGGTGCCCCCTAGTCGGCGGATGGGAAATGATCGTAAAAGCCCCGTCTCCGAACAACAGCATAGACCCCAGCCCGAGCCACAGCCCCAAAAACCCAACAATAATACCATTAATGGTGGAGCAATAAAATAAAAGTAGAAAACGAAACTGTTGCTGGCTGCTAGTTGCTGGTGCTGCTTTTTGGGTTTGAACCATTTAATTATGAATATTAGGCAATTGTAAAATATGAATGAGGATAGGTAGGAGAGAACCAGAAAGAAGGAGAGAGAGAGAGAAGTGCTAAGAGAGGAGCAGAACCAAGCCTTAGCTGTCTGCCAGCTGAGTTTTTAATGTCTAGCGAAAATTAAACTACTGCCAGAATTTTCAATAACATGTAGAAAGATTTCTAAATGGTGAAGCGCATATAAATATTATTATTTATTAATTCGATAGCCCCGGAAAAAAAACATTTTTTTTTGTTGTTAATTTTGAAATTATTCAGTCCGCTTATTTTTTGTACATGTTAACTAAGCATTAACTGATTTTTTTATTTATTTTTATTTTCACTCATCAAATAATAATTTTATACATGTAAAATCTGGGGACTTTCAATAGAGTTTCCCTATGCAGATTGAAATTTCCTATTGAATAATGGTTCAATGAAATTGAAAAACTGGTTCACAAATTTTGATGAACTCCCCTCAGAGATTCCAGTGAGGAAATGAAGCAAACTTGCTTGACAGGCATCCGCCCCGTTGGCGGAGTTCATCGTTTGGAGTTGCCACTGTTCGAATACTTTTACTTTTCGCTTTGTTTTATTTCATTATTGAATTTCTATTGTTTTTTTTTTTGCCTGCCCATCAAAAGCAGAACAAACCGCTAGTATTCGATCTAACGGTTACGATCGGTGGCGTTCGTTTTCGTGTGTCCATCGGTCGTCCATCGGTCTCCCCATCCATCTCGTCGTCAGTTGGCAATTCAAATTCAAATTTTTCGAACGGCCAGGAATGGAGACGCGGCACGTTTTCACTTTCGTGTGTGTTTTTAAGCAAGAAACAAACAAAAAAAATAGAAAGCAAAAGTAAATGTGTGCAAGAAATTGTTAAACTTAAAAATCTCAAGCTGAGAAGAGCAAAAAGAGTTGGAGAGAATATGTTGAAGTTTAGGACTAAGAATTTCAGCCAACTTCAGCCAAAAGCTCAGCCAGCACAGCGCATTTCAAGCCATTCTCCCCCATCCTGTCCCAAGCTGTTTGTCTTTCCATTCATATGCAAAGCGCAATCATTCAGCGATTCAGAAGAAGTGAGTCTGTGAAAGTAAGCCATGGCAGGTCCAAGTCAGAGTCTGAGCTAGAGCTAGAGCTAGAGCCAGAGCCAACCCAAACATTTGTCTAACAATCAGCCATCAGAAAACGGGGCAAACAAAGGGAGACATCTGCAGCTCTGGCTGCTGCCACTGCACTTGCACCTGAAGACTCACTCGAGTTGTGACAGGTCGTGGTTCCTCTGCGGAAAGCAAAATGAAATCTGCCTCCAGAGACTACATAGTGGATGTGTGGTGGTGGATGCCCTTCCAAAGGTCCCTACAGACAAGGCGAGTGGAGTGGAGTGAAGTGAAGTGGCGACTGCAACAGGCGTGTAAATATGAATTTAAATATCCCTCACAAATTTCGAAACACTAAAACAAACTACAAAGAATAGGATTACCTTTAATTTAAGATATGGCTTGAATTTATATAAAATTAAATCAAAAACAATAATCAAATTGATTTGAGCTTATAAACTGATTTTATTTGATTTGTTTTGAAAGCTCTTCTAATTAGAGTCTCGAATCGATGAACTTTGCGACTCGACTCTCTTTTCGCTGTTGTCTGCTGTCGGCTAATGACCAAATGTGTGGAGTGGATTAGCCAAACCGAGTGGAGGTAGCTGCGAGGCGAACACTTGGACAAATGACCAATTATGATGGGCGACAACAACATTGAAGACACTCACTCGAGGAGAGAGAGAGAGAGAGAGTGATGGGGGGGAAAACCAGTTTCTGGAAAGAAAACATGAAAATCCATGCAGCCGGAGTCTGCAGCGATATGTTTTCTAGTTCGTTTTTGTGTGTCTGCGGTTTGCTGGAAAATTGTCGTATGTAAACGGTTTGGTTTGCCTTAATAATTGACATTGGTGGAAAGCTGCGACTTTGCCGGGCCGGTTGTTGACCGCATTGAGAGATTGGCTAACAGCTCGCTCTCCCCTCTCCCCACCCAGCCGCACAGCTGCTCTTCTCATCGCCCCGGCTAAATAGCCATCGCCCGCGCCTTCAAGTCTGTGGCGGTAAGCAAACAGACAAACCAACGAAAGCAAAAGGATGATGACTGCCCGGCCACAGAGCAGAGTTGCAGAGGATGATGTTGAGATGTGGATGATGATGATGAGGAGGAGGAGGAGGAGGAGCAGGCATTGCAGAGCATGGCAGGAGGTGCCAAACGAGTTCCCCAACAACTTTACCCAACGTCGTCCTCTCTGTGATAAACGAAATTTCACTTTTTCTTTTGCTGTTTCTTGACTTTTCTTTTCTTGGTCTACGATTGAAATTTGTCTGTTTGTTTGTCAGAAAAAGCGTTTCTAATTAGCACGGCAACCGAGCAACAAAACAATCACAAATTGCAGAAATAAATACAATAAATCAAATAAAATACAAAATAATAATTGTCTGGCGATCTATTCAAGTGTTACCAGCGACGTCTGGCGAGTGGCCTGCAATCATTTCATCGTTTTGTCCCCCTCCCCCCAGCCACCCAACCCATCAATGCAATCTCAGTAAATAATTATGGTAGGTGTGTGTATCTGTGTATCTATGGATCTATGGATCTGTGCATCTGTGTGTTTCGTTGTTACTCGGGTTGAATGAACGTAGGGAAAGAGTTCAAAGAGACAGAGTTTCCCTATGGAAATCAGCATACGTACTAGTACGCAAAACAACCCCCAGCTATGTCCCAAATTAGTCATAGAACAACAATAATATTTCTCGAATTAAAACCAAATTAGCCGAAAATGTTCACAAAACAAAAAACAATAACCGAAAAAATGAAAGGAAAAGTATATAAATCAAGTCGACGATTCAAATACCCTAATAATATTCCGATTAAGGTGAAAAATACCAAAAGCGAAGAAAGAAAATGTGTTCATTTATATTTTGACATTAATGTGTTCAAATTTGATTTAAAGAAATTGAACACTAAATTAATATTTAATATATTTTCAAAAATTTATTTAAAAGTGTTTTAAACTTCGATTAAATATCGACTGAAATAAAAAATCTTTTCTATTAAATGTTTGTTAGCTGTAAAACGAATATTTAAATTAAATAAATATGGGTGTTACAAATTTCTTATTGAAGAGTTATCATGCCAAAGATCGATCCCTAGTGAAAAATTAGGCTCTGCAGGTGCATAAGTTCGGCCCAAGCAATAATACTATTCACAAAGGATTTAGAGACGCCAAGATGGATGGATGTAATTAACCGTTAAAGACCGACTGCTATACAACATTATGGGATGATAGCTCTGAAAGCCATGGATGAAAAACTTGCACCATGGAGAGCCGAAACAAACCGCTGGCCAAAATTGGAATACCCAGACCCTCTTGCAAGAGCATTAAATATAATGCAAGAAATGTTATTAAGCTCGGCGATTGCCGTGTCACAATGAGCGAGTTTAACCAGGGGCAGGGGAAGAGGAGTCTGGTGGGGTGTGGTGGAGTGGGGTGGGGAGATCCATTAAGAGAACGTGTAACGGGCGTGAGTGTGTGCAACTCCGAAACAAAATACAATTTTATGCGGTTTTATTATTATTTTTGTTCGTTCGTTTTTGGTTTTGGATTCTACTCTCTGCTCGTGCATCGTGGATCACGTCAGTGAGCATGGATATGGATAGCTGCCCCGTTCATTTATCACGGCACACGCTTTAGAGATGGTATGAAACAGTGTGGCATGGTGTGGCATGCGATATGGAGTTGCATACAGGCGACGCATTCAGTCCCATTACAACACACTGAAACCCTCACCTGGGTAGGGTAGGGGGGGGGGGCGCAGAGTGTTGTGAAGTGGACTGAATTGGAGTCGTAATTATCGCAGCAAGTCGTATAATCAGTCGCAGCCCCAAAGGGTTGTATAACTTAGGCAAATCAAATCGTGATATGACCAGCTTTATAGAGAAAGCCATCTGTGTGCTTTGCTTCTCCACTTTGAGCACATTTTCCATTGCCCTGTGGCATGGAAGATTTATTGATGCTAAAAAAGTTCTCCAAATATCAAAATTTATTTCTATTCACTTTCAAGAAAGTTTAGATCGAAGAAGACGAAGATACATTTTTGGCAAAATACTCTGCACAGTCTTTTATCGGGAGATGATCATACCATGATGGATGATGGATGGATTGTGTTCGAGAGATAGAAATCAGTTAAAGTTCTGGCCAAAGTAAAGGCAGACTGCTGTGTATGTTATATTCAAGATATATAACTCATATTTCTTATCCTACCTATCAGTTTCATTGAGCCAAATTCTAAGTAGTTTGGGCCACATATTCTTCAAGGCAATTTTAAATGTAAATAAATATAAATCGGTCATAGCTGATCAATAGCTGCAGTTTCTTTAGGACAGTGCCTCTCAATGTTCCAACCATATTGAGTTTTATATGCATTATAATCCTAGTGGCCGTCAGTAAATGGAGGGAACTTACCGCACACCATATCCAGTTTGAAATGCAATTGTCGCAGCTTCTCTCCAAGTGTTTCTCTCACAAAATCTTCACACACAAAAGCACTGGGCACACAGCACACACATTATTAGCAGTGGAAGAATCATATCATATCATCATACTATCCCCAGAGTTTCACAAACAATGCCAAAAACAAACAAGTAAATTAAAACAAAAAACAAAAAGAGAGTTTAAGTTCTTATCGGAGCTGTGGCCAGCAACTAAGGTTTGTTTTTGTTCTGGCAATGGAGCTTAGTTTTAGATCATCTATCGATCGAGCGAGCGGTGAACGGTTGAAAGAGTCGTTGGTGGTGGTGGCGGCGGCGCTTGTGGCGGTTTGTAGAGCGCGGCACGTGCTAGGCGGACAATGGTCGCGGCTTGTTTGAGGCTTGAGGCCGGTTGGTGGTTGTTGCAGACCAGCTCGGCCAGCGGTCGCCAAAGAAATGTAAAGAGCCAAAAGCAGCGAACCCCAAAGAAGTGCCGATTGAGAAAGCTCTTTGGACTTGTTGCTTTTGTTGCTGTTGCTTTTGTTGATGTAAACACATGCTCAGTCGGGTATGCAGCAGGTAGGCGCGTGCGTGTACTAGTGTGTGTGTGTGTGAGTGTGTGTGTGCGCGGCTGCGGCTGCGCTGTGGCTGCGACTGCGACTGCTGCTGCTGCTGCGGCTGCGGCTTGTCTTCAGTTGATTTTCGATGCGCTTTTTGCACATTGCTAGACTTTTTCTTGCTCGCCTTTTTGTATTTTCAGTATGCTGGAATTTCTACTATACCCTACCCGAGAAGGCTATTCTGACAACGATGAGGTGTATGAAAAGCGCTCAGATGTGTCCATCTGCTTACAGGAGTGGTCCAAAAAAAGGATTTACGCTTCGAACTTAATTAATTAATTGCATAGGCTCGGCATTCGAAAATGTTCGAATATCGTCGGATTATTGAATAAAATTGGTTGTTCTTGAAAAGTTTCAATAACTCAAATAACAAAAGAATAAATATCAGATAGCTGAAAAAATGAAAAAACTACTTTCAATTTAATTCTGCTAATTAAATCTACTAAATTTAATTAGTTTTATTTAATGTATAAGAAATTTGGAACTGCAAGGGCATAGAAACTTCGGCAAGACTGGAATGGATTTAATCCATCTTTTTTTATTGCTGTTGTTGTTGTACGTATTCGTTGTATTCAATAGAATTTTTTTTGCTTTTTTATGGTCAAGCTGGCGGCGTCATGCGCGTTAGCAGCGTTAGATGGGGGCCGGGCCTCATCTTCCCATCTGCCTAACGGTTGTTTATGGCCAGTTTAAGGTTTTATGCATAATTGTTTGAGTCGTTGCTCTCTCTCTTTCTCTGTCTCTCTCTCACACCACCCCCCTGCCACCTGCCCCTGTGCACCACACAACTCCAAGCTGGCATTGGCAAGGCAAAAGCTCATTTAAATGCAATCAATCAAATGCTTACAGCTAATTAGCCGCAACGCCGATGGACAATGCAATTTAATAGAATTATTGGAAAAAACTTCATCAGTGCCCCCCTCGATCGATGGATCGATGGTCGATCGCTAAGCCACTAATGAGGCAACCACTCGATTGGCGGCCAACTGCAGTTGACCATCCATCGATTGAGTTTGCCGCTTTACGATGTGTTTTCAATGCGAACTTTGACCCTACTCGTTGGCCGTTCGATTGGCAGGGGAAACAACATTTAATTGTCGCAATGCACTCACCTGAGAGCCGTCGGTTGATAGGTGGAGAGCATTCGCATGCTGCCCCCAAATCGATGATGCTGGGGCAGCTGTTGCTGTGGCTGATGCTGCTGCTGCTGCTGCTGATGGTGGTGGTGTAGGTCCGCCTCCGCCTCGGCTTGGGGGTAGCCTCCATTCCGACTGATTCGGCTGGCATGGGAGCCCCGCTCCGAGTTGCATTTGGAGCCGCAGAGGGAGTTCTCGCAGAAGCGACAGCACTTGTTGTAGCTGAAGGTGGAGGTGCAGAGCGTGCAGAAGGAGTCCAACCGGGACTCGGCCCTGTCGTCCTCTACATCCACATCCCCATCGGCATCCCCATCCACATCCCCATCGACATCCATGTCCATGTGCATGTCCATGTCGTGGCTGTGTCGAATCTTGAGGGTTTGTGTGTTGCTACTCTGATCCTCATCCGAACAGAAATTGTACCTCTCGCTCTCCGTATCCTCCTCCTCCTCCCCAAGGCTGCTGCCTGCACTGCCGCCCCCTCATGGGTGGGTGGCGGCACGTTGTGGGGGGAGGGCGGCAGCCCAAAGCTGCTCAACGGACAGGAGGGGTATCGGGTGAGTGGAAACTGACGCACATTGTACTTGCTGGCCATCGACAGGTTCTCATTGAAGTAGATAACATTCGCTCCGTGGGAGAGTTGTCGCTCCCTCTCCCACTCCAGCTCCCTATCTCTATCTCTATCTCTGTCCCTGTCTTTTTCGCGTTCTCTATCTCGGTTCCTCTCCCGTTCCCTGTTCGGCTCAAGACCAATGCCCCTGCTAATGCTGAGGTCATGGTACTTGCGCAGAAAGGCCGCCGCATTGCAGTCAGCGGCTGTGTATTCGTGGAGCTTCTTCGGCTTCTGGGCGGCCGGCAGTTGCTGAATCGGGTGCTGAATGTGGGGAATGCCATTTGGGCTATTATTGTTGTTGTTGTTGTTGCCGCTGCTGTTGTTGCCGCCAGAGCGTAGAAGGTCGAAGAGGCGCTGTTTGAGGTCGCGCATGGCGATGGCGACATGGGACGCAGCGATTCACTCAAATCTGCAATGAAAAGTGCCAGAATGTGTCAGAATATGCAACATAACCAGTATAAGTAATTGCAGTAACAGTAGTAATTAGTATCCATTGAAATTTGGAACTCACAAAACATATTTCAAATTTCGATAGGCTCGACAATCGGTGGGAGCTGTGAGTTTTATATCAATGAGCAATTAAAAAATACGCATTCACAAGTTTCATATCACTAAGCTGACCACAGTGTGCTTACTTTTGGTATATTTCATACATTTTGTTTTATGCTTTGGCCGTTTTTGCTTAAACCTTATTGTGTAAACAATCCAATAATAAGGAGTTCTGAAAACTAGCTTGTCTAGTACAAAATTGAATGATAAATCGGAAAAAATTATTCTTTTAGGGCTAAGTGGGCAAACTAGCTAGTTATATTAAATGGAAAACCAATATCGAGGAATATCAACGCATCTTGTCGTGTCCGTCAGTATATTAATGGTATACCGGTATATACACGTAAATTTAAACAATTTCATCATATATTTTTTAATATATTAACTTTTCAAAATTACCGCCAAACTCCATTTAGCGCACAAAAAATACCGAACTTCTTCGTTCACAAATCGTGGTGGTTTTCAAAATTTCTCTCTTTTTCGTGGTGAAGAGAGGAAATTTCGTGGTGAAGAGAGCAAATTCCCCTCATGTGACCAACATGTATTTAACGGGAACGCGTATGGAATCTTCATTCATTGTTGCGTCATTCCAACGCGTTCCCGTAAGATACATTTGATTCGTATGGGAACATTTTCTGCAACATGGGAAATGAGTTAGCAGCATTGTTCTGCAACTTTGCACGGAATGCGCAACAAGGCTGCTACCCTTGGGAGATAGGATATTATAGAATTAAGATATTGTTTGTAATTTCAGGCTTCAATTAATGCAGAAACTAATCAGTCTCTGTTTTAAGGATATGAACGAAATTTCGAAGCATATGGGCACCAATAATAGGTATCGGGACCGGGATAAATATATAAATAAAACACCAATTTTATGCATTAATGGTTAAATAACATATCAATCTAATACAAATTCATTATTAATGTTTTAAAGCAGCTTGGAACAACAAATTTAACATTAATTGAAGGAAGTAAGGTATACAAATGTCCATACGCATGCAGAAACTTGGTTGACCAGCAACAATGACGTCACATTCCGGTACACACTTTCGTTTAATGCTTTGGCCGCTTTTGTTTGAACCTTATTATGTAAGCAATCCATTAAACAGGATTTCTAAAAACTAGCCAATCTTGTACAAAATTGATCGAGGAATTGGATAAAATTGTTTTTGTTAGGCCTGAAAGGGCTAACTTGCTAGCAATATTAAACCGAATATCAAAATCATGGAATATCAACGCATCTTGTCATGTCCGTCAGTATATTTACGGTATATTTTGATAATGCCAAGGTATATTTGTGTACATTTTTGATGGTCAGGCGGTATATTTTATTGATGGGTCCAGCGGTCACACTGTTAAAATATACGACGCAAAATTCCCAAACGGTTTTTTTTTCTTTTGGCGTAATTTCATTAAATTGTGATAATTGTAACAGGTAAATCTGACACCCCCAAGCACTGCCGTACCCCGAATCTGTTAATCATCAACGACGCCCCTTTCAGTTGCCTGCAATAGCACAATGAGTTCCCAACGCGGTAACGTCAACCGCACACGTGCCCAGAAACACAAAATCGTTTTGTTTTCAAGAATGATCTGCACGACAAGACGCCGCAACAGATGCGACTCAATTCCATGCATGTCTCGACGGTCTGCCAGCGCTGCAAGGAGGTCATCGAGTGGAAGATTAAATACAAGAAGTACAAGCCGCTCACCCAGGCAAAGACCTGCAGCCATTGCAAGGAGAGGACAGTGAAGAAGGCCTACCATGTCATCTGTCGAGAGTGTGCCATCAAGGCCCATGCCTGCGCCAAGTGCCTGAAGACCGCCGACGAGGTGGCCATAGAAGCGCCCGAGCCAACGCCACAGGAGGAGCAGCAGCTGCAGGTGGAAATGGATCGTTTGGTCAAATCGTTCTCAGAGCGCAAGCGTCGCGCCTTTCTGCGCTACATGAACAAGGGAAAGAAGCCAGAGACGACTGAGAAGAACGAGGAGACGCAGGAGATCGAGGAGAAGGTGAAACGTGTGGCCCACACTCGCGCCGAGCTGTTGGACAAAATAAAGCAACTGAACCTAGCTGAGGAGGACGATGAGGATGATTTCGACGATGATGAAGAGGACGACGAGGACGCTGAGGATGATGATTCAGATATTGATTCAGACGAAGAAGACAGCGGAGAAGAGAAACCTGTTAAAGCGAAATAAAGCTTCCATTTGTTAAAATCAAAATTTGGCCTAACTTTCTCTGTTTAGTTCATGTATCTATTTGTTTGGAAGCGACATTAGAACGAGGAGATGGCAAAACAGTCTCTCCAGTATATAGTGAATATATAGATAAGGCCACTAACTTTCCTTCGATACATATATAAACGGAACAGATTTTCTTATAAAATATGATTTTAAATTGTTTGATTTGAATTAGAGAACGATTAACCCATTGTCGACCAGTGGGCATTTCAATACACAAACAAATATTATGAAACTTGAAGAATTTTAGCGAAATTCTATGGGAAAAATTTACAAGCAGCAGTTTTTTCCGCGGCTTAATTGAAGGTTTTTCACTTTTTATTTGGAGCCGGGGTCACGACACCGAACCTTAAGCAAACTTGGGTTAATTTGTATTCTTTTTTATAATTTTGCTAGTATTTTAAAGTATTTTCTTGTATTTTTTCTGATGGTCGCTTGGGGTACATTTTATCGATAAGTCCGATAGGTCACTCTGCTCAAAAATACCTTATTTTCAGGCTTTACGGGATATTTTGACGTCGAAATCGAGTTCAAAGTATAATTACGGTATATCGGTATATAAAAGTTTATTTAATCAAGTTCCAATTTATTTTTTAGAGTAGATCAAAGTACTTTTCAAAATGACCGCCAAACTCCATTAGCGATATAAATATAGATATAAAACACCAATTTTTGCATTAATGGTTAAATAACATGTCAATCTAATACAAATTCATTATTAATGTTTTAAAGCAGCTTGGAACAACAAATTTAACATTAATTGAAGGAAGTAAGGTATACAAATGTCCATACGCATGCAGAAACTTGGTTGACCAGCAACAATGACGTCACATTCCGGTACACACTTTCGTTTAATGCTTTGGCCGTTTTTGCTTGAACCCACTAAACAGGATTTCTAAAAACTAGCCAATCTTGTACAAAATTGATCGAGGAATCGGATAAAATTGTTTTTGTTAGGCCTGAAAGGGCTAACTTGCTAGCAATATTAAACCGAATATCAAAATCATGGAATATCAACGCATCTTGTCATGTCCGTCAGTATATTAAAGATATATTTTAAAACTGATAAGGTAACTTTCGGTATATTTCTGATGGATTTTTTTGGTATATTTTTTCGATAGTGTGTGACCACACTGCTATTTTATGAAAATTAATATAAAAAAACAACAATAAAGAAAAAGTGTAGCAGTGAAATAGTTGTAATAGAAAAGATTAGAAAACAAATAGAAAAGGAAATGGCAGACAACAATGTGCAGAAAACCAAAAAACGTAAGAAGAATAAGAAGGGAAAGGGTGCATTGCCCACAATGAACAACCCACAACAACCCCAACAATCGGGTACAGGTCCAAACAGCGTCAAAATTGTTGCACTCCCACTCAGTCTGATGGAGAAAAATCTGCTGAAGCAAATGCTGGCCGATTTTTTGGCCAGCAACGAACTGGAGCTGAAACTGGAGGGGATGAACAAGCAGCAGCGCAGTCACGTTCATCGCTGTGCCCAGACGATGGGATTGAAGAGCATCAGCCGTGGGCCCAATCTCAATCGGGTGCTCAGCGTCACTCGGGCTCCGGGCTCCAGTCTCCACCTCTGCCTCGACGCCCCCGTGCTGATGGTAAACTCCAAGGTGACCCGAACCCTATCCTCGTCGGTCGCCAAAATTGAACGAGTGATGGCCTCGGCGGCACTCAAGGGCAATGGCTCTCGAGCAGACCAGAACAGGCCACGAAACGGCTTCGGTTTGGTGGGTACTCGACAAATACCCCCCCACCCGGAATACGCAAACAATCCGCTGAATGGGGAACGCATGGGTCTACCCATTTTTCGCTATCGCTCAAAGATTCAGAGCACTCTGGAACAGTACCAGGTGAGAGTTCGAACACACAGTTTAATTTAACTTTTCTTAATGATTTTCCTCCATGTGTGCCAAGGTGCTCATTGTCAAGGGTGCCACTGGCTCTGGAAAGTCAACGCAGGTGCCGCAATATGTGCTGGAGTCGGCAGCAGACAATTTGCACGCGGTGCGGGTTGTGGTGAGCCAGCCGCGTCGGATTGCGGCCATCAGCGTCTCGGAGAGAATCTCCAAGGAGCGCGGCGAGCTGCCAGGCGGCACTGTGGGCTACCAGATTCGCATGAACAGTAAGTGAGGGATGTAAATGTGATTGAATTAGATGTAAATTCCATTTGCCTGCAGGCAATTGCACCAGTCACACTGCTCTCACGCTGACCACCAGCGGCTGCCTGCTGCGGGCCCTGACCATGGATACGGAGGCCTTCTTTGAGACCGTCACACACTTGATTATCGATGAGGTGCACGAGCGTGACCTGGACACGGACTTTCTGCTGCTGGTCATCAGGCTGGAACTCAAGAGGAATCCCCATCTTAGAGTGATTCTGATGTCGGCCACCATGGATCTAGATGCGTTGTCCGCATACTTTGGCAATGTGCCCGTCCTGGATGTGGAGGGGCGCAGCTTCGGGGTGCGCATCTTTCAGATGGAGCAGATTCTCAGCCAGACTGGCTACATGACCGCGTCCATGAAACAGATCCTGGGCAAAAAGATTGATACCGCCACAGAGGAGGAGCTGCTGCATGCCTACGTCCTCACGCGGTACATGGAGGCGGACATTGACAACAACCTGATTGTCTCGTTGCTGGAACTGCTGGTGAACACGGGCGAGAAGGGTTCGGTGATTGTGTACCTACCGGGCTACAATGACATGACCTCGCTGATGGAGTGTCTGTACAACTCCCTGCCGAGCGACAAAATACAGATACTTCTGTTGCACAGCCAGGTGGAGAACCACGAGCAGAAGAAGATATTCCGTCACTATCCGAACATCCAGCTGACGATCATTCTGAGCACCAATATCGGCCAGACCTCCATCACCATACCGGAGCTGGTGTATGTCATCGACTTGGGCAAGTCCAAGATGAAGATCTATGACGCCAAAACGAACGCTTCGCAGCTGGCCACAGCGCCTATCTCGCAGGCGGATGCCCAGCAGAGGGCCGGTCGAGCTGGTCGCCTCCGAGATGGCATCTGCTATCGCCTGTACTCCAGTGCTCAATTCGCCAAGATGAACTTCTATACCATACCGGAGATACAGCGTCGCACGCTGGACGAGATTTGTCTGCTGACGAAGATTGCTGCTCCCGAGCAGTCCATACCGAAGTTTCTGTCGCAGGCACTGGATGCACCGCAACCGGAGGCCGTCAATCAGGCCTGCTCGCGGCTTAAGCTGTTGGGCGTGCTCCAGGAAAGGGATGAGTCGATCACCATGCTGGGCCGGATCCTGGCGGAGTTGCCGCTGAGCGTGCAGATGGGTAAGTGCGTGGTATACTCAATATACTATCGTTGTCTGGGCAGCATGTCCATCATTGCCGCCTACCACTCCGTCCGTGATCCCTTCGTTCTGCCCGTGGATCGCCGCAGGAGCTTCTATCCGCAAGAGGCGCGCCTCAAATTGACCGAGAGCAGCCACAGCGATTTGATCGGAATGATAGATCTCTACAAACAATACACGGACATCTCCCGACGCGGCCACAGGGAGTTAGCCCAGTTCTGTGAGCGCAACTTTCTTTGCTCCAACTCCATGGCCATGTTCGTCTCGGCAGTGTCCACGCTGCGGGAATCTGTTTGCCGCATATTCAAGCTGGATCAGACCGCCAAGCGCCATGCCAGCGCCTATGACAGGGACAACAACATGCTCCGGTTGGCCCTCACGGCTGGGCTCTACCCCAATCTGGCCTATTACGACTACACCAAGAACGAGATCGTGGCCGAGTGCGATCCCAACGTCCTCGTCTCCCGCAACTCCTGCTTATTGGGCAAAAAGAAGATGCGAACCCTGCCCAGCGAGTGGATACTGTACGTGGAGAAGACACGCGTTTCGGAATACAAATCGTCACTGGAGCAAACCAGCCTGGTCAGCTCTCTTCATGTGGCCATTGCCGGTGGAAAGGTGCTCAAAACAACAAAGAGACCCAGCAGCAACCTGGGCCTGCTTGACACTGCTCCCAAGGGGCAGCTGTGCATTGACCACTGGATACGGGTTTGCATGCACCCGATGTTCGCGGAGCAACTGATCAGTCTGCGCATGCTCATCAAGCGCGAGGTTGACAAAATGGTAATGTTGCGTCGCGTGGATCCATACATTGGCCCAGAGATAGTCCGTTCTATGTTGAGTGCTGATGAGGGCACAATTGCCCTCAACTAAGTCATGCCCAAGTCATGTTTATTGTTTTCTGTTCTGTGATAATTGTTTCTGTTAAAGACTGACTCGTTTTATAATTTGTACCCCATCTTCCAAATTGTATCCTGTCTCTGTCATTTATTTCGGCTACAATTTCATGTCTCCACCATAACTGATTTGCATGAATACTCCACCACAATGCCCTGCCCTATTTATTTGCATTTATGTTTATTTAATTATATACAAAAAAGACTACAAGACAAGATGACTGCACTCATTCAAAGAACGTCTGATTTAAATTGCGGTATTGATTAGATCAATTGCCAAATAATATATACACATACATAAATATACTCGTACTAGTAGGTACATTTTTTGCTTCAATAATTGAGGCTGAGGCTACAAGTATTTTAAACTCTAAATGTCTAACGAATAAGCAGCAAAACATTCCACAAACATTTCTCAAAGTATGCAAAAAACTCTGCAAATTCTGCAAGTAACGAAACCAAACTGGATAAACAGGGATATGGATATGTATGTACGAGTACTTCTCGTCTGCAATATTTATGTGTGTTTACAAATTTATTAAATGTATTAATCATTGAAATGAAAAATAAACCAAAAAAATCTTGTGCTCGTTATTGATTACACCGCTCATTGACTGGGCCATGGGGCAACACCCTAATTGCTGGGTGAAAATATGTGTATGTGTGCCACAAGTGTCTCGAGACGCCTGCCTACTCCAGAGTCAGTGTTAGTGTCAGTGTCAGAGCTGGGGTGTTGCCGCCCTCAGGTGCATTGGGCCATGCCACTGCAGACTATCAAAAATTGTTCATGCAGCTGATGATGCTTATGTTTCGGTTCAGTCAGTCGGCGTCACCTGCCACACCTGCCCCACCTGGCAGCTGCCCCTGGTCGGACCAAGTGCGGCCCATTGAGGCGCAAACAAGAGAAGGAAAAAAAAGAGTAAACTTAATTGCATAGACGACACAGTCAATAAACCTGAGGCAGCCGCCCAGCTTTGGATCTTGTCTTGTCGCTGCAACAACAATGGGTACAAAGACACCAGAGCGTGCAGCAGTGGCAGTGGCAGAAACAACAGCAATTACAACAACGCTTCAACTTACTGCAAAGAAAGTGAAAATAATATTTTATTTTCTGTTTTATTTTTTAGTTTTTGTCTGTTTGCTGCTGCTGCTATTTCAGATTTGTCTGTCTATGGGGGAGAGCATTACCAATCCAACCAATAGCCCAGCCCTCGACCCACGGCGAATATTTCTACCCATACAAAGCGTTCAATAGAGACTTATTTCTTTTTATTTATATTTTTGTTTGCCATTCATTTGCAGAGAAAGAGAGTCCAAGCATTCTTTCCAATAGAATTCCAACCAATATATTCCATTGTTCAAATTCGAAATGAGGGAAAACGAAAGTGGCCTCAATTTTGGTAACTTATTTCGACTTTATTGTGTGCGTGGATTTGTTCTAAAAATACATAAACTTCACTTTTATTTGGCATTCAAACTTCGAATACGCCGAGACAAGAGACCGTATTGCTATGGCAGGATGTGCCAAGACATGTTCGACGCATTCCATGGGTACGCTCAACCACAATACTTGCAACTCATCAATAGCAATTGCTGGAAATGGAAGATTGTGCCCCGTTACGTACTCCTCCATTAAGCTAAAACCAATTTGTGTGCCTGCCTGGTGTCTAACGGAGAATGAGAAGACATGGAAAATTAATGCCACCAAGGTGGTGCCAGATGCCTGATGCCTGGCAATCAAGCGAACTGCAAATCAATTTTCCCAGATGAGTTCGCCTTTTGTCAGCCATAGCCATTGAACTTTTGTTTGGCTGGAGGTCTGATCGGGGCTGTGGTTTGGGAGGTGCGCAAAATTGATGCCGATTGGCATTTGCTCTCGAAATTAAAATGGAATGGCTTGGCTTGGCTTGCAGGCAAACGCTAATGGATCGACAATAAACTTGGCTAACAAGTAGAAATTGAAGTGGCAGCAGCGGGCGCCGGCAGGCAAGGCTGCATTGCCAGCTGTAGGTTGAACGCACTCGCCATCAATTTCAGCTTAAATTGTTATCCATTTTGCTGGGGACTTGCTCTGCTGGTGTCCACAACAGGAAGGCTCCCTCCTCCACCACCACCTCAGATCAGAGTGCGATCTGCGGGTCTGCTATTGTGGGTTAGCAGCAGCCTTTTTGACCCAAGGTAATGAATGAAGAAGCGAACGGGAACGGGGACTAGCTTAGTTCATGGGTTAAGCATTGGTTTAACGCTCAGAAGCGAAACTTAAGCTGACTCATGCACACGACATGCAATTATTTTGAGTCATGCACACGACATGTAATTTGTTTATCGCTGCTCGAAAATATGATACAATAGCAACAGTTGGGAGAAAAATTGAAATAAAATTAAAAAAGTATTACAATTTTACATCTCTTTCGAATTATTAAAACTAATTTCTGTAACAAAATAAATTTTAGATTTACCTTAACTAATATATTTCGTACAATGCGTTGCCTTAGTCTAGCTACCACTGTGAGTGTCTTTTGGATATTGATTTGATCGCATCTCCGTTTTGTCTGTAACGTTTCGATGAAATGTGAGCTAATGATGGGCCCTCAACTGATTGATGATCGCTCTGCAGCCCCGGCCGTCAGCATCAACATCAGAGTCTCAGCGTTTGTCTTTTGGGGACCGACAGATACAGTTACATAATTACATAAAATTGATTTCGTTGGAGTTGCTCGCCTCCGGAGCTGTGCTGCTCCCAAAGCTCCGCTCCCGAATGGCCAATGGCTGGGAACGGATGACATCACCCAGCAGCATTATAAATATAAAAAAAAGCAACAACAACAAATCCGAATGCAGACAGTGCAGCACGGAATGCGTTTCGGTAATTCCAAATTAGGAATTAAAATAAATATATTTTATATTGTGTGTATGCCTGCCTGCTCTCAGTGCCCAGCAAACATGAACCACACCGACTGCTGTTGCATTGGGTGAAAGTCTGCGCCTTGGTGGGGTCAAATCAATAAGGCTGGGCGGCGACCCTGTCTTTTTTTTGTGCCTGCCTGTGTGAGTGGCACTTCAGTTAAATGATTTAGTGGAGCGCTCAGCTGCCTCGTTTGCCGCTCATGGGGGGATTTGTTAATAGGCAACACCTTTCAAAACAACGCCTAATTATGTCATTAAAAAACATACGAGTGTGTACATACACGGGTACTTTTTTGTATGCGTTACGAATCTGGTGAGCAATTTTAATTTGAATATGATCTATGTACTAGCAGCTGGCTGGGCTAGCTGCGGATATGTGTGTGGCTTCTGAGACTTCCTACCTCATCTTCCTCCATTGCCATTCCGAAAATGCTTGCTGCTGACCGCTCAAGTGGTTTTTATTATTGTTGATTTTGCAGTTTGCTTTCGTTTTGGGAACCCTCTGCTCCGTGAGGTAAAAGTAAGTCCGATTGGGGAGGGGAGACCGAAAAGTAAAAGCCAAAACGAGAGTGAAGTGCTGGCAAAACAAGCTCGATTCGTGATTCGCATTTGGCCATGGCTACAACAGCAGCAACATCCAATACAACAGCAGCAGGAGCCGGAAACTTGGCCAAGCAGTGACCCACCCGAACGGAGAGCACGGAAATGTCCGTTCGGTCAGTAGCCAGCTGCTACCGCCACAATCAATCAATATTACATATTTATCTATCGGCATACCGGAGAGTATGTATATATCATAATGTATGCACGAATAAATAAAGCAAAGGTGGTGTAACAATTTCAGTTTTATTGTACGTCTTCCCCTTGTTTCGTTGTCAAAACGACTTAATGACAGTCACAACTTTGCCATTTCTTTTTTTATTTGTGTGCCTCTCGATCGGATTCAGTCATTAAAGTGCCACAAAGCTGCCAACAAAAATGTGTGTGTTTCGGTAGTTCCCGAAAAATGATAATCTTTTGATGATCTTTTTTTTTATGTAAGCAAAACAGCAAAACCAGAAATTGCAACAGAGTTTGGTGGTCAGCCGGAGGCGTGGCAATGGCAGCAGCAACATTAACGATAACATGACCAAAAGCAGCAGCAGCAGCAGAGACATAGGCAGCAATAATCTGCAACAATCTGCAACATCAGCCGGTCTTCAGTAACACCAACAGCACAACATGAGCACAATCAAAAACATGAGCATCAGCTTTGTACAACTTGTTGCAGAGGCTGGTGTCAAGAGCCTCCACCTCCTCCACTCCACTCCACTCTCCTCTCCTCTCCTCTCCTCTTTTCGTATTTGGCCATCTCTCTGGTCAAGCGCCAATTGAGATGTGAGATGTGACAGGCTGTCTGGTCAAGCTATGCCACTACCTGAACACTCTGCATGCCACACTCTAGCCTCTAGTGTGGCAGCAAGTTCCCCCAAAAGGTCAGCAGATTCCAGTGCACGAACCCGTAGCTCCCCAATGGATTAGCCTTAGCCATCGTGAGTGCGCAACGTGATGTGGCTTGGGAGCGAAAGAGGTGAATTGCCTGTCATGATTATGTGATTGTACCCATGATATATAGCCCCTTTAATCTCTTAAGTTTTAATTTGGCTGTCTGGCTTATACAATTGCCATTTTCTGTTTGCTTTTGGTTTTTCAATTTTCTTTGCTGCTGTACTGGTTGGTACCTGCAATGTTCATAAATAATGAAAAAGATATAGGATAAATATGGAATTACTATACGAAGACTTTGGCACTGCCAGAGGGTCTCAAGATATTCGTGGCTAAGTTGGTAGCGGTAATTTAGATTTGTTCGCCGTCAGCGATAACTGCTCAGCCTCTGGACAGTGATGTATGACTGATGTATGCATATGACAAGAAGGAACATGTTGCGATTAACACTTCTCAGTATTCAGGCATTGGGCAACGCCAGAATCTGTGAAATAGAAACGTGAGTGGCTACTGGTAACAAAGATTCTCAGATCTCTGGGGAGATATTTTATAGAATTAAGAAACTTATTAGATGAAACATTTGCAATTTCATCTATCATAATTTTCTGCTCACGAACACCTTTCCAATATTGCCAAGGATACAATGGAATACTTTTAAGTTTTATTAATCCATTAAATATGAGCGCTTGGTTGATATATACATATAGACGTATGTATGTATGTATGTATCTATATATATAAAAATGAATCCCTATTTCCCTTGGTACCGGCATCACTCGTGAACGGCTGGACCGATTACGCCAATTATTTTGTTGTTGTGTTTGTTATTGTCAGAAGAAGGGTTGAGGGTTTAGAATCCCCGGTATATTGGCCGCAAAAAACGTTCCCAACTGGCTATAGCTTTGACATAGAGACCTATCAGTAGAAAATCTGTATACGAAACACTTCGATCATATGATGTGTTGCAACCACAATGTGCCATGAAGCGTGGCCGGGTTCAAACGGTTAAAAAGGCGCAGCCGAAAAATTAGTTAACTGTCGGAAAATCGACAGTCGAGTCGAAGTTCGCCGGGTCCGCTATTACTGTATAAAATATATGAATGCATTTGATTTCTACTTCAAATTAATATTGCCTCTAAGTCAATGACGTACTCATTCAAGATCCCTCAAAATTAGTTAGAGAGTAGTATACATATGTATATTATAAATATATATGTATATATGTTAATAATATACCCATATCCATATTATATGTAAAACACTTTAAAATGTATTTTAAATAAACCCAACGAAGCTATTCAATAGCTACATATATGTATAAATATATTATTATTATTTAAAGAAAAAGTTGAATCCATTTTTTGAGCTCAGTATTTTTCCATTGATGTGTGTTTTGATTTTTAGAGATCAACCTGGATGCAGTCTCCAACTTAATCAGCCCCCAAAAAGTGTTATATAAATCATAAGAGCTTTGATAACCGTTCCATCACAGTGTTTGGTCGCCTAATCGCATTGGATCGGATGGCATCGAAATGCGTTCGAAAGTTACTCAGTTTTTCTGCTCAAAGCCCATTTGTATCCCCTGTTATTCGGCTGCTGTTGTCATTGTGCTGAGCTATTGGGACGCGGAGACTTATTTACGAGTATTAACGATGCCGGGGCCGAGGTTTCACTTTCCAGACACACAATTACAATAAATGTCTGGGATGTCTGGGATAGGGAGGGTTAGGAGTAGGGGGGGGGGGGGGGAACATACAACCTGCAAATTTGTTTATAAATGTCTGTGGGTATTTATTTGTTGACTCCGTCATCGATTTGTCATTGTTCGGGCGGAGTCAAACTCCCAAATTTATGATACTTGTGACAATTTACCTTTTCTCTATCTACCTCCTCCTCCTCCTCATACCAATGTCTTGCCGGGCCGAAGGTGAAGGGTTGACAATGGGCCATAGAATGGTTTTGGTATGGTAACAAAAGATCAAAAGACAACATGAAAACTAAGCGATTCCAATTCGAAAGCGAGCAGAAAGATATACCAAAATTTATGCATAATTTCTGTGACAAATGCCACAAAAGGCCGCCGCAGAGAAGAGAAGAGACAAGACAAATTATGAACCAGAAAGCGCCGCATGGAAAGTGTGAAAAGTGCAGTGGACGGCTGCTGCTTTTGCTGCTGCTGCTCAAATGGAAGTCCGAGAGCATTGATAATTATGTTAATTGTTTGCTGAAGAAACCCCCCCCCCCCCCCCCCCCAAATCCCAAGAAAATGGACTGGGAGTGGGACATGGACTGGCACTGGAACTGAGAAATGAAAAATATGATGTGTTCGGCAATAAATAAATTTTCTCATTGACAAAAGACCCAGAAAGATGGGTAGGAGAGTGCTGATGGGGCACTGAGGTTGGGGCTGTGGCTGTGGTAGACATCTCAGTTTTGTATTTTGTATTGTTCAACTACTCGTACACCCCACAACAGAAGGCAACAGTAACTAACTTTCATTCTTAGACTGTTGATTTGATACAACCGAAAGATACCCATTTGTTGCGCTGTTCCTCTCGAATGGCCCGCCCGCCTGCCCCACAGTGTTGCCGTTTGTTATTTTCTGGCACTTATTTTCAGTGTTTTTGGGTTGCCTTGCCAGAGAGCGCTTCTTGATTATATGGTGCCAGCTATTTCATTTGCTGACAGATACAAGCCACAAAGCTGCACAACTGCCAGCCACAAAACAACCAACGACAAACCCCCCAAAGGGGAGGGCGTTGACAAAGTACAGGGCGCAACGCCGAAGAAGGGAACACTCTGTGCTGGACCAATTGCTTACGCCGATTGGTACTCTAATGCAAAATTCCTGACTATTAGTTATGTCCTTTCTGATATTCTTTGATCGAAATTCATAGCGTTTCGCGGTCGATTTTCGCCATTTGACACTGAAAGAAGCTTAAGCTTTTTATCACTCAATAGAACGAAACAAATAGAGTTCCATCGATGGATATTTAATAATATAAAAAAAAAATGTCTAACCCCAAAAAAAAATTAAATTATTTAGGTAAGGAGACCTTCCCTATATTTATTTATCGGCTGCCAGTATTATCGGACTTACATACATATGTATGTATATGTACAAAAATATAAATATGTTCGTGCCAAGTGTGCTAACATTTAGTTATATGTAGTTCAATCTTAGGCATCAAAGAAGACATTTTCCCAGCGCCACATTCACCAGACATGGGCGGATGGTCAAATTCTTTAGTAACATTGATGTCAGAATGGATACTGGGTTGCTGTGGGTCCCAAAAAGCTGGATGTATTATATTTAAAGAATAATTTGATAAAGGGCTTCCAATTAAATAATTATGTATATAGCTTTTCTATACATTTTCATTCGTTTTGTTTCTTTATGTTTTAAGCTTTGTGTCTTTAAATTTTATCCTGAATACTTGTATACATATTTTATTATTGGTAATTTTGTCATTTAAAACTGTAATTGGAGTCTACCATATTCAAGACCAAGACTGAGAGAATTAAACATCATTGATAACGATGAAACCAAGTACACATATTCTATTAATTTTGTATCTTCTTGTTCTTCTGACTTCCTTCTTTTAATTTTGCCAGACATATGTACATAGTTCTCGAGCAAGTCATTATACCCCGCTACAGGCTTAACACATCATCAACAGCCGCAACTTGATCATGATCATGACCATGGACATGAAGTCGACTGTGTTGCTGGTTACACGATAGCTTCTTCTGCTGTTGCTGTTCCCCATCCTCTCCTGCTGCTGGGCCCATCCACCAGTACGAGTACCCGTGTACCCGTAGCTCTGCCAGAGCAATTATGATCCGCTAGTTTGACTTTACTCTCAGTTAGCTTGCTCAGAGGCATGTCAACGCCTAGGACTGCAATGGGTGGCGATGGGTGGCACCCAGACAATCCATTCCGGAATTCTTGGAAGTGCTTCTCGGGCAGCGATCCCCGAAGCGAATTCCCATTGGCAAAGGTTGGGAAAAAAAAACGTCCCAACCCACTTATGCAAAATGAACGGGCGAGATTTATTTTAATCATTGTTGTGCCTCTGTGCCGATGTGTATAGTAAAAGTGAAATTGCTCCCCGGCTCGACTGAAAGATATACATATGCAGCCGGTGCTGATATAGTGGTCTTGGTGGTGGTGGTGGTGGTGGCAAATTATGAAATTAGTATTATGTGAAGCGGAGTTAAAAGTGTGATTAAACTGGAGCTGCAGTCAAAGTCAAAGCAGAAACAACACAGGCAGCAAAAAAACATGCGAGTACATACATATGTACATATATAGAGCCTAAAAAAATATACTCGTACGCTTGCCGCATAATAAGACCCCATAAACCAACGTCAAGACAATGAAAGTCGACTAAGTACCCAAGTGTGTGTATGGCTGTGTGTGTGGGGCGGGGGCAATTAATATCATTTCAGCTTGGATACGAGCGGCATGGCATAGTCCCACTCAGCAATGGAGACGCTGAGGGAGTCGGAAAGAGACTCTTTTCCAAGTGAGCGATTCGCCCAAATTGAGATGCGTTTGCCAAAGGTAAGACCTTTTGATGCTCAGTTGGGAATGGAACTACAAGAACAAACTATTAAATTAACTATTGAAAATGGCATGGAACATTTCGTAAATTTATTTTGTAATATTCTGAAAATTCTTAAGAATCTGAAATTATTTTTGTTTTATTTATTCCTGCTTCTGGCTTAGTCTGAGTATCAATGGCTTGAATTCTCCACTTCTTCACACAGAAATCTTCATTGGATATCTTACGAATCTGAAAGTCAATGAATTTTTTTTTAAATTTTCTTGAATTTCTGCAACAGTTAAATTCCTGTGCTTGCAGCGTACTTATCTTCGAATCTGCATGCCCCTGGCTACCCTCGGTGTAATAGAGACGAGCGAGCGACAGCAAAACAACAAAAACAAACCACAATCCCTGGCTTGGCTTATTAGCAGTGGCACTTAGAACCAACAGAGTCTGCAGCCGCAGCCGCTGGGGCTCGGCACGAAACGGCAAGGCAGGGAGAAAGTCATCCATCTGAATGCACATAGAGACGTTGCGTTGTCACCTGTCGCCCCCGCCGCAAAACCGCAAGCGCAGTCAAGTTTGTTGCCCAAGTCTTTTGTTCTGCAAATGCAGCAGCAGCAGCAACAAAAAAACCTCCCCTCGCTAGACGTGGGCTAATGGAAAATTGCGTACGGCTTCCGTTGCGGTTAAAATTTCAATAATAATCAAAGAAATTTCCAAGTGCCCGGGGCATGGCGCAGGGGCAGAGGCAGCGGCAGCGGCAGGAGCATTGCCGAAAAGCTGACTAAAAATGATTTTGATTTTTCGATATAATCATCGTAGATGAAGCCACATGAGACCGTAAAATATAAGAGCCAAAGAAACTATATGAATAAAAGAAAATGAGCTGCTTCGGCAATTAATAGACCATGAACATTTTGCTAGACGAAAGAAAATTGCACAAAGCAAAATCAAGCCTCCTCATCTTAACTTTGACTAATGCGCACTTATCAAGTAAGATCCACAAAAAAAGCAAAAGAAGCAGAAGACTTTCATTCCGAAAAGTATCTCTTGAGTATGAATCTATAAATAAATATATATAATAAATATAATCGTCTGAATGAGCAGCTGCTTGGACTGTCCACTCTGCTAATGAGTTTTTGACAATTAATTTAAATTGGAACGAAATGTGATATTAAATTTGTATATACTCGTAGTATATTATTACTTTTGGTATGTATTTTAAATTTTTGTTGTTTTATTCAATTTTATAAATTACTAAATTAAATTAAATATTTTTGGATGTAAGAAGTTTTTTTGTTATCCTTAATTAAATTTCAATTTTTATATATATTTATTTATGTTTTTTTTTGTTTGTATTGGTTTTGCCGCCTATGTTATTTATGACTCAATTTATTTGCGACTCTTCTGTCCTGTCATATTTTGTGGTTACTTGTATTACCTTTGCAATAATTTCCCATTTCACTTTTAAGTATATTTACATGCCGATGGTACCTATTTTTAAACTTACCTTTCAATTCTTTTCAAATATTAATAACAACTCCCGATCTATTGGCGCGCTTGGTATTCCTCTTTGCAGTACGATTATCGTTAAGTTATGATTCAGCAGACACTTATCATATTTATCTTATTTCTTTTGTAGCTTGGTAATGAAATTTTTTCAATTCCAAACATTTATAAATAGTTGCCGACAATGATTAACGGATTATGAAAAGCAACAGCAAAAAAATAAACAAAACACCGCAAAAACCTAGGGTGTCACGCACTTTAAGTTGGTTTCACCCTGGACTCGAGGATTGTGTTCACTGATGATGGGACCAACGGAGTGGGGGTAGGACACGGAGGACTGGGGCGATAAATCATCTGGAAAATGCACGACTCGCGACAAAGACGTTGTCGAAGATGACGACAGCGCGACGGCAGGTGCGCCAGCGATCCGTACAAATACGTTTTCCAGTTACAACGTTGGCAACGGAATGATTTGGCCAAATCTGCAGCGGCTGAAATGAAGCCCGGCCTGGCTCCAAAAATTAAACGAAAGAGCGAAAGGCAAGACAGAGAGTCAGTATCAGAGACTTCCAGCTGGCGACTCAGTGACTGTGGCCGAAGAAAGACAAAGAGATGGGAGAGCCAGAGAGAAAGCCTCTCTCTTTCTCTTGCACTTGCATTGAGACGATTGGGAGAGCGCACGCTGGCTTACACTTTGAATACCCTACAACAAATTTGATCTATGCATGAACAAAACTGTTTGGCTGTCATCTGGCTGCAGCTTCTGCTTGGTCGAGTGGAAACCTCCAGCACGCATAAATTTCCATCTCTTATTGCCAGCTCCAATTTTACTCTCTTTGTAAATACTCTCAGCAGCTTCTTAACGCTCAGCGCACAATTGCCCCACTCGATTTTACTGTATTAACTCATTAGTTTTGAATGATTTGCGTGACCAGTCTTGTCATAATTCTTGGCCCAATTGAAGTGTTTAATTGGATGGACGGAAACACGGAAGAGAAGAGATGAATAGGATGAGGATAGACAGATTCAGTTATCTGTATATTTGTGCCTGACATAGCCATCTGAAAGCAAGTATAAATGCAAACAAATGTTTCCCTATACTAAGACTAAGGAGATTGTTAAGACTGCATTATTGTCATACAAGTTAAATTGAAATAGAAATACAACTTGGCATACATATGTATATGTATATTTTTGTTGTCTTTGTATAGAGATAATTTTTTATTTTTATTAATATATCTCCATATGTCGTAAAGAAAATCATCGAAAGTTTTGCAAGTTTCTTTGCTGAGCTGCTAATCTTGAAAATTAATTTAAGCTGCTACACAAAATGCACTTTCGGGTGGTCTCCTTCTTTCTAAAAGCGAAACTTCAAGGATTATTATACTACAAATACAAAAACGATTTATTTTACCTGCCTCTCAATGTAGAATATTTTTGGTTTAGTTCGCAACATGTTTGACTATTTTTAATTCAAAGGACCGAAACTAGTCGAGTTTCGTGGGAAATCTTTTGGAAAAAACGCTGCTGTGTTTGTTATCCGAAATTTTGTAAAAATCATTGGAGTTGGCTTCCCTTCTCCCCCCATTCGTTGTGTGTGTTTGTTGAGATTTCCATTTCTGTGTGTTTGTCCGGTTTATGAGTTGCATTTTTGGTTGCATTTTCGGTTGCATAAACATATTTTCTCACTTTCAAAAAAAACATAAACCAACAGAAAAAAAAACAAAGGAAAGACAAGCAGTAGGTGGGTGGACGATCGCCCACGCAGTGGAGTTGGGAAACTGATTGTGGCCATTGCTGGGCATAAACTGGACGCATAGCGTCCACTTGGGGCGACTTTTAAGCGCCAGCTGGCAGGGAAGTGTGAGGAGTGCGAAGTGTGGGGGGCAAATCGGAAGAAGCCCACAGGCAAAAATCGGTGATGGCTAATTGCCGCTGTGCAATTAATTTAAAACTTTTAATTAAAGCCAAGGAAAACAAAGCGAGAAACAAGATTGCGCAAAGCGTCAAAGCGCCAAAAAGATAAAGATAAATATGAGTTCAGGTCGAAACTATTGAGCGAAGAGTTGTACCAGAGAGAATCTAATGATTGAGCAGGGCAAATTGATGTTTTGGTTTTTCGCTTCTTTTTTTGGCTTTTCAAATTGAATTTTTTTCGTTGTTGCATGTTGCCGAATCTTTCGTCTTGTTGGGCATCTTGAGAAGATCATTAGCACAAGAGTTGGACTATAAATGGCGATGTCTCTCGATGGGAAGGCATCACAAACCATTGGATCTCAGCTCTGAGAACAATCTCAACAAATCTCAAATCTCGAATCGTAATCAAAGTCTCCAAGAATGAAGGCAAGAACCACACAACTGGAAGGATCCACATCCACCCAGCCGTCTGGACATCAGCTTAATCTTTGTGCTCTTTTCGCAGGTATTCGTCTGCTTGTTGGCCTCCCTGGCACTGGCTAATGCTGGCGGCTTCCGCGGTGGTGCAGGTGCGGGTGGTGCTGGCGGTGGCTATCTGCCCGGCGGAGGACGTGGAGGCGGCGGCGGTGGCGGTGGCCGATCTGCCAATGGAGCTGGACTCATCTCGCATGTCTCGCAGTCCCATGGCAACACCAAGGTCCATATCGGAGGACAAGGACAAGGTGGTGGTGGCGGTGGATCCTATGGTGGTGGTGCCGCATCCTATGGAGGCGGCGCTGGAGGTGGCTATGGCGGTGGTGCTGGAGGACGCGCCGCAGCCTGGCAAGGATCTGGAGGAGCTGGAGGACGGGGAGCCGGCGGCTGGCAGGGAGCAGGTGGAGCTGGAGGCGCTGGAGGAGCTGGCGGCTGGCAGGGAGCAGGAGGAGCCGGCAATGGCGGTGGCTGGCAGGGAGCAGGAGGAGCCGGCAATGGCGGCGGCTGGCAGGGAGCAGGAGGTGCTGGCGGTGCCGGTGGCTGGCAGGGAGCAGGTGGAGCTGGAGGAGCTGGCGGCAATGCCTGGGGCAACCCCGCCGAGTTCGATTACACCGTTTCCCATGCCTCCAGCGCTGGCGGCGGCGGCGGTGGCTCCTATGGTGGTGCTGCTCGTGGTGCTGGTGCAGGCGGTGCCTATGGCGGTGGCTCCCGTGGCGGTGCTGGATGGTGGAACGACTAGATATTTGAAATTGTAACGAAATCCCGAACTTGAAACCGATAAATTAAAAATAATCAACCCAATGCAATGCAAAAGTCCGTTTCATAAATGATTTAAATGCTGGAAAAGCTCAACAGGTAAAACAGACGATTTGCCCAGCTTTATCGACAGATGGCAGTCGCTCGTTGATCTTTCTTTGGTGGTTGTGAGCTTGGCTTTCAGTGGCTTCAAAGTTTCTGCAGTAAAAGACAAAGCGCTCAAAGTAAAGGTCCAGACCAGCAAGAAAGCTCACAAGTGGTTTGAGACCAGTGCATGTTTAAAAATATGTTTCTAATAGCCTTTTCACACTGGCGACCATCCACCATCCATTTCAGGGATGGTCCGTAAGGTTTTGCCGTTCCGAAAATTTCCCAGTTATTTCACCATCCATCTGGGATGTTCCTAATTCGCACGTTTCCATGCGGTATTTTTTCGATAATTGTCAAATGCAATTTCATATTTTCCAAAAATTCCCACCGTTCCTCCGGAATGGGCTCAGTGTGCAAAGGGTATTACCGTCCTTTTCACTCTTTGAGAGCGGTATGCATCGAAGCGCGGGAACAGGATGGGATTGGACTGACAGGGATGGGATTGGCAGTGATTGCAATGGATTGGGAACGGTGGGGAGAGGAAGGGAGGGAGAGGAACGGTGGAGAGAGGAACGTTGGGGAGAGGAACGGACCGACTTTTTCAAATAATAGTATTTATTTATTTATATTTATATTATATTTATTAATTCAAACGACCCGCTAAAAAGAAATAGAAAAGTATACGAATATTACAGGGAAAGTTATAGCTAGCGATTACTCACCTCATAGAGACGGATGCACATGCCGACAAGTTTCGTCATGAGCTGTGGCGCCATTTCTCTGCATCTCAAAAGTTGCAGGCAAGCATCGTCAGTGCAATCTGTTAGCTGCTTCATCTCGTGTTTCAGCGCTTCGCCGCGAAACTCCAGCTCCTCGCTTTTGCACCGATCGAGCCTGAGCTCTGCGTTCGGGCATTGGGTAAAGAACCGATGCATCAGCTTCTCTAACTGCTCCAGCTCCTGTTCCATTACACAGTAATGGTCGCTGTCTGGACCAACTGCCCCCCTGGCTTCCTCCATCTGAATTCTCCATGTGGACGAAGTAAACGTCCACACGTCGTATACTTCGTGTAGTATATTTTCCTGGGAAACAATTAAATTTGAAATTTTCGATATATATTCTCGACTGGATGTGTTGAATAGAAAGGCTTTACCGGGTCCACGTGTCCGTAATTCTCCGCCAGATTTTTGCGTAGGTACGTTACTTAGTAGAGGCACGGAAATTTCGTCATGGCATCGCAATTGGCACGGTTGCCGTCAGAAATGATTCCAAGCAGTCTCGATGTCAAGTGCCCCAATCTCCGCTTCAGGTATTCGAGTACTCTGATTAATCTCTGATTACTCTGATTATTCTCACGAAACACGCTTCAAGCTCACAACTTCGCTTCCCATTTTCCGGCTCTCGCTCGCTGTCTGCATTGTCCGATAGACCTTACTTCTAGGTCAGGCGTACTGCACTATTTTAATATCTATAGATATTTTTCTCAATTTTGTGCAAAACATCAGCAATTTATTCTCACGAAACACGCTTCAAACTGCATTACGAATAAGAGAAATAGCATAAGAAAAAAAACATCAACATGAATCTGCCTGATTTTGCTGATAAGAACGACAATAGGGGCAAGTTATAAAACGTGCAAAAGTGAGTGTATGTGTGCTATTTTGGTTTTTAGTTTTAAACTTTTTGAATTCATCTAATATGTTACTGTTTTTTACTCCTATTTAATGAGAATTAAATGATAAGTAATATTAGTTGTTTTCATTGCCTTGCTTCGTTAACTTTTTATGGGTGACGAAAAGCAGTGTCGTGATCATGCTCGCCACTATACATATTGCAAGTTTTAGAGGAAACAGAACTTACCACCGTGCTGTATAACGTCCTATACTGACTCCTGCCGTGAGCTGCTTGCGCAGCAATCACCAACACCTTCCACTTGCCGTACACGCATTGCTGTAAACAAAAAGAGTACAAAAATTAATCAACAAAATGAATTTGTGCAACATTTTTAAGGAATACTTACGACAGATGGCAGTCACTCGTTGAACTTTCTTTGATGGTTGTGAGCTTGGCCGCCTAGTGGCTTCAAAGTTTGTGCACCAAATGATAAAGCTTCAGAAGCTGCGACTGAAGCTTTAGATTTAGTATATCACATCATTGAGCATTACACTGTAGCTTGAGTTAGTTGACTCTGAAGATCAATGGAACCATTGCAATGGTGCATTGGTGGAAACGGGACAAATTGTTTGCTGTATGGTTAATTCAATCCCATCAAGTGCTTCCTGCATTAAAAGAGTGTAAGGCAGATATATAGTTTTAGAGCTGAGGGGCCCTGCAATTGTATATTACATATGAATTATATATATGCCTGTAGAGAGCTATTCAATATGTCTCTTCCTGTCTTTTAAGTAATTTTACGAATGCTTGATTTATATTTTTAAATTGTTCAGCATATGCAGGCTTAACTGTAGCTCGAAAAGCTCTTGGCACCTTCACAGGTAGAGGGCGCTGCTATAAAGTTCGTTGCTTAAGTCTTTCGTTCATTGGCTGGCTGCCAAAAAAAAAAACCCGTTTTCAGCTGTGCATTTTACGCTCTGCCCTTGTGGGGGGATTACTGAAGGTCAATGTCAGTGCGACGGAAAGCGAAAGTTACAGTTGGAAAGAGTTAAAAAGGAGTGAGAGCTGTGTGTTGGGAAGTGTCCACATCGAAGAGGGTTCAGTTAAGGGAAGACAAAACAATTTTAAGCAAATCCTTGACAACTATACCACAAGGCAAACCTTGTTTTCCGCCTTTACCACACACACATGTACATACATACATATGTACATATATAGATGTACATATGTACACATGTAGTGGAACAGTGGATTGGTTGTCATTGATTTATCGCATACGGGTATCATGGGCACCATGAAAATGTATTTGCTTGCTTTTTCGGTGTTTTGTTGTTGCTGTTGTTGTTGTCTTTTTTTTTTACTTCCGCTGGCCGTCTTTGTTTGGCTTTGGATTTCATCGCTTTTCTTTGTTTGCCTTTGTCTTTGTGCGTTTTTATTCGGCACTTGATAATGATGAAGTTGCGATCGGCGGCAACGGCGCCTGCGGCGTCAACGAGTCTCGACTGGGTTTGTTCGATTTGCCATGGCTTTTTTGGATCTTGGTATGGGTTTGGCTCTGTGTTCAGAGTGCCTTGGCAGACACAAATTAAATTACGTTTCGTTTGTTTGCTTACACAAAATTGGTAATCGGTTGTATGTACAAAAGTCTGAGCAAATTATGCGTTAATGTGTTCGTCGCAGGGGGCTCAGGATGGAAATCATTTTATTGAGTTTTGCACACATCTTTTGGGCACATTGATTCTTGAAAACATAGAAATATCTCTTACACATACATATATTTACATTAATGTATAACTTAGAATATTAGTTAAGGTATAAAAAGTACAAAATGGTCACAGATTCGGTCAGAAAAATACTTTATAGCTCAAATTAAATCATTTAATCATTTCTAATGAACAGCATTCAATCCAGGAAATGATTTGTGAGGTTGCATGAAGAAAAAACTAATTTTAATTAGTAAATTACGCATTTGGATTTAAAATTCTTAACTATTCTAAGAGTATATTTGTAGGCCATGGCAGCCCATACACCCTACCGTTAACCATAATTGATGCTCCTTCGTGTTTAATAGCTTAAGTTCTTCAAATTGGTGTTTATTGGTCTTCGCACATGCTGAGTGCCATAATCAGAGTAGAAAATATTATAGTTTGTCTTATCCGACCACAGGATGCTGCGATTTTAGTACACAGACCACAGAGCATGGTCCTCAGCGACCATCATTATCTTTGATACGTCCGTAATATTTTAAAAGGGTTTTCCCCCTTTTTTAAAATTATAATTATCAGAATATTTAAATGTGTCTTGCTTCACAAATCTCCGCACATTTCTTTCTAGAGTTTGGGATATTTTTGATTTTTGTTCCCGTATTTCAATATTTTGCACAGCCCCAAATATATTAAATAAACCAATTTTGTTATTATTTTTTCACCATTACGCTTGGTTGTTTTTTTACTTTTATTTTATGGAGTGCAATCATAAATCAACTAAAAAAATTACGATCACCTTAAAATTCGTGAAAACAATAATTTCATGGAGCATTTGTTGAAGCATTGCCAAGTGTCCTTATTATTTTTCACATGACTGCAGGAAGAAAGATCAGATTTAGCAATTATATATATCTGTAAAAATAAACTTGGTTGACTTTTATTTATGGATATACTTGTAATTTTCTCAGATGGATGGCTGCCTTATAAACAGTATCCTACCGAAATTACGATCGTTTTATTTGACTGTAATGATTTTATGAAGAACAAATTTAACCTAGCTCTTTCGCCGATCCTTTCTACATCATATGTAAAAGAGTATGTAGACTGGCCAATAATATCAAGCTATATATTTTCCCAAGAGTTATGTTCGCACGATGCCAGCGATGGCTGGAATAATGTAATCGATTCAACTGCAATTAACAATCGATGTTTTATGACCGCCGATGATGTTCTGGCAGTGCAGTATAATTTGCTTATATTTATATGAGTCGGCCTGCCATTAATTAGCTGTTTAGCCCCCCTATAGCTTTAACGATAGTAAACTTACATATATATGTATGTAGATGGAATATATACTCGCACATACATATATATATATATATATGTACATATGCAGCATGTGAGATGGTTATTTATGTGTTTGCCTAATTGCCATTAAAGGGGAATGCGAATGCGAATGCATTTGCAATTTTCTATGCAAACTTGCAAATTTGCTTGGATTTGAATTAATGCGAGACCAAACGATTGAAATATTAATTATTATACTTAGATATTACCCACCCAAAGATTTATGAGCTATCATCAATTTCAGCTTTAATGTCCAGCCATTGCCACAGACTCTAATGCCCGCCCTTTCTGATGTTATGATGACTCTGCCACAGCCTGTTCCCTGTACCCCCCTGTTCAGCATAAATATTAGATTTTTCCAAGCATTACTCGTATTTTCCATTCACTTTTGTGGCAAACATTCAGCAATGATTTTGGATTCAGTTGGTTGTTGGCTTCTATTTGCACTTCTGTTTACTATTGCACTGGTAATTTCATTTGGGTACATAGCTCGTAATTAAATATGTTAATTCTGTTGGTTTAATGGAAGCCTTCAGCACTTTGAAGGCAAAACGATGGGAAATACTCGTAGTTTTTGTTGGTTCAGTCTGTAAATTTACTCTATTGTAAGCTATGTATATCTATATATGTATGTGTATATATTCGCATATTGATCTAACAATAGGGCAGACATGTTTTAGTGGGCGGGGGATGGGTATGGGGATGGGTATGGGTATGGGGATGCCACACAAACGGGTTAATGTTTGCGTTGCTCTTCCGAAATCATTGCCTTGGATCACAGCTGAACTGGTCTGGTCTGAGAGTGGGTTAATGAGGAAACCAGCTACGTTTCAGCCAGTGAGACGTTCTTATGCCTGGGGGGAAAATTCGAGACTCATCAAAATTGTAAAATATATTTTTTCGATTTGAATTGAGCAGACGATTTGTTTGTGTTACTTCTTGTCAGAACAAATACAATACAAGAGGCTCCATTGTTCCGAGGCGTGCTTCTGTTGCCTCCTCACCACCAAAATAAGATCTTTCCTCTATCTGCATTTGTCTGGGAATTACCATTATTATTACCTTTGACTAGAAAAGAACATTACAAAATTGATTTAGTCCGAAATTCAATCTCCCTTTTCTAACTTTGACTCCAATAGTTGCTCATATGCAGGGAAATTTCGACAGCAAAACTGCAGAGAGATATACGAGCATTGATCGTTTCTTTCGTACATATATCACATGCTATGATTTGAGAGGTTACAATCAGGAAACCATCGAATGGCCTGCTAAATTTTAGTCCAAAATTTTCGAGCGATGTTTATCCGATCTTCTATCATTTTTAAAAGCAATCTTTCAACACACGTACTCGTATGGTATTAGCTGGGTGCCAACTCGTTTCGGGCTTAATTGATGTACCAACATATGTATGTATGTTCAATACTCAAGAAGCGATCTGTCGATCTGTTGATCTGTCGATCTGATGATCTGTCGTTAGGTCGGCAGCTTACAGCTTGAAATAGTGGCTGAACCATAATGATGAAGAATAATGCGATTATGAATATTCAACGGCAACAAACGAGTATGTAAATGCCAAATGGACAGGCGGACTTGCGCTATAGAAACAATATCTTTTTCTCGAATTTTGTGTGTTCGGTTTCGTCTCCGTTCGTTTCGCATAAATTTCAAAAGGCTTCAAAAGGCGTGTGCTGAAGAAGTGCATTGAACCCATGGGGGGGGGGGGGGCCCATTTCGTGGGCGGGCGAGAGAATAAGTGAGATTTGTTTATATTTAGTTTAGTACCGATAACTAGAGAGAAAACACAGGCCTATGCTAGCTGGCCATTTCCAAGCAAGCGGCTATGCAAATATATGCCAATCCGAGATATAGAAATAGAATCACAGCCCACAGCTTACCAACCGGTTTAATGTATGTATTAATAAGCGGTGATGTGAAGTCTCCCAGCGCTAGAACTAAGCCTCAAGTGGGCTGGATATACAAACATAGATAAGTATGTATACAACAAATACTTAACTAGGCCGTAAAGCGGAGTGGACAGACCCTAGTTCTAAGTAAAAAGTATCTTCCTGATTTGCTTTCTTGTAGCTGTTGTGGGCAGCAGGCCTTGGGGCAAGCTTTACCAGAACACCCAAATCTTCTCCAAGTTGGATCCATTAATCAGTCTGACACTTTGCGTATGTCTCTGTCTCTGCCTTTGGCTGATGCTCGACGCTGGCCAACTGACAAAACATTGATATGATTGTTGATTGTTGTTTGCCGTTTGCTGTGCTGATTATATGCCGATAATTTGTTTGACTTTCGGGCATAGGCACCGTGGTGCGTGCACTTCCTAAGAGCGGAAATCAAATATACAGAGATGTATATGTATAATTACAGACACAATAGCAACGGACATACATAGCATTTGCAGTGTGTGCTTCCATTTTCAGATTTCATAATTTCATTGCCAGGATATCCCAAAAGCTGCTGTAATAAAATATACTGTATAAACTTATGCTGTACACATATGAGTCAGATTTGTTTTTACATTACAAAATATTGCGAGGAGAACGGTAATCCACGAACCAGAAAAATAGCATCTCAGGACGTTATTCTGATGCTGATAATCTTGAATGTTTGATATAATAGCACACTCTGAAAGGGTATAAAGTGATTAAGTATCAAGTGGGTAGGGAATTCCAATTTTGATTATACTTTTTGGACCGCCAACATAATGCGCTGCTAGCAGGGATGCGCTTTGACTTTTGCCAGGGAAAGGGAGCCGTCAGTCGGATACTTTCCGACTTTTATATTTTTCATGTTTGATTCTTTGTTATTATTTAAGACAGAATTAAGTTAGTTTAGTCAGTTAAGGATATTTTAAATCTGTTGGCGAGTAGAAATAAATAAATAATATAATGAACATTATGTAATTGAAGAGATCAATTAAATGCCTAAAGCTTACGTATGTATACGTACTCGTAACACCTAAATATATTTTTAATATTACAAGTTCATATTTTCCCAAACATATAGCAGACTAAGCAGTCTACATAGAAAGCCAAAATAGTGCTCATTGTGTTTAGAATTAATCATTTAATATTCCAAAGTGTAATCCCTGCCTGCACGCCCTACTCTGATTCAATGCTATGTACCACTGTGCAGTCTTGAGACAAAACAAAAGATGATGATGACCAAGTCGCGCATGCGCAAAGATTAGCATAAGCAAACAAAAGAACTGCCGGCATCCAAGCATCAAAGCATTCGAGCATCGGAGCATCCATAGCCAGCAACTAGCATATGGTCACACGGACATCGGCATCTTCGGCATTTCATCGGCTCGGTTCGGTTCGCTTCGGCTCGTATCGTATCGGTTCGGTTCGGATCGGCATGGAAATGTGGGCTATTATGAAATCGATAGATAGCGTGCTGCTGCTGCTGCTGCTGCTACTGCGGCGGCGTCTATCAATAGCTTCTAATTGGGTAAGGTGAGGCGTTCGGGCAGTCTCTCTCCCTCTCTGTCTGTCCAACAGCATCTCGAATTCCGATTCCGATTGCGATTGCTTCGATTTCGGGGTATAAATGTGCGTGAGTCTGCCGATTTTGGAATTAGTCAACGCTTCCGCTTCTCTTCGTCAGCAGTCAGCAAATCAACACTAGAGCTTCGAGATGAAACCCTTTGCCTGCATTCTTGTGATCCTCGCCGCCATCCTGGCCGTCGGCCAGGCCTCGCTCGGCAGTCTGCTCGGCGGTGGCGGTGGTGGTGGTGGCGGCGGCGGCGGCGGCGCTGGCGGCATTGCACAGCTCCTGCAGAGCAAATTGGGCGGTCTCGGCGGTGGAGGAGGACAAGGCGGTGGATACTCTGGCGGCGGTGGTGGATACTCCAGCGGCGGCGGTGGTGGATACTCCAGCGGCGGCGGTGGTGGATACTCCGGCGGCGGTGGATACTCTGCCCCAGCTCCCAGGCCCGTGGAGAAGGTCATCATTGTCAAGGTCATCAGCGAGGGACAGTCCGGTGGTGGCTACTCCGGTGGCCAGTCCGGTGGCTACTCCGGCGGCCAGTCTGGTGGCTGGTCCAATGGCGGCCAATCTGGAGGCTGGTCCAATGGCGGCCAGTCCGGTGGCTACTCCGGCGGCCAGTCTGGTGGCTGGAACAAGGGCTGGTAAATGATCCACCCAAGTCCCGACCCCAACCCCGTCCTACAAAATACCCTGAAGTCCCCCCCCCCCCCCCCCCCCCCCAACCATCCAAATTTAGTTCAAACTGACAACCAAAAAGCTATCAGAAGAAGGAGAAGAAAAACGTTGAAATTTCTTCAATAGCTTAAGATTAATTTTTTTTTTATTTTTTAGTACACATGTTTTTTTTAACATATATAATAGATACTTTTTGCTAGAATTTATGCAATCTACAAGAAAATAATTTCCATTTTTAATTGGGACTATTTATGTATACTCCAAGACCGGTTGGGGTTGTGCGGTGGTTCTGCGTTGGTTCTGCGGCTTCCTGTTTTGACCCAATGCCTGAGGTCATCATTGGAGGCGATGCCACCAGTCAGTCAGTCAGTTGGTAATGGGTCAGCGACTGTTAGGTTAGCTCTCAATTGAGGACCGAACAAAGGCAAATCAATTTTGGGCCGACTAGCACTTGGAACGGTGCAGAAAATTGCGCAACCAAAGTGCACTGCCATTGTGATCCGCTGAACTGCTGATCTGTGTCTGTTCTGTGGCAATTGATTGATCACCAATCTCGGTCAGCCATTCAACCAGTCTGGCACTCAGTTGATCGCACAAAAGGCCCAAATTTGATTTTTTATGCCGCCCATGAAAATGAAACGCAAAACGTGAAAAAGTCAAAAGGTTTAAACGGTTTTCAAAGCGGCTTCACCATAATGCCCAGCTCCGTGATTGGCAGAACCACAGACGCAATTTCTGGGCAGATATGCCAGATATATAGCGCTAATCTTGAACATGATCTTACATTACATTTAAACTAGCATTCAATTCAGGATCAGTTCCTGAGGCATGAGGCCAGTTTCTTGGAGCTTCTCGAACAAACTAATTGGAGTTACAAGAAGAAAAAGTCCTTCTCCTTTAAATGATTTTATTTATTTTAAATTTACTTACAATCAAAATGTAAATGTAAATATGGCTGACCCTGACATTTGGAAAGACAAAGAGCTAGAAGAGCGCATTGAAAAAGAAAAATGCATGGAAGCTGCTCGTAACTTTGGCAAACCGGAGATAAATGACCGATGCTTAAATTTATTTAAGCCAAAAATGCGGTCGTTGAAAGCAAATGTTTCGTAACCGCTGATACATATACTCTGATCTTCACTGCAGCTTTGTGCTGCTTGGAGCTGAGATTCTTGCCCTGAAATATTCTCCACATCTCGGAAAGAATTTCGTATAATTTAATTGTTATTCTCAGCATCCCTCTTCCTCTTCTTGGTCTCTTTTGTTGGGGTCTGCATTGAAAATCTAATGTGGTGCTAGGATCGTTAATCCGACAGCCAGTCTTTGGATCAGGATAAGTTATGTGTCAACTCATAAAGAACACAAAGTTGCACCAAAAAATTAACCCAACCTGAAATTGATTGATTGATTGATTGATCGATCGATTGTTTTGCGAACCTATTTGCCAGACAGCACGAATTATGTGCAAGCGTTGCAACCAGTAGCCAAAGACAAACACAGCTGGTGGCAACTTTAACTCCACCACCGCCATCGCCAACAGAAATCGTTCTGAGTAATGGGCAGGCCATCAAGAATCGATCGATGGCTCCCCTCAGGCACTGCTGCTGCTGCTGCTGCTGCCAGCAACTCTGCCCGAACTCAATTAAGTAGTCTGGGCTGTTACACAAAAATGGCGAGCCAATAGATGCGGTGATCATGATGCGGTATCGCCATGGATCGCCATCGATGCAGTGCAGTCAGGTGCGCATGCGCAACCTGAACCTGGAGGCGTTGCCGGGCAGACTGCTGGAACAGACCTACTGTTGGCCGCTAACAAAGCGTACGAAATTGAAAGTCGATGTTGGCATAATGAGGCCCAAGCAAAGCAAAGCCAAGCCAAGCCAAGTCAGGCCAAGACAGACGAGCGGCAGCCAGTGCAGGCGGCTTTGGCTTTGGCAGTTTTGGCAATTACATCTGATTATACGACTCAGCCGACGACGACGAAGCTGAAGCTGAAGCTGAAGCTGCAGCCGATGCTGCTGCTGAGGCTGAGGCTGGTGCTGGTGCTAGTGCTGAGTCTGATGAGGCCGGCTAGAATCTTAGATGAGCTTAGCTCTGGCTCTGGCAACTGCCAGGTGGTATAAATAGCCGAGAGTGGGCCCAGTCGGAAATTAGTTAGTTCACGGCAGCTGCAAAGATGCATTCGACAACGCGACGCTTGGCCCTGGTCGGTCTCCTGATGGCTCTGGGTGTCACCGCCTATGCCAAGCCACATGGCAGCTGGAGCAGCGGAGGTGGCGGCGGCAGTGGTGGTGGAGGCTGGTCATCGGGCGGCAACAAGATCAGCATCAGCGCCTGGCCCTCAAGCGGTGGTTGGTCCTCCGGCGGAGGAGGAGGCAGCAGCGGTGGCTGGAAAAGCGGAGGAGGAGGAGGAGGAGGCAGTGGCTGGCAGAGTGGCGGAGGAAGCGGCGGCTGGCCGAGTGGTGGAGGAAGCGGCGGATGGTCCTCCGGTGGATCCTCGGGCTGGCCCAGCGGAGGAGGCGGCGGCAGCTCTGGCTGGAAGCTGAGCTCAGGCGGTGGCGGAGGATCTGGCTGGTCGAGTGCCCTATCCGGCCTATCCGGCTTGAAGTCCCAGGCCTTGTCAAGCCTAAGCAGCGGCTGGAAGAGCGGCGGTGGTGGAATTGGTGGAGGTGGCGGCTGGTCAAGTGGCGGAGGCGGCGGCAGCTCTGGCTGGAAGAGCGGAGGAGGCTCCTCCGGATGGTCCTTGGGCAGCAGCTCCTCGGCCTGGCCCAGCAAGAGCAGCAGTGGCTGGTCCTCCGGCGGCAGTGGAGGTAGCGGCGGCGGCGGCTGGAGCTGGTAAAGATCTGGCGTAATCCATAATGGCAACAGGCAACGAGGCGACACTAGATACTCCACTCTGCTCAACTTGTACATAACATTTGTATACTTAAGCTTAACCCACATTTTCTTTTTTTTTTTGCTTTTCTTAATCTGCCAATAAATTTTACAACATTGTAATTGTGAGTGCGAGGGGACTACATATGTACATATATTGAAAGGGGCAACTGATCTGTGCCCAAAGATGTTGATCTGCTATACAGATTCTGGTCTAGTGTTCTCCTCGAAGAGATATGTATGATGTGCAGAGGAGTCAACATGCTAAGTATGCACACTTGCATATGTACTCTTGCCATTAGTCGGAATCTACTTAATTACGAGTATTATATGTCTAGCGATACTTTTAGTTATACGATTACAACGAATTATTGATGCTACTCGTATTTTGATGGCGTAATAATTTAAAGCAATGCGGATCTAAGCGATTCTCCATCTCAGATAGAATTTGAGTTGCAGCAATTAAGACAGATGAACATAGCTAAATGGATGCTTAGAAAAAACTTTGTTTATGTAAGCTGAAGACACAACCGCAAGTATCAGGACTTAATTTCGCACGCAGTTGGGTACGCAGCTCGTAGTTAGCAGGTGGTCAAAAGAGAGACCCTCAGCGCTGCTGTCAGAGTCAATCAGGCGCTCTCTCAGAGCTCAAGCTAGCGATGGCACTATTAGTAAATTCCTGTCGTAAGTCTGTCTACTGCATCTTGTTTCTCTTTTGCATTAGTCTTACAGCAGCAGCAGCAGCAGCAGCAGCAGTCCAAGCATCCAGATCAATCATCTGCATCGCCACGAACTTATCTGGCACATATCTCGGTTAGAGGAAAATTCTTCCCTCCACACCAATGATTGAATGCCACTCTTGCGAGCGTACCCACCACTCAATAGCCTCGACTTGTAATGCATTCTCGATGCGCGGGAGTCTCTATCCATTTTTCTGTACAGTTCTCTTTACGAAGAATTTGAGTAAAAAGGCAGTCATTAAATGGTTAGAAGAAGCACAGGTGACAGACAGCTCCTCGACAGTTGGCTGATGGAAAACTGAAGTCCAATTTATGGTGGGGTCATGACGAACGCTTTGTACTTGTGAAGAAATATAAGAATGTGAATATTAAAAGTCTCATTAGAGCTCTTCGTACATAGAACCGAGTATCAGCTACGGCTATAATGGTATAGCGATTCTTAATTGTATTTATTTTTGTTACTACCAAGCAGACAATACTCGTAAAAAATAAAAACCTCGTGTAAAATGCATAAAGTTTTTTTATTAGTACACAAAAATTAGAAATAGTAGAAACAGTTGGGGCAGAAACTTTGGATCAAAAAAAATTAGAAGGATTATAGTGTCTCTATCTCTATGCCATGGAACACATATCAGCATCAACTGAAGGAGTATTTTGGGTGTGGGCTTGGGCTTGGGGCTGGCTTACCAGCCACCGCCGCCGTGCTTGCCACCGCCGCCGCCGCCTCCACCATTTCCGCCCTGCCAGGAGACTGAGCTGCCGCGATTGCCGGCCAAGGACTTGCCACCGCCGTGTCCACCGCCGCCTCCATATCCACCCTGGCCGCTGCCACCGCCGCCGCCATTTTGCCAGCCGCCTTGTCCGCCTCTACCGCTGCCGCCGCCATTTTGCCAGCCTCCTTGGCTGCCACCGCCATGGCCTCCTTGTCCTCCTCCTCCACCGTTCTTTTGCCAGCCGCCCTGTCCACCGCCGCCGCCATTTTGCCAGCCTCCTTGGCCTCCGCCGCCGCCGCCATTTTGCCAGCCTCCTTGACCGCCGCCGCCGCCGCCGCCGCCATTCTGCCAGCCTCCTTGGCCTCCGCCGCCATGGCCTCCCTGTCCTCCACCTCCACCATTCTTTTGCCAGCCTCCTTGGCCACCTCCGCCATGGCCACCACCGCCGCCGCCGCCGCCCAGCAATCCAGCCGAGGCAAATGCGAAGAGCAGGCCGCAAAGGAAGACAACGAGTAGAGCGTGACGCATCTTGATGAGCTGGGGAAGTCCTTGGATTTGAATTCGAATCGGATCGGATGGGGTTGATTAACCACTGACTGGTTGGCTGACTGACTGCTGTTGGAACCTTAGCTCCACTGATGATCCAACTGGGCCCAGAGCTGCGTTTTATAGCACTTGCCACGGAACTAAACTCGCAAAAACACATCAGCTGAGTCATCCAGCGCCCGATTTGGCATGGAAGGTGGCCTATTCCTTTGCCCTCCCCCAAACCCCCCCCCCCCCACTGCTCGACCGCCCTATTGCCTAACTCAAGAATCGCTGACGCTCCCAAAGGAAGGTTGAGAACTGCACTCGAAGTCAAGCGAAAAAGTCTACACAATGCAATTTTCTGTATGTTCAAGTACGGCCCACAAAGCGCATACGCAACGTTTGAGCATCGGAATATCGCGTATACGCCACCGGCAACCGGCAACCGCCACCAACCACCACCGACGCAATGTCGTTGTCGAACTACTTGTAAATCGCTGAGCCATAGCTGCATCATTAATTGCAAACAGTTTACACATTTATCCACCAGAGCCTCGCAATTTGTCTTACAAGTTTACAATATCAATTCTATGCTCTGAACATCTTTTGGCTCTACCCAGAAGGAGAGAATTTTGATTTTATGCGCCCTTTTGCTGCACACGGCAGCACTCACGAATATTGCTGCAAATTAAATTAATTTTCAGATCAAAGAAAAGGAAATAAGAAACGTTGAAAGTAAAAGTAAACTTTAATTAAAATCACATAAATGGAAGGGGCCTTACCTTGGACTAATCTTAGTTTCAGAGTAAGTAAGCCCAAGGCGCAAGCCCCAATTAGGCTATAAATTCTCAGAGATAGAGAACGGCAGATTCTGTTAAATGGAACAATTGTCTTCTTCCAATTATTTGGGAATAGCCTTTAAATTTATAGATACAAAAAATAAATAAAATTACAATAAAATAAAAATGTTATGAAAGAAGTGCGGCAAGTGCATTGCATTCCAACTAACATAAATCGCACCCATAGAGCATTCCAGTTGCGGTCATAATGAGACTAATGCATAGTCATATTTATGTTCATATTTTTTGTTCGTTTCGATTTTGGTGTTCCCATGCAATATTTGCGGCAATTAATCTCCATTTTCACTGCGGCCACAACCGCAGCAGCAGTTGCAGTGTCAGTAGTTAAATGTGTTTGACACGACTCCCATACACCAGCACAGCACACACCCCTACCACCCTCCCCAAACAAGCACAGACCAGAGCCTGCCTACCCACTGCGGCACACACGTACAAGTCAGACAGTAGTTCAATGTCAATTTGCATGCAAACACAGCAAGATGATTGCTCAAGTGCATTACTTACCATAAATTTCATCAGCTAAACCACCGCCTGAGTCGACCACCACCGCCTCCTCGTCGTACGCCGCCACAACGCCACGGCTGGTAATGTAACGCATGCTGCACACATGAGAGAGGCACATGACCCAGAGCCAAGTCCATGTGGCGACCTCTGCCAACGAACCATTGGCTGCACACCATGGAACAAAACTTGAAGAATTTAATTATATTTAAGAACAATACCATTCAGAATACGCTTTTTGGGGGCTGAGACAAGAACCATAATTTTTTTTAAAGGAGAAAAAAATTTCTAAAAATTATTTTAAGTGTCTAAAATACAATCAGACCCACTGTACCCACTGCTGCATTTTGCTTCTTTGGCTATTGATGATGACGATGATCTCCACTGAACTCTACTCGCATCACCACCTTGGAAACATCCACCGACAGCAACAACAACAACAACAACAATAGCAACAATAACAACAATAACAACAATAACAACAATGTTCCACAATCATTTAAAAAATGCATAAAATAATAATTATTGCTCAGAGCAGAGAATCTCAGTTTCTATGTGAAGTTTAGAATGTTAATTGCTAACGATCCATAATTCAAAGTTCTTCTGAATGTGTGTTCAGGCAGATGAGGTCGAAGTCTGGGTCTATTTCGATTTAATGCTCCTCCCGCCCCTCCCTCCCCCTGCTCTAATTGAACAACTTTCGGATCTTAGTGGATAAGCGGCTTACATACCAGTGAGAATCAATGCAAAGTCAAAGCAATCAATTTACAATGCAATTTGTATTTGTTACAACAAAAAAAAAAGTCGATAAGAACAAAAAAAATATATGTACGAGTATTACAAAAAAGTTGGTAAATAAAATAAAATATTATGATACAAATTCAGAACGAATCAAGTACAGTGCAGGCCGAGAGAGAGAGTGGGAGGGGGAGGGGCAGGAAGGAGGCAGGGTGATGGCAGGAAGTTGGCAGGTACTGGCTTCAGGGAGGTAGGTTTTCGAAGGATCTGTTGGATCTCTTCACCACCAGCCGCTGTTGGAGCCGGAACCCCAGCCGCTGCTGCCGCCCCAGGCGTTGTGCTGCTGCTGCTGCCACCCCAGCCTCCTCCAGAGTTGCCCCAGCCTCCTCCAGTGTTGCCCCAGCCGCCGCTGCTGCTGCCGCCCCAGGCTCCGCTGTTGCCGTTGCCCCAGCCTCCGCCGCTATTGCCCCAGCCGCCTCCGCCACCGCCGAGCTTGATTACTTTTATGATCTGTGGCTGGGAGGACCAGCCACTGCTGCCGGCGTTCCAGCCACTGCTGCTGCTGCCGCCCCAAGGATTGGAGCCCCAGCCAGCGGATGAGGTGCGGATGAGGCCAGCGGTGGCACTGGCAACCAGAGCGCAGAGCACAATGAAAAGCTTCATGTTCCTGGAGTTGTGTTTGGTTGGATCCTGATTGGTGGTGCTTGGTGTGCGTCTCGAAGTGTGGCACTCGAATGATATGGATGCTCGGACAGCGTTCGGTATTTATCGCAAAACTGCGTGCCCAGACAGATCTCGTCTGGGGTTGGGCAGGCTGCGCGCGTCAAGTCGAGAATCCACAAAATAAATCGCACTCAACGGTGGGTGGATGGCAGGGGGCATGGGGATGAGGCTGGGGATGGGGATGAGGGGCTATTGCGTTGGGTTGGTTGCCCTGGTTGGGTGATAAACAACCGAAACCAGCTGCGACATAGCCGTAGCCGACGCCGTAGCCGACGCCGGTCCGAGGTAATTGCAGTTTATTAAACCACTTTGAGCGTCCGATTCTTGACCAGGGTCAACTACTTAACAAGCCGCCAGCTGACACCTCTCCCAAACGGAGGCGAAGCAGAAGCAGAAGCAGCCAGCCAACTACTCAACCAACCATATGGCCAAGTTGCAACATTTTTTTCGTACACAACTCACACGCTTGATGGATCATTTCCTTGCCTCGCTTGTGGCGGAAACTGCAAACGCTGCCTCGGAGCTTAAGCTTAAGCTTAAGACGCGGACAGGCGAATAGGCGGACTGGAGGACGGGCGAGCGAAGAAGCTGCCGTCGAGTGAGTCATTTGTCATGCTGGCAGATTTAGCCACAGGCAGCGACAGCCCAAAGAGACTCCAGGTGAAGGGGCCCGCCAGCAGTTGCACAGTGGAAAAATCAAGCAAAAAGAAGACCTTGAAGCCCTTGGCATTTCCTGCTTGTCACAGCTTAAAGGAATCAGGTAAGATTTTAGTTAAATCTGATCCGTTCATAAACAGGCTCTATATACGCGTAGAAATCTTGAGCTTGTATTCAATTGCAACAATAATAAACTAGATCATATGGCATGCCATTCATATGGTAATCGAGTCATCTAATTGTCTGGCTAACATTGCAACAACCTGCTTTAGATAACAACTTTCGACACATAAAGATGCCATCCAGCATGTAGGACAGCTAGAACATTTAGTGGGTACTAAATTAAACCGCTACCCCCTGCCGCCGCCACCGAAAGTGAACTCATTCCCAGCTGCCAGTCGAGTCAAGTTATCCTCGCATCCCCTGACAACATTCACCAGCTTTGTGCGGCTGACCTTGGCTGACAATAAAGCATCAACTGGATGCAAAACCAGATGACATCCAATACCAATTTCCGCGACTCACCGATCCCACTGTACTTTGGCAGGCTGGGCGCTAGCGCCAGGCAGTCAGCCAGTCAGGCAGTCAGGCAGTCAGCAAAACTGACTCGAGTCAACAATCATCTCTCGCAGCTCGTTGCATGCCGTCGTTTGTGGCGACACTGCGACCTCTTTACCACAAGTTGTTTTTCCTCTTTGGCGCGGCTCGGCTCGGGGTGGGTTGGGCGAGTGGGGGAGTGGGGGGCCCACAAATAATAAACACAAATTTAATTGAATTGTCAACGCTTAGAAGGCAAATTGTATTTTGCTTATCGACCGCAATCGGGCCAGGCCAGGCTAGGCCAGGCCAAGACGAGCCAGACCAGACCAGTCCAGACGGCGACCGCGACTGCGACCAGGCCAGGCCAGGCCAGGCCAGAGACCAGAAAAACAACAAAACAAAAACAAAAAGAAGATAAATAGCAATGCCTTAATCTAGCTAAGTATGTGTACATAGAGATGTATGATTATTAGATTAGGATTAGTTTTATGACTCGCTGGGAGTCGGCGTCGGCGTCGAGGCTGGATCTGGGCCCGAGTCCTTCCCCTCGGGGCATACGGCGCAGTGCTCATGACTGGCCGTACGTACCGCATTGGAGTGCATGCCGTAGGGGGAAGTGCCGCTGACCTCCAGGAAGTAGTTGCCCCGAACGGTGTGTGGAACGGCGTATCCCATGGGCTGCTCGTTGCCCGGACAGCGGAGATCGCGCAGTCGCTTCAGTGAGTTGCAGCGGGTGGCCATGAAGTTGTGCTCGTTGCCGGGAAAGACAGACTCCGCGTAGTACTGCCAGGCGCGGGCGTGGGCACAGACCACCGAGTAGCAGCCCTCGGGCAGCGGATTAATGCCGCCCGGATAGAAGTCCACGTCACCCAGTGGATCCTTCTTGCCCAGCACACCCGGATTGCTGTGTATCACATCGATGAACGAGGCATCGCCGCGCAGCAGTCCGGATAGAATTTCGCCCTCGTTGAAGCATGGCTTGGCCGGGTCCAGGCCGGTGATGCGCGGAACCGTTTTGCCCGTCAAACGTTGCAGATGGCGACCCGCCGAGCCAACAATGTGAGCGCCCAGACTGTGGCCAATAAGGTGAATGTTCTCGACGGGCACCAAGTCCAGCAGATGCACCAAGCCATGGGCAATGTTCTCGCCAATCTCCTCCGTATTAAAAGCGGACCATGTGTACAGGGTGTCCACGAAGCGTGCCGCATCCAAAGCCTTAAATTAATCAAAAATATGCAAAAAGCTCAAATTGAATCAATGGATAATCTAATTTTACTCCGACAATTACTTCGAACCAGCTAACAATATCATTCCGTTCTACAGTATCTCAAGTATGTCCTACAATTTCTGGCAGCTAGCACTATTACGAATAAATGTTGGACTAAGCTTTGCAAGCGGTTCCCGACACCAAATAGATGAATAAAATATATGCAAAAATATCCCAAATTTGAATTTGCTTAGTAGTAATTTAATATCACATTTTGAAAGCGTTTTGCTTGGCATAAATCAAAGCCAAAGACAATCAAACAAAAATCTAACAAAGCTAAGCAAAATCCTTCTATTACACCCTCGAATTCTTTTATCTTTCGATATAGAAAATGAAATGCAGTGTGTACCCATCGCAGATTTATGGTTCGAGTTTCTTGCAACTAATTTCAGTTTAGTTTAAACAGAAAAGAGTGCTCCTCTTTTGTTTCCCAAATCCACAGACTTGGCTCATTCAAAGTAATCGAATGAATTGCCATATTATCTTTCTAGTTGCTGGATTGCTGGATAATTTGATAGGACCAATCCCTGAGCTAAGCTTGCCAAAAACTTACCACAAAGTTGACATCACCGCGACAATTATAGGCCTTGGACATGACATCTATGGTGTCGGAGCCATTCACTGTAGTGGTCCAGCCGGTGGCCAGGATGACAACCTTCTTCTTGGGATCAAACTGCGGACTCTTCCACATGGACTCCGCATCGGTAAGCGGAAAATTGGTCTTAGTGCAGGTCGTCTGAAGCTGGAAGTTCATCTTATTGATGTCCGGCGTAAACTTGGACTTGATTTTGTGCGAGGACAGAGCCTGGGAACCTGCGGACATATTTCTTAGCAATTAAATCTCCGTCTCTGGGGTGGATGCATCGGCTGCCGTCTACTCACATATGAAATTAAGTGAGTTGGAGACAAACTCAAAGGGATAGCCGGCAATCAGCTGCTTGCTGCCATCGAGCAGACCCTGGGGTGTGGGCAGGAGGCTCGGATCGATGATGCTCGTGCCCACGTTGCCAATCGATTCAAGGACATCGGGCACGGTCCACTCAATGCACTGGACGGGACAGGCAAGCTGCAGCATTAGCAGTCCCCCCATCAACAGCAGTTGACGCCCTGTTAGCTTGGCCTGGCCATGAATGCGTCTTGGGTTAGCCATCCTGGACGGGAGCTGAGCGCGTACTGAGTGCCGGAAACTGCTCGACAAAAGTATTTATAGGCAAGCCAGGGGTGGGGGGGGGGGGGGGGGCCAGTGCCTCTATACATAGGTATATATAATTCCATATCGATGTGATGTGTTTCATGCGCATCACAGCAATCAGATAAGGTGCACTTGTCACTTAATTAGTTTCCATTTCGATCACACTCGCTCGCTCGCTCACTCACTCACTCACTCTGCGCTCACTCGCTCGCTCACTCGATCGTTTGTTCAATCACTTGCCGCACAGTCAGAGACGCAACAGGCAGGCCGGCAGCCAGGGCCGAGTCCAGAATCAGATCTGGAGACAGAGATACTCGTAGAGTGTGTGGAGGCAGGCAGGCTGCAGTCGCATGCCCAACGCTCATCTGCATAAATTTCAATTCTAGCCAAGCTCAAAACAGCAGCAATAGGACCCTCGCGATATGGTTAACACTCTTTCACATCTTTTGAGTATTATAATTAATCAATGACAAAAATCGCGTTCCCAAGCACTTGCTGATCCCACTGGTCTCTGAACTAACGGCACCGAGGGTCGACAGCGAACTGATTAGAGAGACATTAACACAGATTGTACATCAATTTATAGGCAGCTCCTCCATATACAGACGAGACACAAACTTCCTCATCCAGCTGGCAAGGTCTGCTGCCCGGGAGTGTATCAAAATATAGGCAGAATCTCACGTATACGACAGCAAATGACTGCTGCTGGTTACGGTTACGACGACAATGCCATATTAATGCGAACCCGTTTCCGACCCATCGGACTCACAATTCTCAACTCAATATTCCCGATCCCCACCCACCCCAGATGCCCCATTGTTATGCTGTCGACGTGCATTTGATAATTATTGGTGGTACCCCTGGAGGCCCCTTCAAAATACCAAAAATACGTCACCCGAAAATTAATTCTAGCTTCTCTTCGATTCTCAACGCGAATCACGAGGGCAGGCGGGCTGCCCCATAAGTGCTTGGATGATGCACAGGCATGGGATATGAAATCTTTTTGGGGGGGAACTTCCCCCAGTCACTGTCGAAAATAGTGCAAGTCGAGGAAATTTATTCAACAAAATAAAATGCACTGCAGACTTTTTTGATAATTATAATAAATAAATATAAAATGTAAATTTATAAAATTAAAATACGGACACATCTGCAATGTATCCAGTAATCTAACAAAATCTGTCTTGCCAGTAGGAAATCGCTCTTCCCCAACGCCACTAGAAAGCCTAACAAGCTCCGCACGTGCTATTGCTTGTGGTGAAAGATTGCATGTTTGCATTTTTGCCGAATGGCTCAACAGCATTAGCATCCACATAGAAGAACCCCAGATCGCGGGCACTGGCAGCGTAGCCCATGACTGCTCTGCTTTCATGACAGTTGCGTCCATCCCCAAGAGCCGCAAAATGATCGCAACGCTTGCCAAGGAAGTTATTTGTGTTCGTGCGGTACACCGTCTCCGCAAAGTAATCGACGGAACGGCTGTGCGAGCAGCCGATAACATCCAGCCCAGCGCAGCCGCTCTTGAACGGAAACAGTCCCTGGACAAAGAAATCGGCGTCGCCCACGATTTTCGGTGTGCCTAGGATTCCGGGATTCGTGTGTATGATGTCGACGAACCTGGCATCGCCGCTCCGTACGCCCGGCAGATCATTGCCATCGTAGAAACAAGGATTGGCCGGATCCAGGCCCGTCACACGCGACAGAGTCGCCCCTTCGGACAGCTGTTTGTAGGACCGGCCTGCCGATCCGGCAATCTGAGCACCCAAACTGTGTCCAACCAAATGCACATTATCGATCACATATGTTTTGTTCAGCTTCAGCAAGGCCATGGCCAAATACTCCCCGATTGCCTCCGTGTTTAGCGCCGACCACGAGTACAGGGTGTCAATGAAATCGGCTGCATCCAGCAACTGTTTAAGAAATAAATAACCGAATTGGGAATAATTAGACGGATTGAGAGCTAGGGATAGAGTTGCAATCATCTAAGATAAAATTGACTTACAATAAAATTGGTATCGTTGCGACATTTGTAGGCCTTGGAAACTGGCCCACTGTTGGAGTTTTGAATGTTTGACATCCAACCAGTAATGAAGACGACCGTGGGCCGATCCTGATAGAAGCCTGGTGCCTCCCACAGCTTCTCGGCCTCAGTAAACGGAATGCTGATATTCTGACACTCGTCAGTGCGCAGCAGCAAATTCATGCGAGAAATTTCCGGTGTGATCTTGGACTGAACAAGGCCCAGGTCAACGATTGTGCTGCATAGTTGATTGAGCACTGAGAAGGTGAGGTCCAGCGGAAGTCCAATGACCACTTCATTCAGCTTTTCCTGCAGCTGTTCCAGCGCTCCCAAATCCAGTCTTTTTTTAATCTCATTTTCACTTGAATCTGTTCCATTGTCACCGCTTGACGGAGCCACGGCCAGGCCCAGGGCCAAAAGAAGCAGCACCGGATTGAAAGGTCTCATGGCTGTGTGAGGAGACCACAGTCCATAGCCACCTTTTTATACATATGTCGCCCAACCAAGCAAATTGTTTTCCAATTATACATATATAATTATTATGGCCCTGAAGATATCCACTTTCTAAAGTTTTATTCAGCGATTCTTGTCAGCGATACTGAGAGCGTGAGACACACGTGCCAATGCTACCATATGCGAGCTCCGAATCGCTTGGAGCTTTCCCTCGGCGGTGGATGGATCAACATATTGTCAAACAATATTTTGCATTAGTAACTAACTACTTCAACACCCCACTGCCACCCATTGTAAGTGTAGTATAACCACCATCTCCGGCGCACAGTGGCCGATAAGCAAGCCGTTCAATGGCTCTGTGGGTGTCTCAATACCGGCTGGTTGTACTTCTCCTGATTAATACGTATACGGTATTTGTCCAATAACCAATCAGCACTTTCGGATGAGCGGAATATTCAATATCCGGCTCGTACTGGAATGCGATACGAAGAAACGTAGCGGATGTGAGTGCTCGATGTAGTTGTGTGCGATCTCTGCCATTTGCTCTATATGTATCATTTACATACCGGTGTGCTTGTCTCCGGTCCAACTTGGGCCAGACAGCCGATATTGCGACATACATACAATTGCGACATGCTCACACGCACACTATCGTTATCTTGTTGGATTCGTTGGCTTTACGGTTTTGAATAGCTTGATAAATTCCTAATTGAAGTCTAACACAAACTTTGCCAAATTCAACAAATGAAAATTTTACTTTTTCACCAAGTTTTCGGAAAACGAACCACTTGTTCAACCTGTAACGTTGTCACCTGAGACAATAACAAGATATCGTAATTACAATGAGAAAAACTTACATCGAATATTCACTGTAAATTATCTAAAACTATTATGGAAGTTTTTTTCTATACAGACAATCGAATCTAGTGTACCTATTTATATTCTTTTGGAGTACCGCCTATAATTATAGATGGTCTGAATTGATGCGAAACAGAAACCCACTTTAATCGATGCTATTTATTAGAGGTAAATAAATCTACCACCCCTTACGCCACTGGAATGCCTAACAGGTTCCGCACTCGCTTCTGCTTGAGGTGAAAGATTGCAAGTTTGCATTTTTGCCGAATGGCTCTTTAGCATTAGCATCCACATAGAATAGCCCCAGATCGCGGGCACTGGCATCGTAGCCCATGACTGTTCTAGTATCAATGCATTTGCGTCCATCCAAGAGATCCCAATATTGATTGCATCGCTTGCCAAGGAAGTTGTTTGTGTTCGTGCGGTACACAGTCTCTGCATAATATTCGACGGCACGGCCGTGCGAGCAGCCGATATCATCCAAGCCCGCGCAGCCGCTCTTGAACGAAGACAGTCCCTGGACAAAGAAATCAGCGTCACCCACGATTTTCGGTGTGCCTAGGATTCCGGGATTCGTGTGTATGATGTCGACGAACCTGGCATCGCCGCTCCGTACGCCCGGCAGATCATTGCCATCGTAGAAACAAGGATTGGCCGGATCCAGGCCCGTCACACGTGCCAGAGTCGCTCCTTCGGACAACTGTTTGTAGGACCGTCCTGTCGCACCAGCAATCTGAGCACCCAGACTGTGTCCAACCACATGCACATTATTGACCACATATTTGCTGTTCAGCTTCAGCAAGGCAATGGCCAAATACTCCCCGATGGCCTCCGTGTTCAGCGCCGACCACGTGTATATGGTGTCTATGAAGTCGGCAGCATCCAGCAACTGTTTAAGAAATAAATAACCGAATTGGAAATAATTATTAGGAATGGATGTTAGAGTCAACTTGACTTACCACAAAATTAGTATCGCTGCGACATTTGTAGGCCTTCGCCACTGGCCCACTGTTCGATTTTTGAATGGTTGACGTCCAACCCGTAATGAAGATGACCGTGGGCCGATCCTGATAGAAGCCTGGTGCCTCCCACAGCTTCTCGGCCTCAGTAAGCGGAATGCTGACATTCTTGCACTCGTCAGTGCGCAGCAGCAAACTCATGCGCGAAATTTCCGGTATGATCTTGGGCTGGACAAGGCCCAGGTCAACGATTGTGCTGCATATTTTACCGAGCACTGAGAATGTCAGGCCAAGCGGAACCCCAAGGACCACTTCATTCAGCTTTTCCTGAAGCTTTTCCAGCGCTCCCAGTTCCAGTTTTTTTTTAATCTCCTTTTCACTAGAATCAGATCCACTGTCACCGCTTGACGGAGCCACGGCCAGGCCTAGAGCCAAAAGAAGCAGCACCGGAATGAAAGGTGTCATGGTTGTGTGAGGAGGCCACAGCCCATTGCCACCTTTTTAAACATATGTGGACCAACAAAGCAAATAGTTTTCCAATTATATATAATCATAATGGCCCTAAAGATATCCATATCTTTGTGGGTTCTTATTAGTTTCGTGTCCCACGTGCCAAAGCTGCAATATGCGAGCTCCTAATCGCTTGAAGCTTTCCTACTCGACGGTGAATGGATGGAAAGAGGATTATCATGTGAAAGGGGGCAAGGCAATCGCAAAACTTACTACTTTGTCAACACACCGCCAACCATTGTCGGTGTAGTACAACCACCATCTGCGGCGCACAGTGTCTCGTTTTCTCAAACGATGAGAAACCATGCCGATGGGCAAGCCTGGATGGTTCTGATGGTGTCTCAATAGCAGGTCGTCGTACTTCTTCCGATGAATACAAATCCCCAATCAGCACTTTCGGATGAGCGGATTATTCAATATCTTGCTCGTAGTTGAGTGCGAGACGAAGAAACGAAGCGGTTGCCAAAATGAAATGCCAAATTAAAAAATTAGAAATTGGATTTTTGCATCAAGTTTTCGGAGTACGAGCCACTGTGCATCGGTTTTAGGCAGTCTTCGTTCTCACCTTTGACAATAGCACGATTGACGCTCTTTCAAAATATCGCACAACTTACATGGAAAATTCACTGTGAAATATTTAAAACTATTTTTTAAGTTTTCTTCTAAGTATTCAGTTTTCTGCAGTCTGGCTATCGGAGTTCTACAATCTGGTATACATGGTCATTCTCTCTAATTACTTTGTGGGTGTTCGGACAAGATATCACAGGAGTCGTCTGTACACAAAATTCTTATAGTCTGTGTGATATAGTCTCCTGTCGAGACGAATGGCCGGACATACGGAAATGGCTATAGAGACTCGATCGATGGCTATCGATGCTGATCTTGAATGCATACACTTTATGGATTTGGAAACGCTTCCTTTTGTCTCATACATAGGAACGAATCTAATTTACATATTCCTTTTCTCTTTGGGTACAGCGTATAGCATAATCAGTTTGACTTGGTGCAAAACATTGATCCACTTAAATCAATGCAGTTTGTTATATATTTGCTTTAACGGTAAATAAATCTACCATCCCCAACGCCACTGGACGGACTAACAGGCTCCGCACTCGCTATTAGAATGTAGTTTTGCATTTTTGCCGAATGGCTCATCAGCATTAACTTCCACATAGAAGAGGCCCCGTGCGCTAGAGCTGGCCTCGTAGCCCATGACTGTTTTGGTATCATGACAATTGTGTCCCTCCTCAAGATCCGCATAGTGATCGCATTTCTTGCCAAGGAAGTTGTTTGTGTTCGAGCGGTACACCGTCTCAGCCCAGAAGTCGACGGCTCGGTTGTGCGAGCAAATAAAATCACAATGACAATCCTTGACAAAGAAATCAGCGTCGCCCACGGCTTCCGAAGTGCCCAGGACTCCAGGATCCGTGTGTATGATGTCGACAAACCTGGCATTGCCGCTTCGTACGCCCTCATGACCATTGTCATCGTAGAAACAAGGATTGGCCGGATCCAGGCCCGTCACGTGCGCCAAAGTCCCATTCTTCGACAGCTGTTTGTAGTATCGGCCTGCCGCACCAGCAATCTGAGCACCCAAACTGTGTCCAACCAAATGCACTTGCTCGACCACATATTTGCTATTCAGCTTCAGCAAGGCAATGGCCAAATACTCCCCGATGGCCTCCGTATTGCGTGCCGACCTCGAGTACAGGGTGTTAATGGAGTTGTCTACATCCAGCAACTGTTGCAGAAATAAGACACCAGAGGAATATTAGATTAATCAATTTGATCCAAGATCAACTTGGATCATGTTTACTTGCCACGAAATTGGTATCATTGCGACAATTGTAGGCCTTGGCAGCATGCCCACTGAGCGAATCGTCAATGATTGTTCTCCAGCCCGTAATGAAGATGACCGTAGGTCGATCCTGATAGAAACCTGGCGCATCCCACAGCTTGTTGGCCTCCGTGAGGAGAATTTTGACATCCTGGCACTCGCTAGTGCGCAGCAGCAAACTCATGCGCGACATGTCCGGCTTAATATTGAGCTGGAAAATTCTCAGCTCATCTAACATGTTGCATATTTTATTGGCCACTGAAAAGCCAAAGATTAGGGGACGCTTAACGTTCAGCTTTTCAAGCCACTCAAGTAGCCGATTCTGCATCTTCGATTTAAAGTCTAGTATTTTCCGAATTTCAGTTTCACTAGAATCCACTCCATTGTCACCGCTAGACGGAGCCACGAACAGGCCCAGAGCCAGAAGAAGCAGCACCGGAATGAAAGGGCTCATTTTTGTGTGAGGAGGCCACAGCTTATAGCAACCCTTTTATGCAAATGTGGGACAAGATGGCAAGTATTTACGCAATTAAATCTAATATTTATGGACCCTTAAGACATCTACATAGGTTCTGGATTCTTGGGATGATGGATGAATGCATGATATCAGCAGCCGCTCCAGCTGGCAGCAATACTGAGCACGGTGCACGTGCCAAAGCTGCCGCATGCGAGCTGCTCCAAATGGCTTGCTCAACCAGGTAGAGCTTTCCCACTCGGCGGTGCATGGATGGGAAGAGGATCAGCAGGGGCCAGAGGGGGCAAGGCATTGGCAATCGCATAATTATCACAAAAATATTTTGCGTTAGGAAACGCTGCCTACTGCGGCCAAAATGCGAGCTAACTAATAACTACTTTGCTCCGTTTCAAATTACCGCCTGCGACTACCACTCCCCCACGGCCCCCACCATTGTGGGTGTTGGGTGTATGTACAGCCACAATCTGCGGGGCGGCTATTACATTTGTAATTTTAGTGCCCCACTGCCCCATGGCTGGAATTGCTGTTGCTTTTGCTGTTGCTGTTTCTGTTGCTGCTCCCAACGATGCCATGTGCCGTCACGCGAGCCAAACCAGTAAAGAAGTAAATTGTGAGTGTGAGTGAGAGTGAGAGTGCTTGGGGCTTGGGGCTGGGGGCTGAGCATTTGGTTGGCCGATTCACGGCTTAATCTTTCCTAAATGATTGTTCATGTATGCGCTGCTGCCTTGGTAAGTTATCGATAATTTATCGCAGCTAAAATGTTTCGCAAAATTGATCCCAAACTGAAGTTATATCACAGCAGATGGATCATTGGAACGACTTTTTACTCACACTTATGGGTAACGAAAAGTGTGTGTTGATTTATGCATCGATATTAAGCGAAATTATTTGATAGTATTTCTGAATGTCTAATCCGTAAAGTCAAGCAAATAATTTAGGCAGACATTCATCCAATGTATTCCTGACTTCTATTTTGAGTTTGTACATTTTTAAATCTTTCTTACATTTAAATGCAGACATACACACTTGCATACATTTTGACAGAGCACCCAAACTTCGTGTGGATTTTGATTGTGTTCATTTTGGCAATTTATTCGCACATTTCACGTTGTATTGACGGCAGCAGCGCTACAATCAGCCAGATGTTATACATTAAACATGCTCGTATGTACATACATGTAATATATGCTCTTTTGTTTCGCTTTTTACCGATTGCAAATATCTTCCAGATGGAGATATTCGTGTCCGTGAGTTATTGTTTGGGTTAGTAGATTTGTTGGGCTGGGGGATTGGGTGAGTGTGTCAGCTGTTTGGGGGCTGACTGGCGATCAAGCGAGGAGTATTCGTTCGCTCTGTTGGCTTGTGGCTGTTGCTTTTAATTGCAGTCAATAGACTCGTGAAATCAAAATCAATTCCGACTGCTACACATCTTTTTAGGGCGGAGGGGCTATCCGATGAAGAAAAATGCACAAATACTCGTAAAATATATTTATTTATTTATATTTATGCTTCCATGAATTATATAATTTGTGAATTAATATACAGATGTATTAACATGAATTTAAAAACCTTTTTATATTGTGTATAAATGTTTAAATTTTCTAACAGCTTTTTAACTGAGTCTCTACAACAAATTCATTATTTAGCAAAGGAAAAAATAGCGTAAAAACAAATGGAAATTTCTAGGAAGCTAAGCATGCAGATAAGAAGCTAAGCACGTTACAGATAAACGTAAATTACTTTTGTTTGGTAAACTGCTCTTTGTGTGGCTACGATATATTTGGTATTGCAATTGCTTGCTTACGTACTTCAAAACAGAAGCTGTATGTTTATGCCTCCATTATTATTAATTAATATTAAACAGAGAGGTAGAAAATCTACCTACATTTCTTTTGACTACAGCTCGTACTTCTTGTATGGAAAATATAATTGATTTGTAGCAATCAAAACTCGTCTAACTTCATGGTGAAAATACTTATTCTGCTATGAAAGTACATGGCCAAGTATCGATAGGTAGGTAATAGTTTTCCTAGCAAATCTTCCCCATAGATTCAGGACAACATGCCTGGCTATTATCGCTACTCAAACTACATACATACACACATACTCGTAGCTAGTCCCCCAATTTTATTTGAACTTCATTTGTTTGGTCATTTGTTCACACACAGCCACTGGCAGCTGCAATTTTGGTATGGTTTTTGCACAATGAAGAGCTCTGACTGCATTGTTTGGGGCCCAGACCCCAAGACCACGAGTGTGTGTGTGCGTTTGTCAGTGGCTCTGCCATTCTATTGTTGATAAACTCAATTAGTTGGCCAATTGACGGACTTGTGCCAAAACTTGGTAGCTTCCGCATCGGCGCCTGAGATCCGCAACTGTTCAAGGGAGAGGCATAGAAGTCATAGCAGGCATAGCTGGCATAGAAGTCATAGCAGTGGGTGATATTGGATTGCGCAATGAGCTTACACCGAGAACGGCCTCAGAGACTAATGGCCGAAAAAAGCAAAGCGAAAATATTACGTATACGCACCATTGCAACAGGCTACCGAATGGCCCGGCCCGGCCTGGCTACGTCGGCGTCTGCGTCCACGTCCACGTACACGTAATGCGGAGTAAGTGCAGCAAATTATCAGCTCCAGCCGAACGGGCCGAGCGTCAGGGGGCAGGCAGATGTCCGTTGCAACATTGTGGATGGCGATGGCATGGCCCAAACGGAGCAAGCCAAGCCAAGCCAAACAAAAGCAAAGCAAAGCGAAGCTGATGATGTTGCAGTTGTGTTGCAGTTGTGGTTGGAAAATTCAGGAAAATGCAGCACGTACATATGTGTGTGTGTGTGTTTGTGTGTGTCTGTGGCAAGGCAAAGCAAAGCCACAAGCATATAAAATGAAACAGAGTTTGCCAAAAGAAATTAGTTGATTCGAAACATTTCGCCGCGTCGGTTAAGCCTCAGATTCACATTCAGATTTCTGGAAACACATCCCAACCAACCAACCAGCAACCAATCAAAATCAATATGTTCACCTATCGCCTGAAGCTGATGCTTGTGCTGGGCCATCTACTGGCCGGTGCACTGTGCACACCCATTGGCGAGGACTACGCCTCGGGCATCCATTCGGCTGGCCTGCTGGGCAACTACGCCGGCGGCCTCACCGGCGGCGAGGCTGTGTCCAAGCTGGACTTCTCGCACGAGTTCTCCTCGTCGGAGCACGATCAGCTCGGTGCCCTGGGCGATCATCTGAGCGAGGACAGCTTCCCGGCAGACTACGGCAGCAGCGATGGCGGGGAGGAGTATGCGGAGGCCAGTGAGCTGCACTCCCACTACGAGGAGGACCACAAGCCGGTGCCGGGCATCGATCATGGCAAGGGCGCCTTCAGCTACAGCAGCCTGTACGAGTTCAAGGATCGCGACGAGCACGAGCTGCAGCAGCTCCAGCACCAGGCCCTCGAGCAGCAAGTGGAGCACGAACAGGAGCACCAGCACGAGCACCAGCTGGAGCATCTGGAGCACCAACTGAGTCTGGATCATCATCTGGATCATCACTACTAAACGCTGTGATAGTCAACCCAAATTTAGCAAAAAGCTCAATGATAATTTCGTTGGCAAAATTTACTCAATTCCTTTTTTTTTTTTTGTTATTTTTTGAAGCGATATTTGCAATAAAACTAAGTTAAAAAAATATATATATATTGTTCTTGTTTTTGGGGAACTCATATCCAGCCGCTAAAGTGAACCCAAGTGGCCTCCCATTAAATCAAAGTAAAAAAAAATCAAAAATATTTTTGGTGGAAAATATTTTCTGATCCATGGGAGCGGAGCGTCTAGCGTCCATGGGACTTAACGAATGGATGCTGCTGGCTAAAGTCCAAATTATCGCTGATTACAATGCGTGGCTCATGAACAGTGGACTGGGGCAGTGTGGCAGTGTGTGGCAAGTGTGAAGTCAGACCCTCCACGTAGAAGTGCGGCCACGGCTGGGCTAGGGGCGAGGAGTGCACGCTGGGCACAAGCAGCAGCTGCGTCTCAGTATCGTCGGCCAGATGCAGGATTCCAGAGCTGATGTGTATAGGCGGACCATAGCCTGAGAAAATACTTCAATACCGAGTCAAAAGGTGTACTACGCATACGCACCGTGGACCGAGCCGAGTGTCGATGGCTTCTCCTGCTCCACCGCATGGCCAGCTGTCAGTGTGGCGACGACTGCCACGAGCAGAATGGACAAGTAGAGTTTATTCACTGGCATTTTGTTGTGTGGATTATTCTTTGGGATTCTTTGATCGTCACTGCTCATTTTATAGACACCTCGTAACGGAAGTTCTTGGTCTTGGCTGACAGACCATCGGGGTTCGATCTTTGACAAGTTTTTCTGCTGAGCTTGGCACACAAATTGCACGACAACGTGACGATTAAGATCAGTTAGAAGACTTTAAGTGCTTAGGTACAGAAATTGGTTAGCAAATTAATTGATTCTGCCACTTTTTGTTGCTTTATAGAGATCATTGACAATGTGCATAAAATTCCTTCGTTTGACTTGATCTAAGCCTCAGTTACATATCTGCCCATCCAATAAAAGCGTAGAAAACCCAGTAATTTTAATACAATTCAATGATCTCTGCCGATGATCGACTGTTGTCGCTGATCTGAATAGAAATTACTCTTAAACTCCAGACTGCATGGATTGCATGCAAGAATTTTTATTAAAATTGTCACGAACACTTGTCAAAAATGACATAATCGAAACGTATCTAAAAAACCCATTTCTTATATTGAATTAATTGCGTGGATATTCCAGTGAGTCAACAAAACATTTTCTGACAATTATTAAACAGCACGCAAAAGAAAAAGAAGATCTAGCATTCAATTTTATGCTTGGGAAAATCCCAAGAAAAAGCAGCCATAGAAAATACCAATCGATATTCGAGTGGCTTCCTCCTTCCGCTGGAGTCCGTCCCGTCCCCCAAAGCTTCGCTTTCATTGCCAGCCGCCTCTGCTGAGCCGGAATCGATTCAAATCGTTCGCAGTGAGTTAGCAACCGTGTGCTAATTTCGCTTAGAATATCAATAACACAATGAACTCTGGAAAAACGAAGATGGCAAAAGCCATGAACAAAATAACAAACAAAAAAACCCCAAATAAAGTTAGAAGACAAACGAAGGCGATTGATAAAAGTATTCTGGAGATTACATAAGCACCAGTTCAGGCCCAGTCCAGCACCAGCCCAGGCCCAAGCCCCAGCCTCAGTTCAGACCAGCCGAATAAGGTCGAAGCAATTTGAGAGTGTTATGAGACCCCCATATAGATATAATGATCGGGAATTATAAAGTTCTGATTTCGGGTGGGGGGGGTGTTTTTATATGTTGATTTATTTTTATGTACACAGCGATCGATTCGAAATTATACATACAACAACAAGTAAAATACTCGCAAGTAATTTAATCGATTTAGAACTAGAAAAAAAAAATACACAGTTGAGTAAGGTTAGGTTAGGTTAGGTTGAGTACTGTTTGGGGGGGATCGGATCGGAGCCCTCGGCTTAGCAGCCGACGAGCTTCTCGAAGATGCCACCCCGCTTCCAGCCACCAGAGGAGCCAGCGTTGTAGCCACCAGTGGAGCCAGCGTTGTATCCTCCGTTGTAGCCTCCGTTGTAGCCTCCGTTGTAGCCACCATTGTAGCCTCCATCGTTGTAGTCACCGTTCCAGCCGCCGCTGGAGCTGGACGCGGAAGAGGATGCGCTCGAGTAGCTGGTGGCCACTGGTGCTGGTGCTCCGTACACTGGGGCTGGCACACGTCCTCCAGACTGATCCTCATCGACAATCAGCTTAATGGTCTTCACAATCTGCTGAGGCCTGGCGGGCGCATAGCTGATGGGTGCCGGGGCTGGGGCATAGCTGATTGGAGCTGGAGCGTAGCTGATGGGGCGAGAGATGGCAACGGGTGCGGGGGCGGAGTAGGTGACTTGAACTGGAGCAGGAGCAGGCTGGTAGCGGACCACGGGCTGAGGAGCGGGCACCGAGTAGGTGATTGGAGCGGGCGCTGGAGCGGAGTAGGTGACAGCAGGAGCACGAGGTGCCGAATAGGTGACAGCGGGAGCTGGAGCGGAGTAGGTCACAGCGGGAGCTGGAGCGGAATAGGTCACCGAGGGAGCTGGAGCGGAGTAGGTAACCGAAGGCGCTGGTGCGGAGTAGGTGACAGCTGGAGCAGGAGCGGAGTAGGTCACAGCGGGAGCTGGAGCGGAGTAGCTGACAGCTGGAGCTGGAGCAGAGTAGCTGACTGCAGGCAGAGCCTGGGCCGAGCTGGAGGCACTGGCACTTGAACTGGCGCTGGAGTAGCCCTGGTTGTAGTTGCCGCCGTAGTTGCTATAGCCCGAGGGACCTCCGTAGGAGTACGATGGCTGCTGCTGCTGCTCCACCACCTTGATGACCTTAATCACCTGCTCTCCGCCGCCATAGCCGCCTCCATAGCCACCTCCATAGCCGCCTCCATAGCCATAGCTGCTGGAGGAAGCGCTGTTGGAGGAGGCGCTCGAGCCGCCGCTGCCGTATCCAGAGTTGTACACGGGACGGCTGGGCTGGCTGTAGTAGCCCTGGTTATATCCGCCGGAATATCCGCCGCTGCCGTAGTTTCCACCGCCATAGCCTCCACCTCCACCGCCGCCGCCGCCAGAGCTGCCACCACCGATGCCGCCACCGAGGCCGCCGCCGCCAAGGGCCTTGAGTAGAGCCAGCTTGGCACCCAGCAGTGCCTGGGCGGGAGCGGCAATGGCCAGCAGGGCAAGTGCTATGCAAACGAACAGCTTCATGGTGTGGACTGGGATTGGGTTATGGATTGTGGGTTGGGTGCGTCGCGGTGCTACTGGCTCCTTAAGCAAAACTCAACTGATGTCCCAAATCGTGGAGACTCACTAATTTATAGGCAGCGCCAGCGTTCCGATCTTTCATCTCGTTCCCTGACACTTCCCCTTCGGCTATCAATGGGTACCTGTAGCTGTAGCTGTACCTGTATCTGTATCTATGGCTGTATATCTGTATCTGTAGCTGTAGCTGTATCTGTGCGAGTGTTTGTATAGTTCTAATCTATGCCACAAGCAGGGCTGAGCTGAGCTCCGGTGAACTGAGCTTGATCCAACGAGCGACAGTTTGGAGCTTCCCCTCAAGCTGTTTGCTTAATTCATAAATAGTTACTTATAAGCCCAGCCAAGCAGAGACCAAAAAAAAACATGGGCGGGGCCAGCACATCTCATCTTAGCTCATATCCGCCACCAGCCATAGCCACCGGTATTGCCAGCACCAGCACCAGCACCAGCACCAGCACCAGCACCATAGCCATCCCATCCATACATCTTATACATCCATCCATCGGAGCAACTGTCTGGCTGTACTACCTGTCCCACGGCTCATCTGTCTGCCTGTCTGTCACCTCAACTACTTAACCATCAAGTGAGATATTTTCTCGCATCTCTGGGCAAACAATCTCAGCGTGGACAACAACAAAAAACAAAACAAAATAGCAGCTAACTTTTGGTTGCCGGTACGGACGGATTCGCAAGAAGCGCAGGTAATTCCCCAAACAGAAAACATACACTGAGGAAAGGAAAGGGATTTATTTCACTCAAACATTAAGATAACAGGAAAATGAAGAAAACAATACAACATTTTCAAGAATTTCGCGTGTGTTCTGTTCAACTTGAGGAGTAAAAATCTGTTAAAGAATATGCCAAACAGTATAGAAATATTTTGTATATATTTAGTAGGTGTATATTTTTCCATGGAATGGAAGTTTTTATTTATTTACTTATTTATTTATTTCACAAAGTTGCATGTAATTTAAATTACATTTAAATTTATTGAAGCTATTCAAACTACAGCCTTCAGCTCGACTAGTTAAATTTTGATTTTGTTTTTGTTTCTTTATACATTGATTGGATTAACCTAATGCTAGGGTGTCGTCAGTGAGTATATTGGGTATATTAGGTAAATTTGGTTAACTTAATATAATTATTTGTAAATTTGGAATTTTTTAAATTTTGTTACTGTTTAATCTAAAGGTGTGACTTTTCTGTATGTTTTATTAATCGGTTTATTTTAATTGAAATAAATAATAATAATATAAATAATAAATAATAATACATAATAATCCTTTACCGTTATGATAGCTCTCTTTACTCGTTATCTGCCACTCAGTTTCTCCCAGTGCACGCTAGACCATGTGCGTGGCCATTGTATTGTTTTTGTCACTCATTCAGTCACTGAAATCTTGTGCATGGCTACACGTAGTCAAAGGGGATGGGGATGGAGGACGGGGGACAACGACAAGCTAGCCAACGCTTCGCCAATATCCAAAGCATCGCCCAACCCCGAAACCCACACCGAACCTCACCGAACAGATCCGAGATCCGATCCAAGCTTTGCCTCCCATCCCATTCCATCCCCAGAGTGCTGGCTGCTTGTCCAAAACTTGTCCACGCTGGCCACGTCTCGAGTATGTGAACGAGTATTTATTTTTAAGATCAAATATTACAAAACATCTATGTAAATGTAAATCATGCTGTTTCTGATTCTCTTTCTTCTTTGCTTGCTTTTCTATTGATCTAGACTGTTATGCTAATTAGGTCAACAAAAGAACACAAAAGCTTTTCCTGAATTTTGGCAAAATCTTATGCCATTTCCATAATTTAGCAACTGGTTATAGGTGTGGGGGGGAGGGGTGGTGGTGGAGGCATAATAAAATTCCTTTAGGTGCACATGCGTGGCTTTTGGAATACACATTTTGTGGAACATAAAATTTGTGTGTGTGTGTGGGTGGAGCATTCACGGGTCGATATTTGAGATGTTTCTATAGTGGTTGAGAGCAGCTTAAACTAGAGGTGGGCATGGACCGTGTTTTCTTCGTGTCACGTCGTGACACGATGGGCGCCCGCGTGTGCGTGTTGAAAAATTAAATATTGTCCATGGGCGTGCGTGTTCGTTCAGAGCAAAATCGGCACGAAAAAACACGACGAGCAAAAAAACTAAATTGTTGTCCGTTTTTGTGATTTTTGAGTGAACTAGTTTAGTGTGAACATGAACATGAAATCCCAAAAGCTGCATAGCCATTCCAGCCAGCTCGGCTACAAGCGTGAGGGTTTTTTCTACCTCGGGACAAATATTAAATGAAAGCTGGTACACGCTTATTAAGCTCTAACCTTGATAAACTGTTATTTTCATATAAAAATATGTAAATAAGAACCTATATGTAGGTAAAATCAATGTTAACAAAGGTATTAAACAAAATGTATAATATTTCGTGTTGGACCGTGCTGGACCGTGTTCCGAAAATTTTTAACCGTGCGTGCTAGTGCGTGTTGGAAATTTTCATTTTCGTGCCGTGTTGGGTCGTGTCGGAAAATTGCAGTCCATGCCCATCTCTAGCTTAAACTCATCTCTGGGTGAATGGAGTCCACTTTTAGCATTTAGCAATGCACAATGGTCCCAAATCCAATTTTTTTGGCATAAAGTCCAAAAATTGATGAAAAGATTTTTGAAAAATACCGAAATATTTGGATAGTAGATACCTCCAATAAAAGGAAACTTTTTTTTTGAGTTTTGTGGCAGCCCTGCACTTTTGGCGGCATCACAAAGTCAGCTTATCTATGGCAACCCTGGGATGTGAGAAATGGCGGCAATTTGTTGGCAATCTTTGCAGTATTATTATTCAGAGAAGATTTAATGGAAAACAAATGTTTATAATGGATAATAAACATCAAGGTATGTAGAAAATATATTACAAAGAGTAAGCGTCTTCTCTTTGTGCATGTGTTTGTTTTTTAGCGTTGCGTACATGTCTATTTAGCTGAAAAATCTAACAAAAGTAGTTGTGTTGTCTAGAGTAGTACTTTCGTGGCGACAGCGGTCAGGGCAAGATTAAAACGTTAAGTTATTCACTAAAGTGTGCAGATTAATAATTACTATGTTTCCCTTGCCCGTTTTTGCCCCATTTGGAAAAAAATTTGTTTTCAGTCACATATGAATTTCGTCGTCAAGCCCTCCAATAACGATCGCAGCGCTGATGAAGTAATTGATTTTATGTTTCGAAAAATTCCAAACAGCAGCGTAAGACAAATTCCAGTTATAAAAAAAAGTTACAAATTTTATGTCATGAAAAAAAAAATGTCAGCAATACAATCAAAATGCAAAAAAAACTATTTTTTAAATAAAAATATTTTTTTTTTAGAATATAACGTTGATTTTATAAAATTGAAACTGGTTGATTTAAAATTAAATTTAATTGAATCGATTTTTTCCACATAGAGTTCTAGTTGATTTATCGATCTGAAAAGTTATGAATTTTTAAAAACGTAAAGCTTTGTTTAAAACTCTGGCTTGTGGGTAAATGATTTTTTACTCCCAAAAAATTTCTATCACATAGTTGATTATTCAATTATCTTTAAGAAAATACAATTTTCTTTATTTTCGGATAAAAAGTACAGTCTCCAGGCAGCCGAATATCAGGCAAGGTCGTGAATGGGCGAATATGGGCGGAGGGGGTAGGCGTGGTCTGATTCGTCCGAAAATTTGTGTATATAATATTAATCCTAATATTACCAAATGTGCAAAGTTTCAAGTCTGTATCTACATTTTTGGACTTTATGCCAAAAAAACGAATTTGGGACCATTGTGCAATGGCACAATAGTTCTGAGCTGTACTGTACCCCCTAGCTAAAATCTCTTTCTTCTTTTCTAACACATTCTTTGCCTCTGTCTCTGCCTCTCTTCTACAGCTCTTATTGGCCAACCATGGCAAATATTAAATCATAGCCAATTTACACATTTTCATTTACAGATTTTGTGGGTTTTTCTCCTCTCCACACTCGCATGCCCTTGCAGAAGGTATACGTCTGATTTGAAATTGACGAGTGCAACGAACAGAAAGTACATAGTAGAGTACACTGATAGAAAAAACCCAAAGTAAAATTAACTACAATCATATTTGAATTTAAAATGCGATTTTTAAATACAAACATAGTAGAATTAAATAGAATTCACTTGGATTCAAATATAAATGTATTAAAATGGCTTTTTTAATACGTTCATATTTAATCATGTAAGAGTAATATGTCAAAACTTAATTCAAGATTACGCTGTCAACGACGTATATTCCCTACAGAAACACTTTACCATAATATAATGTTGGAGCATGATCTCAATCCCAAGACACCGTCAAGATCTGTTCGATGATCACGCCATCGGCAGCCACACTTTGCACGGACCACACATCCTTTTACATAGCCACCATGACCAACCAGTGGGCGTTCTTTGAGACACGTTTAAAGACACAAAGACACAGACGAAGACACAAGACACAGCTTGAAGTTCTACTCGATTGTTTTTTTTTTGTGAGTAGCTCATGCCACTTTTCGCTACGGGCTGACGACATAATTACGGCGTCACAATCTCTGCGGTGGCTGGTCGAGTCTGTTGATGAGTAGTGCATCGTGGTCCTGCCCGAATTCGAAGGCAACAAGTTTCAGATTTCAGATACCGAGTGGGAAAGCCAATAGAACATCGAGAAAGCCACTTAAGAGAACTTGAAAAATTCGGCTGATGAAAGTTGGACTATAAACTTCTTTATTTTGATGAAACCGAATGAAAAACAGCTACCACATCTCCAAATCTGATTCTAAGTCATCCTCAGCACTACATTATTATAATGTATTGAAAAAAAAATGAAATTAGAGCACGTCCTTGCTCATCACAACCTGCTTTGAGATTAATTCTTCTTAGTTTGATGAAACCGAATGAGAAACAGTCATCCCATCTCCAAATCTGATTCTACAGGCTCGTTTTTTAGGGCATCCAGGTCCTTGATCTGGCGCACTGCATCCTGTCTCCCGAGTCCGTGTTTGTCACTGCTCTTTGGGGATTTCTCTTTTTCAGATTCTTCTGAACGTGAACGTGAACGCGAGCTATGCGTCCTTTTGGTTTGTTTATTTCCTTCATGGCCGCTGTAAGAAATGTGAATGAGTGCACATCACATGAAGGGTTTTATATTTGATTCACACACCTCGCTTTTGATGTTGACAATTCGGGGGCTTTGATGGAACTGTCGATACCCTTTCTCACAGTGTAAGTAGCTTCTTCTGGCACATATTCAAGCTGTATATCAAGATACAGATTATTTTCCAAACGTGTAACGCCAGGAAGGAGTTTCTGGGAATATGGAAGCTGATTTTCGGTTGAATCCACTCGCATATTGATATGGTCTATACGGAGCTCCTCATGCACTTTTCGAATAGGGTGCTGCTTCTTTTCGAACAGGCCCCACAAGGCACTTTCAATATAGGTCCATCTGTCAGCCGTCATCCAGTGATAGTCAATTGATTTCTTGTCATGGTGGGTGAAAAGGGTCGGCTGCACTTTGGTGCGGCAGATGATGTGTTGCGTTTTATACTGGAAATTAATGGTAAATTATATAGAAACCGCAGGTAGGTACAGCACCACCTACCTTATAGGTTTGCGACACAATCTGGCAGTCACCGGTGGCTCTGAAGGCCATTTTGTTCAACAAATTGGTTCTGTAATAAACAAATGCGCCCGCGGAAAATTAATAAACTTGTGATTGCAGTGTTGCAAAGTTATTGTTTTGTTCGATAGCGATAAGTGAATATTTTTGAGTATTTTTAAGACGCCAAATTTTCTCTCGTTATGGTCTTAAGCCTAGTACGCAGATCAGAAAAAAAAACGAGAAGGAACGTGAGTCGCTTCTAGTCGCTTCTAGTCGCGACTCTACTTTTATACTCGTACTCAGTCAGTATATAAATTTGTGAGCTTATGATAAATTAAAAAAAAAAATTTTAATTTTACATTTTTTTGCTACATGTGTTAACTACATCTACATCTAAAATGTAGATTATACATGTTGAACAGATATTCTACATCTACCATTTAGATTCTACATCTCCTCCGCTAGGGGTTGCTCGCGCATTGCCCAGGGTAGAGTGTGTGCGAGCGAGAAAGAGAATGAATATCGTCAGCAACGCCAGAGGAGGTGGGGGAAGCAACTGAAAATTAATTTCTTCATTTTGGCCATAATAATAATTCGATCTGTACCAAATTTGACAATCTGGTAGATATGCTCATTCCTTACGATACTGCGTTTTTAGTTTTATCGTATCTTCAAAATTGTGGCTACCACAGATTTTCGTCCTCTGTGAAGGTGGAGGGGGCGTGGCACAATTTGGAAAGAAACTTGATTCAGTGTGATATCACATGAGTCTGGAAACAAAATTTGATTGCTCTAGATTTATAGTCTCTGAGAACGAGGCGTCAAACAAGACGGACAGACGGACGGACAGACAGACATGGCTCTATCGACTCGGCTATTGATGCTGATCAAGAATATATATACTTTATGGGGTCGGAAAATTTTCCTTCTCTGCGTTACACACATCCACTTTTACCACAAATACAGTATACCCCTTAACTCTTTTTGAGTACGGGTATAAACAGCTCGCGAACAGAATCAGGTTGATATTCGTATGAAACCGATAAGAAATTTTTTCGGTCAAAAACTGTTTTCTAGGCTCTGTACGGAAGGTAGTACTCAGATCAACCGAGTGGGAAAGCCAATAGAAGATCGAGAAAGCCGCTTAAGAGAACTTGAAAAATTCGGCTGATGAAAGTTGGACTATAAACTTCTTTATTTTGATGAAACCGAATGAGAAACAGTTACCACATCTCCCAATCTGATTCTAGGTCATCCTCAACACTACATTATTATAATGTTTTGAACAAAAAAATGAAATTAGAGCACGTCCTTGCTCATCACAACCTGCTTTGAGATTAATTCTTCTTAGTTTGATGAAACCGAATGAGAAACAGTCATCACATCTCCAAATCTGATTCTACAGGCTCGTTATTTAGGGCATCCAGGTCCTTGATCTGGCGCACTGCATCCTGTCTCCCGAGTCCGTGTTTGTCACTGCTCTTTGGGGATTTCTCTTTTTCAGATTCTTCTGAACGTGAACGTGAACGCGAGCTATGCGTCCTTTTGGTTTGTTTATTTCCTTCATGGCCGCTGTAAGAAATGTGAATGAGTGCACATCACATGAAGGGTTTTATATTTGATTCACACACCTCGCTTTTGATGTTGACAATTCGGGGGCTTTGATGGAACTGTCGATACCCTTTCTCACAGTGTAAGTAGCTTCTTCTGGCACATATTCAAGCTGTATATCAAGATACAGATTATTTTCCAAACGTGTAACGCCAGGAAGGAGTTTCTGGGAATATGGAAGCTGATTTTCGGTTGAATCCACTCGCATATTGATATGGTCTATACGGAGCTCCTCATGCACTTTTCGAATAGGGTGCTGCTTCTTTTCGAACAGGCCCCACAAGGCACTTTCAATATAGGTCCATCTGTCAGCCGTCATCCAGTGATAGTCAATTGATTTCTTGTCATGGTGGGTGAAAAGGGTCGGCTGCACTTTGGTGCGGCAGATGATGTGTTGCGTTTTATACTGGAAATTAATGGTAAATTATATAGAAACCGCAGGTAGGTACAGCACCACCTACCTTATAGGTTTGCGACACAATCTGGCAGTCACCGGTGGCTCTGAAGGCCATTTTGTTCAACAAATTGGTTCTGTAATAAACAAATGCGCCCGCGGAAAATTAATAAACTTGTGATTGCAGTGTTGCAAAGTTATTGTTTTGTTCGATAGCGATAAGTGAATATTTTTGAGTATTTTTAAGACGACAATTTTTTCTCGCTATGGTCTTAAGCCTAGTACTCAGATCCGAAAAAAACAGCTCGCGAACAGAATCAGGATTGATATTCATATGAAAGCGATAAGAAATTTGTTCGGTCAAAAACTGTTTTCTAGGCTCTGTACGGAAGGCGGTACTCAGTTAAAAAAAAAAAGGCGGTATATACTAGAAAAGTATCCGAAGGTATTTGCTGGTATTGCTGGTATGTTTCTACCCCCTGTATAATTTATTATTTTTATTTATTTTCATGAATATAAAACAAATATTGTTTTCAAAACATGTGTCTACACGGTGGTCGGCACGCTGATAGTCAGACACATTACCTTGCCAGAGCCCAGAATATGCCTGGGGAAGAGCGACCCCAGCCGAAGAAGTGCATTTCATTAACTTTAAACAAAACCAAGCATCTGTCTGAGCAGTGTAACCGTACGGAATGCAGTGCACACCTCTGGTCACACCACATGGCCGCTAGCGAATTATGTGATTATTATGTGAATTATGCGACGCATCTTGTCGTGTCCGTCAGTATATTTACGGTATATCGGTACATAAAAGTATATTTAATCAAGTTATAATCTATTTTTTAAAGTATATTAAAGAACTTTTTGAAATGACCGCCAAATTCTATTTAGCGCAAAAAAAAGTACCAAAGTTCTGAAAAGTAACCAATCTTATAGAAAATTTATTTATGAATTGAATAATATTATTTGTTTAGGGCTGAAAGGGCTAACTAGCTAATACTATTAAGCCGAAGTAAATAACGTGTAAGTGAAAAATATTCAATATTAATACAACCACTCTTGGATGAAAATCAATGGCATAAATGAGTGAAAATATTAAAATTTCAGGTCTTTTTTCTATCGGTGTAGAACAACATCTATAAATTCCTACGTAAAATTAAACGGTTCACCCATCAAACATAAGAAAAATAACAATTTTTTAAATTTATCATTTTCAAATATATTAGATCAAAGTTAAGGTTAAGCTGATTTCAAATAATTTATTTATTTATTTATTTCAATTAACAATTATCTGCTAACTATGAACTATAATATAAATATACAAACTAAAAGAAAATTATAACATAGGCAGAAAAGAAAGGTTTTACAAATTTTCTAGGTCTAGGTGATGGTAAAGGTTACGTATAATTATATCTAGGGATATTTCGGGGGATATGGTAATATAATAGGTATTATAATTATTACAAAGAACACGGAAAGGTTCATGCTGGGCGAAGTTGGATCTGCAGAAGGGTAAACGGATAGGCAAGAAAGTCCGGGTTGGTCTGAAAGGAACTGTAAAATCGATCTGTCCCAACAGAGTTTGGGAGTCCACAAGACCGAGAATGAGCTTGTGAATGAATAAGACTCCATTGCAAATTCTGCGATGGTGTAAGGAGGGTAGGTCGATTAATTTTAGTCTAGATCGGTATGGAGGTAACCGTCTGCCAGAGTCCCAGTTTAGATTCCTAAGGGCAAAAATTAAAAATTGTTTTTGAACGGATTCAATTTGAATTTGTTTCACTTTGTATTGAGGACTCCAAACACAAGAGCAATACTCCAATATTGGGCGTACTAATGAGACGTAAAGTGATTTAGTTATATACGGGTCGTCAAACTCTTTTGACCAACGCTTAATGAACGCTAAAACTCCCCTGGCTTTGTTCACCGTTACAGCAATATGGCTGTTAAAGCATAGCTTATGATCAAACAGGACTCCTAGGTCATTTGATGCGCAAATTCGATCCAGAGTATGATGTCCTAGAGAGTAGGAGACCAAATGTGGAGCACGGCGGTGAAACGTCATAAGTTTGCACTTAGAATAGTTTAAAAACAGTAGGTTAGATGAACACCACTTGTTTAATTCGTCAAGGTCGAGTTGAAGGCGAGTGTGCAAGTACCACTCGGAATACGAAAAACAAATTTTGACGTCATCAGCATACATTAATATAACTGAGTGCAGAATAACTTGAGGTAGGTCATTCACAAACAGATTGAACAGCAGCGGACCTAAATGACTTCCTTGAGGAACACCTGATGTAACATTAACGACATTCGACAACACATTAGTAAACAAAACACGTTGTGTGCGGTTAGACAGATATGACGAGATCCAGTTTAGGAGATTAGTGGAAAAACCAATTAAAGAAAGCTTGTGAATTAGCAGAGAATGGTTAACAGAGTCAAAGGCCTTGCTAAAATCCGTAAAAATTACGTCAGTTTGCAGTGAGCTTTGGAATCCTCGGTTGATTGCGGAAGAGAATTCGAGAAGGTTTGTCGACGTTGATCGATGTTTAAAAAAACCGTGTTGCGAAGGAGATATCAGACTACTACATAGGTGTTGTAGTTGCCTGGTAACAAGGAACTCAAGCAGCTTCGGAATGGCGGAAAGCTTTGCAATACCTCGGTAGTTCTCAATGTGAGATCTTGAACCCTTTTTGTGAAGCGGAATGATGTAGGATTCATTCCAAATTACTGGAAGACGAGCCCGTTCTAATGATAGGTTGAATAGATAGGTCAAGGGTTTGTATAAGGACTTCGCACAGTGTTTTAAAACGCAACTTGGTACCTTGTCTGGACCCGCAGAGAATGATATGTCAATAGTTGACAAACCATGTAGAACATCACTTTCCTCAAAGAAAGGTAGAAAAATGCTGTTGGCATGAGGTAAATGGTAGGGATACGGATTGGTTGCGTGGTAGATATGTGACGAGTAAGTTGATTGGAAGAAAGTGGCAAATAGATTTGCAATACCAGCAGCAGAGGATTCTGATTTATTTTGATAATGAAGGGATGGAGGAAATGCATTGGACTTACGTTTAGAATTTACGAACGAATAGAATTTTTTGGGATCACTACGAAAATTTTGTCTACATCGGGAAAGGTATTGATTATAACAAAGACTATTAACAGTAAGGAATTGGGAACGAGCGGAGGAATATTGGGCAAAGACAGACATAGATCCAGTATTCTGGTATTTTTTATAGAGTCTAGCTTTCCTATTCTTTAAATAGGACAAATTCTTGGAGAACCAGGGAGGTTTTGACGAAACAGATTTACAGGAAATTACAGGAACATATATATCAAGGGCGTCATTAATGGTGTCATAGAACGAATTGACTGTTTCTTCAATGTTCGGTAACACATGTAGAAACGTCCAGTCTACTTGCGAGAGGTGGAGACTTAGCTCAACAAAATTTGTTTTCCGAAAACACTTAATGCTGCTAGGTGCCATGGGACTAGTAGCGCAACTGTATCGGACACACTCGAGGGATATAGATAAAGTTGGATGGTAGGGATCTTCAGGAAGTGATACTGGACTTACTCTGGAGACCGTAGCAAGAGCAGCATCACACACAAACGTAAGGTCTAAGAGTCTGTCCCTACTATTTCTAATGGAATTAATTTGGACAAGGGAGACATCAGTGAGCCCATCTATAAAATCGTTGTGGTAATTTGGTAGCCAAAAGGTTAGACTCATCACTAGGCAGCCAGGAAAGAAGTGGTAAGTTAAAATCACCCATGACAATAATTTGGTCGTTGCAACCTAAAGAAGACGTAATAGTCTGAATTGCAGAAAGGTGATATGAGTAAACCTCAGCATCTGACTTTGGAGGAATGTAAGAGCAAGTCAAATATATCGATACGGATCCAACACGAACTTTGACTGCAATGAATTCAATGCTATAGATATTGTTGAGTGGGACCAATTCAGATGAGAAATCTGTTTTAACAGCAATCAGAACTCCACCAGCAAAAGATGGACGGTCCAATCTATAAGTGATAAACTTTGGAACGAAAATTTCATGATCATAAACGGAAGAATTAAGCCAGGTTTCAGTTAAAGCGATAGCGTCAAAGTCAAAAGATGCACTATTCGTATGAATTTGACACAATTTGCCTAAAAGACTGCGAACATTCTGGTAATGAATGATAAAAAGGTTATCTAGTTTTTTGAACAACCAGGGCCAGTAATATTGGGACTCTGGAAAGAGTCTTTATGTAGATACTCATGCATAATTGTATGCTCAGGCCAAATAGACGGATCAAGTGATCTGGATAGTAAAGAGTCAGGAAGAAGAATCTTAAAGGAGGAAATATTGCGTTTATGTCTAAAAATGAATTTGGTCACATTTACATCATTAGGCGAGGCGTTAAGTCTAGAACAAAGATGTTGTTTAACATCCTCTGTTGTAGCCTCCGGTATAAGACGGGAGATGAAGATTGCCTTACGTGGCACCACTGCTCTTAGTTGAAGTCCTGAGCGAGAGAGTGAAGGTGGAGCCACTCCCAAAAGAGATCTCGTAGCAGGAACAATGGCAGCGTCGACGGAAACGGAAGGAACAGGAACAGTGGGCACATCATCAGCAGGAAGCATACCCACACTGGGAGCACTCACAGCGGTGCCGACAGTGATGGATGCAGTATCTGCATCATTGTTGTTGGGTGTAAGAAACACCGGAGCGACTGATGCCGGATTCGCTAACGGCGATGCCTGACCGCTCGGAGTAGCAAAAGAATTCCGATGCATGTAGATGAGAAGCAGGCGTTCCAATCACAATCGGTTGAAGGAAGTTGTTGTTGTCAGTATGAGGGATTTTCCGTCTAGAAGATTCACTCAAGAGTTTAAAAAATAAATACATTTATTTATAATCAGATTCTCATGCCTTTTCATATATTTCTAAGTAAACTAAGCCCTAAAATCGGGTCACTACTTTATATATATTTATGTATATTACAAAAGCTGTCCACCAATCTGAAAGGGTATTAAAAACTTCGACCCAAAGTCACTTTTCCTTCTCTTTTTTTATTGTATGTATTTTTGGGTTTCGCATTTCAGTCTGCGTCTGTTCCTCTGCCTTTGATGGCATCGATTGGGAGCTGAAGCTGAAGCTGGCGCTGGTCCAGCAAAATCAATTTACACCCAACGTGCGTACAGCATTCTTGGCCAAACGTTTTGGGCTTGGCTTTTTTGTGACTTTGACTTTGGCTTTGCTTTTGCTTTTTGGCACTTGATTACCATTAACTGGGAGCTGGGAGCTGAAGCTGAAGCTGGCGCTGGTCCAGCAAAATCAATTTACACCCAACGTACGTACAGCATTCTTGGCCAAACGTTTTGGGCTTGGCTTTTTTGTGACTTTGACTTTGGATTTGCTTTTGCTTTTTGGCACTTGATTACCATTAACTGTATTGTTCGGCTTAAGCTGCCCTGCCACACGATCTCTATACCAGAGAAGAGAGAGAGAGAGCAAAGAAGTGAGAGAGGTACGCAGTCGCAGCTAACTGAATGCGTAAACAGTTGCCGTGCCCAAGCACTCAACTCAACTCTCGGTTTCATTCAGAAACCCCACGAAGGTCACCCATTCTTATGGCCCGACGACGGGCTCTTCAATTAGGTGCGAAATTTCATTTTGTAATTGTCAAGCGTGGAATTGCAACATTCAAACATTACACAAATTCCCATCGACTATGAGCCAACGAGAGAATTTGTTTTTTCTTTCAACTCTGCCACACGTTTGGATCGATTTTTCCCATTGAGCTGCGATTCTGCTTTATGTAGATGTAGCACGCTTTTGGGCGTCACAAGTCATTGTGTGCAAAATATTATATTATTTTTTAATAATTAATATATATATTTAAAACCCTGAGAAACAGCCAAGTCCCTACCCAAGAGTTATAGGTAGACTGTGGAATAAATTATAAATATATACAAAAAAAATAATTTCCATATATTTTAACATTTTATTTATTAAATTTTAATTTACCATTTTATTTTAGAAATATCGACAAAAAAAAGGTGAAGAGAAGTAAACTTTAATTCGTTCGTTAATCGTCTAGCACAGGCCCGATGCCAGGCCAAGGGGTGGTGGTGGTGCTCCAAAGCCCAGGCCAAAGCCACCGCCAGCTCCATAGCCTCCGCCAAAGCCATAGGAGGCGGGCAAGGCACCGCCCAGTCCACCGCCAAGACCACCACCCAGACCACCGCCAAGACCTCCACCCAGACCACTGCCAAAGCCGCCCAATCCACCGCCATAGCTTCCCAGTCCCCCTCCATAGCCGCCCAGTCCACCACCATAGCTACCCAGTCCGGCTCCACCGAAGCCACTCACATAGCCAGCTCCGCCAGTCAGGATGGGACTAGCCACGGGCGTGGACACTGCGGTGACCACTGGCGTTACTACTGCCGATGTGGAGATGGCCGGAGCGGCGCCAACAAAGCCGCTGCTATAGCTGCCACCATAGCCGCCTCCGCCGTAGCCAGATCCGTAGCCTCCGCCGTAGCCAGATCCATAGCCTCCTGAATAGCCTCCACCGCCCGGCACCACCGACACCTTGATCACCTTGACCACGTTCTCGCCGCCATAGCCATAGCCCGAACCATATCCAGAGCCATAGCCAGATCCATATCCATAGCCGGAGCCATAACCAGAGCCAGAGCCGTAACCCGAGCCATAACCATAGCCGGGTCCATAGCCAGAGCCGACACCAGCACTGGCGCCGCCCAGCAGCAGATTCAGCTTGCCAAAGGTTGCCTCTCCGGGTGCCAGGAGTGTGCCCACTAAGACCAAGATGAGCAAAATGCTGCTGCTGCTGCTGCCGTAGAACTGCTTCATGCTGACGATGCTGATGCTGATTTCTGAGCTTATCCACAAATTGCTATGATATGACCACGACACCTCCAACTCGCTGACTGTTGAACCCTGATGACCGGCAGTGGGCATTTATAGTCCGGCGCCCCAGGGCCCTGCACAATGGTCAGCGATTGTTCTGTTGGGACGGACTTGGGCACCAAACTAACGTGTGAAATTACTCAATGGGCTAAGTCTGGGCCTCCGGGCAGGGCAAACTTGTCACAAATATTTATGTCAAAGTCAATTTACCCAATTGCGGTTGTGCGCTGGAGGTTTCGCTGGGTCTATCTACATAGAACCCAACCGAAGAAACCCCGAAATGCGATCATCCACAGAATGAGACTGCCTATTGTGTGTGTAAACATTGCAATCTTCAAGGGAATTAACACTTTCGATTTCACACAGGCATGGCCCCGACCAAGGAAGCGACCGCCTCTCGACGATCAACGATTGTGCAATAGCAATGGGATACGATATGAGCACCTGTTGTATTGAACAAATTGCTAGAAGATGATCGTTTCTAGAAGGTAGAAAGAAATTTGATTGTCCACGAACCACTGCATGCAAATGCGGAACTCAACTGTCGCATTATTGGTGCCTGGAAATGTTTTACACTCATGGGTTCTCCTGACATTTCATCTATGTGATTGGATGCACGGGGGGCATGTAGTGCATTTCTATCTCTAACTCTAATTCTAATCCCAAATAATAGTAGAGATCATCAGTCAGGCCAGCAGTAAATACTCACGAAAGCAACACAAATCGACACGTAAATAAACTATTTAAAAATTTGTAGTATTTCTAAATTTCCAAAAGGGTCTTGTGGGTCTGTAAAGGAACGTCGTTGTTGTAGGTCTGCTGCTATTGCTATGAGGCATCATGGCAGCCCGTCGCCGATCTCTAAACGACGGAACGATGATCAGATCGAAGAGCACAGCGTGATTAAGTCTTCGCCGCGTTTCGTTAAAGGATTGAAGCCGGTACCAGCACCGGCACCGGCACCGGCACCGGAGCCAGAGCCAGAGCAAGAGAAATGTATGCTCTATAGCACAGATGGTGACAAGTCCGCTCTGACTTGCAACTTTGAGAAACGTGGCTGGCTGCAGGTGCCATCGACCAACGGGGAATGGAACTTCTATTGGGCCTGCACCCAAACCTGTCGCTATATCTTTGGCATCGATCAGCCCTATCGCATGCGATCGAATCAGTAAGTCAAGCCAATAATTCATAATTGTGATGACCTTATGGACATTATCTTCACAGAATTATTAACCACTTTCCCAACTCGATGGAGCTGTCGCGAAAGGATTTGCTGATCAAGAACATCAAACGCTATCGCAAGGATCTGGAGCGCAAGGGCGATCCGTTGGCCCAGACCCATGCGCAGACCATGAAGCTGGGCATTGGGGGTACACGCTACATGCATTTGGATATCGTACCGATGACGTTTGTCCTGCCCACCGATTACAATCTGTTTGTGGAAGAATTCCACAAGAATCCGGCCAGCACGTGGATCGTCAAGCCCTGCAGCAAGTCGCAGGGCAATGGAATATTTCTGATCAACAAACTATCCAAGCTGAAGAAGTACGCCTACGAGGCACGCACCTTCTATCCGCTGCTGAGCCGCAACACGAGTGTCATCTCGAGGTACATAGACAAGCCGCTGCTCATCGGTGGCAAGAAGTTCGATCTGCGGCTGTTCGTGCTGGTGACCACGTTCAATCCATTGAAGGCCTACCTCTACAAGGAGGGTTTCTGTCGCTTTTGTACGGAAAAGTATGACCACACTGACATTGACAATGTCTTCATGCATCTGACGAATGTCAGCATCCAGAAGACGAACGTAAGTTCGCCACACAAATGGCTGTTTGTGGGTCACCAAACTGATTGATTTCTCTTACCCATCAGCAAGTGTACAATTCAACGCATGGCGGCAAGTGGCCTGTTCAGAATCTTTGGCTCTACTTGGATAGCCTGAGGGGCGGTGTCGTTTCTAAAACTCTCTGGCAAAGCATCTGCGAGACGATCCGGCACTCCCTGGACGCCGTGGCACCAGTGATGTCCAACGATCGGCACTGCTTTGAGGTCTATGGTTATGACATCATCATCGACAACAATCTGAAGCCGTGGCTCATTGAGATCAACACCTCGCCATCGATGCACGCGACCACGCCAAACGATCGCATGCTAAAGTCTCGGCTGATAGACAACGTCCTGGACGTGGTAGTGCCACCCAGTGGCATGCCCGAGTGAGTAATAATCGCGATTGCTCTCTGTCCCAACTAATCTCCCATTGCCCTGCCGTTAAGCGATCACTGGGACAAGTCGCCCCATCCCAATCTACTCACCAATTTCACTGTGCTGACGCCCGTCGTAAAAAAGAAGGAGGTGCCAGCACCACTGCCCGACCCATCCCAAGTTAATGCGAAAAAGAAACGCAAAATAAAGACAGCCAAGAAGAAGCGTCCCCCCAAGACACACATCCTCCTACAGATAATGAGGACGATGATGAGGAGGAGGGACCAATAAAAAGCAGCAAATTGCCCGTGCGACGGGACACGACACAATCCTTCTATGTCAATACTAGCATCATCCAGCGATGAAACCAGCTGTATGTATGTACTATATTCGATGTATAATATTATAATTATCATAACTATTATGGTTTATGGAAATTTGTTAACTTTTAATTCGCAATTCGGTGCCGCAATTTACAAATTACTTACAAAGTACACAAAATAAACATCTATGGTATGTAATCTGCTACTCTCTATAATATATACGCTTAGTTGTATATTTTATATTTTATATTATAATTATTACGTATAACTAAATGAAGGTGCATGTCTTTTAGAGACCCCGGTAACCGAAAGTCGGCTGCACAATTTGCCAAAGCTTCGGCTTTGATCTTAATATAGACAAAAAAAATTTAGATATATGTATGTATGGTATACAATAAGTACTATATGTGTGTATGTGTGTGTGTGTGTGTGTGAGGGGTTCTTTAAGTTTTACTTTTTTTACTTTTGCAAAATTCCTAACTTTTTGCACACAAAATGGCGTCCGCTTTAAAGCTAACAAAACAAACGAAAGTTTCTATATACAACAAAGACGAAAACGAAAAACGAAAAACAAAAAAAATATATGTGTATATATGTATGCATAGAGTAATGGAGAAATTGAAATCTAAAGTGTAGGTGTGTTGGGGTGCTGGGGTATACATATGTTTGTGGTTTTTTTTTTGTTGTTGGCTTCTTCTGCATAACCTAATTATGTACAAAGGCATTTGACTTAGACATTAAAAAAAAAAAGAGATGAATCACAATAGCAAGTTCTCTCTTTTTTCCTTCTCTAAATCACCAAATTAGCATCGACTTGTCGTCGCTTTAAATGGTAATACTTTTCATTTCATTTCATTTCATATATATATATATAATAATACATATCTATGTATACGTATGCATTGGGAATAAATGAACTTAAATTACAGTTAATACAAGATGTATGTATGCATGTATGTGTGTATTCATGTGTGTGTTTAGGTGTGTGTGTGTGTGTGTGTGAATGTATGGGGCGTGTCTTTGTGTACAAAATGTGGAAATTTTTTCGAAAAATTCCATTCATCCCATCCCGTCCCATCCTCCAAATCAATTGCGTAAAAATAAATCTCTAATTTTTGCCGGCTGCCAGCGTCACACACAGCGTCACTTCCATGCGGAAGCGAGGCAGGCAATGTGCCCAGGAAGGAGCAGTATAAACTCAGCATTCGGTAGCGTAGTAGAAGATCTCTACCTCGCTGACCTCGCTTAGTTCCAGCTGCTGCTGTTGCTGTTGTTCCAGCTGCTGCTGCTGCTGCTGCTGATGATGATCCTCCACGAGCACATCTCGTGTGGCGCGCGCATGCGCCAGCACCTATAGTCACACTTTCGAGGCGTGCGGCTGGGATCCAGCACTGCTGCCGTACTGTGACTGTGCCCCCATCTTCTGCACGGTCTGGTAGGTAGGCTGTTGCTGCTGCTGAAGTTGCTGCTGCAGCTGGGCCGGCATGCCGCTCTGCTCCCGTATGGTCACTTGGGTAACAAAGGGTCCACGACTGCGAGAACTGCTGTTCAGGCTAGCCGGGGAGTAGCCATTGAGGGCGGCCGCCTTCCAATGCGGCACATTGATGGGCGACGCCGAGGAGCCACTGGCATTGACGCTGGCACTGGTGTTGGCTCCATTGTGACTGTTGTGATGGCTGTGCTTGATGCTGCCCACACGCTGCTGCTGCGGCACTGTCTCGTACTCGTAGTAGCTGCTCAAAGGACGAATCACACCGCCATTTGTGTGCGCCGACGTCTGGCCCTGCGGATGCTGATGGTGAGATGACGAGCTGGTCGAGTGCATGCTTATGTCCTGCGACCGAGCGCTGCGCTGCGAATGGTAATGCTGATGGCGGCGACTGCAGCGTCAAGGAAAGCAGAAGAGAAAAAAAAAGCATTCAGTATGATAAAATGATAAAAATAAGAAATGTACAACGATGCAGATGCAGATGCAGACCAAGGAAACCAGAAAACCATTCAGTTAGTATTGGAGGGGTTATACAGTGCGTTTCTTTTCCTTTTTCATTTTCATTTCATGCAAAATGCCCTTCGCTCTTCGAGCTTTTTGAAGGTAATTCTACTTGGAATTTCTTTCTGTATTGTTCTTATAATAATGCTGCTCCACTGTATGTATGTGTGTGTGTGTGTGTGTTACCTTTCCGCCTCCACCTTGATGCGCTGACGTATCACCTGCTGACGCATGCATTCGAGCGTGGACTCCGATAGCTGCTCGGCTGCTGCTGCTGCTTGTATGGATGAACTGCAGGCCATAACCAGTGTTGTTAAGTGTTGTTAGATGGTGTTGGTAAGTGTGTGTGTGTGTGTGTGTGATACATATGTATATGTATTCATATAAACAGCACCACGGAATAGACAGTGATGGAGAAAGAGAGAGAGAGAGACAGACACAAGACAAGATACAAATGTTGAGATTTTTGTTAATAAAGTTAGTCATGGCTTAATGGGTATTTGTGGGTAGGGTATGGGATTAACATATACATATAATACATATATAGCAATAGCATGAGGCCCCCTTTTTAATCTCTCACCTTATTTGATGATGCTGCTGCTGCTGTTGTTGCTGTTGCTGTTGATGCTGATGCAGATCCTCATAGTTGGCATAGTGCTGATAGCGATGATTGAATATATCGTTCTGATGTATGCCACCATTTGCTGACGACACCCCTGCTCCCACTGCCACACCACCACCTACACCCACACCATTTGGTGCTGGCAGTGGCGGCGGTGGCTGGTATGCTGGTGGCTTTCCATTCCTCTCCAATGCAGCCAGCGCAGCGGTGGGTATCTGTTGTTGTTGCTGCTGCTGCTGCTGTTGCTGTTGCTGTAGCTGCTGCTGTAGCTGCTGTTGCTGCTGCTGCTGGGGCGATGATGATACCACCGATGAGGGCGGAGAGATGGCCACAGCGCTGTAGGTGTCCACTGGCACCACCCCATCCTTGCGGTTCTTGCCAAAGCGGAACATGTGTCCAATGCCGCGCAGAATGCTCGGCTTCTTGGCCCGCGACGACTTGCTGCCGTTCTTGCCATCGTTCAGGGAACTCTGGAAGGGTCCGTTCCGCTGCGAGGCGAAGCCACCCTCGTGATCCCCATCCTCCAGCAGCCATGTCTTGCGGGGCTCTGAAATTTGAGACACAAAAATTTAGTGTGAGACGCGCAACAAGCGTCGGGTCGGGGATGATTCCCACTCACTATTTGCATCTGGTTCGTGGACCACCGCCGCCCGCAGGCTGTCCTCCCGGCCACGACCGCGCGGTGCGCGCAACGCCTGATGGCCACGCGGCTCATCGGACATCTGCAGCTCCTGGACCATGGTCTGGAGCGACTCCAGCGACGAGGACTTCTTCATGCCCAGCGAGGGGCCCAGATCGCCCAGCTGGTCCCGTGCCTCGGCCTCGGCCGCCGCCAGCTGCTGCTGCATCGACTCGCGCTGCTCAATGCTGGAGGCGGTCTTGGCGTGTCTGTAGCCCGCCAGCTGGGCATTGGCGTTGGCAATCCGCGTCGTCAGCGACTCAATGGAGCCCCCAAAGACGGCCGATTTGGTCAGCTGAATGCGACGCTCGCGTTCCCGCTCCTCGCGCAGCTTCTTGTTGCGCTGATAGGTGCCCGTCTCGCGGGCATCCAGCGCCGCATGATGCTTCTCCGAGATGCTGCGCCGGCCCAGAGCATCGCGCGAGAAGTGCTCCACGCCCGAGTTTGTCTCCAAACTCAGCTGCGACGAGTAGGTGGCATCAAAGGTGCTGCTGCTCGACGGTGTGCCCGGCACGGTGACTGCCACGCCCACTGGCACTGGCACTGCGGCCTTTGTCTGCGATGCGTTGGCGCTGCTCGGGTTGCAGTGCGGCCCATCGTGAGGACGCGCCGGCAGTGTTCTAGAACGGGGAACAGAGGAGCTGCAGGGGCTTCATTAGGGAATTTATATATCGTTGGCTTACGGTGACATCGGTTCGGCATCGTCTTCGATGAGCAGCGCCGCATTGCCGCCATGGCCCGTGAGCAGATGGAGCTGTGCCGGCGACCAGTTGTCGTTGGTGGCCATGTAGTAGCTCTCATTGCGGAGTGCCGCATTGCTGCAGATTGGGGTGGGGGGCAGGCGACGCTGTTGCTGCTGCTGCTGCTGCTGCGGATGTTGCGGCTGCTGTATGGGCTGCTGCTGTGCTGTGTTTGTGGAGCAAATGCCACCGGTTAGACGATCCAAAACGGGATTGCTCCATCTACAAAAACGCAAAAGAAGAGAAGAGAGTTTTAGGGGTTTCATTTGAAGGACATCCTCCTCTGTGGCGCTCACCTATTCATCTCATTGCTGCCTGCGCCACCTCCTCCTCCTCCCACGCCGTTGCCATTGCAGCGCTGTTCCCGCTTCTCGGGACTCAAATAAATGACTGTGGCACCGGAATTGTCGCTGGCATTGGAGCTGCTGTTGTTGTGGCCGCCGCTGTTGCTGTTGCTGCCGCTGCTGTTACTATGGCTGTGATTGTGACTTTGGCTCTGACCCTGGTCCAGTATGTCGCTGGAGCTGGCCGAGCGCTGGATCTTGCGGCCCACGAGCAGCGTAATGGTGCCAGGATGCTTGCCCGGCGTATTCACCATCGCACGACGCAGTGTCTCCATGGCCTCGGCATTGTTCTGGCCGCGCAGCGACACCCCGTTCACGCTCAGCAGCTGATCGTTCATCCGCAGTCGTCCGTCGCGTGAGGCAGCACCGCCATGGATCACGCTCTTCACGAATATCCCCAGATCCCCGTCGTGCTTCATCATGCCGCTGCCACTGCCGCTGCCACTCGAACTGGAGGCATTCAGATTCGAGCACGTCTTCCCCTTTACGCTCACCCCCAGTCCGGCCTTCTCCGTGTCGTGCACTGGGATGTGCAGCGTGAGCTCCTCGCGTGTATTCCAGCTATTGCTGCTCGGCGGCAGGCTATCCTGTGGGTATCAGAATAAGTATCACGTATCAGAATGGCAATTAAATCCACAAATGAAATTCAAACTTACATTTGAGGCTGCCGACTCGCTGCCCGCATCGATGAAATGCTGAGATTCATTGAGGAGCTGCTGCTGCTGCTGGAAGAGCGAACGGGCGCTGCTCGATTTCTGTACCTGAATGCATGCCGCTGCAGCGGGCGCTGAAGCTGCAACAGAGACCAAAGCGGACGTCTTTTCTGCGTGTGACGCTGCTGCTGCCGCTGCTGCTGCTGCTGCTGCCGCCTGATCTGTCTGCTCGGCCAGCTCCTGCTGACGGGAGACGACTATACGTACAGTGGCGCCCGCCTGCATGCCCCTGAGAATGGCCACCACATCGGTTTGGGTTTTGCCCGTCATCGGAGTGCCATCGACCTCGAGCAGCCGATCGCCGGGCTTCAGGCGTCCATCCTCGATGGCCGCACCCCGGGGCAGTATATTTTTGATGTAGATGGGGCAGTGGCCACCGGCGGGATTGTCGCGCGTCGTCACCGAGAAGCCCAGGCCGTTGGGCCCCTTTTTCAGCAGAATCTCGATCTTGCGTCCCAGCTTTCGGGTGTTGGCCACCTGCAGGGAGGTGCCCACGGGGGCGGCATGCGGCTTGCGTGTGGGCGAGACGGTGGCCACCTCGACCATTTCGGCCACCTTAGAGTCGCGCCGCTGCTGGCGCTGCTGCTGCTGGTCGCCGCGCAGGACGCGCACCCTCAGCTCAGAGCATTCGAGGGCACGCCGGAGGTGCTCCTGCACCTGCGACTCGCTGAGCCCGATCAGCTTGATGCCATTGATCTCGAGGATGCGATCCTCGCGCCTCAGTCGACCCCGTTCGGCCCGACTGCCGGGCTCCACGTGCTGGACAAGGAGTCCGCCGCCGTGCTCCTTGTCCGGCATGGCCGTGAGGCCCAGCGGACTGCCGTACTCGTTGATGATCAGCAGCATCTCGCCGTCCTTCTCGCGTATCGACTCGTACGCCTGCCCCAGCGGCTCCTTCCGCTTGCTCTCCCTCGGCAGGGACTTGCTCGAGTAGGCGCTGTTCGGCAGCGACGACTGCAGCGACGACTGGCCCGAGTTCAGCTCCCGATGGCCCAAATGGTGATTCTGATGCTGGCTCTGGTTCTGATGCTGCAGCTTCTCGGCCGCCTCCATCCACTTGTAGCCGTTGCCGTCGCCCAGGAACTGCATGGACAGGCGCCCAGAGCGGGCGAATGGCTGGTGGGCGGCAGCTGGCGGCTGCTGCTGCTGTTGGAGCAGCAGCTGTTCCTTGAGCTGCTGCTGGCTGGCGACATCATCCTCCTCCTCCCATTGGGGCGACAGCTGACCGCCGGCCTTGTCGATCAGCAGTCGCTCGGGCGAGTCGCCGCCCGCGTAGTGTGGAGCCGCCGCCGACCAACGCTTGTTGCTGCCCTCCGCCTTGAGCGAGGCCAGCAGATTGGGGTCGCTGCTGCGGCGCACCATCAGGCCAACGCCCAGGCCGGCCATCGGTCCCGAAGTGGTGCTCGTCACCTCAATGTGAGGCGTGGAAAGGTCCCGGGTGGGTGCCTCTGTGTTCGTGGGATCGCGGAAGATGTCCGGCGAGCCGGTGCCCACGGATGAGCTGCCCGAGGCTCCATCCCCACCGCCCTGCGCCACACCCGGATCTGGTCCGGGATCCTCAAAGTGTGCGAGAATCTGTTCCCGATCGTCGGCCACATCCCGCACACAATCATCCGGATCCAGGATGCCCGATTGTGTCTGTAGATGCGTTACCGATACCCATGAGTCCGGCTGCAAGGGAAATACAAATTTTGGGTAAAATTAGAATTATTTTTCACGGCACAAGTGAAGCCAACAGATTGGGGGGGATATGTGGAATGTATCTGTGAATCTTTGGCATGTAATTGAAGAGAGTAACGGCACAAAGAGCAGTATTTCCTCCTATTAACAAAAAGGCAATTTTAATAGTCAGATTACCAATGGCTGAGGCATATCCCCAGTCTGCAAGTGTGCCCTAAAACCCAAAAACCCCTGCCATAAACAAGCCAGAGGTGCTGCTTCGGTTCGGTTCAGCTGTTGTAACCCCCCATCCACCATTTCCCATCAAGATCGGAGACCAAGTTGCAGGTTGCGTAAAGTTGCACAACATGAAGTCAGACACAGAGATAGACCATCCATCCATCCATCCATCCATCTTTCATTCATTTCGTGGAGGCTGATCTGATCTTCTCAGCTGCGCTTCCGCATCAACAAAGTACGGACGGATCCTCACCGTATACCAGGCCCACGTGGTTTCAACTTGAACTCCCTGACTTGACGCCAAATAAAGCGACGCTCGAGACGCGACGACCTCCACGGCCCAAATTGCAATCTGAGGCACAGGCACAGTCACAGTCACAGGTCTGTGTGTCTGTCTGTCTGTCTGTTCGTTCGTGTGCAGCTTTTGGCATTCCAATGGATTCCACAACAAATGCCAAATGCCGAATGCCGAAAAAACAGAAACAGAAACAAAAACAGAAACAAAAACAGAAACAAAAACAATAACAATTGCATCATGCCATGAAACCAGTCAAAAGCGTTGGAGGAGAGCGATAGAGAGGCATAGACTGCGGCTCAGAGGGTGCTCTCTGGGACTCTGGCAGCAAAGCAAAGCAGAGGTAGAAGCGCCTCCTCCTCCTCCTCCCCCTGCCCCTCTGCACTGAACTGAAGAACTGGAACGTCAACATGGCGCAATCATTTTAAGCTATTTCTGTTTTTCATTGTTTCTCTCTTTTTACTTTTATTTTTTCTTGTTTTTTTTTTTTGTTTTTCTGTTGCTTTTTTTATATTTTATTTTTTTTCTGTTTTTGGTTTTTGGTCGTTTGCTCGTTTTGTGGGTCAAAGAGCGCGCTCAGGCATTCATTCTATCGATTACATGTTGATTTTCTTTTTAATTTTACTTCTTTTTTTTGTTGTATTCCAAACTGCCGGAACAGCAACAGGAATGCAGTTTTGAATGCCTGTGGTACAGTGGGTAAAATAGTGATCAAATGTTGATCAAGGAATCAACACACACAAAAAAGCACAGAAACTAGAAATCTGAGTGGCTTCACTCTACCGCCGTTCTATTTCTGTTTCACTTCTGTTCACAACAATCAATCGAAAAGGCAATGCGATTTCTTGTTTCCGAATATTAAATTTGAGAGAATATTACACATAGATCACATGTAATATGCATATCAAGCTACAGAGAAGAGAGCACGGGAGAACTCTAATGAATTGAATGCAATATTTTGTCAGAGAAATTTATGGAAATCACATCACGAACAGCTTACGGTTTGGCTTTCAATATATTCGTTAGACTTCGTTGTATGTACATACATATGTTTTTTACACATGTAATAGATGTGTTCTTTGATGAAATTTAATGTTCAATTATTCTTAAAATTCTCAAGACTTATTCTAACTAACTTTAAGCCTTAACTTAAACTTAACTTAATCTTTAATTCTTTCTTAATCAACGCTTTTTATTAATCGTTTTTTTTTTCACTCAATTGGACCCACTGTGGACCCATCCGCGCCGCTGATTATATTTTTTGATGGTCATTTGTCACTGAAAATCACACAGCAAGAGGACAGACAGACAGACAGACAACGGATCACATACATATATGTATCATACGAAAGATTAAAACATAAATGTGGGCGTGGCATGGCTAACAAGTGACGCCGCCGCCGCCGCCGCCCTCCACTCAAGCGTGTGGGACGACGCGACGCGATGGATGGCAGCAGAGAGTATCTGCATCTGGCCATAAGACGATGATGATGATGATGATGATGATGATGACGATGATCACCGTCAGATATTAGATATGGTGCACAGACACATGTTATCTTTACCTTCACACACGAATAGGCCGACGGCGATGGTGGTCGCTTGGGCAGGGTGAGGGAGTAGGACTTGTGGAGATGACCGTGCGGTATGCCCTCGTGCTTGGCCGCCACCTTGTAGGTGTGTCGCCAGCCGAAGAGGCCGCCCAATTTGTTGGCCAACGCCGGGCACTTGGGCGGAACGTCGAACATTCTTTTACTCTCGTACTCTCGATCCTCCAATGTCCACTTCCACTCCACTGCCACTGCCACTCCGTTTCGTTTCGATTCGATTCGATTCAATCTTTGGTTTTATATTTTCGTTTTAGTTTTTGGTTTTAGCACACTTTTTATTGTTTATTTTTTCGTTAATTTTTGTGTTCGCTTTTGGTTCGTTTTTTGTATTTAGTTTCAGTTTTTTTTTCACAAATTCGCTTTCGTTTTTCACAATTGGTTCGGTTCTATTGATATCATGACGATGAAGGATGGATGGATTGGGTTGCGAGGAGGGAGGAACTTTTCACCGTTGGGTTTCCCTGCAAATATTTCGCACCTAACTTTATCATGATTCACACACTCAATTTTTGTTTTTAGTCACTCTTTTGTGTCGTTTATCGCTTGTTGTTGACTTTTTTTTTTCTTATCGATGATGCAATGCCAAAAGAGTTGACAAAGCGCCCCGCTTATCAAGTAACGGGTTCTACTCTTCTACTGTTTACACCGCCCGTCGCCCCTCTCTCCATGGGAACTGCAGTCGCACACTCTTATCAGCCCATACGGAAATTTCTGCCACCAAGAACACGGCATTGGGATGGAAAAAAAAAAGCACATCCATCAGCATATTTTCTATCTCTCTCTCTCTCTCGCTGTCTCTGCCTGTTTTTTGTTTGCATTGCGAACGGAATAAATGTGCATGGGAATTGTTTGAATTCCACTCGCAGTTGCTGGGGGATTAGATGTCGAGATCTTCACTCACTCTCTCTCTCTCTCTGTCTGTCTTGAGTGTAATCAGAACCATATTTCGAGTTTCCTTCATCATACCATTCGAATGAATTCCAAAACAAATTAAATCCGCATTTTAACGCTTGTGCTCGAGACGCACAAGCGAATGTTGCAAAAGAGAATGCCCAAGAATTTCCAATAATCATCGTATGTTTTGCTGCTAAGGAAATTGGTTATATTTTTGTAATATTAGAAAAAGAAAAACCTATACAACGATGAATTTAATTGATTGTGGAAAAGGGCAGCCGTAATCAACCACTAACAGATTGGAAAACTTCCTGTAATCTCTCTAACCTGTTATCAAAGGATGTTTGAGCATAAATAAAAAAAATAGATACCGATAAAGCATATATGTATGTACATATTATTATTAATTAACATTTAGTTTGTTTTATGTGCAGCAGTTAAATCATGCGTGTGCGTTTTGTGTGTTCTTTTTGCATTGGATTTCAATCCAATGTTACTTTTTAGGCCTTTTCGTAATTATCGCTCTTTCAACAGTAACAACGACTTCTCCATTGGCATCACGGCCAATGTTCTTGATCTCATTGCCCCGAGACTCCCCCACCAGATGAATGTCTTTGATCCGCTCAATCAGGTTGTCCTCGATCCAGCACTGCTGCTCATTTTACTCTAAACTATATTGGCAGTGTCTACCTGTTGTTTCCGCAACAATTTGCACATTTCACGGGCTTCAAGATCCTCCTCACGAATATTCGTCTCCGAAGATTGTGGAGACCAAAAACTAAAGGAATAATCGTCATCGTTCTTTGACTCTTTGACCTCTAGTTTTTTGCGGCTGCTGTCTTGTTTTTCTGGAGCCTTTAAAGGCTTTATATTGCCTCCTTTAATTGATAAGTTTCCGTTTGCACTGGAAATCTTTCTGAGGCGTTGGCGTTTGGCATGCCCCGTCGCTGGCACACCACCGTCTGTGGGGTGTGTGCGCAGAATTAGTTGCAGTCCCTGAGACCTGAGTCCCTTTCGGGCCAGCTGCTTACTGCGTTTCACATTCTTGGCTAGTGCATGTGGCCATGTGCAATCGGAGCACCGGAGATGTTCATTGTAGAGAGTTTTAGAGTTTAATGATTAAAGTTTGACAAATTGGCTGACAGCGAGGCAGCTCTGTTAAAGATGTATTAGAATGACATAGATCCCCTTCCTTAGGAGAGTCGATTGGAGATCCTAAACAGTCGCTGAGAGAGAAAAATTGACTGCAGACTAATAGGGGGAGAATTTGTAATCTGATTAAGTTCCCTTCGGAGCATTGTACACGGAAATACAATGCCACACGATTTTTAGAAACTAGTGAATGGTCTATCTATGGAGTGTAGTCCACTCCAATCGACAGATTATGGCTGGACACCGATTCATTCTACTGAAAATGCATTTGCAATTTGGTTCATTATTTTCATAATCTCGGTATGAATGGGCAACCGGTTCGGTGGTTCGGTGGTTCGGTTTTAGAACCTTTAACACTCCACAAAACACACACAAAAGCAGCTCTGGACGTGTTCGCATGCGATTTTTCCGGCTTGCTTCACGTTCGGTGGGTGGGTGCCTGGCCACAAACAAAATGTATGTACAATATTTTTATTTCATTTTTCCTTGCATAAAATTACATGGGATATGTCGGTGCATGTCGGAGGCATGTGGCATATGTATGTTTGCATGTACCCTAACAGAGGAGGGTGCTATAACTGCCGTCGAGACGTTGGTAGGGACGCACAAGCGAATGCTGCAGAAAGAGAATGCCCAAACAAAATGCATTGCGTGTGCATGGTTACTGATGAGTGTAAGTTATTATAATGGTGGCTACTTTTGCTGTTGCAGGGTATATCTACTTCGTTGTTGCCTCCGAAAGTGTCTATCAAGTTGATTTTTATAAAATTAAAATAAAATATGCTTTATAGAGTACAGTGTACGAGTGGTGCGAGTGTACACAGATGTAAAGATGTAAATCAACTGACAAACAGACACAGAAAGGCAGTTACAGCAGCAGCACAAGTGGCAAGCAGGCAGGCAGGCAGGCAGGCAGGCAACAAAGCTGAACTCATTTCGCACAACAACAACAACAACAACAACAAAATTTCATTTGATTATGCACCTGAGCGACGACGGTGTGAGCAGAGCACAGAGTGTACCTGTAGACACACCTGTAATAAATATACATACAACGTTCAGTGGAAGGGGGAGAGAGGATTCGTTTCGAGGCAACAACAATAGGCAGCAAATTTTGAAGCGCCATCAAACCGCTGAGGCATGACAACAAGCGACAGACCAGACAGCCAGCCAGCGAGCGAGCGAACGAGCATCGACCATCCCGAACGCAATCCAAATCCCCTTCAGAGCCCGAGACAGACACTGACTGAGAGACGAAAAGCGAATGCGATTTATTTATCTATTTGCCTTCTAGAAATTTAAGACTCTCCCAAAAGATAGCAGCAGCGAAAAAATGGGAGAAAATGTACATATGTACATATGTACATTGTACATACACCCAAAAGATGGCACAAATAAAACAACAACCAAGTAAACAATTTTTAAGGGCAATTCAATATTTGTTTTAGCCGAAATTTAAAGCCACACATGGAACGAAATTAATTTCTAGGTGGAACAAGTTGGATTACTGACATTCTATTCACGAATAATCGTGAATGAACATATGAATGAATACAATTACACGTTTTGAAGGTCAACCAAAGATAAAAGAGAGAGAGAGAAGAGATAGAAGAGAGTATAAAGAGAGAGAACGAGAGGGAGGAGAAGCAGGTGAGAGAGAGAGGGAGGCGAAGCAGGTGAGAGAGAGATGAGCGAGAGCATTCATTCAGTCATTAATTGATTGATTCATTCATTAACTTATATTACTAATGAATTTGAGAGAACCTTCCCTGGGCAATGTAATTTATTTGTGGAAATAATTGTGAATATTTTGAATCATTTGGAATAAACGTTTCACCATTTAGCACCTCCAATAAACCATTCTTAGACTCGAAACAAATGCTGAACTGCATTTTAATTACCCTACGAATCCAAACAGCCATCGCCTATCGCATGCATTTTAATCGTAAATAATGTGAAGAGAAGGTCCCCACCTTTTTCAGAAAAAAATTAATTAAAAATAACACACACACACACACACACACGCACAGCAGAAGCAAAAGTACTCGTAAATTAGCATAAAATGCGATCCCATATGAAAAAGAGTTATCAAGAGACACGCCCCCCAAAACGCTTCTGCCAGACCTAGGAGTAGGAGTGAAAGGGGGAGCAGAAGGAGGAGATGGAGTGGGAGATGGAGATTCCTTTGTGATGCCCTGGGAGCTGCTTTTCCGCTTTCCGCCACAAAGGAGGTTGGCCATAATTTGCAATCAGGCGGCCTTTAACAACCCACGAGATGCCATGAGGTTCCCAATCATAGAGGAAGAGGGACAGAGAAAGGGAGCGATGGCGAGGAATGCTAGTGCCACAAACGTGCCACAGAAAAGTACATACACATACACGTACACACACACATACATTTATACATACATAGTATGCATTGCGCGGAGAAAAATGCAGAGGAAAGAAAGGCCAAATTACACGTTGCATGCCACAGAGTGTGGCAAAAGGAGAAACATTGCATGGAGAAGGCAGAAGGCACAGAGAGGTATGTGCAACAATCTCCGCCGTTGTTGGGCCAGTGGAGGCGTGGCCCATTGTTGATTTGAAAAACATTATCGTTAGACGGCAAACAAGCAAAAGATGTCCGTGCGCGCCTGCGCGGATAGCGTAGAGAATGGGCGTAAAGGAAATAAAAAACAGAAATACCTTCCAAGAATATTTTAATAACTGTGCTCATGGAACTAGTTCATGGATAGGAAATTATTTAGGGGCGGACAAAAATTCGGAGAATATTTTTCACTTCAAAACAACATCTGATGCATTTTTGCAACAAATTCTTAATTTTTTTTTTAAATATCTTAAAAAAATTAAAAAAATATTTTTTATTTTTACTTCCCCATCTAATAAAAAAAACCGCATAAAAATCGGAGCATGTGCAATTTAAAAAGAGGTTAATCAAATCTGGATCCACGATGCTTGCGTGCGGACGCTATCTCTCTCTCTCGCTCTATATGTATCTCTCTCTCGGAAGCTCGGCAGACACGCGTCTAAGTGTAGCCGTGAGAAGTGAAAGGAGAGAGGCATTCGGCATTCGAAATATCTATACCCTCCTCCTCGACCCTCCACTTGTTCCCTGCCACCGAGTCAGCTGTTTTTTTTTTGTTGTTTTGCATGTGATTAACGTTAACGCAAAGAATGTGGAAAATAAGAGCATGCTAACAATTTACACAAATAATTAGCAACTAATTGAACAAACAACAGCAGCAGCAGCAACAGCAGCAACAACCATTGAAAACGTCTGTTTTTGGCCAATGAAATGTTGATCTTTGGCTGTATGTATAATCAGCTGCAAAAAACACGTTGTGTGGGGGGTAGGAGCAAAGGGCAACAGATGGCCAGCAAGAGAAAGAGAGAAGAAAACAACCAGCAGCAGCAGAAGGCAGCAGAAGGCAGCAGAATGGCAGTGGAAAACCAAAGTGAAATTGCAGTTCCAGATGCAGAGCCATTTAAGGCTATTAATGTCAATTGGAACGCTTTCTAATGTCCAATAATCGAGTGTTTTCAGTTTATACATATGTATCTGTGGGCGTTTAGCTTTTATTCCCCCTCCCTCCCCCCTCCCACAACAATAATCGCATTAAGCACTTTAATTATTATCAATGCGATTGGGATTCGATGCGATTTGGAATAGATACATACTTGTACGTACATATGTATGTATTTGTATACATATATAAGTAGGGGAATCAAAGCCTTGTGGGGGGGTAGGGGGAAATGTCATTAGAGAAGTTTTTCCCATATGTGTGGAGAGAGGCGGGGTGGTGTAGCTGATAATATCCACTGAACAATGGACTGTACAAACTCGAGCAAAATATTTCACAAGAGCAAAAAAAGAGAAAATCCAACAAAAGTGCCTAAGCGACTCTCTGCAAACGCCTGCCCCGCTGCCCCTGCACACTACTGCAATAATCGTAGTTCCATTCCATTCCAGGTTGATGGCCAAAGAAAGCCCTCACATAATTACACAAAACAAACCGCGCTTTCATGTAGACCTTTAACACCCATCAGGCGACACATAAAAACAAAAAATAAGAAAAGGAATAAAATGAAACGAAACGAAACGAACTTGCCACCCAACCCACAGTCAACAACAAACGCACCACCTTGCCCCAACTTAGCTTGCGGCTCATCAACTTTTGCGTTTGGTTTTGTTCTTTGTTCTGCCTGCAAGCTGGTTTTTCTTTTGGCTTTTAGCTAATTATCGTACGGTTGTTCTACTCGGAGCTCGAGTTCTACAGCTGTTCGAGGAGTAATTACAGCCAGAGGAAAAAAGTTTTGCAAGCATTGGAGATCAAGTTGAAGCTTTGAAATGCTTTTGTCGTTCAGGAAAGACAAAGATACAATTACTGCACATACACAAGTATAGAAAAGATGCCCTGTATTCTATATCTACTTGATCGTAATATGTATACATATATGAAAATATTATTTTTGGTACGTGTGTAAATGAAAGTCGTGCCCGAGAGATCACAAGTTTTATACATATGTACGTACATATACCCTATATAATGTACTCTCCCTTCACCACCCCCTCTTTAACCACTGATGAGATACATTTGTATCTCTGTATCTGTGAGCACTAAACAAAATGTGACAGCTTCTTGACAAATTATTCGGAAAAGGGGGGGAAACCTTTTTTCGCTGACTTTTGGTCTTCCTCTCTTCCCCCCCCTCCCTCTACGTCTTGACTCTTTTCAATTGTTTACTTAATGTTTGTTGGCTTTTGCTTTTCCTTCTGCGTTTGTTACGTATTTCAAAATTAATTGCTGCTGCACAGGGCCAGATAGGTGAGGGAGGGGTTTGGGGCAGGGGTGGAAAACTTTCATCTTTTTCCCCGACCATCGTTTATAATGTGGAGCTGTGGAGAGCTCATAAACTGCACTTATGTATGTACATTGTACATTGTACAGACCAGACCCCACAGTGGCGCACGCAAAGCGAATACAATGAATCGAGCAATGAATACACTCGTGAGTACTCAAATAGTTACAAGCTGATTACATATACCCTACCAATTTCAAGTGAGCTTTGAGCCAGCTACTGGCAGGAGGCACAAGCCAGAGAATAAATAATTTCCAAAGGATCAAAGTTCCGAAAGATCTCTGCACTTCTTGCAAGGGTATCTGCAAGTTTCGGCTGCCAGAGCTTTCGTTTCCGTTTTTTCTTTCGTAATTGCCAAAAAAAAGTAAACAGAAGAAGGCGGGATGAGGAGGCCGAAAGCCGGAAAGCCCAAAAACCGAACCGGTTCGCTTCTTGAAAGCCAAAAAGTTGATTGAACCTCAATTACAGCCATGATGGGAGGGAGGGGAGGGTGAGCAGGGCAGGCTTTTTCGGTGAATGAGTTGTATGATTGAGTAACACAGATTTTTAATTGATTTAAACGGCCATTGAGCTTAATTGCACGTGAAATGCGAGAGAGTGGAAGAGAGTGGTAGATCCCTTGCAGATCCCAGCGCAGAAGTTTTGGGTAAAAGAAAAAGCCAAAAACAGAGTCCCAATGGTTGGCAGCTGCTTGGAACACGTGCGCTGCCTCCGCACAACGCAACGCAACGCATTCGTTTTTGTATTCGTATTCGCATTCGTTTCAGGTCAATTGAGTTCACTGTCACTTTCACTCACTGTCCACTCTGTCCAGCACTGTCCAGCACTGTCCAGCACTGTCCGCTCTGTCCGCTTGCTCTGTCTGTCGCTATGCTTCGCCTTCTGTGTGCGGAAAACAAGTTTACAGCAGCAGCAGGTTGATGGGTAATGAATGCGGGGCGGGGAGTGGGGGACAATAAATGAGGCGCTACTTTGGTGACACTTTGATGTACACGAGATTGCGGTTGTTTAACCAAAGACTAAAGACAGTAAGAGAGAGAGAGAGAGAGAGAGAGAGACAGAGCGAGAAAAAGGGAAGAAGAATCGTTGATCGAAACAAGCCGGCATTTAACGGTTCATTTAGTTTGTGTTTTGTGTTTTGTATTTGCTTTGTTTTTGTTTTGGTTTTTTAATGATCGAATATTGGTATTTATTGGTATTTATGTTTCGTTTGTCGCTTTATCTCTCTCTCTCTATCTCTCGATTCGTTTCGTTTTTCTCCAGTTTTGCCTTCTCTTTTTCATTGCGTCTCCAAGCTTCCGATTTGGTAGAAGGGAAATGGCAGCTGGAACATTTGCCATCCATATCCACATGCGAGTATTGAATTCATTTTTTCTGTGTGTAATTTTCAATTTGTTTATTACAAAGCTAGGAATTTATAAACACACATTTATTCAGTATTCGTATCATATTTATAAGGAAATTAAACCTCAACAGCTTTACCGATTGCGGCCTTCAGATAGGAAAAAAAAGGGGGGGGGGGGGACCCAGGAAAAACCACAAGCCAAACCCCACCCCACCCACAAACACCTGCATGGTGAAAACAAAAACTAACAAAAACATTCTCGTGCCAGCCTGACTGCTGTCGCAAATATTTGATCAAATTTAGACACAAACAAACCGTAACCGTAACCAGAAAGCTATTTTATCTGCAAAGGACGATAAGATTAAAGTCAACAACGGGCGACGAGCGAAAATAAACAGAGAACCGAGAACAGGGCACAGAGAAATCTCAGCCAAAATGAGAGAAAAATAACCATAGATACCACTAGGTCACAGAGAGCCGCCACAGAGAGCCCCACAGATCGATAGCAAAGTATGCGAGTGAAGGCCAACAAGCAAGCAGAGTACAGAGAGCCAAAACAGCAATCGCCAGAACAAGAAACGCGCCGAGAGACTGCAACTTGAGCTTCAGCTGCAACTGGTAGAACAGCCCCTGGTTCTGGTTCTGTTTGTGTTTCTGGTTCAGGGGGTGCTGGCTGGAATGTTGCATGTTGCATTCCTTTCAAGTGAAAGTCGCAGATTTCGACAACAAAATCAAGGCTGATGTGACGGAGGGGGCTTAAGAATTGGGTCCCAGAGCTACATAGATAGATACATACATAAAATCGGTGGGGGAAATGGAAAACCTCTATGTACTTGTATTTATATACCTAAATAGGCCATGAAAAGGATTAAGAAACAGTTTACAGCCAGAGATTCGAAGCAGGGATGGGCGGTAAGGGGAGGTAAGATCAAAGATAAAAACATGTTGCTAGGTAGAAAAAACTATTCCACTCACTCGATTCCCCTTCCCTTTTCCCATACCCCCTCTAAAATTATCTAGGGTCTCCCCATTGTAACAGGAAACCCAAATAGATTTATTAGCTGCAGGGCTCTGTGTCTCTTAATTAGAAGGGACAGGGACCAAAAGAAGAGTCAGATATAAATGCAACAACAATTCTTCTTCTCCCATTTTGGTACTGCTTCTCCTTATCCGCCTTAGTTCCTAATTCTTCCCTCTTTGCGTGAACTGTGGGAATAAGTCGGTCTGGTCTCTCCCTCCCCTCTCTGTCTACGTGTGTGTGTGTGTGTGTGTGTGTGTGTGTGTGTGTGTGTGTGTGTGTGCCTGTCAAGACATTTCCTGCAGCAGAAGCAGAAGCAGCAGCAGCAGGTCCGCGTCGGCGTCGTCATGGGAAACTAAGCAGCAAACGCAGCAAAACAAAAAGAAACAACAACAGAGCAGCAAAGAATCACCCCTAACAAAAACAATGGAAAATACAGACAGAGCCAGAGACAGAGCAGAGAACAGCAACAAGTGTTTGCCTCTCGCATGCAAAAAAAAAAACAAAAAGACAAAATTTTGCCCTGGCGTTATCTGCAATTTAATCTGCATAGAACACGCACACTAGCACAACGCGCCTTTGTCCCTGTTCGTGTGCCGTGTGTGTGTGCACTCTCTTTTTGTTCTCTCTTTAGAAGAGTGACCATAAAACTGTTAAAGCGAATGCATTTCCTTGTCTGCGGCACCAGCAGCCTTGACAGCCAAAAGCAACACACAAAACAAACACTGCAAACAAAAAGAAACACATTCTTGGCACTAAAAACAAACAAAATAAAAACTATGCAAATTTGTACATATGTACAATACACGTATGCATCTAAAACAAATGACAACAACAAACGCGCACTTTTCTTTGGCATGACAACAAATTTAGATACAATTTGTGCACATGTGTATTTTTTTCGTTTTCGTTTTCGTTTTCTTTTTTGGTTTAGTTTAAATTTGTTTTAAAAATCGAACCGTTAAAACCAAAGAGTTGCATAAACGTGCAACGGGCCACGAACACGGACAAGCGACGCTGCGGCCGACCGACGACGTCGCATGGCTGGCGCTTCAGAAATGAACTGTAAATCCCACACAGAGAGCCAAGCCAGCAAGCCCGCAGCGCTACAGCAACGATCGCAGTCGACAGGTGGGTAAAAGAGAGAGAGAGAGCCAGCAAGCAAGCAGCAGAGAGTCGAGGAAGTTTCTCTCTTCTGGCAAGTGGCTCTCAAACTGGGCAAGTGACCACCAACAACAACAACAACAACAAAACGTGGGCCAAAACGATAACAACAACAACATATGTATGTACAGGCAGTGGCAGCGCAGCAACAGAACTTTTTCAAGCGGAACGCAAACTGAAAAGCGCAAAAAAAAATCAACAACAGCAGAAGCGGCAAAAGAAGCAGGAAAAGGGGATGCAACCAATGCAAAACAATTGCAACAACAGCAACAGCTAGCAGCTGGGCAGCGATGAAGCGCCACCAAACATTGATACCCTCTACACTAGAGCGACAGCGATTACTGATTACTTCCCAAGAGAAATGGAAAGGGAATTCCAGCTCTATGTTTGCTTATACGGCGTACTCGTATGAAACGACAAGAATAGTTTTATTCCTTATTAAAAATAGAAAGTTTGATGCATCTCTCTGGCATGCTTAGGAGCTGGTTTCTAGTCTCAATCTTCTTTTTAACAAATTACTTTTAGCATAAAACGCTATCACATATGTACATATTTTTAAAACATTTACCTAAAATAGCACATCATATAAAATATTTTTGTAGATTTATTTAATCAAATTACTTTGCATATTTGAAGCAATTATTCTGCTATGATTTTAACCCCATCACAGAAGGTGCATATAAGCCCTGCACATTCCTTAATACCGTAGAATGCAAATTTATGTTGAGTGGAATAAGGCGGAGCTGAAGAAGGAAGAAGAATAGCAAAATCGACGACAGGACGTCGCTGCCATTGTTGTTGCTGTTTCTTTTGTTGTTTTTGTTGTTGTTGTTGTTGTTGCTATTGCTGGCTGTGGTTGTTTTTTCTGTTTGTTGGTTCTTCTGGGGGAAAAGGGAAGTGCATTTTGCAAGCAAAAAATGACAAGAACGATTGACGACGCAAAGGGGAGACGGCGCTGATAATGATTATGATAATGACGATGGTCGTAATCATCATCATTAGCTGTTTCCTTTTTTCCCAACAATGGGATTGGTCTTCTAGTGCCTTCTGCAATTGTTGTTGTTGTTGTTTTTGCTTATTGGTCACTGTTTTTTTTATACGCGCAGAAAATTCTCTTTGCAATGAAATTAAACGAACTGGAAAGCGCTTCCTTTTCCAGCAGCAAAGCAAAAATAAATAAAAGAAAAAAAACCTCCACAATGCTCTGGCAGCATAATTAATGAGAGAAAACCAACAGCAAACAATAGCAACAACAACAATAGAGTATGGAACTATTTGTGGCTTTAGTTGTGGTACTCTATTTATTGTATTGTTGATTGCGCAGAGAAAGAGAGAGAGAGAGAGAGCTCTGGCGATATGTAGATGAGCAAGGCATCAACACAGAGGCATTAAGGGGTGTCACAGAAATCTCTAGACTTTAGAGAGACTTCGGGAATGTTTTGTTTTTGCATTTTACATATTGGAGATAAACAATTTAAGCAAAATAAATTTGATTCCGAGTCCAAACTGACTTCAAATGCGATTTTCTGTGCAGCGTTGCGTTTTGATATTTTTTGGTTGTTTGATTTTATATTTTTGTGTCTTTCCTGAAAGTTTCGTTTGTATGGAATAATTATGTTTTAATTTTAAATTCAAATTGCATTTAATTAATCAATTTCGAGCTGGTATGGGTACTCAATCACTCAATCACATCTCACACATCAATCAAAAGCCTAACTTAATTGAGCCATCAAGATGATTTTCCCCATTCATAATTAAATCTTCACCTTCTGCGGCTCTTCTCTTGTCTCTCTCTCTCTCTCCATTCATTCATTCATTCGTTCGTTTCGTTCAGTCATTCTCTTCTCTTTGGGTCTCTATGGCTCTACAAATGTAGAGCCGACCAAAACTTCCGTCGGGGGCATTAGCAACAATAGCCAAAAAATCGCTTTGTCATCGGCCGAAAGGAGAGCACGCCACTAATGAGCAATTGGCAGCAGCAGCAGTAGCCATCCGCATGCATGATGGGGTGTAGGAGGGTGGAAAGACAGTGCCACACCGATTCCCATTCCCATTAACCATTCCCATTTACCATTCCCATTTACCATTCCCATTTACCATTCCCCTCTGATTCGAATAGAAAAACCAACTGAAAATGCTATTTGTCGTCGCTTTATTATCTTAAGTATCTTCTGCTCTCCATCCATCGAGCGCACATCAGCTGGTCTTGCTTTGAATACCCTGCAAATTCGTGCAGCACTTGTGCAGGACAGTTGTAGGAACGATATATGTGGGTGGAAGGGGGGAAACATGCTAATGTCCTTCTGTTAATGGAGCTTTATTTCCTCTATTTATTTAAACTAAATAAATTTGGTGTAGGGTGTATGTATCTTCTTCTATTGCATTCTAACTACAATTCCGTTTGAATCTTTTCGAGAGTCTTGAGTGCCCAAGTCCAAGAGCTGCTTGACTGGTCCATTGTTTCCGCACCTCTCGCTCTCTTTCTTTAGTCTGTGCTTAAAACAATAGAAGACAAACACACACACATAAATACATATATACATATGTACATAAATCGGTGTGAAGTTCGTTCACCATTTCACCCAATTTTCGATGGGTTTTTGTTTTGATTTGTGTGTTTGGTTCCGTTTCTGTGATCTGTCTGTTTCTCTTCTGCTCATATGTGCACTCTCTCTCTCTCTCTCTCTCTCTCGATTGAAACAATTTCTTTGTTTAAATCAAAAGTAGGGGGGTGAGCGTGGCAGGTGGAGGATGCACTTGCTCCGCTTGGTTTGACATTGCTCACCACGTGGGCCACGTTTGTTTGCGCTTCGTTGGACTCAAGGTCACAACACACTCCCTCCCTAGCTATTTCTCTCTCTGTCTTCTCTGCATGAACTAACTAACTCTCTCTTTCTTTCTCTCTAATTAAGTTGAACCTTTTTATGGCCTTCCATAACAAAAACTGTGTTTGGCGCCATCTATCGTGTAAGGGGGGCAATGACACAGCAGCGCCCTCTGTTGGAATTAGCAGCAACCTATGCTGCGTTTTTCAGTCAATGTAAAACTGTAATTTTAGCTGTCTATGATTGTGAAACTGCAATCTCTTCTAAATGTTAAAAAACTATACAAGTTATTAAAAAAAAAAATTAAAATATACACAACTCTAGTTAATATAATGTAAATTTAAAAAAAATTTAAATATCAAATATAGGCCCCAATTTTATATACACATTTTTAAGTTTAGAGACCAATTTGAATTATAAAAATAAAATAAATTAATGAAATTTAATTTAAACAAAAAATATTGACAATAAAAGTTGATCCTGTTCCAGTATAATTCTTAAGAAAACAAAGTTGCTTTAGACATTTTTTCATACACCAAGTGGCTTAGTTTGACTTTGATGTGTTATAAAATCTAATATTAATAGTTTCTCTCACTAAAGGAAAAGAATTGAGAGAAGAATTCTCCAGCTAGTTGCTGGCGCCATCTGCACAGCCAAGCTAATAAGCCACTAGCGCCTAGCGCCATTTGTCGCTGTGTAGTGGCGGCACTTGGTTTGAAAAATTTCCCGGCTTATCTTTTTGTTTTGTTTTGCACTGTGCCCGGGGCGAGGCTGCGAGGGGTTCTGTTATTGTTTTGTTGTTGTTATTTGTGGAAAGCCTGCCCCATCGCCCGACATAAATAATTGATTAGTTTTTAGCATTTGTGGCCCTACGTGCGCCCCATTTTGGTTTGCTTGTTGCAACATCCCATCGATTGATAAGATAGGCCACATCTCTCCCTCCCCAACCATTTTGGGCACAAACTGGAATCTCTGCATTCTGAACTGCATGCCACACTGCCACTGCCGCCACATCACGATCCACTGCACCCATGGCATGTGTCGGCTCTCGGTTTGCATTTCATTTGTCAATTGTTGTTGGCCCACGACAACGTTGTCGTTGTCGGCGTTGTCGTCGTCCCCCTGGTCGTTCAACTGGGTCATCTGTGGCATGCCTTAACTTACCACCAATTCTTCTATCACCAATTCTTCTCCCCTCTGCCTTTACTCTTGTTCTAGTATCGCTTCTTACTCTCTTTCCACCATTCCATTCAATTAGCTCTTATCTCTTGCTGGTTGGTTGGGTTCTTTTCGCTTACCTGCAAGTGGAAAATGAAAAGAAAAACAAAAAAAAAGCATTTTAGTTTTGTTGATTAAAATTTTTGTTGTTGTGCTTTATGTTGGGTATTTTTTGGGGTAGGCTTGGGGCAAAGTGGGACACATACAAATGTAGGCACACGTGTACCCGCCACATTCCCCACATATCGCGGCAAGTAACCCAATTTTGTCCAATCAATAAATACATACATATGTACATATTTAGGTATGAGTACATATGTAGCAGTACTGTCTGATATTAGTAAAAATAATATTAACTAGGTTAAGTATTGTCTAATGATAACAAAAACGTTTGTTCTACTTAATTTGTATTTTATATTAATCTTAATATTGATTATTATATTATTTGGGGGGATATAACAAAGTTATTTTCGGGGGAAATTCTTATTAAGACTCGCCAACTAATTACTCTAATATTTATATGTACATATGTACGTATGTATGTACATATTATGTATTATTTACATCTGTATGTATGCATACTGGTTTCTCGTATATTCTCATTATACCCTACTCCTCCTACCCATGCTCCTCCTCCACTGTACGGGGAGGGGGACCAGTATTATTCAAACGAAATAAAAAAAATTATATAAAGCTTTGGCTGAAAACATTTCTGGGACTTCATGTAAACTAAGCGTAGGGGGTGGGAGGTAGGTATATGTAATGGGCATGCATTGGGAGCATTGCCCCACACCACACCGCCCCACCAACTTGTTGCGTTACCCCTCCTACTCTCCCTCTTTCTCCTTCTGCTACGAGTATTCCTGTCCCCTTAATTCGCTCCCCCCACATCGTACTCTGACTTCTTCCACGTCTCGTTTCATTTGACACTCGCTGAATCTCTCCCCTTGTGTGGCTTCTCCCCCTCCCCCTCCCCTTCTCAACAACCCTCTTAAGTGGATTTGCTGTTGCTGTTGCCTGCCGCTGCGTGCGCTTTATTAGCCACCGTGCACCAGTTGGCGTCTTGTCTGGGGTCTCGTCTTTTGTCTTGCCACAAAAAGCGGCAGCCGCAAAGCGACAGAGAGAAAGAGATAGGGAGAGAGGGGGGAAACAGAGGGATTTGTGCGACACAAAGAGAGAAAAAAAGAAAAATGTTTTTCTAATGTCAAAGACACGATCAATTACAAGCGGTTTAAGTCGGTGGCTCGTGACTCGTTTTTGCTGTTGCTGTTGTTGCTGTCGTGTGTTGCGGGTGGGACGGCTCCCTCCCCAGTAATCATGAGAGTTGCAGCTCCCCTCGCGCCTTAGATGTGTAGCCTCCATCCCGTTGCACTCTTGGGGCACGGCACTCTGATTTGACACGCAGTCCGCGAAGGAAACGTGAGATGGATTGCCAATGGCAGAGGCAGAGGCAGAGTGGACGGAGAAGGAGGATCTGGATTAGAGGTAGGTTAAGGCGGGAGAGGGCTTAAGTGTGGAGGCGCAGGAGGAGGAGAGCCCAACCCAAAGCCAAACCCCTACCTCGACATTTTTGAGGGAATGTCGTCTGGCGTTATTTATGGGATCGACTTGCTCTGAATATAAATATTGTGGAATGGCGCGAAGCAGACGGAGAGGGAGAAGATCCTGGGCGATAGATAGTAAACTGGTAGATCGATCGAATTATACGATATACAAAACATTACATTTACTTTTGGGGTTTCTGTTGGCTTCTTTGTGTCTTTTGGTCTTAGGGTTTTCTCACAGAGAAGAGATCATTCCATTCCATTCCATTCAGATCAGATCAGATGTCCTGCACTAATGATTCGGCACTATTTGGGCCCATTCAATTCGCTTTTCATTTTCATTCATTCATTCATTTTTCATTCGCTTTTCGTCGCTTTTTGGGCAAGTCATTTAGCGCCTACGTAACAAATCCGACCAAAAGGTGACCCAGAGACAAAAAAAAAACAAAAACAAAAAAACAAAGAAACTAAAAAGAAACACACAGCTCTCGTGCCACACTCCACTTCATTCCACTTTACTCTACTACTCCAATCCAAAATGAGTAAATTGCTAAAGCTGATTAGTCGTCGTCTTCCTCTTCCTCTGCGTCACCGACTTGGAGGAATGCCTCCATAATAGTGTGGAGTATACGTATCTGTACGTACGTATGTATCTTCCTGGCGTATCTGTATCCAATCGAATAATAGACTCTTGCTACGGCCACAATTAACGGGCGTCCCAAAATCACGAATAAAAAGATAAACGAAACAACAAAACAACGAAAATCGAATCGGATATTGCGCAAGCGCCATTTGCTTGTTTTTATTTTGTTTTTTTAATGTGTGTGAATTTCCGCAATGCCGCGTCCACAGCTTCGGGGGGCCGGGGTTAGAGTGCGGGTCAGGCCGCGGCAGGTCAACAAAAGTTCATTACAAAAGCATCGTCTCCACCGTGTCTCTTTCTCCCTCTGCCCAATCGCACGATTCGGGGAGAGCAAAGAGAACGAGAGAGAGAGAGAGACGGAGAGAGATGTGGCAAGAGCGAGAGATGACAATACAACGGAAACGCATTACGATGTGCTTTTCAAGGCGAACAGGCCACAGCTGAGGCTGGAGCATCGCAGCATCACTCAATCAATCAATCAATCAATCAAGTGAGTAAGTGAGCTGCCTCTCCCCCTCTCTCTCTTTTTTTGTGTGGGTTGCCTGGCACCCGCCAACCCCCCTTCAATCCCCACAAGCAAACAAAGAGATAAAACCCAACAATAAACGGTGCATTGGTAACTGAATTACCCTTTTGGGGGATTTTCTCTCTCTCTCACTGATCCTTTCTTTGCTGCTGCTGCTGCTGCTGCTGTTGGTCGTAGAGAGCAGGGACCAAGCAGAGAGCAGAGCAGAGCAACAGCAGAACAAAAGCAAAGATCCAAGAAGAAGAATAAGAAGAAGACAGGCAAGGCAACGCAACGCACAGCGTGTGTGTGTGTGTGTGTTAGTGTGTGTGTGTATGCCAGAGAGACAGCCACAGGTATCCAAAACAATATAATTTATTGTTTGCGGAATTGAAAGGGCGAGACGACATCCAGAACGCACGGGGGTAGAAGATTTACATGAATGTCGCATGACACACACACACACACACACAAAAGCACACGTCAACTGGGGAACTGGCAACTGGCAATCCATTTTCGAATAAAAAAATATGAATGCGTGAGTTCGGTTTCTTTCTGAGAGAGAGCGAGATCTTCATGAAGAGAGCACCACAGCCATGTGTCCCATTAGCTGCTTTCATTCTATATTTGTCCCACTGTAGTTCAGTAGAAAGCGTTAAATGAAAGCTTCCTTTTATCCGCACAAAACGAAGAAAAACAAAGATAAGAGAAGAGAAAAGAAAAGAAGAGCGGAGCGGCGACGAAGCTGATACGACAAAAGCAACAAACAAAAGGATCGCGATTTCATGCTTAATGACACTTGAGGAGTACTGACTGTACCCAAAAGAATATAATCGCACAATGAGCACAACACACAACACACGACACACAACAATAACCCTTTCTATTCCATATTCCATATCATCTTCCTTTGAACGCACTTAACGCACCGCATCCCAGCACCACCAAACCAAGTGACGCGTGAGGGAGAGTAAAGATACAGAATGATAATGCCCCTCACACTCCCCCGGCGCTGCTACAGGTTAACATTTTTCAATTCTAGGAAATTCTGTCAATGATTCAGACGACAGCACATTAAAAAGAAATTACAAGAGTGGAAGATAAGTTTATGGCATGGGCAGGGAAATATTTATCTTTTCGACGCTGGTATCATAAAATGTCCGCCGTTTATGAGGTGGATTACGAGTGTGCGACCTCTATGGGCATGGCTACGGCTGCCCGCAAGAGAACCGCAAAATCAGGAAGCAGGAAATCACAATTTTGCGCATAAAAATGTCTAAGAATATTTGCAAAGAGGAATGATCCATACATTGTCAAAAAAAAAACGTCAGAGAACAAAAACCCCTGACACCCTAAGCCCTGACACCTCAAGACCATGACCGTGGACATAAGCTAATTAAATTAAAAACAAAAACAAGACGGCAAAAAAATAAAGAAATAACACTAAACAAATAGGGGAAACAAAATAAAATATAATAATAAAACCTGAATAATATTCAAAGAAAAAAAAAGCCTCAACAGAACTGCATATGACAAACATTTTTGTTCATACTGTTTTCTATAAAGAAATAAATTGTTTTTTGGTGTGTGTGTTTTTTTTTGTGTGGTTTATTGTTCATGGAAGTGAAATTAAAAGCCCAAAAATGGTTACAACAGAGAAGCGGAGGAAATGAAATAAATGGAAAGTCTTTGGTGACTCTTAAACCATAAATAATGGAGAGAAAGAGAGTCACAGAGATACATATGTACATGCAGAGAGAAGAAGAAAAGTGGACTATGGAAATTGTTTGTCTGTGGACCAACGACGACGACCAAATTTGTTAACTAATCAGACACCGAACCGAAAGTGCGAACCGCGTGCGTCTTGTGGGTTGAAAAATCTCTCTTGAATTGCTTGCCAATTAGTTTCCGAAGTATGTACTAATAATTCCGTTTAAAAACACCCACAGATGTTCCTTTACTCGCTCTTTCAATTGGCATGGCTCTCTCTCTCTCTCTCTCATTCTTACCATTTCACGATGTTCTCTGCTCGGCAAAACGCATGCATACCCTCTACGAAAGAAGGGCATTTGGTTGTAGTTGTTTTTGTTTTTGTTGTTTGAATGAAATTTCAAGGCCAAAGCCATTGGTATTGTTGTTGCTGGGGCATGTGGGTGCACTACAACGGACACAGCCACAGATACAGGCACAAATCAAACACGCACTCAATTGGAACACCGCCGCCGCATTGTCGTCCGCCATTTGCCAAGTTTGTCGCCTCAGTCTTTTGTAAGCACAAGAGAGACAGCGAGAGAAGAGAGAGAGGGAGAGAGACCAAGCATTGTGAGAGCGAGAGCTCAACACCATGGAATGCAAAAGGAGAGAGAGAGAGATAGAAAGATCATCGCCCCCGCCGCAAATTATTTAATTAATTAAGCGCACAGAGAGGGGGTATTGGAGGTGGAATAAGAAGAAGGCAGGCAAGGCAGGCACCACACGGCATAATGCGCAATTATTTTCCTAAGGCGTGGCACACACATTCTGGTGAGAAAGAGAGATATGGGGGATTAATGTTGAGGTTCTCTCTGTTCCCTTTCTTTATTCAAAAGCTTGCACGTGCAGCGCCTACGAAAATAATAGAAAAAAAATGTCAAATAATCCGAGCACCCGACTAAGGAATACTCAGTAAATAAAATTCTTGTATTTATAATCAAATCTAATCTTATCAGATGTATCTTAAATACATGGAGCTATATATGTACATATGTATGTATGTACATAAGATATACAAAAATACTCTCTTGCCAGTTAGGAGATACATATGTACATATTTACACCCTTTTACATGCCCCGCCACAACTACTGGGTATACAGCGCAAAACAACAAGAATGTAAAAACCAAAGCCGCCAAAGCCACACCAGAGTTCCACCTCTTTCCACCTTCCACCTAGGGCAACCTTTGACGATGGCCTTCATCAGCATTCTTGTGCTCTTCCTCTCGCACTCGCACTCTCTCTCTCTCTATTACTCTCTTACCGCTCCTACTCTCTTTCGGATGATTCATTTATTAAAGTTTCGCATGGCTTTTTGTTGCTGTTGGTGTTGTATGTGTATTTACTTTTCTTAGAGGTAAACACCTGGATAAATAAATAGGAAATACGGCAGCGACCCGATCCGACTCTTTTTTTTTTAGATGGAAATGTGAGTCAACGTAAATATGGCGGGGGCCACAGCCGACAACTTCTCCGATGCGGTCTCACCAAATGTTTATGGACATATGTTCATATATATGTACATATAAATGTATGCATACATATGTATGTATGCATGTATGTACATAATTTTTTTAAAATTAATGACTCGCGATTGTTTGCTCAATTTCAAGAATTACTCAACTTTGTTCCTAGAACTATCCACTTTCCAGTAGTCGGATATTTGTATGAGTGTGCCTGACCTTACCCAAAGCTCTCTCTCTCTCTCTCTCTCACGAGCGTTTTCTCCGCTTCCGCTGCTGCTGCTGCTGCTGCTGTTGCGTCTCTACTTAATCCCAATAACTGTTAATTCAATGCACTCCACTCGCTCTGTGGCCTGAAGCCTCTGTGTTTGTCTGTCTTTATATTTTGATATGTTAAAATTTCTTGGACTCAGAATTGGTTACGTATACCTAGCATAAACATAGGGTATCTATTAGAGCCCTGCATGAACGGGCAAATGAATCGATTCACAGTGATTCGGCATTCGCTTCGTCCGATCCAATTGAATCAGCGATTCGACTTTCTCAGTGATTCGAATCACACGCCCAAAATGGACCGAACGAAACATGATTCATAATTTGTACTGTGTCAGATCCGAACAGTTCAGTTTTTTCTCTCTGTATGTACATACATACATACATATGTATGTAAATTGGTTCTTAATCGGTTCAGATATATTTATAGCCGATTTAACCACAATAACAAATGAAATTTGAGTGGCGGCGGGGATATCATTATTGTCCCCACGTTGCTGCTCCGCAAAACAAACACACATAAATCTGTATGTATGTATGTATTTGTCGTTATTTTTATCACCAAAACGTGAGCGACGTTTTGGGTTTGAGATTTTTTGCGATTTGTGGTTTTTATTACGAGAAAAGATATAAAATAATTTCAGCAGAAGTTTTCTTGGTTTTCGGTTACCGCCTGGGAATTCAACAGAAGAATCGAATGGTAAAAGCAGACGAGAGAAAAGGAACGAAGGAAATAAAGTGCAGAGAAAATGTTGAGCAACGACAAGTTACCGTTTTACAAGAGAGTATCGGTAGTATTGGTAGTGTGTGTGTGTGTTGGTGTGTGTGCTTTATGACGATGAATGGTGACGATGACTGACTCTGGGATATGAGTACATATGTATATGGTATACATATGTATGTATCGTATGTTGACCCACGAGCCAAGCCAACCCTTTTGGCAAACACTGGACATCAACTCTTCTACATACATACATACATAAATATATATCAGCCATGTGCGATCGGTTGAACGGTTTGTAGGGTTCAGATATACACATACATACACACACATAAGCATATTATGTGCTACTTGCTACATGCCACATGCATATACTCGTAATGGCCTAAAGCTTCTGGGTTATATGCTGAAACCGTGCCTATTTTGCGCTTACTCATTTCCCAAAAACGTCACGTTGTTGCACAGCAGAATGTGTGGGGCCGTTGCATGGTGGGGACTGGGGATGGGGGATCAGGAGCTGCTGGCTGGCTGGCTGGCTGGTTGGCTGTCACGCCCACTTCGGACAACGGACTCTAGTGACTGCCCGGCACAGATCGCTGCATTGTTTGGTCTTTATTTGTTTTGTTGCTTTGTTTGATTGTTCCGTTTGTTCGATGGCACAGCAAAAACAAAACTAGTTTTAAACAAAGCTCAATTCAAATGAAAAATATATACTAATAATTATAGGTAAAAATCTAAAACAAATACGAATAAAATAGAAAGAATTTAATTGGACTTTTAATCTACTATAAAATAAATCGAAATATAAAATTATGATAAGTTTCAAGAAAATATTTTATAAAAAATATAATAATAAAAATGAAATTGTTTAAGTATATATAAGATTCAAGTTAATAAATAGTAAACTAAATAATAAAATAAATAATAATAATTAAACAATAAACTTAAACTTGTAGTGCTGTGATGTAGCATGAAATACTCGTAAACCGCTCAATTCGGAATTGTTCCAAAATAGTTTAGAAATTATTCAAAATTCGGGTCCACATGTGAAATTACAACAATTTGAATACGAAAACTATTCCTGGAACGGTAATCATATACCGGTAAAAACAGGTAAAGGTTAAGGCTAACATTCCATCAGCCTGTAATTTAAATTTTAAGATCAGCGTAACAAAAAACCTTCGACTTTTGTGGGGAAGCTCAAGAAATCAAAGATGGATGAAGGTTGGAAAAACCTGCACTTGACCCCCGGGTTCCCCTTCAATGAAGCTCCCATTGCCCCGCCCTCTGGCCCCACACTACGACACGCAGGCAGCTTGAATCTGTAACCCCTGCAACGCTCTCTGCTCTAGAGCTGCCCCCTTTGAGCCAACAAATTAATTTGAATGATATTCGGCCTAAATTATTGGTGCAACGAGGGTCAGTAGACAGACAGGGGAGCGGAGAGAGTGGGAGTGGCATTGGGGGTGGGTACAAAGTGGGTATGTGTATTCCATGTTTCCGCTTTTTGGGGTAATGAAACGTCAATCGTTAAGCAAAAATTAACAAATTAATTTGTTGTTTACCATTTGTTGCCATGCAGTTGCATGCCACAAGCAAAACAAAACAAAACAGCAGCTGTCCCACCACCAAACTCTGCTCCCTTTCTCGCTATTTGGTAATGCCACCCTTATGTCAATGACAGGCGCCAAGGGGATCGGTTCCTAAGGCGCTACCAAAAGGTAATTCGTCCCCGAATGCATCCCAAAAACGGAAGCAAAAACCAAAAACCATCTGGAGCACACGCACCAGGCACACACCATACCACACCCAAACACCGCACCAGACACACACCACACCATACCATACCACAGGAATATGCGGCCAAACAATTGCAACAAACAAACAAAAAATAAAACGACTTTTATTACGACTCGAACATACTCCGCAGAAGAGGGGAGTGCACCCAAAAAATATCTACAAAATATGTAGTAGAATTACAGATATCCCTGATCTATGTGGGTATAGGGTATGGGAGCAAGAGAATGGGAACGTGAACGAAAACAGGACAGACAGACAGACAGACACACGTGCGTGCGTGACCGAAAATAGATACTCAATTAGTGTGGCAATAAAACGTTTTGTAATTCTAGAAGGGAACAGAATAATATGCATATGCATGCTCCTCCTGCAACAGACAGACAACATAAACATCCCAATTCCAAATTCAAATCCCACAAAAAATCGTGCAATCGTGCGAGGCCTACAGCAAATGGAAGTCAAATACATTTTTATAATGCCCCAATCCCATACCTGAATTTCAGCTTCATCCTTTGTCTTCTTCCCCTTCTGCTTTTGTCCCTTTCTTTCGAATTCCACAACACAGAAAACAAATGAAACAAAGACAGAAAGGAAATAGATAATAGATCGAGAGAATGGAGAATGGAGAGCGGTCGAGTAGTGGAGTAGTGGAAAAAGAGGGATACTTAATGCTGGCGATAAGCAAAATTAGAATTAATCAATTATTCAAACATCCAACAGAATATTTATCATTCATTTTTATCGAATAGTTAAACATCCTTCCAGAGTTCTATTACGACAAACCTCAGGCAAAACCGAGTGGCACTGCCTCATTCCTCGTCTACTTAAGCGCCTTTTTCTTCTTCTAAAAACCTAACAGAAGTTTTTTATTCTGTTCATTCATTCCATAGAATTTCACAATTTAACTGGGTTTTATTTTATTTGTTTTAAGTGTCCACCAGTCGACAGTTTTTACTTCTAATCGATAGATAGATTAAATGTGGGCGTCTCTTCGATTATTATTGCAAGTGCGAGTGGGTGTCACTGTGGAAATTATTTTCAATTACCAGAAGAACACACAAAATGTGGGGAGATGGAGAGAAGGTTAAGTAAAAAAATAAATCGAATAAAAAAAAACATCAGAGTACTCTCGTAATTCAATTGAATTTCTCGCGCCTAATTTGGTATCTCGATTGCCACACAGAGAGACAGAGAGAGATCCAGATAGTGAATCAGCAAAGCCCACAATGCACTGCAATAATAATAAGAATAATAATAATATCTAGTGGCTATACATATGTATGTATGTACCCACATATGTACATATACACATTTGTGTATCTGTGTACATACTAGTAGAAAATGACGCAGTCAACTGATATTTTTGCTATATGTACAAATCCATATGTTTGCACGTTCGGGCCAGACATTACATGTACATATGTATGTATATATCCAGGTTGCTGTCATGACAACCGACAAAACAGAAACAGAAACTATTATTATTACGAGTATAGGCTGCAGTCAACCCTCGCAGCACAGCACAGCACACACACGGGCGGGCCACCAGACCAGTGCCCAGTTCTATATAGTACAGTGCTACCTGACGGCTGATGGCTGGGATGTTTTGTCTAGCTAGCCAAAGGGAGGAGGAGTAGGATTACGAGGAGAGGGGGCCCCCTGACGCTGCGTGTCAGCAGCGCATTGTGAAGCGACACTTGAAAAACAGATTAATTTTGTTGTATAAAATATTCCATGTTTTTCGATTTACAAACGGAGAATATTGGACACATTTATTTATACATTTCCTTGGCATTTAGCTGGTTTAAGCTGGTTTAGCTTGCATGATCTGCCAGCACTGTCTGGATTAGCACCTGAATTAGTTTTATAGCTATGCCCTGCACTGTACTTTATATTTTTAGTGAAGCGAAAAACATTGAAACGCAATTGATTTTTCTTTCTCTCTTTCTTCTGGAAGTCAGGGCAGGAGAAAGAGTGTGTGGGGGAGGGGGAGAGATTAGATAACAGCAGAAGAAGATAGCAGGAAGGAAGAATAGAATAAAATAAAATAGAGGTTTGTGTGTGAGGCAGGTCGTAAAATATCTTCCGTGGTTTCCATTCTTCTTCTTCTGCTGGTCAGTGTCTCAACTGTGCCTCATAATTGGCTTTCATTTGTCCATGGATTTTGCTTTTGCTTTTCATATATTTTACATATGTATGTATGTATGTATTTTGCATCGTTAGAGAAATAAGAAAATTAATGAAGGATAGTAGCCATGGAAACGCAGTGGACGGTCTCCTTTATTCAAAGAATCTTTTGGTTATTTATCCGCGGAGTAGATATAAAAAGATCCACTCAGATTCCCGAAAGCTGTTACTTTTCAGAATTACTTTTCTCCTCCCTGGGACGCCCCCTTCAAAGACCACAAAAACCAAAAAACACACAAGAAATTCCACGCGAAATTCCATTGGCCATAAAAGAAACTTCTCAAGGTGTTTGCTGCTTGGATTTATTGATTATTTACCCCGCTCCACCTCTTCCCCCTTTACTTATTTTCGTTCCACATTCCACCAACAGTGCTCTGCTCTGCCCCTCCTCCAGCCATTCCGTATGGGAGGAGGTGCTGTAGGTGCTAGCTGCTACCATATTTTCATTCTAATTATTGGCTTAAACCAATTAGAGCGCACTCAAAATACACTAACAATTAACGGGGGGAGAGTAGAAAAATCTACGAATTTTAAGTGCAAAAAAAAAATATATGAAAGAGACAGAGACAAAGAGAGACAGGGAAGAGAGAGAGAGAGAGATCACTGCTGGTGGATATTTCTTGTTATGACTACAACAAACAAAAAATTTACAAATTGTTCAAAACTGGTTTTCTGCTGCTGGCTGCTGCTGTTGCCACTTAATGCCAAGAACTTCAGCGGCAGCCCCACAGAAACAGAAACAGCGACAAGAAAAATGCTCAATGAATTTTTTGTTGTTGTTAAACTTTGCTTTTTTTTCTGTACCCTTTGGGGGCATGTGGATTTCTGCCTTGATTTGCAACTTGCCTTTAGCTTTTGGCTGTAAAAGGGTATCTGTGAAGTCAGTTCTTATTCATTGCTATTTTAGTCGTTTTGTCTCGAATTTGCCCCCACCAGCTGCATGCAAGCAAATGGCATGACGAGACGGCAAGGTGGAGGGGACAGTTTATAGCACTCACCCTGCCCCACCGTACAACGGACTCAACGTAGCGATGACTTTTCTGTTTTTATTTTTTTTATTTGATAAAAAACGCCCACTGAAGCTGAGCTCAAACAAAGGAACTGCGGGGGGAAGATCGTAGATGATTCAAAGTACACCGTGGGGGGGAATCATAGGAGAAGAATTTAATTTCAAATCGAATAGATTATTTTGTCAGACCAAAACTCAAATCCTAGATTCCTACACGCAGAGAAAAACAGCTGAGAATAGATTTGAAAAAGGTTATTCAATATGTAGACTTGCTCCGAAAGTGATTTGATTTAAATATATTTATTACAAATCATATACTTCAAAGTTGTCTTTCATATTTACATGAAATATGGCCAGAATTGCAAAAGGAATTTATGTTAAAATAAAAGTGAATTGTATTTAATTTCACTATGCTTTTATTTAAAAACCAAATATTTAATTTTAATATGGCCCATTTAAACAATTGATCCAATCGAAACCCTTCCCGGATTCATTAATAAACCAAACCAAAATGAAACACTTTGAAAAGCACTTTCTGCATTGCACAGATACTGGTAGAATGGGAACCCAATCCCACAGACACATTCCACGACTGCACTTGGCACTGGCACTGGCACCAGCAGCAACACATGTCAAATACTCGTACAGCATATATCAATGCTACATATAGAGACTAAACTCGTAGTATTTTGTATCTAGATACTAGAATAGGCAATTGCAAATAGGTTTCAATCTGTTTCTGGTTCTGCTTCTTCCACGGGCTCTTCTCTGGCACATGCTCGAAACAAAAGATAAGAAAACCAAAAAAACAAAAAATAAATAAATAAAACAAACCAAACCAAAAAAAAAGAACCATGACGAATGGGAAACAAATAAAAAAGAAAACAGAAAATATAGCTTGGCTCTCACATCGGACAGCAGCGCAGCAAAATGGAATCGAAAGAGGAATTGTAGAAATACTATAATCTCTATATCTTTACAAACGGGAGGGACCGGGGGGAGTATTACTCGTACGTGGTGTGAAGAGATAATTCCAAAATGCAAAGCTGGAAGACATTTGATTTTTGACGAGTTTGCAAAAACGTTATTCAGACGGAGGGAGGGGGGGGGGGGGGGGTATCATTTAATTGCATAATTAGCAAGTTGTATATATTTTGTGTGGGTTTTTGGTGTTTTTGAGTTTTAGCGTTTTTTGGTTTGGTCTGGAATTGTCCGGGTTTGGCTTCCACGCTTCACACGTGATCGCGAAATGGAAAGCGTCTCAGTCTCATCTCGTTCTTCATTTTTTTATATTTTCGCTGCATTCAATTGCATAGCACAGCCACAGCCCCAGCTGACACAGTTTCACGTCTTTTGCGGCCAGACAATCCGAAAATCCGACAATGGAAGCAAGCCGAACCGAACGGAAAAAATTCACACAGGTTGCACCGGAAATGGAGCCCTACTGGAGCACATATCCAACCACATAATGACTTAATCAAAAGGAAAAGCTACAGCTCAAAATCATTATAAAAGATCCACTGAGCGCTCCCCACCCACTCCACTCCTACCCTCCCACCACGCCCCATTGGAAAATTGATTTTAAATTTCGAGTTACCTAGAAAAGCCAAACCTTTTTTGATTAATTATATTACTCGTAGGATCTCCGCCCCGATCCGAGACCCCAACATACAAAGTTCCCATTAATTAGGGTTCCCACATCTACAGATCTCTGTCCCATAGTGCAGCAGTGCATCCCATCTCATCTCCCACCCCAGCCTTTCCCTCATGCTGTTTTTTATTTGTTTCGGGTTACCTGTCGCTGCGCTCTATTTTCCCCCCTCTCTCTCCCCTCCCCAGCTCCACCACACACACCTCTGTTACTGTGTGGTTGTAACGCGGGGTTCAACTGGGTTCAGCGAGATATCAAAAATGTTCTTTTGATTGCTTCTTGCCTTTTTCTCTTACATTATTATAATTCTCATGCTTATTTTGGCTCTTCTTTTCTTCGTCTTCTTTCTTTTCGATTTGTTTGTTGTTGTTATCATCTCTTTCAAATTCCTTTTTTTTCGGTGCTTGTTTTTATGGCTCACTCACTCTCCCTCCATCTACTCCCTCTCCCTCTCTTGCTCATGTCTTATCATTATTCAAATATTTTACCTACACACACACGGTCATGCACTCTTCTTCTGTCACTCTTACTGTTTTTGCTCTCTCATCACCAACCGAGGGGCTGACTCCCCTTCCACCCAAAAGAAGAACCTTTTCTTTGTGTCTTTCGGGTCTTTCGTTTCGGGCTTCACTTCAGTTTTATTTTTTATGTAATTACTCTCTTTCTCAAGTGCAGCGTTTCCGCTGTCGAGTAAAGGGGGGAGGTGGTAGCGTTGGCTGTGGTGGGGGCCTTCTTACCTTTCCGGCTGCCTTGATGTAGCGCCGCGTTGCCTCCTTTACCAGTTCGCTGACGAGAAGTTCTCCAGAGCCGCAGGGTACCAGAATGCGAACATCGCCGAAGCAAACGGTAACCTTCATTTCGTTTGTATTGCTGTAGTATTGGTATTTTTACACTTTACAGTTTTTGTTTTTGTTGTTAATGCACTTTCTATTTCACTCATACGAACGCACATGTATTTCGTTGTTGTTTTAGTAATTATTAATTATATTAATAATAATGCACACGTTTTTTTTCCAATGGAATGCTGCTCTCCTCTTTATGCTTGTCTGCTCGCTGCCGCTGCTGCAGTTTGTTGTTGGCATCCTCCCTCTCTCTCTCTCTCTTTCTCTCTCTGCTTCTTGTTCGTGGTTTTTCGGTTTTCGGCTGTTAGAGAGGCAGCTGCAGCGGAGGAGAATAGTGATCTACTGTGCGAGCGAGATGGCCTGCTAGTCGAACGAAAAAGGACTTGGACGTCAGCGTCGCTGCCGCTGCTTCGGCGCACTTGACAGCTGTACAACTACAACACACCTCTGTTCTCTCTCTCTCTCCCTTTTGTATATCTTTCTCGCTCACTCTCACTGATTGCGATCGTGGTGCGTTTGTGTGTGTATGGGCTTTATCTTCCGCTCTCAATTGAAGGATGCACGCGTCCAAGAAGTATTTTGTGGCTTCTACTACTCTCTTTGCCTTGCCATTCATTTACTTAGCATATTTCACTGTTTTTGTCGTTGTTATTGCTGCTGCTGTTGCTGTTGGGTTGCATGAATCACACGCGCGCACAAAACGAGTTACAATAACACGAAAGGCAAACAACAACGGGCCAAGATCATCGGAAACGTCGTAACAAAACGCGCGTCACAAAAGCAAAAAAAAAACTACTATATACACATATATACGTATATATCTGCAATAAATAATCTGCTTATTTAGTCGATTGCCGCGGCCCCAGCCAGAGCTGCAGTTCTCCTTTGTGCTGTTTTAGCCGTGGCTTTTAGTTGTTTTAGTTTTGGCCTCAAACTACTACCAAGATTTGGCGCATCGATTCGGCTCGATCATTGTCGTTGTCAGCGTTGCTGTTGCTGTCGTCGTGTTTCTTAGTGGGTTCAATTGGTTACACACTTATTGCCTTCTTAACGTATTATTTAAACTAAAAAAAAATTAACAAAAATGGACGAGCTGCCAGTTGTTAAACATCGCGCTGCGAGATTTTGTTGTCGAATCAATGTGGACCGCGGACTTATCGATAGGCCGTCAGCTCAAAAATTGCAGAGAAAAACAAGGGTATGGACAACAGGCAAAACGGCGCAGAAAATTCCATGCTTGCAAGGTAAAATTCACCCCATTGAAAATCATACCATGATGGACTATTTTTGCTACTCATTTTTGCGTTGAAGTATGAGCTCGTATATCGATAGTTGAATCAATTTGGCGGTAACGTCGTCATATTTAGAAAATGATACAAGGCATCTAAAAATGATATTTAATAGATTGATGAAATTGATTAAATATACCGGTAATATACCTTTAACTAAATTTCAACATCAAAATATCCTGAAATGTATACCGTCAACGGTCTCCCTGTTTTGTTGTCGAATGTATTGGTGACCGCGGCTTGTCGATAACATATATCGTCTTAGCCCTCAGAAATAATTTTTAAAACTACCGCACATACACCGAGGAAAAAACGGTGAAGAACACGGTGACGAACACGTGGACACCTTGAGCTTATCTTACCACTATATCTTTCACCTGAACTGCTATAATACATTTCAAGTTTCCGTTTATTTCCTTGCTAATAAACGCACGTTATTGAAAATATCACTTGTTGACAATGGGTTAATCGTTGTAGCCTTTCGATATGCGATAGTCTTACGGATGAGCAAATTGTGAGAGCGATTAATATTTATTGTGGTTTTATATTTCGAATCTACGAATAATATAAATATAATATCTGTCTGGATAAGGTAAACTGTAAAATGTGTATAGCGATGCATAAATTGATCTATCTAAATAAGCACGTTCCACAGAGGCTGGTGGATTAATTTGCGCGCACATAAAACTGTCATCGCTAATGCCCGGTGTTTTGTTTGTGAATGTAAAAAATTTAGGAGCGAAATAAATCTAATGGAAGGCGGCTTAAACTACAAAAGTATACTGTAAGTGAAGTCTATTTGTCCTTTTGTAAGTCCCATAAACTGATGTATCCCACAGATGCACCGATATACCCGAATTGTTCCTGGACAAATTCGTGGCCCGCACACATTTCGGCCGCTTCGGAAATTTGGTAAATTTTGTGCTCCGGCCGAGTCGCATGACCTGCACCGTGAGCTACGCCACCGAGGATGAGGCAGAGCTGGCCCTGCACGAGGGCAACGTCTACAACGGCCACGAGTTCCACATGTCCTATGCCGAGAATGAGACGGCTCCGGCCCAAAAGACAGAGCAGTGGGTGGATCCCGAAGTGCAGGCCGAGCTGAATGCCCTAAGCGGCGGCTGGCCGAACGAGTACCAGCCGTCGAAGCCCAACAAGTTGGCTTCTGAACATTCTGGCTCCAGATCCCAGTCCTCCCAGTCCCAGACGCACAGCGAACGTAGAGAGCGGCTGCCGCCACCCGCACACTCCAAGGCCTACGCACAGGAGCTGGAGGCTGTGATGTGTCGGCCGGCGCACACTAGCGAGGAAAAGTATCGGGTGCTCGATGCGCGGGACAAACTGTTGCGCCTGAACCAGCAGTCAAACCGTCAGCTGGATCTGCAGAGGTCGGGCAGCACGCAGGGCTACTGCCCGGACATGTGCCCTGAGAAAGAGCGGTTGCTGCGCGAATTTCAGCGCCAAGTGTCCGTGTTCGAGATGCAGCCCGACTCTCTGTCGCGTCAGCCCGGTGGCTTGATCTGCCATGAGCTGGCCCTCAAGCAATATTCCCGCAGCAGTGCAGACCAGGAGACGCCGCTACCGCACGAACTGCGCGGCGAGTCCGCGCTGCACATGACCATGAGCTACCTGATGCACGAGATCATGGACAACAACCGGGAGCCGCTGGGCGATTGGTTCCACTTTGTGTGGGACCGCACACGCTCCATTCGCAAGGAGATCACACAGCAGGAGCTCTGCTCCCTGGGCGCCGTCAAGCTGGTGGAGCAGTGTGCCCGCTTCCACATCCACTGTGCCGGCCGTCTGGTGGCCGAGGATCCGAGCGTCTTCGACAGCAAGATCAATGCGGACAACCTCACCAAGTGTCTGCAGACGCTCAAGTACATGTACCACGACCTGCGGCTGAAGGGGGTGCAGTGCCCCAGGGAGGCCGAGTTTCGGGGCTACATTGTCCTGTTGAATCTGGCCGATGCCAACTTCCTGTGGGACGTGGGCCAGCTGCCCGCCGAACTGCAGACCTGCGCGGAGATACGGCAGGCCATCCAGTTCTATCTGTCGCTGCAGGACACCAATTTTGTGCGCTTCTTCCAGCTGCTGAGGCATCCGGAGACCAGCTATCTGAGTGCCTGCATTCTCGTGCGCTATTTTACCCGCCTGCGCGTCCTTGCCCTGCACCGCCTCATCCAGGGCTATCGGGCGCCGCGCAAGAACGAGGTCTCCTCGCTGCCCCTCGCCTATGTGACTCAGATGCTGGCCTGTGCGAGCCAGCAGGAGGCCGCCCACTTTGTCCAGCACTATGGTCTGGAGATAAACCAGGACAATCGCGTTGTCCTCACCAGAATGGACAATCCGGAGGTGGAATACAAGCTCGAGCGTCAGCTGGAGGTGAGTTAATGCGCACATTCGATGGAAGATCTCATTAAATATTTTGCTTCTGCTTTTGCTTCAGCTGGTGGAATCGAAGCGATATCAGAGTGTGGGCGAATGCATTTGCGGCGAGCCTCTGCCGCCCAAGAGCCTCTACAGGAGCCATCGGCCGCACAACAGCTTCAATGCGCACCAAATGCTGAAGAGAAGCGCCTGGTCGACCAGGGACCAGATGCCCAACCAGGAGCCCGAGGAGGAATCCCTGCCAGCTCAGAGGGAGAGCAACCTGTTTAAGGTGCCCATGCAGCCGGCGGCGGCTTCAATGGGTGGCTTCAGCTTTGCCCTGCCCAAATCGAGGGCGCAGGAAATGCAGGAGATGCAGCAGGCAGCGGCTGTGACACTGGCTGAGCAACAGCGTCAACAGCAGGCCCAGAGGGCTCAGGAGGAGGCCAGGATGATGGCTCTGCAGCAGGCCATAGCTGCGGCCAAGCAGCGTGAGGCCGAACTGATGGCCCTCCAGGCAGCCAAGGCTGCGGAAGCGGAGCGCGTGCGCCAGCAGCGGCAGCAAGAGCGGGAGGCGGAGCTGCTGCGTCGTCGGCAAGAGCAGGAGGCGGAGCAGCAGCGACGGCAGCGGCAGGCGCAGCAAATGCAGGAGACACTCTATCAGCAGGACAGGCAGCGTCGGGAGCAGAAAAATTTGGAGCTGCAGCAGCGCAAGAGCCGACTGGAGGCCCAGTCGCACCGCCTGTACGAGCAACTGTTCGAGGAGACGCTGCACAGTGTCTGTGCCGGGCAGCTTATGCTGGAGCAGCGGGCCCACCAGTACTTTGATCAGACTGTGGACAACATCACCGTTGCGCTGGTGGAGCGCGAGCTCCAGAAGTCCATCTACGAGATGAGTCTGATGCGCATCTACTGGCGCCGATGGCGCGATTTCCGTCGCGTGCAGCAGCAGAAGGACACGCTGTTCAACCAGCTGCCGCTCAGCTTTGGGGCCGACAATCCCGAGCGACTGGTCAACGAGCGCTGCGTGGAGGACTCGCTGCGTCTGATGCGTCGCTATCGGCAGGGCGAGGCCTGCAACTACAACCAGCTGCTGACCGGCATGGAGGATCGCGGCGGCACTCTGAAGCTGGATCTCTGGAAGGTGCTGGCCCAGTATCTGCCGCAGGACCTGCCGGATGCGCGACGCTACTACAAGCTGCTGCTCTCCCTGCCCGAGGGCGAGGAGGGACTAAAGTTGGAATACAACCTGGACCGAGGACTCCTGCAGCGACAGCCGCTGCAGCAGCTAGCAGACGAACTGGAGGCAGAGCCGGAGTCAGGTGGCTATATACGTGGCGTGGGCCATGGCGTGGCGCTCAGTGTGCTGAAGACACGAGCTGGACAGAATCCCTCGAGCTGGGCCCAGGCCGATGGCATCGTTTGCTTTGCCAGCTTCTCGGACCTGCAGGAGATCCAGCATCGTCTCAGGACCCTCATCCAGGAGAGTCGGTGCGCCCTTGTGGCCCTGGTCCTGCAGTGTCCGATGCACGCGACGGCGCCACACGAGGAGGAACTGGCGCGGTGGATGAAACTCGATCAGCTGGGGCTCCAATCCTGGCGAATCTTCTTCCTGCGAGCGGAATCAGCGTCGCAGCGCAATCAGCTGATGTCGGTGATGCAGTCGGCCCTCAAGTTCCTGGCCCAGCAGCCGCAACGCACCCGAGACGGGTTGCTCCGGCAGGCAGAGATTCGCGAATTCCTTGTCAACAACCTGGGCCCGGAGCTGTTCCGACGCCTCAGACATGCGGCAGCCGTGGACCAGACCATACGACGCAAGAGCCGTGATTCGCCGCAGTTTTGCGTCGAATTGTACAATGAGGCAGTGCGTCGCCTGCAGGTGGTGGCCGGCGAGGATCTGCAGCATTGTATTCAGTTCCCCCAGGACCTGCGTCCGTTCGTCGAGCGCTTGTCTGCTCCGGAGGAACTGCCAAGGAGCCGTCTGGAGTACTTTGAGCCCGGATGGGAGCAGCCGGAGCAACGCTCGCGCATTTCCCAGCTTCTGGAGCTGGCCAAGCTGCCTCCGATGCCGCCGATGCCCGTGGTGCCGTCGCGTGTCGATCAGCACGAGGACTACTGCCAGTGGCTGCTGGAATATGTCCAGCTCAGCCAGCCGGAGGATCTGGTGGAGTCCATCTGCCTGCATGCCATAGGCTGCCTCGAACGGGAGCCGGACTTCCTCGGCCTGACGCAGCTGTTGGCCGTGGAGCGGCTGCAGTTTGTGCTGCGCTGCGAGCCGCAACTGCCCAAGGTCATTGTCCTCAGGGACCACACCATGAAGCACCACTTCCAGTCGCCGTGGTACTACGACTATCAGCAGCCCGAACCAGGCTCACCCGAACCACCTGTCGCGGCGCCAGAGTCCGCACCGCCCAAGGAGGTGCTCGACTTTGATGAGATTGTCAGCAATGCAGAGCGCGTCCTGTCCAACTGTGCCAAACGGACTGCGCAGCGCCGCCACCTGAGGGAGCTCAATGTGGCGGGCATGCTGGAAGACCGCAGTAGCAGCAACAGCCGCAGCAGCAGCAGCAACAGCCGCAGCTACACCAGCAGCAACAGCCGAAGCAGCCGCAGCTACACCAGCAATACCAGCTACACCATCTATACCAGCGAATCATCGGAGTATCCTCAACAGAATTACAGCGATGCTGAGAACTATCCCAAGCGCCAGCGACGCCAGCTAGATTTAAATTAAGTTCCTCGAATGTACGAGTGCCACCTGTATGTCTAGTTCTGTGTAGTCTGTAGGGGATCGGTGCCCCATCCCAATCGCTTTTCTTTTTATGGGTTTTACATGGCTGACAGTTTCACCAACAAGGAGGAACATTTTGTTCTATTTTTATTTTTATTTTCTGTAGCTAGTAAACAATTAATAATTAAGTAATAAACAAATTTAAGGGCAGACCATAGCCAAATCAAAGTCCATAAGCAGCCGCAAGTTCCCAATCGAGTTGGCGCTTAGAATCGAGTCAAACTACAGCAGTTGACAAGTGAGGAAGCTCTGCCTAGAAAAATTGAAACTCAGTATCAGAAACTCCGGCTCGAGACTCTAGCAAAATGAGCAACCGAATAAGATACCGAAGACCGACCGCGCAGCGCAGCTCCGACAGTGTGCAACCACGAGAGCCACTCCTCACGCACTGGCCCTTATGGCGTGTGGTCTACTGGTTGGTTGTCTTCCTCGTCGTTGTGGGTACATGTGTGGGCCTGCTCTACGCCCTCAGATCGGACCGTGGCCTCTGCGAATCGTACGACGTGCGCTGCGAATAAGTGGGAGGAGTGCAAGCAAATGAAGGACTCCACGCTACTCTACACCTCTACACACTAAAACTACACCAATCCATGCTGCCGATCCAGTTTGTTACAAAACTCAATTCCTAAAATCTTAAATCTGTGTACGGAATTAGTTCCAGATTAATTAAAACCATTTTCGACACCATAAACGGGGACTATCTATTGGGGTTTGCAGACTAGAACTAAGCCATTTGATCTTTAGTATCCCTTACTTAATATAAGCATGAACATACATACATACATAAATATGTATGTGCATATATATATACAAACGTGTATATAATTAATTATACTCTTGGAGTGGGCGCAAGGTTTCTCTTGTCTCTCGCTTCCTCGGAGCGTGTGAGTTGTAGCGACCGAATAGGACTTCGTTGACCAGTACAAAGTACGTACAAACATAAATATATACAAAATATTTAGATCTAGTAGTCCTGGGAAAAATGATTCAATCGTAAGGGTTTCGTAAAGCACCATTTTATTCAGTCAGTTCGGGAAGTCGAAGCGGAGCGGTGCAGGTACGAATAAAATTAAAAAATTTGTATAAAATATTCGCGTGTAAAATTTAAAATTCTTGTGAAAGTGTAACAAAAGTGAAACAAATAGTTTATCCATAGTACTGTGTGAGTTCTAAACAAATTAATTATTACAAAAGTGTTGAGTGACCGCAATTTATCAAGATATTTCATATGTTTGTGCAGAAATTAGTTGATTTTCAGGCAGCTATGGAAAATTCTTAGAGTGTTTGCGTGGCTAGCCAGACGAACCGCATATTTCTTATGGTCCCTTTCCTGTGCAGATTTTCTTGACGATCTGAGTAATAGGCTTTTTGCAATAGAAAAAAATTCTCATTATTTTGACAGGAAAATCAAGGTAGCTGTCACTTTGCACACATACTATGAATGTGTGTACAGAGCAAGGAACTTGCCTGTTTAGTCAGTTCGTTTGGGAGGTCGAAGCAGAGCGGAGCGGAGCAGATTGGAATAAAATTCGTAACTCTTCTAAAATTATTTTAAAGTGTAACAAAAGTGAATAAAATATTTTAACCACAGTTTATCCAAAGTGCTGTGTGAGTTTTCCAAGCAAATTAATTATTTTAAAAGTGTTGGTTGCTGAAATTAATTGATTGCCAGTCAGCTATGAAAATTCTTAAATTGTTTGCATTGCTTTTCGTTTCCAAACGGATCGCATATTTTCCCATTGGCAGAATCTACTCCCCATCTGAGTTTTAGACTTCCTTCAATAAGAAACAATTCTCTTTGTTTTTACAGGTCTTGACCCGCGCATACGCCAGTTTAGTTGGTTTCCAATGGGCATCCAAATCATCACTGGAGGAATCGGCTTTCTTGCCGGAGCGGCCTTTGCAGGTCCTGACTACACTGTAACACTGCCTTCTCTGGAGTTGCTCTTCTGGGCTGACACCAAGGTGACAGCCAATGATCGATCCCACCTCCGGGGAGAATCTCTCACTCTCTTGAATGCGGCCGGAGAGCTGGGAAGCTTCACCGTCCTGCGAATCAGCAATGAATTGCCAGTTGTTTCAGTTCGTGCGAGAAGTCAAAGGTGAGTCGGAGAAACTGAAATAAAAAGAGGGTTCAATTAAAATAAAATATCTCTTTATATTTACAGGGAAATAAATGCAGTTGTCTCCGCCGACTCCTCGTCGTAGGACTGCTGTGGCTCTCTTCTTCCTAAAAAGTAAACTAAGATTACAGAAATCAGCAATAGACTATTGAACACAAAGTTCAAGAATGACGACAAGGAGAAATCTGATCCCTGCAAGAAAAAGTTCTCCACCTTCGCAAGTCTCTTCCTCGCCGATGGTGCGTGCCAGATCCGTGACGCAAAAAATTCAATTAAAATAAAATATCTCTTTATATTTACAGGAAAATAAATGCAGTTGTCTCCGCCGACTCCTCGTCGTAGGACTGCTGTGGCTCTCTTCTTCCTGACAAGTAAGCTAATCCTTAATCATTTGGTGTTTGCAATCAATTTATTCAGTTGGCTTTTAGTTGAATTGAAATAAAATATCTCTTTATATTTACAGGAAAATAAATGCAGTTGTCTCTGCCGACTCCTCGTCGTAGGACTGCTGTGGCTCTCTTCTTCCTGAAAAGTAAACTAATCCTTAATCCTTTGGTGTTTGCAATCAATTTATTCAGTTGGCCTTTAGTTGAAACCGCAGAATCCAGAATCCAGCTGAATCGTCGGGCTTGGCAGTGGGGGAGGTGGCGAAACCACTGTGCCAGATGGGCGGCACGACTGTAATGCAACGCAAAGACCAAACTTCTGTGGGACATTCCCACGCGCCGCCTGGCGAGCGTCACGGATCTGGCATACAGCATCAGCGAGGAAGGGACTGGGGAAGGTGGAGAACTTCTTCTTGCAAGGATCCGATTTTTCTTGTCGTCTTTCGTGAACATTATGTATTTATTTTAAATTGTTTATTAAATAAATAAACTTTATTTTGATTTGAGATTATATCATTGAGATTATTTATTATTATTATTATTATTATTAACTGTTAAACGAAAATTATAAATCCGCGCTTAACTTAATGATTAAAGCTATAGCAACTAAGGCCTTAAGCATATTTGAGGTATTTATGTACATGGTTTACTTAATGTTATGTTATGCTACGTGATGATTAAATGGAAACTAGGAATATGTACAATATTAAATTAGATGGTAAAGATTTGTGGCTTTTAGGAAGTCTATTTTTTTGATTAGGTTATTGTAGGACGTGATTTTTCTATTGTGTTTTCAAGGTGATTAATTCTTTTGTTGTGATGTAGGGGGCAGTCTATCAGGATGTGGTAAATAGTAAGGGCTGTATTGCAGTTGGGGCAGAGGGTTGGTGTGGATTTATTAAGGATATAGTTGTGTGTTAAGTTTGTGTGTCCGAGTCTGATTCTGGTAAATTTTTTAAAGTCTGTACTTGATGTGTTTTTAATAATCTCAGGAGTAGCTTTTTCGTGGCAGATTGATTTGTAGTAGGGTGATGCCTTTGTAAGTGTTGTATTAAATAGTATTTGTATGTTCTGATTGATGTATTTGCTTACATCTGATGGGTTGTAGTTGGGTTCGGTGATCATTGAGATTGTTTTGGATCCATGATCGGGGCTCCTAGCGATATATTTCCTAGCTGTGGTAATCATGTTTATAGATCTACTGAATCGTGTGGGCTTAATGGTTTCTAATATAGTGTAAGTTTGATTTATTTCATGGGACAGTGTGTTGTAAAGTTCATTTTCTTGAAGATCTCTTTCGATATACCACAAGGTTCGATCCAGTGTTTTTTTATTGTTTCTAATTCTATGATATGGATTAATTTTCTATGTTCTTGTGTTAATTTCCCAATACCCGTGTGAATTGTTAAAATATGACTATTAGTGTAATTTGTTAGTTATATTGCTCCAGCTACTAAGTGTAGGAAGAATAATGATGGGGTGAATCTGGAACAGAATGAAGAATGAGAAAAAATTATACAAAATTTTAAGGTATTTGAATTAAAATGAGAAGGAACGTGAGTCGCTTCTAGTCGCGACTCTACTTTGATACCCGTACTCAGTCAGTATATAAATTTGTGAGCTTATGATTAAAATTAAAAAAAAAATTTTTAATTTTAAATTTTACATTTTTTTGCTACATTTGTTAACTACATCTACATCTAAAATTTAGATTATACATGTAGAACAGATATTCTACATCCACCATTTAGATTCTACATCTCCTCCGCGAGATAGCGCTCGCGCATTGCACAGTGCAGAGTGTGTGCGAGCGAGAAAGAGAATAAATAGCGTCAGCAGTACCAGAGAAGGTGGGGGAAGCAACTGAAAATGAATTTCTTCATTCTGGCTATAATAATGATCCGATCTGATTCAGATCGCAATCTGATAGATATGGGCATTCTCTACGATACTGCGTTTTTAGTTTTTTCGTATCTTCAAAATTGTGGATGCCACAGATTTTCGTCCTTTGTGGGGGCGGGGCGAAATTTTGAAATACACCTGTAACAGTGTGATATCACATGAGTCTGGAAACAAAATTTCGTTGCTCTAGCTTTTATAGTCTCTGAGATCCAGGCGCTCATCGGGACGGACAGACGGACAGTCGGACAGACGGACGGACAGACAGACATGGCTCTATCCACTCGGGTATTGATACTGATCAAGAATATATATACTTTATGGGGTCGGAAAATTTTCCTTCTCTGCGTTACACACATCCACTTTAACCACAAATACAATATACCCCTTAACTCTTTTTGAGTACGGGTATAAAAACCGAAATGGCGTCGACTACGACCCCGACCACTATTGATTCGTACGGCAAGCTTTTTCACTCGTATGCAATGTTAAACAGACGATATTTTCAATACTAATGTAGTTACCACATACGAACTTATTTTTCTCTGAAAGATCATTTTATTCTCTTAGCCTAACTGATAAGAAAAATATGACGACTAATTATTCGTACGGTGCGCTAGCTTAGCATAGAATTGAAAGAAGATCAAAACAAGAGCGAACAGTGCAACATAATCACTATCTAGTCATAATCTGGAAGCAGTCATACAATGCAGAATGTAAGAAATGTGTAATGGCTTTAAATTAGTCAAAGTTTAGCGACGATGGCACGTGGTAAGCTGATTTGCAACGAAATAAGAAGTTTAGTTATAGATTATTATAAATTATTATAAATATGATAAACTCGGAAAAAGTGTGAAGCGTGAATGGACGCGCCTGCAGTTGCGAGATTTCGGATATAAGTTCTATAAAGTATGTATAGAGATTATCTATGTGACATACTCAATAAAAAAATACGTTAACATATTAGAAGAAAGTCTGCTGCCATCAATACCAAAACTGACTGACTGTGGTGAATATACATTTCAGCAGGATGGAGCATCATCTCATACTGCCAAACGAACCAAATCATGGCTGCAGTATATGGAAATTGGGGTCAAAGACTGGCCCGGACCTAAGGCCAATTGAGAATATATGGGGAATAATGAAAAGAAACCTTAAAAATTAGCCTCAAAGAACCCTTTCTGACCTAAAATCAAATCTGCAAGAGATGTGGGACTCTATTTCAAAAGAACAATGCCAGAATTTATTAAAATCTATGCCAAAGCGTTGTAAATGTGTTGTAGAGTCCAAAGGTGATGTTACACAATATTAATATTAAAAAATTCAATTTTTAATCAAACAGTTAGTATTTAACGCACCGTACGAATAATTAGTGGCCATATTTTTCTTATCAGTTAGGCAAAGCATTCAAAGAAATTTTTGTTATTATTGTTGTTGTTGAAGTTTAACAAAACTTGTTTTTCTAAAGTTAAGAGAATATAATGATCTTACTGAGAAAACTAAGTTCGTACATATGTGGTAACTACATTAGTATTGAAAATATCGCCTGGTAAACATTGCATACGGGTAAAAAAATCTTTCCGTACGAATTAATAGTGGTCAGGGCTCGTAGAAGACCTTAAAAAGGGTTTAGGGCGAAATAAAAAAACTGCTGTAGGTTTAGATGTTAAATGCATTAAACAGTGTGAAAAAGGCAGCGTTAGTTAACTTTTACAACCAAAAAATATCCATATGCGATTTTCCAGTGGAGTGGCGATCAATTAAAATAACACCTATACCGAAAAAAGACAAAGATCTTGCAGATCTAAAAAGTTTCAGACCCATATCCTTGTTATCGGTCCTAACAAAAACCGTAAATGGTATCATAAAAAATAAACTTGAAGAACACATAAGTGAATATGAAATAATGCCATATGATCAAATGATTTTCAAAAAAATTAATCAGCATCGATGTGTATCAATGATGTATAAATGTTGTTGCCTCAAAAGAGAAAAAAAGGAACATGTTGTATTGGCATCCACTGATCTGAACAATGCGTACAATTGTGTTAATATAAATTTCTTAAAAATGTTGATGGAAAGCGAAAAATTCCCTAAAATGTATAAAGATTGGATTATGAGTTTCATGTCAATGAGGTTATTAAAAATGGAAGACGCTGTGGAGGTAGTGCAGGGTGGACTACCACAGGGGTCTTGTTTATCACCGCTTCTTTTCAATATATATATAAAAAGATTACATCAAATAAGTGACTCCAAGACACAAATTATGCAGTTTGCAGATGATTTTGTTATTTTCTCACATTGTCGCAATTTTGAGTCGCTTTTGCAAATTTGCAGAACAAGCTGGGAGATTTGAATCTTCTTTGTGGAGACCTTGGTTTTAGGTTCAACCCAAGCAAGTCTGCTGTCTTGTACATGGGTAGAGACAGGGGTAATACAGTAAATATAATGGTTGATAATGTACAAATTCCAAACAAAAAATGTATAAGGTTTTTAGGCAGATTGATTAATGTCAATATGGCCTGCTCCAGTCACGTTAAAATGGTAAAGGATGAAACCAGAAAAAGTTTTAGACTTGTGCAAATGACTACAACGATCAAAGAGGGCTAAAACCTAAAACGAGTGTCAACATTTTCAAATCGTTTTTAAGATCCAAACAGGAGTATGCGATTACCAGCTTTGCAGACATGGGAGTGGGATCAAGGAAAAACATGGAAACCGATCAAGCGAAAGTTTTAAGAAGATGTGTTGGAGTACCACCAGACACCAGTAAGCATGAGATTTTTGTATTAGCGGGAGTGATGCCACCGAGCTTCAGGGCAAAATGGTTAACCGTTAAAGAACTCTTTAAAATTAAAAAAATAAAGCCAAGGATGTTTGAGGAACTAAAATTGTCAAAAGCGGAAACTAGCTATACCAAAACATTTAAAGAATTAAAAACGTTTTTTGATAATACACGCAACTGTGAAAAATTGCGGTATTGTAGGAAAATAAATGTATAAATGTGACTCAAATACAAGTACCTGATCAATGTGGCGACATAGCTACGATCATCCATGCGATATTATTTATGGTTGCATTTGAAAATTATCGAAAAAATACCGCACGGAAACGTGCGAATTAGGAACATCCCAGATGGATGGTGAAATAACTGGGAAATTTTCGGAACGGCAATGGATGGTCGCCTGTGGGAATAGCCTATTATACCCGTACTCAGTCAGTATATAAATTTGTGAGAATTTTAAAATATTTTACATTTTTTCTGCTACATCTGTTATCTACATCTACACTTACAATGTCGATTATACATCTAAAATGTATATTCTACATTGCGTATGTAATGCAGCTTCTACATCTTATCCGCAACGGTCCCACACTCTGCCCTGAGTGTTGCGAGCGAGAAAGACAATAAGTAGCGTCAGCAGCGCCAGAGGAGGTGGGGGAAGCAACTGAAAATTCATTTCTTCATTCTGGCTTTAATAATGTTCCGAAATGTTCCAGAGTTGGCAATCTGGTAGATATGGTCATTCTCTACGGCTGTCGCAGATTTTCGTCCTTTGTGGGGCGGAAGCGGGCGGGCGAAATTTTGAAATACCCTAGCAGTGGGATATTACATGAGTCTGGAAACAAAATTTGGTTGCTCTAGCTCTTATAGTCTCTGAGAACTAGGCGCTCATCAAAACAGACAGACAGACATGGCTCTATCGACTCGGCTATTGATGCTGATCAAGAATATATATGTATACTTTTCCTTCTCTGCGTTACACACATCCACTTTTAACTCTTTTTGAGTACGGGTATAAAAAACTAATCATATTACACTGGCGAATATGCACTGGCAACACCATTGAGCCTTTATGGTTGAGGAATTGTTGTAGGCATCAAAACGCCGTGTACTCGTGCAGTTAGTTTATTTCATGCAAATATCTTTGTTCATTCAGAAGTTATAAAGTTAGCAAGCTGAAATGTCAAAAATGCTCCACTGTGCAACGTCTCTGCTCTATCGCCGCCAGACAAGCACACACACACTCACGAAATAAGTAAAATGGCTGTTTCTGGGCAGAAGCATACACACACATGCTGATATTTGTAATGCTTCGCATACTAGCAGCGCTCAGAGGAACCAATATAGATTTTAGCTATTTAAAGCTTTATTTTTAGCATTTTCGTTTTTCTTGTTTGTTGGGACTACAAAAAAATTGTTGGCTCCGATATTTTTTGTATTAAAACAAACCTTGCTTGGAATAAAACTATAGTTTATTAACAATTGGATTGTGTTGTTATCTACGCATGATTGGCAGACCATGTCGTACGAACGCGAATCTGAAGCTAATATAGCAGAGCCAGATATGGTAATTGAATACTGTGAAAAACATATTATATATAAAAATACGATATTTTCGGCTTTTTCTGAAAGTTTTCAAAACAGCTTTTTTCTGATGAAAAGTTGTCAGCACTGGCGGAGACAGAAATTCAAGCAGAGGACGTCGACTGCCGAACATATAAAAGGGTCGACGTCTACGGCTCTTCGTCATTACTCGAAAATTTGCTGGCCTGTTAAGACGTATTTCTCCGCCACATATTATTTATTTGATACTTTTTTTTTATTTACTTAACTGAGGTAACTGCTTCACCACTGGATATTTGCCCAATTTACTAGGTGGGGTGAAATTTTTTTTTTGTATTAATGAGATATCTTTTCAAGCAACACTGGCCTAACACTCTTTCGAAGTGCGCTCGCGTTCGTGTTTTTGGTCTGGAGTCAACAAAACGCGGCAGTATGCTTTTACATAGGCAGAATCTCGCGAAAAAATTGGCGTGTAGCATTGCTAACTCGCGCACCTTGACTTTCTGGTCAATTAACACCATGTTTTGACATTTTCCAGTGTTACCTTATCGGAGGGCCTGCCACGTAGGACTTCATCGGCAGGCAGTGCAGTTTCGGTTCAGGGCCGGATTAGCCCTGAGGTAGTTTCCTAGGGGGCCCCCTAGGGCTAACAGAAAAATTTGTTGAAAAATCAAAACTCCAAATAATGAATACAAAATAAATTAGCCATTGAGACCCATACAAAATAATCAACAAAACATAAAATTTATAAGTTTTTATTTCAAAGGAAAAATAAGAGAAGTGTCGTGAAAAAAAGTATGGCCCCCATATTGATGGGCCGGCCGTGAACTGTGCGCTGCTCTGTGTCGAAAATTCTCGCTGACGAAGCCGATGGGCAGCCGGGTCGCGATCAGAGACGAGGCATAGCCGAAAAGAGAATTGAAACCCCGCGCGCCCTCTCTGTCCATAGGGCGGACCGATAAGCCTCGCCATAGAACAGTTTTTTGGTCGCTCATGCAGAATCTTGGTATTTTGTAGTCATTGTTATGAGCGAACTAAAACAAACACACCTAACAACCAGAGAACTGAAAGAATCCACCGGCACTTAAGGTGCACCGGGTAAATGTAGGGTGATTTTGACACCCGGTGTTTCTAACCACCGGACAACTGCATGAGTGTTTGCTCACACAAGTAACAAAATTGAATAGGTAGCTGTGTGCATGAGTGTGTGTGGCATACATTGGCGCATCGGTGTCGAAAGAAGGGTGGGTGAAAAGGGTAGCACAAAATGTTGAGAGTGTCTTGGGTGTTAAGATTTCTTTTGTGCAAGGCTTCGCTTGTGTTGCTTTTTTAGTACTTGCTGATGGAAATTCGTCGCTTAGTCGCAATATGAAAACTTCGACAAGCAGGAAGAATTAACTTTATTTATACAGCCGAAAATTACTCATGAGTACACACACAGGCACCATTGTGTGTACAAAACACCCGGGTGATACGCATTGCTTGAGTGCGACCGGAACCCCGTTGCCTAAAAACATCTGGGTCCGTGCAGAAAAAGAACGGGTGATTGTGTGAGTGAGTGCGAGACATTGCCGGCACTTGCAGAACACACACAACTTTTGAGTGTGTCTTTGATTTGCTTAGCCGGTGGCGTGTGGCACCGGAACACACTATTCGTAGGGTGTGAGTAGGGTGGCGAAAACTGACACCCTTGCAGTTCTCTGCTAACAACAAAAGTTTGTTTAAAATAAACGAATCACTGTATCGCGCCGAAATTTGACATTTCTGCCTAAATAAGAATGGACTATAAGCCACCAACAATTTTGTTGCGCTAGCAGAGCTTTCTTGCGGTCAAGGAGGTTACTTTTCACCCTATGTATGTATTTTCATGAGTGGAGTTTCCGAATCTTTTTAATACCGAATTTTCATTCTAACATATTCTAACTGAAGTTCCGTCATAAGTGTCCAAATTGGTTCGCAATTGGTTTCCACTTCATGGTGTTGAGTTTCACTGAGCCATATCCCACGTGAACATTGAGACGTTTCAGCCGTGCAGTCGGCGGCATTTTCGAAGTACAAGTTTGGTTGCAATGCTCTACCACGAGCACGACATAGAACTTCATGTAGATTTGTGTATTATTTACCATTTCTGATTCCTCTACAAAAAGATGTCGCACCATTCCTTCAGGTAACTGTAACAATCATTGGACTGCTTTGCATTTGTCTGGCAAACGTCCTTTAGCCATTTTGTGAATACTTCTTTGTCCATATCCCACGTGAACATTGAGACGTTTCAGCCGTGCAGTCGGCGGCATTTCCGAAGTACAAGTTTGGTTGCAATGCTCTACCACGTGCACGACATAGAACTTCATGTAGATTCGTGTATTATTTACCATTTCTTATTCCTCTACAAAAAGATGTCGCACCATTCCTTTAGGTAACTGTAACAGTCATTGGACTGCTTTGCATTTGCCTGGCAAACGTCCTTTAGCCATTTTGTGAATACTTCTTTTTCCATATCCCACGTGAACATTGAGACGTTTCAGCCGTGCAGTCGGCGGCATTTTCGAAGTACAAGTTTGGTTGCAATGCTCTACCACGTGCACGACATAGAACTTCATGTAGATTCGTGTATTATTTACCATTTCTTGTTCCTCTTCAAAAAGATGTCGCACCATTCTTTTAGGTAACTGTAACAATCATTGGACTGCTTTGCATTTGCCTGGCAAACGTCCTTCAGCCATTGTGTGAATATTTCTTTGTCATGGAGAAACTGTGGAGCTACAGTTCGTTAAGGGGGTGCAGAAATTATTAAAGAACCTTGTAAACAATTTGCGCAACTCATCCAGTTCCTGCTTTAACGACGTCTGATGGATATTTTCCGTTGGGGTTCCAATATTTAATCTAGCGACGCTAGCGTTTATCTTCGGTTCCCAATTGTTGGCCGTATATAAATTATTTTCATATAAATTGTACAAGGACTGTTGAAAAATACATAGATTTACTATGGTGGATTATAATGGATAATTATAAAAATAATTACCGTCTCCCAGTATCCGTATTTATGGGCAAACCAATTCCGCAGGTGCGTGATATCCCATAAGCAGGGATAGAGCTCCGTTTCCGACGCATACGAAACCGCTAAATCATTATCTTTATTGTAGTCGGTAACAACTGCCAAGATATTCCTCCTAATTTCCGGAATGTATCTATTTATATGACGATGAACACGGTACAAGCATGTGTATATTTCGCTCTTGCCGATTGAATCTCCTTCTGCTGCCTGTGGTATTGAAATAATGAAGACATACAGTATTTGGATCTAAGTCTGAGTACTAGGCTTTACTTACCAACAGAATGGATATTGTTTTGTATTTTCTACCACTAGCGCATCGGGCAGCAATGATCAATATTTTCCACTTTGGCACTACAGAATGCTATGAAGATGAAAATTTAAATTTAAAATATTCATAGCAATACCATGATATGTTTTTACCGTTGCTGGGAATTTTGCTGTGTGCCACTCGTCCATCAGCAAGTAAAATGGACCTGTGAACTCCCGGAGAGCTTCAAAGTCCTGTATCCGCTGTTCTTTTATATGAATTGGATGCAAATTTTTCATAAATTGGAACGCCTCCTCGATTCTGTTGGTTTCAAAAGACGTATGACTTCCAAAGAATAGCTTTAGATTTGGCTTTGGCTTTGCCATTGTTAAGGGAGATTAAATAATGCGGTAACGCCACTGTAACTTTTTTGAAAATGACAATTTTTGTGGAATTGGTGTTTTGAAAAAATTTTCTCTATTTGTGCAAAAAAAAGGCAGTTACATGTTCATTAAAAATCTCCTAATTAAGTTATCGTAAATTTCGTACGTGTTTCACTGCGGAATGGTATTCTTAAGATGTAGTAAAAAATTCAAATGAAAATATTGAAAATTGTTTGAGTTATGCTGCGTGCCGATTTCAAAACCCGTGTTTCGAGAAAAACGCGTTCAAAGTTTTGACATGTGATATTGGTATGAAATATTGATAAATTCGGCCATTAAAAAATAGTTATCGGTAATCTGCAATCCCAGGACCATAAAGAGTCCCTTTCACGTCCAAATATTCGCCCTCCATGTCCTTCCTGGACGATTTCGTACTTGAGCGCGCCTCTTTGACCGCATCAGTCAGAGATCGCTCTGCGTGCTGGCTGCGTTTTGCATCCGATTCCTGGCCAAAGTTGTAGGCCTAGATACCAATATCAATGTCAAGAACCTTCATAACGTGGAGGAAACTAGTTAAACCATCGTTGAAGGTGGATACAGCGATATAAGTTGCTATTTCCAAGAAATGTCTATTTAGCACGTGTTAAAAAGTCACAAACACGTAAACTAACGTATTTTCCCTCAAAAATGCTTCTTAAGGCTCAGAAACACTCACTAACTATATCTATTGATGTCTAAGTGAAGTTAGAAGCCCAAAATCTAAGTTATCGAGAGCAGTTATCGGCTCGACACAGGTAGTCCTTCCGAGGCGGCCAGAGGCGCTCGGTACAAAAACTTGGAAATGTTGGGGAAAAAATATTGTTTCAGGGATAAAAAATTTTCTATCGTATTCTAGAGAGTTCAAAGTATTTTTTAAGCCAAAAAAAAAATTTTTACATAAATTTACAGTGGCGTTACCCCTTAACTAAACCCAAAAAATGAAAACAATGATCAACGAGAAGGAACGTGAGTCGCGACTCTACTCTTATACCCGTACTCAGTCAGTATATAAATTTAAATAGAAATTTTAAAATTTTACATTTTTTTCTACATCTGTTAACTACATCTACATCTAAAATATAGATTATACATGTAGAACAAACTTGTACATATACCATTTAGATTCTACATCTCTTCTGCGAGATAGCGCTCGCGCATTGCTCAGTGCAGAGTGTGTGCGATCGAGAAAGAGAATAAGTAGCGACAGAAACGCCAGAGGAGGTCGGGGAAGCAACTGAAAATACATTTTTTCATTCTGGCTATAATAATAATCCGATCTGTACCAGATTTAGCTATCTGGTAGATATGGTCATTATTTACGTTACTGCGTTTTTGTTTTTTTGCGTTTTTTTTCGTATATTCAAAATTGTGGCTGCCACAGATTTTCGTCCTTTGTGGGGGCGGAAGGGGGCATGGCACAGATAAATCTGATCACTCATCTTTATTTAACGTGGCGGTTTCACAGGAAGGGATTTCAACCACGGTGTTTGATGTGCTTTTTGCAATGCACATTTCACGGGAAATCTGGTATCATGCGCCAATTAACGCCCCAGGATAAGAAGATATAGCAAATACATAGCAAATACACACTGGCTGCCTCAGTGTGACTGAATCTCAGAAATATACCATACCAAAATGAACGAACTTAACCCACTAAACACCCTGACAATATCCTAGTAACGGCGACTTTCAACACTGGACAAACAGCTGGTCCGTACAGAAGTATATAAGCCGATTTCATTCCCCTCCCCCGACCGAACCATTTGAAAATACCCTAATGAAACCCATTAAATACAAATAAAGAAATAATTTGCTTATGATTTATTGCTTGATTGCCATAATTCCATAGATTACGACCACAATATTTGAATGAAAATCTGAAAATCTTCTTCTTCCCGTTGGTCGACTTTTTTCTTTTCTTCTTCTTCCCGTTTGGTTTGCCGACTTTTTCGTGCGATGAATTTTGATGAATGATGAATGAATTTTGATGAATGATGAATAAATTTTAAATCGTAAAGCGTATAAATAGTAAAATGCTCCCCTCACTTTCTCTATAACTAATTCTCTCCAAGTATTGTCAGTGCTCCCACAAGCCGGGTTGTAAATGGGGTGTCATCCTCTTCCATTTCAGTTGGTTCCAGTTGCGAACTGTATTATGTTACCAGCAAGTATTTTTATGACTGAACCTTGTGTTTCTAGGTGGTCACAGTTGGCCATGCTTAACTTCAATTAAATTCCTGTTTCCCAAGGAGATGAAAAGTATCTTTCCACCAATTTGTGTAAGTTCATTAATTCTGAACGGTAATACTGTTGAGTTTTTTCAGGCACTGTATCGACTAAGTTTGGAAAGTTTGTGAATATGCTATTTCGGTTTTCAACCGTGAAGGTTGAGCCGTACACCTGTCTAAGAATTCTATCGGTAAACGGTGAAATCTTATTTTCACAAAATACTTTTGTGAGGTGCATTATGTCCCATATTACTGGATAGTTAATTTTGGCAACGCATGTGGCAAGGTTGGCTGTGAAGCCATCGCAAATAATTGCCAACAAATTATTTCCTAATTCCATGTTTTCAATCCTTTTCAGGACTTTACCCAGCTCTTTGTTAATAATGTCAGAGCCCAGCTTGGAACGGGCAACCTCTGGAACCCCTGGAACCTGTGGAACCTTTGACTGGATGGGGAACACGCGTAAACTCCTTTAACGGAATAAACTTCCATCAACTTTAAAACATGCGATAGCCAGCACCTTCCAGCGCTCAGGACAAATTGCTAATGGGAGATGATATTCATCGAACGCCAAAAAGAATGGGCCATGGCCAGCAAAATCTTTCAAATTCGACAAATACACCTTCCCTTGCTTTAAAAAATGTATAGTTTTCATTTAAAAAATAAACAGCTCTTTAATGGTTAATGGTACCAATGGTACCAATTTGAGAGTATACTAGTCGGGCATACTCTCCCCCTTGGTGAGGAGCGAAGTGTATCTATCACCTCTGCCGTTTTATGGGTCACGGCACCCGGTTGAGATCGCAACTCCACGTGGAGCCTAGTGGCTCTTCCCGCGTAACATTTGGGCTACCACAGCCACCACGATGCTCCCACTAGGGGGCCTACCTCAATGAATAGCTTTGGACCGCTCAACAACCCGTGGTACCGAACTTTAGGGCTCATTTTTCTAAATTTACAATTATAAAAAAGAACTGAGTTGGGTGGTTGCAAATAGGTATTTATTTAAACTGGCGAAAGGGACTTCTTTTCGTTATAATAGCTTCTTGAGCCTAACTTATCTAGGGCGGAAAAGCGGTCCGAATTCGCAAAGAGCGAGAGAGAGCTTTATTGCGCTCCCGCTTGGCCTAAACTATCTTATACTAGACTTAAAAAAATTAACAAAAATACAAAATTATCGCCGTGATGCGACACACATCAACATGGAGAATTGTGGCTCCGCAAAAAGGCAGAATTACTTTCAGTTCGTAATCTAAATATACGTTGCACCGAAGCTCCTTATATTTGTGTCTAACATTGTAGGCAAATGCACATCCAAGCTGTTGGTTAACTTGGGCCACATTCAGTTTTTCATCGTTACTTAGGTATCCGAACACTTTATCAACGATCTCAATAGGTAGTTTTGCAAGCATTTTGATACGTTCCAGTGTGTTTGCGTCCTTTTCTGTAATATTATGTAATTTAACGTTATTATTATACATACTACCAAACAATTTCAAGGATTTGAGCTTTGGACATGTGGGCAAGTATGAATATATTCTGCAAAATAAAAGTTCAAGCTCTTCCAATTCAGGAGATATAAAATCCTCTTCCCGAGTTTCTATATGTTGGTAGCCAATTACAATATTTAATATCTTTATAGGCAATATCTAATTGTAAACGTTTCAGAGTGTTTGCGTCCTTGCTGTAATATTATGTAATTCAACGTTATTATTATACATACTACCAAACAATTTCAATGATTTGAGCTTCCGAATTTTCGGACATTTTTGAAAAGGAACTGCATGCTCTGTAATTTCCAAGATCCAAATTGGCAGATTCTAGGTTTATGCAGTATTGCGATATTAGTTCACAACTAGGCTCATTTGCTTCATCATTCACATCAACATGGAATAGCCCCGACTGGCTCGGGTAGGGTACCCTTAAGGGGGACTCTCCAAGTCCAGGGCTCTCAGCCCGTCTGTCGCCGTTGGGTCCAGCAGTTGTTGCCGTCTGGAGAACGCCTCGCCCGCGTATCTATCCAGCAACTGCATCCTCTCCTGCGAAGCCACCACTTCGGAGACGATCCATTCGCCGTCTGTGTGCTGCACTCCAAGTCCATCGAGGTCTCGCAAATCTGCATAGAGCGGGCAAACACATAGAACGTTTTGCCAATCCTCGCGCTCTGCTCCGCATAGACATGCAGGCGTGTCGCTCCGGCTTCTCTCATGCAGAAATGCATTGAGCGATCCATTGCCAGTCAGCAGGAATCCAGCACGCAGCGTGAAGCCTAACCTTGGCTCGCTGTAGACGAAGCCTGCGTTCGGGATGAAGCGGTACGTCACCCGACCTGGGGAGTCACCATCATCCCATCTGCGTTGCCACTCGCTCAACAGGCATTCGTCCAGTCGCGCCATCTTCTGCTTCCAGCTAGGATTTGTCAAATCTTCGCCGTATAGCCAATCGCTCTCCTCCAGCGGGTAGTCACGCTTGAGTTTGAATCTGATTGCCAGGCGTCTGGTGACCAGATCAAACGGGGGGGCTCCGGCAAGTACTTGCAGTGCCACGGTGGACACTGTTCGGCATACCGGTAGGCATCCAATCAGGATAGTCCTTTGGCACGCAAGCAGGTGCTTCCTGGCAACCACTTGCGTCGTCGTCACGACAGACCAAACCGAAGCACCAAATAGTGCACAAGGCACCATGAGTCCAGCATATATTGTCCGCTTTGCGCGGGGACTGAGACCCCAGTCGACCCGCAGTACGCGAGACAATGCCCCTAGGACTCCAGTCAGCTTATCACGCAAGCCCATGATATGCGGGAGAAAACTCAACCGCTCACCGACTGTGATGCCAAGGTACCGATACGTGCTCTTATATGGCAGGTTTGCTTCAGCAAACTTTACCAATGGCGGCCGTTGAAGACTGCCCTTGAGCAGCATGATCGCCGTCTTGCTGGTTGAAACGGCAACGCCGACTTCAACTCCCCAAGCGCCTACGATGGACATAAGTTCCTTTCCTTTTCGCTCGAGCTCTGTACGGGCGTTACCCTCGATGAGGAGGAGCAGGTCGTCAGCATACGCGCTGAGCGCTCCAAGTGGCTCCAAGCGCTGGAGCAGCACGTCCATCAAGATGTTCCATATGAATGGACCACTTATGGACCCCTGTGGGCAACCTCTTGTCACCGGAACAGTGGCTACTCCATGCCTGCTGACGATGCTCGCACTCCGGCCGGAGAAGAAGCTTCGTCACAAGCCTGCTTCACGGCAGCCCAGCTCTAGGAGACGACGCAGTGCAGCATCCCACTCGACGTTGTCGAAGGCTCCCTTGAAATCCACGAAGACTCCGAGCACGTATATCGACCGGCTGGCCGAAACAGTGCTCACGACGTGTTTCCAAGCATCCTCCACACAGCGTCCTTGGCGAAATCCAAATTGCCATCTGCAGCCATCCGGTATGGTGTCCTTCAGACGATTCACCATGATTCCCTCAAGCACTTTGCCCAGCACTGGCAACAGACAGATACCCCGATATGAAGCAGGCTCCGTCCTGTCCTTATCGGGTCCCTTCAAGAGTGGAACCACCCTAGGGTGTTTCCATTCCGTGGGGAAATATCCGGTCTCCAGGCAGCGGGAGTACAACGCTGTCATGTGCTGAGGGATGGCACGCCACAATGCCACCAATGCAGTCCACCAAACTACTTTCCTCGCGGCTCTCGGCGTGCTGCGTCCCAGCACTCTGTCGCACACATTGTGCACTACAGAGCGCAGTGCAGCCACTTGGATGTCCAACGGCGATTCGGCGATGTTCTCCTGAAATTCGGATGTCTCCCTTACCACTTCTTCCTCGAACAATCGCCAGCGCGCATTGGAAAGCTTCCAGGACGGCACAGGAGCAATGCTCTCAACTGTGTCGGTCGGATCACGCGTTACCTCAACATGAATCATGTTGTGGTCGCTGGTGTCCCATTCCCTCACTTCCCAAACGTATGTGGCCCACATAGTCGCAGCTTGATTGGCGATTGTTACATCGATGTCGCTTTGGGCTCTACGGTTATCGAATGCAAACACCCGACTGGCCTCGTTGAGCACGCCGGCTCGGTTCTCAGTTATCCACTCAGACAGCAGCTCGCCCCGTGCGTAGTTAGTTTGCCTCCGAGCTTGCTCGGAAAGCTTACTAAACCACGCTGGGGATACTGCGTTAGCGTCGAGCCCAAAGATGACGGGAGTGCGGCTGGCCAGCAGCAGCACCGCATCTAGGTACCTGAGGTACGGCGCCAAGTCGGTGTTGAATTGGCAATATACGGAGCATAGGATGATTGAGCCAAATCTTCCTTGCACTCTGACGCATACTCCATGTTCGGTGGTAAGGGGGTCTATTGGCATGCAGATGGCTTCCGGTTCATCGACGATGATAGCAGCTTTCGGGTTTTCACGAAGGTCTTGGAATACTCGCATTCCCGAAGGAAGGCCAGTAATCCGCCCTGCTCCATCGACGTTCGGCTCCTGGACCAGTGCGAACAGATGGCCAGAGCTGCGCATGATGGATCCAAGATCCACCACAGCCGCTCGGCAACGGCCACAATTAGCTTGGATGAAGCTAAACATTTAATGTCTAGCTTGCACCCTCGCCAATACCACTGCGTAGATCGGGCAAGCCGCTGACAGCATGGAATGTGCTGCCGGGTAGCCCTTGAAGCGGCAGTTTCGGCAGTCCACCGGGTTGGGGCACTTGGAAACGTTGTGGCCACTCTGTCCGCACCGGTGGTACACGTTCTCCTTAAGGCGGCACTGGGACACTTTGTGGTCGAAACCCACACACCTGTGGCAGGCGTAGGTCCTGACCAGAGAACGGCAGCGGCATCGGAACCACTTGATGCATACGCAATCGCGCAACACCTCCTGTGCCTTCGCGTCAACCTTCAGCGTCACGTTGACTGTGGCGCCGTCGGTGACCGACCAGGGTTTACTGTCCAGGTGAACCGTCTTCCTGAATTCAGCAGAGGACATTGAATCCTCCAGGTTCTTAGTGAAGAGCTCCTCCATGAACTCTTCAGGCGTGATGGACGTGTCGACGTCATACACCACGATCTGAGGCCTGGTCTCCGGGCTCTTCTTAACCTCCAGTCCGGCTTCGTGAAACTTCGTGCTGTCCACTACCTTCTTGAGCTCGCTGACCGAAGGCGTGTGAATGATCGCTACTCCGCTCTTCAGCTCTCGGACCTCGTGGACTCGAACTCCGAGCTTCGGCACGACGTCCTTCTTGACTCGCTCCACCAGCTGCTTTCCCGACTCCTCCGGGTTCGTGCTCTTAATAAGAGCCGACCAGGTTTCGCGCGGCTTCGCAATCGGCGGGGCAACAGCGCTCGGTGCCGGCAAGCCTGGGTAGGCTGCCGCATACGCAGCGGTAGGGACAGCAGTGATGGCAGCGTGGGTAGCGGTAGCGGGCCTCTGTGGAGGCGGCATACGTGCCCTTTCCTTTAGGCGCACCTTGTCCCCGGCCAGTGCCATGACCAGCTCGTCGTACCGATTGGTAGCGACGAGAACAGCCATGGAGGCCTCCGCGGACATGCCTCCCTTGAGAACGGCCTCGTTCACGCACATTCGGATCGCCGATAGCTTAGCTGTCACAGCCGAATACCCAGCCGCGACAATGCCAGTTGCCTGGCATGTGGCAGCAGTGGTGGTAGCGGGAGTGGCAGCAGCGGAAACGGCAGCGGCAGCGGCGGCAGAAGTGGTGGGGGCGGCATTGTTGGCGGCGGAAGCGGCGGTGGCGGTGGCTTTCACTTCCACAAAGGGCAGCGATGACGGCGGCGACCTCGTGGCCGGGATCGGCGACTCACCAGTCAGCCCAAACCCAAGCCCGATCTTCTTCGCCCCCTTTGCGGTCGACTTCGGCCGACCCCGTCGACGGGCGGGGGCACTCGACCCCGTGCTGCTCGCCAGGCTAGTGTCGCTGCCTGCGGTCTCCGTCTCCATGACCTCCATCTGCTGGCTCCCTCTACCGGTTCTCTCTGACACTAAACTTTAGCGGAGACACGAACCAAAAGCGCTTCTAGCGGAGTCTCCAACCAAGCTTCGAAAGAAGCTCGACTAAAAAGCTCTGAAAGCCTAGAGGGAACTTACACTAGCAAAAGCCTCGAGCCAAAGCTTCGAACGAAAGCTTCGAACGAAAGCTTGGAACTCGAACCTGTTTACTAGCTAAACGCACCTGTTGTCGAGCAAGACGCTGCACGTGGCTGCTGGGTTTTCCAATTAGCAAAATTTAATTTGCTAATGTACTCACTTTTAAGCACCAAATCCAATCCAATCCAGATCAAATATGTCACAATGATAGCGCGGAAACACTCTCGGCAGTTTAACACGTTTTCCACACGGGAAAAATCACTCTATTTTACTACGAAAAAACTAACGCTTAAAAACACGTCTGCTTCCAGTAGCAGTCAGAGAGCACAGATAAATCTGATCACTCAGCTTTATTTAACGTGGCGGTTCCACAGGAAGGGATTTCAACCACGGTGTTTGATGTGCTTTTTGTGCAATGCACATATCACGAGAAATCTGGTACAATGCGCCAATTTACGCCCCAGGATAAGAAGCTATAGCAAATACATAGCGACTCATCCCAGTACCAATTTGAGAGTATACTAGTCGGGCATACTCTCCCCCTTGGTGAGGAGCGAAGTGTATCTATCACCTCTGCCGTTCTATGGGTCACGGCACCCGGTTGAGATCGCAACTCCACGTGGAGCCTAGTGGCTCTTCCCGCGTAACATTTGGGCTACCACAGCCACCACGATGCTCCCACTAGGGGGCCTACCTCAACGAACAGCCTTGGACCGCTGAACAACCCGTGGTACCGAACTTTAGGGCTCAGTGGACCCTCCCCTTTTAGCCCCGACTGGCTCGGATAGGGTACCCTTGAGGGGGACTCTCCAAGTCCGGGGCTCTCAGCCCGTCTGTCGCCGTTGGGTCCTGCAGTTGTTGCCGTCTGGAGAACGCCTCGCCCGCGTATCTATCCAGCAACTGCATCCTCTCCTGCGTAGCCACCACTTCGGAGACGATCCATTCGCCGTCTGTGTGCTGCACTCCAAGTCCATCGAGGTCTCGCAAATCTGCATAGAGCGGGCAAACACATAGAACGTGTTGCCAATCCTCGCGCTCTGCGCCGCATACACATGCAGGCGTGTCGCTCCGGCTTCTCTCATGCAGAAATGCATTTAGCGATCCATGGCCAGTTAGCAGGAATCCAGCGCGCAGCGTGAAGCCAAACTTTGGCTCGCTGTAGACGAAGCTTGCGTTGAAACGGTGCGTCACCCGACCTGGGCAGTCACCATCATCCCATCTGCGTTGCCACTCGCTCAACAGGCATTCGTCCAGTCGCGCCATCTTCTACTTCCAGCTAGGATTTGTCAAATCTTCGCCGTATAGCCAATCGCTCTCCTCCAGCGGGTAGTCACGCTTGAGTTTGAATCTGATTGCCAGGCGTCTGGCGACCAGATCGAACGGGGGGCTCCGGCAAGTATTTGCAGTGCCACGGTGGACACTGTTCGGTATACCGGTAGGCATCCAATCAGGATAGTCCTTTGGCACGCAAGCAGGTGCTTCCTGGCAACCACTTGCGTCGTCGTCACGACAGACCAAACCGAAGCACCAAATAGTGCACGACACCATGAGTCCAGCATATATTGTCCGCTTTGCGCGGGGACTGAGACCCCAGTCGACCCGCAGTACGCGAGACAATGCCCTTACGACTCCAGTCAGCTTATCACGCAAGCCCATGATATGCGGGAGAAAACTCAACCGCTCACCGACTGTGATGCCAAGGTACCGATACGTGCTCTTATATGGCAGGCTTGCTCCAGCAAACCGTACCAAAGGCGGCCGTCTAAGTGTGTAGTGGCGTGTCACCCTTGTCAATACAATGAAGCCCTCCTGCTTGCCCAATTTGTTGCTGAAAATGATACAACTAATACAATTAGCAATTAACTTTGCTACTTTCCTTTCAAGATGCGGGATCCAGTATTGCTGCTGAATTGAGTGCATCGTCTTCGCTGTGGAGAAATGACCAACTTCGTGCGATCCTTGGGAGAACCAATACGTCATTGCCATTCACAACTTTGAAGAGAAGACCTCCTTTTAGCTTGTAGTCTTGGTATGGGTGCTGCTTCAGGATCTCTACTGTGACATTTATGAAATCGTCATTCTGCTGGGCCTTCTTTATCCGAGCTGTCAACTCCGTTGTCACAACCATGCAAGTTTGCGGGAAACGGCTGAGGCAATCCACGTGTCTCATTCTATCCCCTGGGCGATGTACTGCTAAAAATGTGAATTCCTCCATGTACAGAATCCACTGGGAAACTTCTCTTGGTATGTCTGCTTTTGTTGTTGTCTGCTTGAACGCCACACAATCAGTGGCAAGATCAAATTTGATCCCCAACAGATAGTGACGAAACTTCTTGAGTGCGAGGTATGCTGCTTTGACCTCCAAATAGTAACTGTGACGTTTTGATTCAGCTTCTGTAGTCTTTTTACTCCAGTAGTAGACCGGATGGAAACTGCCATCAAACTGTTGCAACAATACAGCTGCGAAACCTTCCTTGGACGCATCCGTGTGGAGTTCCGTTGGCGCTTCCCGTGAGTAGATATGTAATACAGGTGTGATTACAAGTAGCTTCTTTAAGGTTTGTAGCGACTGCTGCTTTGCTTCGCCAATGTTGAAAACTGCTTCCTTCCTGAGTAGATTCGTTAGCGGCCGTGCAACTTGTGCGTACCCAGGAATGAACTTTCTGAAAAAGCCTGTGAGTCCCAAAAACGCTTGAACTGCTTTGATGTCCTTCGGCATAGCAAACCGACTGACTGCTGCTGTCTTCTTTTTGCCGGGCCAGATTTGCCCGTCCTCAATAATATGGCCAAGAAAGTTAATGCGGGGTGCATGAAGCTTCATTTCTTCCAGTTGATCTTTGGGCCAAATTGCGCAGCTGTTTCGAGAACCAATTTCGCCTTCCTCATGCACAGCTCGGGCGACGCGGCGTAAACAATAATGTCGTCCATATAAAGCTGCATAACATCAGAGTTGATTAATTCTTGAAAAATATAGTTAACAAACCGAATAAACGCAGCTGGCGTGTACTAAAATCCGAAAGGCGCTTTATTAAACTCGAATAATCCCTCTTTCGTGACGAAGGCCGTATACGACTTGCTCTGCTCTTCTATTGGAACATGGAAAAATCCGTTTTCAAGGTCCATTATGCTAAACTACTTAGCTGACTCCAGCTTTTCCAGCACTTCCTCCATGATCGGGACTGGGAAACAGTCCATCAATAATATGCTGTTAAATTTCCTGTAGTCTACGCAAACTCAAAGTGTACCATCTTTCTTCCTCACGACTACAACTCTGCTTGCCACATTTGAAGACGACTTTCTCGATCCATTCTTCTACTTGCTTCTTTACAGAGCTGGCTTCGTCTGTGGATCAACGACTCGGAGAGTGATGAAACGGCTTGATTACTCTGTCGGGAACTATCTTCAGTTGGATTGGGCACTGCTTTAGGACTGCTGTGGGCTTCTGGTAACTGCTTTTTATTATTTGTTCAACGTCTGTGCGATATTGCGGTGGAGCTACAAAGGATGACTCTTCAGTAACATTATATATTAGAGCATACTTATCTGTCGGCATAGGATCTTCGTCCAGCTTCGGAAATGTGTATCCTTCCATATCAGCGACGAAACGAAACTTTTTGATGAAATCGTTCCCCAACAGTGCACTATGGGTAATTTGACCACTTTTTGTGGCAATAATTAATAACTTCCAAACGAAACAATATTTTTTTGTTTTTTTTTTGATATGAGTTTACATTAGCAAAATAAAGGTATCTTGAAATAATGGGCGTGGCAACTCCTTTTTTTAATAAAAAATTATATTTTTATTTTTTTGCTCGAAATCTAAAAAACAACTATTATAGGAGAATGTTGAGGATATTGTATTTTATTCAAGGGGGCGTGGTACGCCTTAAAAATAATACAAAATATTTAAAAATTATTATTACAGGTAGCTTTTCCATACACATTTTAATTGGAGACCTGTAATATAAAAGAATTAATATTTTATTGTAAATATGTAATATATTTACTACCACACCTTTCGTTAATCCTCATGGAGTTCGTTTTCGAGCTCCATCATCCATGAAAATTCAAATTGATCTTCAGCCAGCTCATCGAAACTAATCCGATCCGCTTGAACTCTGCCTGAACTATTGAGCTCACTTGACAAAAGATCTAAGACGTCAGTTGGGAGGGACTTTTGTTTTTGAATTAAGGTTAACTAATGAGATAACTGGATCTGAGGTATCGATTGCCCTATGGAACACGTCCGTGAAGTTTTCTTTCCGGCTGCATTTTCTAGCATGATGAAGTCGATCAGACTTATAAATTTTGTTTCGACACTCTGCACCCTCCTCTGCAAAATATCCCACAGGAAGAATCGTGTTTTCTATTATATCACTTGAATGAACCAATATTTTGTGAACTGTCGCAGTCATTGGTAACCAAGTATATAGGTCAATAATAGTCTCCGCAGTATTAAAAAAAAGGTTTGAAACTTAGCCACATTTAATGGCAACTGACTTGAGAGACATATCAAGATTGTCCTTAGGTTTGTGATCAGCTTAACGTCAATACCAGTGATTTCTGCGAAGATTTTGGGGTCAGTAAAGGCACGTCGAGCGGTATTGCCAATATTTGTGCTGCCAAATCCACCAACTTTTGGTTGATCGACGATTAGAGACAGCTTCTTCCAAAACAAGCCTTTAATCATTGTTTTTCTTTCAAGTACAACTCTTTTATCATCTTGATCCGATATCCTCCATTTTGTTACGCTGCACTTGTAACCTGCGTGCAAAATAAATTCGAATAATCGAATCCAGCAGTGCGATGGACTCAATCCGTAGCTTAAATTACTCTGTACTGGCAGAAACTTTTGGCATTTGAAATTCTTATTATTTAAAAAATCCTTTGGATTAGCTCCACAAATCGGACATGCCTGGGTTGACTTGGTACCTGTCAATGCGTTCAGCACTTTGCCATCTATAACAGTTAAGTATAGTCGGAACTTAATTTAGATGACTTTCCCATTGCTTAACATTATTTTGCACGGTCGCAAGTTTAAAATCGCGTTCTTTAGGTCTTCATTTTCTTTTATGATTGCGTCTTTCGACTCTTTCATAAAAGCCAACTTTAAGGGGCGGCAAAAACGAATTGACTGCGGTGTCCTATTGTTCCACAATATGTTGCTGGATGCATCAACGCATCTCGAAGGCGTTACTGTTGTGGCAAATATGCTGCAATCGCTATTCAATGCATTCCCTCCAGAATATTGCTGGTTATAATTTGATTGGCCAGTGCTTCCATCAAATCCATAACTCAAGATAAGATCCGCCATCAACAAATTAGTGCCTTGCTTTTCCATTGCGCCTAAAACAACCTCTTCTTGTAGGCATACGATTCGCGAAGCTGTGTGTTCAAGCAAACTTTGTAGAGGCACGTCTGCTTTTGTTTCTGTTACTGTTATGCCATCTGGTCGGCACTCTCGTTTCTGATCTGCAACTTTTTGGTTTGTTCCCTTATCGCACAATATTGCTAGTGCCTCGTTAGCAGAAATTTTTGGTTGTATTGCTACTGGCTGCCTTAAAGTCTTGCGAATCGATTTGGCCTTTTCTGGGCATATAGCCAAAAGCTTTAAAAATACGCAAGGTCAACTTGCCCGCGGTTTCGCGCAGAAGCGCTTGCTGCCTGAATCAAAAGTTTGACATTTCATTTCTTAGATACTGCAAGATCTTTAGCTTCCTTTCGTTGCGTTCTATCACTTTTAAGCATATACGGAAATGGTGGCCGCTCAACAGGTCCCAATTTTTGTGCATTTTGCACGATAGTAAATCTTCATACATAATTTCAAAGCGCTTTAGGCTTCTGCGGAATTTGTTCCATTTTTTTGATATTTGGTAGCAAATGTTTCTGGTTTTTCTCGCTAGCTCGTCCTCAGAACAAGCGAGTTTCAGCAAATTTCTGTTTTCGTACTCGCTGCGTGCCACACGGCGAACAACTTTGCGTTGAAATCCTTATGTTTTGGTCTAAAAATGATGATTGCAGAAAGACGCACCCCGGGGAAGATTAAAATTATATACATTTGAACAAGAATTAAATTTTTTTACAAGATGCACTAAGTCGTATGGTGTCGCGCGTGAGCACTTTTTTTTTACGCCTCTTCAAAGACAAATTTTTGCTACAAATTTATACTTGTTTAAAAATTAGCCTTTAAACATAATAATGAGGGTAATTTTTACAGTTCAAACTCATAAACATATTTTACATACCTGTCTGAATCGAACCCATTGTAAAGAAAGCACTTAAATTGATGAATTTATAACTTTTTCGCACTTTTTACTGCAATAAAAACAAAATTTTTCCGACAAAATTCGCCTATCGATTGCAAACAGCTGACTTTGACAGCTGTTAACTTAAAAGTGGAGCGCACTGTTTACTTTTGGTTTGCGTAACATTGAAGACCAATGTTATTCGGATATATGAGGGCTATAAATTTATTAAAATAACATCTTTTCAAAAATGGGTTTTGGCCAGGAAAAGTGGTCAAATTACCCATAGTGCAGTGCATCGAAATCAATTTGGTTACTGGGTTCGACTAGAAATTTCTGGTTAGTCTGCAACTTATCCACCGTAACCTCTGCATTAAAGTATCCAACAGGCTTCGTTGTTATATTAACACATTTTCTTTGATTATGGTTACATCTGAACATGTACATCTGAACAAGACAGTCAACTTCGATGCCATTTATCAGAATTTTTTTCAGCCAATTGCGATCAGAAACAATTTGTACTAAGTAAACTTTATTGGCTTCATAGGGACACTTACGCGAAATATGACCATTCTGATTACATTTGAAACATTTCGTTTCGGCTTTACAATCTTTACGCTTGTGCTCTCCTGATCCACAATTATAGCAATATTCTCTTTTATCGCCTGACCCACTTTTCTGTTTATAATTCGGCTTATGTTGTTCTTTATTGATCTTCTTTTCCGATATGTTCAAACGCTCGTAGATATCGAATTCTTCTTTTAAGGCTCTGAATGTTTTAAGGCGATACATGGCATACGTGTACTCGTTTCTTATATCTTAGATAGCTAAGAAATAGTACTAATTACGGGAAAGGTATGTTAATATGAGTGATTTAAGAAGAGGAAGGGAATTAGTGGTGGATATTATAAGATAGAGAGAATTATAGTCCGAGCATAAGACCCTAAACGGTTCATGAAAGGAATAATTTGATCTACAAAGTGGAAGGAACAAACGAGTAAAGTTTCTAGTAGATCTAAAAGGAATCGTAATGTTTATGCGGCCAACAGTCACCCTTGATCAGGCTGTGCATAAAAATCACACCAAGCATTTTTCTACGACTAACTAAGGTTCGAAGGTTTATTAAAAGCAATCTACGAGGGTAAGATGGCAGTCTTACATCTGCATCCCAGTTGAGTTTTTCTGAACTGATTCTATACGGTCCTTGTGTACTTCGTTATTTAGGGATCGTCAAACTCCTTTGACCACCTTTTTATAAAACCAAGCACGCCCATGGACTTATTTACCATGGTGGAAATGTGTTCAGAAAACTTTGACTTGGGGTCTAGTTTAAAACCAAGACCATCAACCAATGTAATTCTCTCAAGAGAACCACCGCAGAGGCTGTAAGCAGCCAACATGGGGCTGGAACTTTGCATTTCGAGGCATTCAGGTATAAAATATTTGCACAACAACATGACTGAAAGTTATTGATATCGCATTGCAAGCGAGAGTAAAAAGGAAATGTCCTTGTACTGGACCCAGAGTTTAACATCATCCGCATACATGAGAACTCGAGAATTTGTTAATACTGAAGGCAGGTCATTAATAAAGAGTGTGAAAAGTAGGGGGCCTAGATGGCTGACCTGTGGTACTGCAGAAGTAACCTTAACAGGTGAAGAGGACTCGTTGAGACCTAGAACGAAGGTAGCTAGAAATCCATCTCAAAAGATTAGGCGGACACCCCAAAAGGTCAAGTTTTAGTGCTAGAAGGGAGTGGTTTACAGAGTCGAATGCTTTACTGAAATATGTCTGAAAGTTACCTCGGAAGCCTTTAATGATAAAAGAGGATATGGCTGACCAGAGTAGTTTTCATGGGATTGTAGGTTGTTTGGAAAAATTGGACAAAAAGATCGGCAATTGCCCGATCGTTGTTTGCCGTCATATTTAGAAATTATAGCGAGGATGGATGTGCGGACGTTCTACGCTTACTATTTACAAAGCTGTAAAATGGTTTAGAGTCCTGTGAAAATCGTATCCTGCATCGGGATAGGTAATTTTTATAGCATTGAGCGTTAAGAACGAAGAAATTTGACCGAGCTAATGCATAGCGAGAGAGAGAAGTCGGAGAACCAACTTCTTGAAATTTTGTATATACCTAGTCTTGATTTTAAGTTTTTTTAGACTGGATAACTCTTTGGTAAACCAAGGAGGCTTCCCAGATCTAACCGGAAAGAATCAAAAAGTGTATCAAGTACATTGTAACAGCACATTTTTTCACTTTTCTGCCTATCAGCGCAACTATCACCACTAATACAAACAAAACCTTGTAGATAAAAATCAAATTTTGGCGCGAAAATGTTATTGTTGTGCGAAAAGTTGAAAAGATGCATAAAATCATTAAATAAAATACTTTAAGCTGATTGTATTATTATCATACGACATTTTTGTGCCCCTTGGGGCCATTAAGATACTGCCGGAGAAGAACTTCCATGGTTTTCATGGTTTGAAGAAGAACTACCCACAAACTCTACAAAGAAATGTCCATTTTCTTGTCGTCTTCTACAATTAAATTGATTTACAACAAATTTGCTTGCTTACTCCGTTATCAAAACCACAAGACACAACAGTCATGCAATGAAGCATGACGCAGCTCCAGTGTAACCAGGATAAAACATCACAAAATACAAAATTCCTCAGTTTTCTCCCCAACATAGAAGGCTGCGTGTAGCCAAAACTGTATAGCTCAGCCGATTCCCCATTTAGTTCAGTAACAAACTACAACCTGACGAGTGAACATCTCCCCGAATAAGTACTTCCAATTTTTTCCGATTTTTCCGTTTTCAAACTTTAAAAACGAAAGCATTAAACGACAAGTCAATTTATTTTTTCTTAATTCTACTTTGCCAATTCCTAACTGCAACAGAATGGCCACGTGAGTGATCTAGTGTAATCTGCGGTAGCGACTCTTTGGTTAATGGCAGGCCATTAGCCACTCTCCTGCAGATCGCGCAATCAGACCGGAATGTTCACAGCTCAGCTGTTGGAGAAACTGGGCGAGCCGGTGGCGTATGAGGAACTAATGCATCAAATGGAGTTGGCAAACGGAAAGCCGTTGAGCGCAGCGGACCGCAGCACGGTGAAGGCAACACTGGAGGCCGGGCACAAGGTTGGCTTCCTCCAACGTGTAGGAGCTGAGCTAAGTTCTATGTAGAGCCCTTAAAGCCTTCCTCCTGCCTGATCCACCAAAGGGAGGAGCCAGAGGAGAAGCCAAAGGATCAGGATATTGCAATGGCAGTGGACGCTGATGGCTGCGTAGCATCGCGCACCCGTGCAAAAACCCGTAGCCGCAGCTTGGCTACAGCCAACAAGTCCCGGGCAAGCAGTCGTTCCAAAAGCCGTGCTCCCCAGCCGAAAAGCCGGTCACAAAGCTGTGCAAAGGCAAAGGCTCCGCTGTCCGGAAAGAAGAGCAAGCAATCGAAAGGCAAGAAGACCCAGGCAAGTCGTTCCAAATCACAAAAGCCTAAAGCCAAACCGAAAGCAAAGTTGGCACAGTCGAAGACCAACAAGAAGAGTGCTCCAGCGAAGAAGTGCGCCAAACCAAAAACGCAAAAAGATGAAATTGGCGAGAGTCTCAAGCTAAACGGAAAGGAGCTGAAGGAACTGATGGACATTCTGGAAGACGAGGAGTAGAAACGGCGTGTGGCGTGTTGTTTTTTTATTTTAAATTCTTTAAATTCAAAATTTATATTATAAAACATTATTAAATATATTTCGGCCAAAAAAACCCCGTTCACTTCGTTTTCAATTCAAAAATCGATATATTTCCGTAAGTCTGGACCATCAAGTGTCCCATGCGACACCAAGCCGAAACCTGTTACGCCCGCAACCCAGGCTAGAAACGCAGCCCCTCCTACCGCCCAACCGACCGGGGGGCGCTTCCGCATGACGCGCGACGCGTGCTACCGAACCGATTGCGAACATGCAGGAAAGATAGGGGTTGGACTAATATTCGAGCAAATTAGAGCTAAACACAACTAAAGAGCTAAGCATGTAAAGATAGCTAAGAAATATAACTAATAACGGGAAAGGTATGTTAATATTAGTGATTTAAGAAGAGGAAGGGAATTAGTGGCGGATATTATAAGGTAGAGAGAATTATAGTCCGAGCATAAGACCCTAAACGGTTCATGCAAGGAATAATTTGATCTACAAAGTGGAAGGAACAAACGAGTAAAGTTTCTAGTAGATCTAACAGGAATCGTAATGTTTATGCGGTTCAACAAGTCAGGGCTATCTACGTCACCCTTGATCAGGTTGTGCATAAAAATCACACCATTAAAAGCAATCTACGAGGTTAGATGGCAGTCTCACACCTGCATCCCAGTTGAGGCCACGCAGAGCAAAAAGTAAAAAGTTTTTCTGGACTGATTCTCTATACGGTCCTTGTGTACTTTGTACTAGGGCACTATACACAAGAGCCCTACTCTAAAATCAGACGAACAAGCGAGATATAGAGAGTCTTTGACCAGTTGAACTAACCGGTCGTGCTTTCACATCGCTCCTGCCTTTTCTGCCTTTTTGCGTTAATAACTCATTATTAATTGCTAATAATCGTGTACATAATTAATCCCATCATAGCTAATCGCTAGTTGTGCCGGGTTTTTGTATTTCACTTACTAACAATTGTGACAATATAAATTAAACATTCCGAACGTTAAACAAATTTGCTCAAGCGATTTGTTAGTGGTTTTATCCATTCCGCTTTGGATCACCGCTCTCTGTGCTCATCGCCCGTGCGCCTGTTGCATCGCGTACCTACACACGCTCTGGAGCGCACAAGTGCACGCTCTCTTGCTCTCTCTCTGGACTTCGCCCACATTCTTCTTGAACTGATATTTTCGGTGTCTCTGCTTTCGTGAGCTTCACCGTTTGTTTTCGTCACCTCGCTGGATCGTCTGCCGCTGCTGCTGATCGACGCTCGCTCTGCCGCCTACTCTCTTACATCGCTTGCGCTCTCACTTTGCGTTTTCTTCGTGCACAGTGGTTCGACTGCCGCTAAAAATGGCTGTTATCTGCAGTGCGAAGAAATGCGAATTCGGTGGCATCATAGTCGGCGATTCATTCCTCAGCTGCTGGCTATGTGATAATGTTGCCCATATAAAGTGTGCTGGTGGTGGTAATTATGGACGTCTACAAGATCTCATCTCAAAACGCATGGGTCTGACTTGGTCATGTTTGGCCTGCCGGGAGATTGAGGCCGAGATGCGCACTTTTATGAGACAGACTCGCACTGGTTTTCAGGACGTCCGAAAGCAATTTATCGCTCTCAACGACAAGTTCCTGACCCTGGAAACACAATTCCTTGGCCTCAAACTCTTGAGTGAATCTCCTAGACGGAAAATCCCTCATACTGACAACAACAACTTCCTTCAACCGATTGTAGTTGGAACGCCTGCTTCTCATCTACATGCATCGGAATTCTTTGCTACTCCGAGCGGTCAGGCATCGCCGTTAGCGAATCCGGCATCAGTCGCTCCGGTGTTTCTTACACCCAACAACAATGATGCAGATACTGCATCCATCACTGTCGGCACCGCTGTGAGTGCTCCCAGTGTGGGTATGCTTCCTGCTGATGATGTGCCCACTGTTCCTGTTCCTTCCGTTTCCGTCGACGCTGCCATTGTTCCTGCTACGAGATCTCTTGGGAGTGGCTCCACCTTCACTCTCTCGCTCAGGACTTCAACTAAGAGCAGTGGTGCCACGTAAGGCAATCTTCATCTCCCGTCTTATACCGGAGGCTACAACAGAGGATGTTACAACATCTTTGTTCTAGACTTAACGCCTCGCCTAATGATGTAAATGTGACCAAATTCATTTTTAGACATAAACGCAATATTTCCTCCTTTAAGATTCTTCTTCCTGACTCTTTACTATCCAGATCACTTGATCCGTCTATTTGGCCTGAGCATACAATTATGCATGAGTATCTACATAAAGACTCTTTCCAGAGTCCCAATATTACTGGCCCTGGTTGTTCAAAAAACTAGATAACCTTTTTATCATTCATTACCAGAATGTTCGCAGTCTTTTAGGCAAATTGTGTCAAATTCATACGAATAGTGCATCTTTTGACTTTGACGCTATCGCTTTAACTGACACCTGGCTTAATTCTTCCGTTTATGATCATGAAATTTTCGTTCCAAAGTTTATCACTTATAGATTGGACCGTCCATCTTTTGCTGGTGGAGTTCTGATTGCTGTTAAAACAGATTTCTCATCTGAATTGGTCCCACTCAACAATATCTATAGCATTGAATTCATTGCAGTCAAAGTTCGTGTTGGATCCGTATCGATATATTTGACTTGCTCTTACATTCCTCCCAAGTCAGATGCTGAGGTTTACTCATATCACCTTTCTGCAATTCAGACTATTACGTCTTCTTTAGGTTGCAACGACCAAATTATTGTCATGGGTGATTTTAACTTACCACTTCTTTCCTGGCTGTCTAGTGATGAGTCTAACCTTTTGCTACCAAATTACCACAACGATTTTATAGATGGGCTCACTGATGTCTCCCTTGTCCAAATTAATTCCATTAGAAATAGTAGGGACAGACTCTTAGACCTTACGTTTGTGTGTGATGCTGCTCTTGCTACGGTCTCCAGAGTAAGTCCAGTATCACTTCCTGAAGATCCCTACCATCCAACTTTATCTATATCCCTCGAGTGTGTCCGATACAGTTGCGCTACTAGTCCCATGGCACCTAGCAGCATTAAGTGTTTTCGGAAAACAAATTTTGTTGAGCTAAGTCTCCACCTCTCGCAAGTAGACTGGACGTTTCTACATGTGTTACCGAACATTGAAGAAACAGTCAATTCGTTCTATGACACCATTAATGACGCCCTTGATATATATGTTCCTGTAATTTCCTGTAAATCTGTTTCGTCAAAACCTCCCTGGTTCTCCAAGAATTTGTCCTATTTAAAGAATAGGAAAGCTAGACTCTATAAAAAATACCAGAATACTGGATCTATGTCTGTCTTTGCCCAATATTCCTCCGCTCGTTCCCAATTCCTTACTGTTAATAGTCTTTGTTATAATCAATACCTTTCCCGATGTAGACAAAATTTTCGTAGTGATCCCAAAAAATTCTATTCGTTCGTAAATTCTAAACGTAAGTCCAATGCATTTCCTCCATCCCTTCATTATCAAAATAAATCAGAATCCTCTGCTGCTGGTATTGCAAATCTATTTGCCACTTTCTTCCAATCAACTTACTCGTCACATATCTACCACGCAACCAATCCGTATCCCTACCATTTACCTCATGCCAACAGCATTTTTCTACCTTTCTTTGAGGAAAGTGATGTTCTACATGGTTTGTCAACTATTGACATATCATTCTCTGCGGGTCCAGACAAGGTACCAAGTTGCGTTTTAAAACACTGTGCGAAGTCCTTATACAAACCCTTGACCTATCTATTCAACCTATCATTAGAACGGGCTCGTCTTCCAGTAATTTGGAATGAATCCTACATCATTCCGCTTCACAAAAAGGGTTCAAGATCTCACATTGAGAACTACCGAGGTATTGCAAAGCTTTCCGCCATTCCGAAGCTGCTTGAGTTCCTTGTTACCAGGCAACTACAACACCTATGTAGTAGTCTGATATCTCCTTCGCAACACGGTTTTTTAAACATCGATCAACGTCGACAAACCTTCTCGAATTCTCTTCCGCAATCAACCGAGGATTCCAAAGCTCACTGCAAACTGACGTAATTTTTACGGATTTTAGCAAGGCCTTTGACTCTGTTAACCATTCTCTGCTAATTCACAAGCTTTCTTTAATTGGTTTTTCCACTAATCTCCTAAACTGGATCTCGTCATATCTGTCTAACCGCACACAACGTGTTTTGTTTACTAATGTGTTGTCGAATGTCGTTAATGTTACATCAGGTGTTCCTCAAGGAAGTCATTTAGGTCCGCTGCTGTTCAATCTGTTTGTGAATGACCTACCTCAAGTTATTCTGCACTCAGTTATATTAATGTATGCTGATGACGTCAAAATTTGTTTTTCGTATTCCGAGTGGTACTTGCACACTCGCCTTCAACTCGACCTTGACGAATTAAACAAGTGGTGTTCATCTAACCTACTGTTTTTAAACTATTCTAAGTGCAAACTTATGACGTTTCACCGCCGTGCTCCACATTTGGTCTCCTACTCTCTAGGACATCATACTCTGGATCGAATTTGCGCATCAAATGACCTAGGAGTCCTGTTTGATCATAAGCTATGCTTTAACAGCCATATATGCCGTAACGGTGAACAAAGCCAGGGGAGTTTTAGCGTTCATTAAGCGTTGGTCAAAAGAGTTTGACGACCCGTATATAACTAAATCACTTTACGTCTCATTAGTACGCCCAATATTGGAGTATTGCTCTTGTGTTTGGAGTCCTCAATACAAAGAGAAACAAATTCAAATTGAATCCGTTCAAAAACAATTTTTAATTTTTGCCCTTAGGAATCTAAACTGGGACTCTGGCAGACGGTTACCTCCATACCGATCTAGACTAAAATTAATCGACCTACACCTCCTTACACCATCGCAGAATTTGCAATGGAGTCTTATTCATTCACAAGCTCATTCTCGGTCTTGTGGACTCCCAAACTCTGTTGGACAGATCGATTTTACAGTTCCTTTCAGACCAACCCGGACTTTCTTGCCTATCCGTTTACCCTTCTGCAGATCCAACTTCGCCCAGCATGAACCTTTCCGTGTTCTTTGTAATAATTATAATACCTATTATATTACCATATCCCCGGAAATATCCCTAGATATAATTATACGTAACCTTTACCATCACCTAGACCTAGAAAATTTGTAAAACCTTTCTTTTCTGCCTATGTTATAATTTTCTTTTAGTTTGTATATTTATATTATAGTTCATAGTTAGCAGATAATTGTTAATTGAAATAAATAAAATAAATAACCTTTTGATAAAACCAAGCACACCCATGGCCCTATTTATCATGGTAGAAATGTGATCAGAAAACTTTAACTTTTGGTCTAGTTTAACACCAAGATCATCAACCAATGTAATTCTCTCAAGAGAACCACCGCAGAGGGTGTAAGGAGCCAACATGGGGCTGGAACTTTGCATTTCGAGGCATTCAGGTGTAAAATATTTGCACAACAACATGACTGAAAGTTATTGATATCGGATTGCAAGCGAGAGTGAAATTAAATGTCCAGAGTTTAGCATCATCCGCATACATGAGTACTCGAGAATTTGTTAATACTGAAGGCAGGTCATTAATAAAGAGTGTGAAAAGTAGGGGGCCTAGATGGCTGCCCTGTGGTACTGCAGAAGTAACCTTAACAGGTGAAGAGGACTCGTTGAGACCTAGAACGAAGGTAGCTAGAAATCCATCTCAAAAGATTAGGCGGAAACCCCAAAAGGTCAAGTTTTAGTGCTAGAAGGGAGTGGTTTACAGAGTCGAATGCTTTACTGAAATATGCCTGAAAGTTACCTTGGAAGCCTTTAATGATAAAAGAGGTAAACTCTAATAAATTTGTGGTTGTTGATCGTCGCTTTACAAATCCGTGCTGAGATGGAGTTATAAGTGATTTGCAGAGATGTTGCAAGTGCGGAGTTAAAATTTTTTCAAACATTTTAGGAATAGCGAATAACTTAGATATACCCCTATAATTATTAGCATCAGACTTGCTACCTTTCTTATGGAGAGGAATAATAAAAGATTCCTTCCAGGTCGGGGGGAAGCATGAAGAATTAATGGATACGGTGAATAGTTTAAGCAGGGGTCCACACAGAGCGTCGGCACAGTACCTGAGTACATAGCCTTAACTAGTCGAAGATCATGAAGCAGTGAACTTTCATTTAACATGGGGCCTTGGTAAACTGTATGGATATGGCTGACCAGAGTAGCTTTCATGGGATTGTAGGTTGTTTGGAAAAATTGGGCAAAAAGATCGGCAATTGCCCGATCATTGTTTGCCGTCATATTTAGAAACGAGGATGGATGTGCGGACGTTCTACTCTTACTATTTAAAAAAATTGTGATACGGCTTAGGGTCCTGTGAAAAGCGTATCCTGCATCGAGGAGAGGAAAGTCCCTGCCATTCCTTTGGCCAAAAGTCCAAGGGGCTACTGATAACGCAGGTATGCTTTGTACTGTATGACCGCGAAAATTACAGAGCCAGATAATCACTTTTACAAATACGGTCAACCGGATGCTCAGCATAAAAAAGAAAGAGAGAAAATAAATACTGCCCATTTGCTAGAAATATAATTCCAATTGCAGAATTAGGTAGCTTAATGCTTAGGTAAAATTACCCTGGCAAAAACCCACATAATAACAGCTCCCGGTGCCGAAATTGCGACACCCGTCGGCAGTGCTCCACCACCGCCACCCGTCAGCGCACCCGCTGTAGCGCCACCACCACCACCCCCGCCAATGCCTACTGGAGAGATACCCATTATCACGACCACACAAGCACCTAGCCAAGCAGCCAAACGAGCGTCGGCCCCAGCAGCGGCGGCAGAGCCTCCGGACTTGCACAGTGCCCTGATGGACGCCATTCGCAAGGGAACACAATTGAAGAAAGTGGATGCGGCTGCTCTGAGCACTGGCAGAGCCGACTCGCCCAGCGATCCGATGACTGAGATACGGATGGCCAGCCAACGCATCAGCAGCGATGGTGGCGAAGGGGGCACCGATTCCTTGCGCCGGGCACTCTCCACTCTCATGCATTCGGATGACGAGAGAGACTCCACGGACAACGATGGAAAGTGGGACTAGGCAGCAGACTAGTTAATCAGCAGATGACACACGATCTATGTGGAAGACACTATTCCAAATATAGGCAATAATTAAATATGTGCTTTTGGCATTTTGGTTTATTGTTGGATGGATGGATGGATGGAGGGATGATAAATCTCTGTAAATACTGTTAAGTGAATTTCCATACCTCTTTAATTTAATTTTATAACAGACGCAAATGCAAATGCAAACGCAAAACCAACAAGAGAACTAACAGATGATTAATATTATATGTATCTGTATCTGTATTATCGGCATTGTGGCCCGCTTTCGGTTGCTCCACTTCACATTTGCATATCCATCTGCATAATCCGCAATTAAACGCGATATATATGTGGGGTTTTGTATTTAAAATAGTAGTTTATTGATAAAGTTTAATAAGTTTTAAGTTTAATTTCACGTCGTTAGTCGTAGACGTTGTTGTTTTTTAGATTTCTCGTCGTCGTTTTTTGTCGTTAATTCTCACGTCGTTGTTCCTCTTTTTGCCGTTGCTTCACATCTTCTGCTCGTCGTTATCTTGTGATGGGACTAATCGTTGCTCGTCGATGTCTAGGGGGATGGGATCATCGTATCTTCTCGTCATTATGGGTATCGTCGTTGTTGCTGCAGGGTTGCGTACACAGCTGTACACCAACCCACATTCGGCCATTCTGACTAAGCATTCGACCCGAATGCTTCGTTGTAATCGTTGTTGTCGTTGCCAATGGACCATGGCTTCATGTACTCTGCGCAAGATGAGGTGTTATTTGGGCCATCACATATTCCGGTCTTCTTAACATCATATGCATTGTTATGCTTGACTTTGACAACTTGGTAGGGTCCCAAAAACTTTGCCTTTAATTTGAGACCACTACCAAACTGTGTACGTTTAATGGCAACCAAGTCACCAACATCATATCGTCTTGCAGATTTGCGTCGTAGATTGTAAGTATTCTTATTTTCGTTCTGCATCTTTACTATTTGAGCCTTTGCTTTTGCTCTTAAGTCGCTGCGTTCGTCGTTAAATATTGTTACTGTTTCTTTGTCGATTAATATTTTCGTATCTCGAGGTCTTGATTTGTCCGCATCTTTACTCCAACTAGCATTTCAAATGGCGTCGTATCAATGCTCCTAGTAAATGTTGAATTTACAGCCTGCTGAACCTTGCTGAAATGCCTGTACCACTTCGTGGGGTCGTCGATACTCAGTTTTGAGAGCACTGAAATTATTATTGCTTTCAGTCTTTCTACTTGACCATTTACCCTCGGTAGTCCTGTCGTCGTCTTTACCAACTTAATTTGTTCGTCGTCACAATACTTTAAAAAGTCCTGCGAGGTGAAAGCGGAGCCCCTATCCGAGATTATAAACGCTGGATTACCAAATGTAATACTTTGACAGCTAAGCTTCGCCATAACCTCATTTGCAGTAGTCGATTTCGTGGGATACAGCCAGCCATATTTTGTAAATGAGTCTATAACTGCAAAGATATGTTTGTAGTCCTTGTGCGTCGAATCCAATGGTCCCACAAAATCAATAAGGTAAGTGTATAATGGAACTACTTCTTCCTTCTGGCGTGGATGTAGTAGTCCTTCCTGCTTGCCTCTCTTTCGGTTCATCAAAATACAGGGAATACAGCACTCAATATATTTCTTTATCTTTTCTTCAGCATTTGGTATATAGTATTCTCTGCAAATCAAATCCTTGTCTTCTTGGATGCAAAATGACCTCTATCAGGTGCTTCATTCTTATTCCGGATCGATGTTCCACAGCATAATCGTACTCCTGCAGGAACAAAATCCATCGCGCAACCCTAGTGCACAAGGTTTGCTTCTCCAACGTCTTTGTAAAAGCATTGCAGTCAGTTACCAGTTTGAAATGAATGCCTAAGAGATATACTCTAAACTTGGTTAACGCTTCTATTACTGCCAAAATCTCCAGTTCGTAGCTGCTATGTTTCCGCTGTGCATCAGTAGTCTTTTTTGACATATAGTAGACTGGGTGTAGCTGTCCGTCGTCTGGCGATTGTTGTAACAAAACTGCGCCAAAACCATCAATCGATGCATCTGTATGAACTTCTGTATCGTACGTCTGATTATAAATACTCAATACTGGATTCTCTGTCAGCAGCTTTTTTAAGATATTAACGGCATTCTCCTCAGCTACATCAAATTTAAATGTAGTCTTATTTTTTGTTAGCTCCGTTAATGGTCTAGCTATAACGGCATAATTCGGGATAAATTTTCTAAAATACCCGGTCAGTCCCAAGAAACTCTCTATTTGTTTGACCGATTGTGGCATTTTAAACTTTGCCACGGCATCAATTTTTTCTGTTGAAGGATAAATCTTATTGTTTTCAATTATGTGACCCAGGAATTGAATACGCGTCTTCAGAAAGTGGCATTTTTTCATATTCAATTCTAAACCAAACTCCTTACATGTGTCGATAACTTCCTTCAGATTCTGTATAGCTTCTTGTTCCGTCTTTGCTGGAATAATCACGTCATCAACGTAGGGCAAAGCAACTCCTTTGCTGGACAGATGTCTAAATATCGCATTGAGGTGCCGCTGAAATACGCCTGGTGAATTTGAAAATCGAAACGGAACTTTCAAAAATTGGTATTGGCCTCGCTGCGTTACAAACGACATGTACTTCCGACTCGACTCCGCCACTGGCACGTGAAAAAATGCATTCTTGAGATCAATTGTGCTGAATACTTTGGCCTCTTGCAGTCTGTCCAATTGATCTTCGATAAGCGGCAAGGGAAAATGGTCTTTAACAATTACCTTATTGATCCTTCGAAAATCAACACATAGCCTTGCCGAACCGTCGCGTTTTTTAATAAGTACTATTGGGCTAGTAAACTCAGATGAAGATTCTTCGATAATGTCATTTTGAGGCCACTCTTCAATCTGTTCCTCGACGATACGCGTTTCCGTAAACGCCATTCTGCGCGGACGCGAAAATATAGGTGATTCATCTTTTAATATAATGTGCATTTCTATGTTCGTTGTTTTTGTCTTTTTTGGCACATAATTGTCTATCAGTTCGCGTACCTCTCGTTTGGCTGGTTCACTTGCTGCTTCGTTAATGTTAATCACGTCATTGTCAATTTCCGTACTAATTTGCATTATGTTTAGTTCTTCACTGCTCGTAATTTTGCGCACTTGCAGCCCGTTTCTATTAAAAACAATTTCCGCAAGAAAACACAGTTCCTCTCCTATAACCAACTTCACGTCAATAAATCTGATTGGTACTACGTAAAAATCCAACATGAATTCGACTTTATCAATTAGAACCGTTTGTTTAAAATGTCCAAGTGGTCGCATCTTATTGGACTCCCGATCGCTGCCAAAACCAATGAGAAAAATGTAACAGCTTGCCAATCTCGCGATAAAAATCTTCCCGCATAACATTGAACTTGCTGCCCGTATCAAAAAGGGCGATACACTTTTTGTTTTTAAATACGACTTCTTTGTGCGTAATATCGGGTTTTGATTGCAGACTTCGCGTATTTACTGATGTTTCACCACTTTTTATATTTTGTTCGCAATCTTTAGAAATATGTCCCGTATTGGTTGAATTTAAAACACTTTCGACCTTTATCTTTGTTTTGACAATTACTCGATATGTGACCTTTAACACCGCAATTATAACATTTTACTTCTTTTTTAGCATCTTTGTTTACGTTTTGAAATTTCTTGTCATATTCTTTTATATTTATATCGTTGCGCTTTGACTTTTCTTTTTCCACGTTATTTTCTTTTTCAATAATTATTTTATAGCACTTAAGTTTTTCTTTAAATTTGTTTATATCTGTTGTTCCGTACAAAATTGTCTTATTCACACTTTTGCCATCTATGCCGTCAATCAAATATTGGATAAATGTGTCATCTGCAATATTTCCGTGCGATGCAATGTCTTTCATTCGGTAAAAATATTCAAACACACACTCATTGTTGTCCCATTTTGTTTGCGCAAGTTTTTCATGGATTTGTTCACTGGATTTAAATTCGGATAATAATGCCTGCTTCAGCGAATTCCATGAAGTTAAACCTCTTTCACTCGATACGAATAGTTATGCGATTCCTTTTAGTGCCTTTTTGGCAAACAAAAACCTTTGGAAATTATTCCATTGCATTAGTGTCGCCTGTTCCTCGTATTCTCTTATCCACACTTCGACTGGAATAGTATTGGTGCCGTCGAAACTTCGGATGCTCTCTTCCACATCGCGAAAGCTGATCGCGAAGCGAGGTGCCATCATCGTGTCTCTCTCCATTACATCGTTGTTTCTTGTAGAGTTTCGTCTGGCAGTTGTGCTTTGTACTGTCCTTTCGTAGTTTACCTCAATGTTTTCTGTGCTATTATGCTCCGCCGTCTCAAACGAATTGCCGTCTTCTTTTCTTTCTTCTCCATAGTCCTCTTCATCGTTGTTTGTTTCATCATGCTCTAACAGGGTCGTAGAGCGCAAATTACAGAAAACATGCAAAGGCAAGTCCTCACATGAATAGCTAATACCCAACACATTGCAAATAGCCACAAGGTCATACTTTGTTAGGTTCTTTATTGCGTATTCCTTCTTTGTCTGGTACTTCTCATCATTTTCGTCGTAGGGGAAGTCAGAAAATTCGCGTAGTCGTTTTCGGTTGTTCCTGTCTCCCTCAGCCTCGAACTCAAATTTATGCAATGCTGCTATGCACTCTTTCTTGCTCGAGCGTAGATTTTCACTTATCAGATCGTTCAAAAACGGCATTGTAGGGGAAAAAAATGTACGTTTCACTTCAACTTTTTCGTGTCCACATTTGCTCAAATCGCGGACGAGCGCCCAAAATGTGGGGTTTTGTATTTAAAATAGTAGTTTATTGATAAAGTTTAATAAGTTTTAAGTAAATAGGTTTAATTTCACGTCGTTAGTCGTAGACGTTGTTGTTTTTTAGATTTCTCGTCGTCGTTTTTTGTCGTTAATTCTCACGTCGTTGTTCCTCTTTTTGCCGTTGCTTCACATCTTCTGCTCGTCGTTATCTTGTGATGGGACTATCGTTGCTCGTCGATGTCTAGGGGGATGGGATCATCGTATCTTCTCGTCATTATGGGTATCGTCGTTGTTGCTGCAGGTTTGCGTACACAGCTGTACACCAACCCACATATATAATATATGTATATATATACATAGAGATAAACTTTCCTGGTTTCCTGGTATCGCTGCCCTTCGGTGCCCACCATGAATATCACGCAGCACCATACGATACGGTGCTGAGCTTACCATTCCTGCACCAACCTGAACTACATCAAGGAGGTTGAGCAGACTACAAGTGTGTGATGTGATTCCTATTCTCGCTTTCGGACTAGCAGTGATCCTGTGCGTAGCTATCGGTGGTATCGTCTACTGCGGATTCCTGTTCAAGAAAAACAAGGACGGTCCAAGTCCATTTCATTTCAATTCAATTTTGTTTTTTAGATTTAATCTGATTTTCTCCCGAGCTACTTAAATATATCCCGCGACTTTCGTTGCCTTTGGCTTAAACCAGTTCAGTGGGAGGGTGGAGAGGGAGGCGCTGGCATCACGTTTTCCGGCTTCGGATAGTTTGGACAGGGATCTTCTCGTGTCCCCGAGCAGACGTCTGAGCAGGTGCTTTCCCATGGGCATTGAGATCTTCACTGGACGAATCAGCCTTCTGCGTTGGAGCAGCCATTGCAGGAGCTGTCCACACTGCAACTGCCTTCCCTGAAACTGCCCTTATTGTGGGCTTGCCCACAATCGATCCCACCTCGGTGGACAACCTGCTGACTTTCCTGGGAACTGCCTTAGAGCTGGCAGTCTTTTCCGATTGTTTCTCTTCGTGTGTGGCGCGCTTCTGCTTTAAGTGGGGTGCCGGGTGAGCCTTGACGGAAGGGCAAGCCTACGCCTTAACCATGATTCTCTATGGTTTCGCTATGGGAATGTCCCACTGAAGTTTCGCCACCTCTCCCACTGCCAAGCCCGACGATTCAGCTGGATTCTGGGTTCTGCGGTTTCAACTAAAAGCCAACTGAATAAATTGATTGCAAACACCAAATGATTAAGGATTAGTTTACTTGTCAGGAAGAAGAGAGCCACAGTAGTCCTACGACGAGTAGCCGGCAGAGACAACTGCGTTTTCTTTCCTGTAAATATAAAGAGATATTTTATTTGAATTTAACCCGTTTTTTTCCGACTCACCTTTGACTTCTCGCACGAGCTGAAACAACTGGCAATTCCTTGCTTATTCGCAGGACATGTGGTAGAATGTGGTTGACTGCTAGCTGCTTACTTTTCCTTTCAATATAAAGAGATTTCTGTTCTGACTGCAAGAAGCTATTTAAATTCGACTTACCTCCGACACTTCGAACTTCGACTGGGAAGCAAAAGGAAGCCTTTTGAATTCCACTTACCTCGAACACATGCAAATACTCGATCAAAAAGCAGCTGACTCTGAGGACTCCATGGCGAAAGAGGCGGAAAAGAGGCTGAGTTCTCAAACGTCAGTCAACACTGCCGTCACCGCACATCCAGCGGCGACGCGCCACGCACCAACAGAAACACTCGGTAAAGCTTCCCGGCTCTCAGGCCGCATTCAAGAGAGTGAGAGATTCTTCCTGGAGGTGGGATCGATCTTTGGCTGTCACCTTGGTGTCAGCCCAGAAGAGCAACTCCAGAGAAGGCAGCGTTACAGTGTAGACAGGACCTGCAAAGGCCGCTCCGGCAAGAAACCCGATTCCTCCAGTGATGATCTGGATGCCCATTGGAAACCAACTGAACAGGCGTCTGCGCGGGCCAAGTCCTGTAAAAACAAAGAGAATTTTTTCTTATTGAAGTCCAAAACTCAGATCGGGAATAGATTCTGTCATTGGGAAAATATGCGATCCGTTTGGAAACGAAAAGCAATGCAAACAATTTAAGAATTTTCATAGCTGACTGGCAATCAATTAATTTCAGCAACCAACACTTTTAAAATAATTAATTTGCTTGGAAAACTCACACAGCACTTTGGATAAACTGTGGTTAAAATATTTGATTCACTTTTGTTACACTTTAAAATAATTTCAGAAGAGCTACGAATTTTATTCCAATCTGCTCCGCTCCGCTCTGCTTCGACCTCCCAAACGAACTGACTAAACAGGCAAGTTCCTTGCTCTGTACACACATTCATAGTATGTGTGCAAAGTGACAGCTACCTTGATTTTCCTGTCAAAATAATGAGAATTTTTTTCTATTGCAAAAAGCCTATTACTCAGATCGTCAAGAAAATCTGCACAGGAAAGGGACCATAAGAAATATGCGGTTCGTCTGGCTAGCCACGCAAACACTCTAAGAATTTTCCATAGCTGCCTGAAAATCAACTAATTTCTGCACAAACATATGAAATATCTTGATAAATTGCGGTCACTCAACACTTTTGTAATAATTAATTTGTTTAGAACTCACACAGTACTATGGATAAACTATTTGTTTCACTTTTGTTACACTTTCACAAGAATTTTAAATTTTACACGCGAATATTTTATACAAATTTTTTAATTTTATTCGTACCTGCACCGCTCCGCTTCGACTTCTCGAACTGACTGAATAAAATGGTGCTTTACGAAACCCTTACGATTGAATCATTTTTCCCAGGACTACTAGATCTAAATATTTTGTATATATTTATGTTTGTACGTACTTTGTACTGGTCAACGAAGTCCTATTCGGTCGCTACAACTCAAACGCTCCGAGGAAGCGAGAGACAAGAGAAACCTTGCGCCCACTCCAAGAGTATAATTAATTATATATACGTTTGTATATAAATATGCACCTACATATGTATGTATGTATGTTCATGCTTATATTAAGTAAGGGATACTAAAGATCAAATGGCTTAGTTTTAGTCTGCAAACCCCAATAGATAGTCCCCGTTTATGGTGTCGAAAATGGTTTTAATTATCCTGGAACTAATTCCGTACAGAGATTTAAGATTTTAGGAATTGAATTTTTGTAATAATTAATTTGTTTAGAACTCACACAGTACTATGGATAAACTATTTGTTTCACTTTTGTTACACTTTCACAAGAATTTTAAATTTTACACGCGAATATTTTATTCAAATTTTTTAATTTTATTCGTACCTGCACCGCTCCGCTTCGACTTCTCGAACTGACTGAATAAAATGGTGCTTTACGAAACCCTTACGATTGAATCATTTTTCCCAGGACTACTAGATCTAAATATTTTGTATATATTTATGTTTGTACGTACTTTGTACTGGTCAACGAAGTCCTATTCGGTCGCTACAACTCAAACGCTCCGAGGAAGCGAGAGACAAGAGAAACCTTGCGCCCACTCCAAGAGTATAATTAATTATATATACGTTTGTATATAAATATGCACCTACATATGTATGTATGTATGTTCATGCTTATATTAAGTAAGGGATACTAAAGATCAAATGGCTTAGTTTTAGTCTGCAAACCCCAATAGATAGTCCCCGTTTATGGTGTCGAAAATGGTTTTAATTATCCTGGAACTAATTCCGTACAGAGATTTAAGATTTTAGGAATTGAATTTTGTAACAAACTGGATCGGCAGCATGGATTGGTGTAGTTTTAGTGTGTAGAGGTGTAGAGTAGCGTGGAGTCCTTCATTTGCTTGCACTCCTCCCACTTATTAGCAGTCCGATTTGAGGGTGCAGTACAGGCCCACACATGCACCCAAAACGACGAGGAAGACAACCAACCAGTAGACCACACGCCTTAAGGGCCAGTGCGTGAGCAGTGGCTCTGGTGTCTGCACACTCTCGGACCTGCGCTGCGCGGTTGGTCGTCGGTATCTTATTCGGTTGCTCATTTTGCCAGAGTCTCAGAGTCGGAGTTTCTGATCCTGAGTTTCAGAGCTTCCTCACTTGTCAACTGCTGTAGTTTGACTCGATTCTAAGCGCCAACTCGATTGGGAACTTGCCGCTGCTTATGGACTTTGATTTGGCTATGGTCTGCCCTTAAATTGGTTTATTACTTAATTATTAATTGTTTACTAGCTACAGAAAATAAAAATAGAACAGAATGTTCCTCCTTGTTGGTGAAACTGTCAGCCATGTAAAACCTATAAAAAGAAAAGCGATTGGGATGGGGCAGCGATCGCCTACAGACTACACAGAACTAGACATACAGGTGGCACTCGTACATTCGAGGAACTTAATTTAAATCTAGCTGGCGTCGCTGGCGCTTGGGATAGTTCTCAGCATCGCTGTAATTCTGTTGAGGATACTCCGATGATTCGCTGGTATAGGTGGTGTAGTTGGTATTGCTGGTGTAGCTGCGGCTGCTTCGGCTGTTGCTGCTGGTGTAGCTGCGGCTGTTGCTGCTGCTGCTGCGGCTGTTGCTGCTACTGCGGTCTTCCAGCATGCCCGCAACATTGAGCTCCCTCAGGTGGCGGCGCTGCGCAGTCCGTTTGGCACAGTTGGACAAGACGCGCTCTGCATTGCTGACAATCTCATCAAAGTCGAGCACCTCCTTGGGCGGTGCGGACTCTGGCGCCGCGACAGGTGGTTCGGGTGAGCCTGGTTCGGGCTGCTGATAGTCGTAGTACCACGGCGACTGAAGGTGGTGCTTCATGGTGTGGTCCCTGAGGACAATGACCTTGGGGAGTTGCGGCTCGCGGCGCAGCACAAACTGCTGCCGCTCCACGGCCAACAGCTGCGTCAGGCCGAGGAAGTCCGGCTCCCGTTCGAGGCAGCCTATGGCATGCAGGCAGATGGACTTCACCAGATCCTCCTGCTGGCTTAGCTGGACATATTCCAGCAGCCACTGGCAGTAGTCCTCGTGCTGATCGACGCGCGACGGCATCACGAGCATCGGCGGCATCGGAGGCAGCTTGGCCAGCTCCAGCAGCTGGGAAATACGTGAGAGCCAAAGATCGATCCCACCTCCAGGGATAATCTTACACTCTCTTGAATGCGGCCTGAGAGCCGGGAAGCTTTACCGAGTTTTTCTGTTGGTGCGTGGCGCGTCGCCGCTGGATGTGCGGTGACGGCAGTGTTGACTGACGTTTGAGAACTCAGCCTCTTTTCCGCCTCTTTCGCCATGGAGTCCTCAGAGTCAGCTGCTTTTTGATCGAGTATTTGCATGTGTTCGAGGTAAGTGGAATTCAAAAGGCTTCCTTTTGCTTCCCAGTCGAAGTTCGAAGTGTCGGAGGTAAGTCGAATTTAAATAGCTTCTTGCAGTCAGAACAGAAATCTCTTTATATTGAAAGGAAAAGTAAGCAGCTAGCAGTCAACCACATTCTACCACATGTCCTGCGAATAAGCAAGGAATTGCCAGTTGTTTCAGCTCGTGCGAGAAGTCAAAGGTGAGTCGGAAAAAAACGGGTTAAATTCAAATAAAATATCTCTTTATATTTACAGGAAAGAAAACGCAGTTGTCTCTGCCGGCTACTCGTCGTGGGACTGCTGTGGCTCTCTTCTTCCTGAAAAGTAAACTAATCCTTAATCATTTGGTGTTTGCAATCAATTTATTCAGTTGGCTTTTAGTTGAAACCGCAGGAGGCGCTGGCATCACGTTTGCCGCCTTCGGATACTTTGGACAGGGATCTTCTCGTGTCTCCGAGCAGACGTCTGAGCAGGTGCTTTCCCATGGGCATTGAGATCTTCACTGGACGAATCAGCCTTCTGCGTTGGAGCAGCCATTGCAGGAGCTGTCCACACTGCACTGGTTTAAGCCAACGGCAACGAAGGACGCGGGATATATGTAAGTTAACTCCAGAAGAGTTTACAAATACATAAAACCATAAACCATAAAAAAATCTTCCACAATAGTTTATTGCCCACTTGCAATAACATTGCGCAGTATTTCCAGAACAATGTAAATTCCATTTCCGGCCCAAAACATGCGCCGAGAAAATTTGATTCGATCAGCTCGATCGAAATCAATATCGATTTTCCCCTTCCAACAATTCTGCCGCTGCGAACAGTGCTGCCGCCTCCAACGTTGTTTAAAGATTTTGTACTCTAGTTTTAATCAGCCTAAAATTTATATTCAATAACGGAACTACGCCTCAAAACGATAAACAAAATAATTCCTTCCTTTTAACAATTGAGAATTTAACTGGCGCCCGAACAGGGACCAGACTAGTGAACAATACAACAAAAAGTTTAGTACGTTCGCGAAAACTACAACAACTTTCAGTCGTCGGTCTCAAAACGCAAAGTACCGGTTTGACTCGAAATAATACTTCGTTATATTGCCCGGTATAACCCATGGGTGGACTACCATTCCTGAAAGAGTTCCGTACTCAGGAAAGACAACAACATGGAGTGAATCTCAGGAACCCTAGTAGGCTTACAGAATCCAAAAAGGACCAATTCCAGATCACCCGTTGGAGGAGCCACATCTCAACGATGTTAAGGTCAGTAAGGTGATAAGAAAACAAAGTGAATACGAAAATTCTAGGAAATTGTGCCAGACAGAAAACGAAACACAAAAGTGAACAATTTAAACATAAGAATAAAAAGAAACGCAAACGAAACAAATTTTCGAGTATTCACATCTCAATAAATAATATTAAAATATTTTATAATGGCAATCACCGACAACTTAATTGGACCAGCCGTTCTGGCCCATGATCTAAATAGACAAAATAATAATAGAAAAGAAATTACGCAGATGGTAACTGCCTTAGTGACTACAATACTAGCACAGTCTTTACCAGGACTAATTAGAAATATAACCAATCCAAACGCTGACTTTCTCAATGTGGCGGACCAAGTTATTAATCCTGCTCTCGGTGGAAACTTGAGCGATTTAGATAGAATCCCAGACATAGTAAAGAGTACTCGAGAATTTTTCGGAAATCCATCCGAATTTAGCTCCTGGAAAAATGGAGTAGATAGAATTCTAATAACGTTTGCCACTCAAGAAGGAACTCCAAAACATTTTGGGATCCTTCATTCCATTCGTAACAAGATCGTTGGGAACGCCGATCCAGCATTAGAATCCTACAATGCTCCACTTAATTGGAATGCGATTTCCAAGTGCCTAACTGTTCACTATGGTGATAAAAGAGATCTGGGTACGTTAGAATACTAAATGACTACGATAGTTCAGGGCAACCAATCATTAGAGGAATTCCTTCAGGTTGTTTATAAACAATCATCTCTGATTTTTAACAAAAATAGGTTGCATGGAATTAGGTAGAGAAGCTGAACAATTAATGACAAAATTATACCGCGATAAAGCAAAAGATACTTTCGTAAAACGATTACGAGGCGATCTCCCTCGACTTCTTGGAATACGGGAGCCAGTAGATCTCCCATCGGCTTTACATTTATGTCTTAAAATAGAAAACCAAAATTCCGCGCAGTTCTTGCTAATTCCAAAAATCGAAATTCAGGATTTAGAGGATCAAATCAAAAACCGATCCCAGCACCAAGATCAAATTTCAATTATAACAAACAACCATCTCAGTACAACCAATATCAATATAATCAGTTTAAGACCTCAATTCCACCAAGCCAAAATGTCAATTACCAATCTCAACAATTCACGCAGAATTATTCTCGACAACAAGTCCCTCAGAATTACATTCCACATCGCCCACTCGCACCAAAGCCGCAACCAAAACCAGAACCAATGGACATATGGTATGTACATAGGTCCAAGTATCCGTACTAGAAATGTTAACTACAGTACGAAGTAGGGAAAAGACCTCCCCCAACAACTCAGAATCATGCAGAAAAGAAACAAAGACGGTTCAACGTCCAAACAGACGGAAACGAAAACAACACCCTAGCTGACGCCCAAAATTACGATACGATGGCATAATACGAACAATTAAAAAGAGACTACGAGAATGAAAACAACTTCGAACAGAGTCTTGAGGAATATTGACAAGAACCAGGTGACGATAGCGTAAATGCAAACTCAGAACAATATAGTGACCTATGTACATTTTGTAGTATAAAAAACTCCTCGTTGCCTTACATCGAATGTAAAATGAGGAGTGGGAAGATTTCAAATGTACTAATAGATACAGGTTCAAACAAAAGCTATGTATATTCAACCCAAACACGTCAGTAAGCCCACCTTAAATGAAAAACCGTTTAATGCAGTAACCGTTAGTGGTAGTATTAAAATAACCCACTACAAAATGGCCAATCTTTTTAATATACCAAATACTAATGTACAATTTTTCCTTTTACTAACTTTAAAATCATTTGACGCCATATTACGTACTCCCGTTTACTCACGATGTTACCCATTACCGGCCGGATCCAAGACCGAAGTAGAAACACAAATAAAAGAACTACTAGAGGACGCGGTAATTAAACCATCTCGATCTCCATACAACTCACCCGTTTGGCTTGTCCCAAAATGATCCAAAATGCATCCCAAAAATTTAGAGTAGTCATTGATTACAGGAATCTTAATTTAGTAACAGTAGCAGACAAGTATCTAATTCCAAATATAAATGAGGTATTAGCACAACTAGGCAAAAATAAGTTATTTTCGGTATTAGATCTTAAAAGTGGTTTCCATCAGATTCTTTTAAAAGAAAGTGACATAGAAAAAACGGCATTTTCCATTAACAATGGCAAGTATGAATGCACACGTCTCCGTTTTGGTTTAAAGAATGCCCCAGCAATATTCCAAAGAGGACTTGACGATATCCGACGACCACACATTGGGGAAATATGTTACATACCCCTGAAAAAGCCAACATTAAATGCCAACTCGATAAATGCGAGTTTTTTCAAGAATACAGTAGAGTTCTTAGGTTTCATTATTTCCGTTAGAGGAATAGACAGAAACCCTTCAAAAGTAGACGCAATTACTAAGTATCCTTGTCCGAAATCACTAAAGGACCTTAGATCCTTCCTAGGTTTGCCAGGTTATTATAGAAGATTCATCAAAGATTATGCCTTGTTAGGAAAACCACTTACCTCACTACTAAGAGGGGAAAATGGTCGCGTATCCAAAACCAATTCATGCAAAAAGATCATTCACCTAAACGAAGAAGCAATAGAGTCATTCCAAAAACTTGAGAATACATTAATTTCAACCGAAGTCATCCTACAATATCCCGATTTCAATAAAGAATTTCAACTTACGACAGATGCCTCTAGCTTAGCCTTAGGAGCAGTCCTTGCTCAGAATGATAAACCAATATCATTAATTTCCCAAACACTTTCTAAGGCCGAAGAAAATAATGCAGCAAACGAAATAGAAATGTTAGCAATAATATGGGCATTAAAATCATTAAGGAATTATCTCTATGGAGGATCGAAAGTGAAAATTTATACTGATCATCAACCTTTAACCCATTCTATGAGCGACTGGAACGGTAATGCAAGAATAAAACGATGGAAGACATTATTGGAAGAATATGATTATCAGTTAATTTACAAACCAGGAAAAGTCAACGTTGTTGCCGATTCCCCATCTAGGATTGAAGAAATAAATTCCGTCACTACACAACACAGTAGTGAGAGTTCTGCCGAAAAATTAATACCCAGTATTGAGATCCCAATAAATGCTTTTAAAACCCAAATTTGTATCTTTCCAGGAAATAAAAATAACTATAAATTTATTATACCGTTTCCAACATTTCATGGATACGAAATTACACAAAAATCTTTCACAAAAAATTACCTAATAACAATATTAAGAATATATCTTAACTCGTCCGCTATTAATGGATTTCAAACAACAGAGCCCATTATGGGACAAAGTCAAAGAATATACCCATCAAGTTTCGCTCAGTACAGCAACGAAAGTCAACAAGAAGAAGAAATATTAAATGTTCACAATAGAGCCCATAGAAATGCAGTAGAGAACCAAAAGCAACTACTGGAAAAATTGTATTTTCCAAAAATGAAACAGAAAATCATCAGTATAGTGAAACAATGTCAAATTTGTAAAGAAGTAAAATACGAAAGACATCCCACCAATCAAAAAATCATAGAAACACCAATACCAGAACATACAGGTCATACTCTACACATTGATATTTGTTCCACAGAGAAAAACCTAGTTTTGACAGCAATAGACAAATTTTCCAAATTAGCACAGGAATCCATAACACATTCCGAGAACTAACGTATTAGACAGAGCTATTTACGAATATAATTTTTCTATACACTCAGTAACCAATAAAAGACCATTGGAGGTATTCTTTGGCGGAAACGTAACAACAAACTCTGAACAATACGCTATAAGCAGACAAAGTCATATTGACAAAACTAAAGACAAAGCAAAGCTTAGATTTACAGAACCACAATAAAAACAAAAAATCAATAAAAATATATTCACCAGGTCAGGAAATTTGGGTAAAAATAAGCACAAGGCTAGGCTTAAAGTTGTCTCCAAGATTTAAAAAGGAAATCGTAAAGGAAGACAACAATACAACCATAAAAACAATGTCAGGGAAAATCGTACACAAAAGCAATATCAACGAGAAGGAACGTGAGTCGCTTCTAGTCGCGACTCTACTTTTATACCCGTACTCAGTCAGTATATAAATTTATGAGATTATAATTAAAATTAAAAAAAAAAATTTTAATATTTTACATTTTTTTGCTACATTTGTGAACTACATCTACATCTAAAATGTAGATTATACATGTAGAACAGATATTCTACATCTACCATTTAGATTCTACATCTCCTCCGCTAGGGGTTGCTCGCGCATTGCACAGGGCAGAGTGTGTGCGAGCGAGAAAGAGAATGATTAGCGTCAGCATCGCCAGAGGAGGTCGGGGAAGCAACTGAAAATTAATTTCTTCATTCTGGCTATAATTGATCCGATCCGATCTGATTCAGATTCGGCAATCTGATAGATATAGTCATTCTCTACGATACTGCGCTTTTAGTTTTATCGTATCTTCAAAATTGTGGCTGCCACAGATTTTCGTCCTTTGTGGAGGCGGAAGAGGGCGGGGCGAAATTTTGAAATACACTTGTAGCAGTGTGATATCACATGAGTCTCGAAACAAAATTTGGTTGCTCTAACTCTTATAGTCTCTGAGATCTAGGCGCTCATCAAGACAGACAGACAGACAAACAGACAGACGGACGACAGACGGACGGACAGACAGACATGGCTCTATCGGCTCGGCTATTGATACTGATCAAGAATATATATACTTTATGGGGTCGGAAAAGTTTCCTTCTCTGCGTTACACACATCCACTTTTACCACATACTGTATTTGTGTATTTAACTCTTTTTGAGTACGGGTATAAAAATTGCTAATATTCCGATATTCATACAGTAGCGGACAAAGAAATCCGGACACCTACTTATGGCGTCAATATGCCAACTTTGAAGCTGCGTAGAATATGTAAGAAAGCTTAAAACGGTTTGGATCTTTTTTCATATTATCTATTAAGTATTTAGTTTTACCTTGCCGCCGAGGTTTTGTTTCCCTAAGCTTTTTATGTGAAATAAAAAATATAACAGTGAAACATGCCGAAAATGACGGAAAATGATAAATGATATTGGCTTTGCGATCGGAAAACTTAAGTCTCCGTGAAATAAGCGCTAAAGTTGGTTTCAGTAAATCTGCTATCGGGGATTTTATAAAGAATTTTGAGAAAACCGGAACTCTGAAACGTAACCCGGGCACAGGACGAAAGAAGAAGACCAGCGACCAGGACGATCGTATAATAACGCGCTTAAGCGTGGCTAATCGATTCAAAACTGCAGAAGACATTAGATGCGAGTTTGTTCAGTCGGAAGGATTCGATATAAGGCGCAGACCAGCGAAAAAAACAGTTTTGACCGTTAAAATGCGTCAGAAACGGCTACAATGCACTATGGTCCAGAAGCCCGTTTTTTTGGCATAAAGTCTAAAAATATAGATACAGACTTGAAAATTTGCACATTTGGTTATATTAGGATTCTTATTTAGTCTACAAATTTTCGGATGAATCTGACCACGCCTACCCTTCCCGCCCATATACGAGCCAGTATAGTTTTCCCGATTTTGCCTGGTATTCGGCATCCTAGATAGTGTATTTTTTATCCGAAAATACAAAATTTTTTTTTTTGTAAAGATAATTGAAATATCTAGTTGGTAACAAAGAGTTTTTGGTAAAAAAAAATTGATTACGCAAAAGGTAGTGCTTCAAACGAATACTTTAAAAAATTCATAATTTGTTTAAACCGGTTAATTTAGCAGCATTCTATGTGGAAAGTATCTATTAAATTTAATTTTCCTTTTAAAGTAATTAATTTTAATTTTTATTAAGTAAAGATTACATTTTTAACACACAAAAAATATCAATATAAATCGAACAACAACTGCGTGCTTTTAGATTGCATTGTTAAAGTTTTTTTTTAAATGACTAATAAAATTTGTGTAGATAGTTTGTTTTGCTTAATGGCAATTTTATTGATAATCATGGATATTTATCTTATGATATATCTTAGCTCCAAGTACAATTTTTGGTACAGTTATGTGCTTAACTTATGTGTGGTAATTCGTTCGATGCGTGGCTGAATTAACGACTGACTGTCACTTACTCTCGACTCCGACTGATCTCGCTTCTTCGCTCTCGGCTCTCTTAGAGCCGAAGGCTACCTATACAGACGACGCGACGAAACTACGGCCGCTTCGTGTCTCTCTCGGTCCTGCATTATCTACAATCGGCTGTCCTGACGGACCATTCGCCTCGGATGGGTCTAGCCAAGGTTTCATATACTCTGAAACTGTAGAAGTCTTATAGGGTCCCTCAGTATCTCCGATCTTCTCGACTTCGTACCTCCCATGATTCTTTACCTTGGTTATTTTATACGGCCCTAGATATTTTCCTTTTAATTTTAGCCCAGTACCATACTGGGTACGCTTTATAGCTACTAAGTCATTCTCCTTGTACTGTCTATCTATCTTCCTGTTTGAATCAAAACTCTTCTTATTCTCCTGTTGCAACCGTGCTATGTTCTCTACTACTTCCTCTCTAATCTTTTCACGCTCCTTATCAAACTCTTCTATAAGTGATTCTTTTAATATTTCTTTTATGTTCGGATCAATAGGTATGCGCATGTCTAATCCAGTTAAGATCTTAAATGGCGTTATCTTAGTACTTCGTGGCTCAACACTATTGATCATCTGCTGCACTTTTCCTAGGTGCTTGTACCAACTACCGGAACTACCCTGACACAATTTCGACAACATAGGAACCACTATCTTGTGCATCCTTTCAACTTGCCCATTTCCTCGTGGAACTCCTGTGGCAATCATTAAATGCTGAATTTTCTGCCCCTCACAATACTCACGGAACAAATTGGAAGTAAATGCCGCACCTCTATCCGTCACTATTCTGTTCGGATTACCAAAATTAGTTGCCTGAACTTCTAAACATTTGACGACCTCTTCAACGCCTGTACTACGAGTACCATACAACCAAACAAACTTGGAAAAACCATCAACAACTACCAGTATATAATTATACTGCTTTTTGGTCATTTCCATCGGTCCAACGTGATCAATGTGATAAGTTAATAGCGGCCTGTCGCCCTTGTCTATCGGCTGCAAATAACCTTCACGTTTTCCTGACTTTTCATTAACAATGATACATTCAACACAACTGTTGACTACTCGCGATACTTTATCCTTCAACTTCGGAATATAATACGACTTTTCGATTATATCCTGTGTCTTTTTGGCTGAGAAATGCCCTTGCTTATGAGCTATTGATATAATCTCATTTTCCATTAGAGCTGGTACTACAATAAGCTCCCTATCTGGATCCTTAAACAAAATCTGGTTCTGAATATAATAATCCTCATATTCCTTGTCCTCAACAATACCTTTAACAGCCTTCACCCAATTGTCGGTTAGCTGAGCTTCTTTAAGACGATGACTAATGCTTTCTTCCAACATAAAACAAGCTACACGACTTAACGCGTCAACGTGCCTCATCTTCGTGCCTGAGCGATGCTCAATAACATAATTGAAATCTTGTAGGTACATGGCCCAACGAGCTACTCTCAAAGGGACATCTTTCTTTTTTATTGTCATTGTAAACGCATTACAGTCTGTGACAATTTTGAACGTTATACCCAAAACATATACACGCCATTTCACTAAGGCTTCAATAATTGCCAGAACCTCGAGATCATAAGAAGGATATTTCTCTTCACATGGCTTAGTCCTACGGCTCATGTATTGAACAGGATGGAATTGGCCATCTTCCAAACTCTTTTGCAATAACACGGCTCCATATCCCCATTTTGAAGCATCAGTGTGGATTTCTGTCTCCAATTTCGGGTTGTACATTTCTAAGACAGGCCTACTAGTCAATGCCACCTTTAGTTGTTCAAACGCAACCTGATGGATCTCCTTAAACTCAAATCTAGCATCCTTCCGCAACAGATCTGTTAACGGCTTTGCAATAGCAGCATAACTCTCAATAAACTTTCGGAAATAAGAAGTCAATCCTATGAAACGCTGTACTGCCTTCTTATCACCTGGCACTGGGAACTTTCCGACCGCCCACGTCTTCTCATCGCTTGGTCTTATTGTATTATTTTCTACTATATACCCTAGAAAATTAACCTTTTGTTGTAACAGCTGACACTTGCTCCAATTTATACGTAGTCCATTCAATTCTGCTACCTTCAAAACTTTTCTCAGCTTCAACAAACCCTCTTCTACATCTTGACTCGAAATTATAACGTCATCCATATAGACTGCTGCTTCATTATTCTTCACCAAATCTCTCAACACTGCCATTATAAATCTGGTAAACACCGCTGGGGAATTCGAAATTCCAAATGGTACATATAAAAATTCGAACTGGCCTTTTTGAGTCACAAAAGACGTATATTTTTGAGACTCCACTTCTACTGGTACATGGAAAAAACCATTCGTTAAATCCAATGTGGTGAAATACTTAGCACCCTGCAATTTCTCTAACACTGTATCCATATGTGACATTGGAAAGTTATCGCGAATTATTTTCTCGTTAAGTTTTCTGTAGTCACAGCATAACCTTTTGCTACCATCCTTTTTTCCTACCAACACTACTGGTGATGCGTACTCCGATGTACTTGGCTTTATAATCTTCTGAGCCAACCACTCTTCCACTTGCTTATCCACAATTTCTTGCTCACACAGCGCTAAACGTCTTGGATGCTGAAAAACAGGCATCTCATCCGCTAATACGATTTTCATTTTGACAGGTGCATCAACATTCCTCTGAGGCTGGTACTCTTTGACCATACTCATAACTGCTCTAGCATCTGCCTCCCTGAGATGCGAAACGTCCACTGAGAACTCCTTCTCAACTTTGTCTATGCTTGACATGCAAATGCCTCCAAACTCATTAAACAATTCTTCACATGACGACGATGCTACCTTATCTGGTTTCTGATCCTTTCTGTCATTATAAACTCTACGAACAAATTTTGTTCCTGCCTTAGAAACATGCATATCAACATGATCAAGAATAGTCCTTCCTAAAATGGCTTCAAAACCAATATCCTCGTCAGGTATGACATGAAATTCTACCTCCATCTCTATTTCATCCACTTTCACTGGTATCGAAAAGCTACCGAAAGTTACGACTTCACTATCTCCAATACCTGTTAAACATTTCTCGCGGCCGATCAGTTTAACATTACCGAATTTCAAGAATACCCCTCTACGGATTAAACACAAATCTGCTCCCGTGTCAATTAAACCTTGGAATACAAAGCTAGCATACTTTACATTCTTTAATTCCAAACCTGATGGAGTAAAAATACCTGTCGGCTTAGCAACGACTTCCTTATCTCGAATAATGTTCGTATTCATCCTCCTTTCTTGTCCGGTTTCACAATTAGCAGCACGGTGCCCTGGCTTACCACACTTAAAGCAACAAAAATCATTTTTGGGACAATCTTTCCTTAAATGCGATTTTTCTCCACACTTAAAGCATTTCTTGAAATTCTCTGCTATCGGCTCTTTCGCCAAACTCTCACTTTTGCTACCCTGCATCCAATTCTTACTCACTGGCTTAAATCCGCCTTTTGATTTCTGGTATACGTCAATCTGAAATTTAAGCTCCTTTATGTTTCTAGCTTGGTACAGCATTGCCTTATTTGACCTAGCGTCTGGGATACCATCCACAAAATATTCGATCAAGCTATAATCATCTAGTTTAATTGGCTTGGCTATCTCCATTAACGCGTACAAAAACTCATGCAACGACTCTCCCTTTTTCTGCTGACGCTTCTGCAACATCCTATGTACTTCCACTGACGATAGTTTTACACTAAACTCTTCCAACAGAGCTTCCTTCAACAAGCTCCAATTACGAACATCACGCAAACTACGAGCAAACGATTTTGCGGCACCTGCCAACAACTGCTTGGCATAAATAAATATTTGTAATTGACTCCACTGAACCGTAGCTGCGCATTCCTCCAATTCCTCTATCCATTGATTGATGTCGGGGTTATTAGAACCAGAAAATTGTGACACACTACCTTCTACGTCTTTGAGCGTAAACCATGATCTATTCTCTACCCATCGCGCACTTGGTTGGACTCCCACGGTATCGTCGATTGCTGTAACTACTGACTCATCCTCTGACTCTTCATTTTCATCTTCCTCATTTTGGAAACCGTAATGAACTAACAGTCTATCTTGCAAATCGCGCTTCCGTCCCGTCGTCTGTAATGCAAGCTCTCTCAACCTAACTCGCAAATCTGCGACTCTCAGTGTCATTATCTCTTCAACTTGCATCGTGACGATTTAAATACAATATAGTTGATATTAGCTTATATACAAAAATGTACTTAAATCAAACAATATAGTAAGTCAAACAATATAGTAAATAGTATAAGGTCTAACGTTAGCTTGTTAACAATCTTTTATGTTAACAAAACTCGGACTTCGCTTTACAGTCGCCTCTGTTAACGATCGCTTCTCTGTTAACACTCACCCTTATTTACTCTCGTAGAGCTGTTCAGACTCCAAATACGACACACACACACCACCACATCCAGATCTCTCTTTCCGGTCGATGTTGCTTTTGTCGTGCTCTTTTTGTTGCGTTGCTTCCGCTCACGAATACAAGCGCGCTCAGATGGTCGTCTCTTTGCCGCTTGCCTTGCTTCCGCTCACGAATACAAGCGCGCTCAGATGGTCGTCTCTTTGCCGCTTGTCTTTTGTAGCTCTCGCCTCTCACAGACGCAATGCACAAAAACAACAACCAATGTTCTTTGATTCTTGCTGTGTCCTCTGCCGTCTCTCGTTGCTTTGTCGCTTCTGCTCTCGTTGGAACGAACGCGCTCAGATTTTCGTCTCTGTGCCGCTTGTCTCCCTGTAGCTTTAGCGTCCTCTCTCGTCCCTCGTTGCTTTGTCGCTTCTGCTCTCCTTGGAACGAACGCGCTCAGATTTTCGTCTCTGTGCCGCTTGTCTCCCTGTAGCTTTAGCGTCCTCTCTCGTCTCTCGTTGCTTTGTCGCTTCTGCTCTCCTTGGAACGAACGCGCTCAGATTTTCGTCTCTGTGCCGCTTGTCTCCCTGTAGCTTTAGCGTCCTCTCTCGTCCCTCGTTGCTTTGTCGCTTCTGCTCTCCTTGGAACGAACGCGCTCAGATTTTCGTCTCTGTGCCGCTTGTCTCCCTGTAGCTTTAGCGTCTCTAGATGTTTTGTCGCTTCTCGTGCCCTTGAATATCTGCGTACACTCTTGCGTCTTTTCCGTCAACTGTGGTGTTGTCTCTCTCGCACTTGTACGCCAGACTCCGCTTCAATTTCGCACAGCGACCGATTTCTAGTGCACACAGTCTCGTGTTCGCCAAATTTTCTCGAATTTACACACACAAACCAAAAATTTAGATGTTGTAGTCTTGGGCTTATTTCTCGGACGAGCCCCCAATTTGTAGATAGTTTGTTTTGCTTAATGGCAATTTTATTGATAATCATGGATATTTATCTTATGATATATCTTAGCTCCAAGTACAATTTTTGGTACAGTTATGTGCTTAACTTATGTGTGGTAATTCGTTCGATGCGTGGCTGAATTAACGACTGACTGTCACTTACTCTCGACTCCGACTGATCTCGCTTCTTCGCTCTCGGCTCTCTTAGAGCCGAAGGCTACCTATACAGACGACGCGACGAAACTACGGCCGCTTCGTGTCTCTCTCGGTCCTGCATTATCTACATTTGTAACTTTTTTTGTATTTAATAATAGAAATACGTTTTACGCTGCTTTTGTTAATTTTTTCCCAATTTAAAATCCATTACTGCATCAGCGCAGCGATCGCTATTACATGGCCATGACGAAATATATGAGTGACTGAAAACCAATTTTCTCCAAAAGGGGGAAGAACGGGGAAAAGTTATTAATGTGCGGTCAATTACAATAAATATAAGTACAAACTGGCGTTATTAGTTTGGAATAGATCGGGAGTGTGCTTTAGTTATTGTCCACGAAACACAGGGGACGCAAGTTAGTTTCTGCAAATTTACACATAAATTTGACATTACACAACACTTAAATCCGAAGGACAACACATACAAAAACTATATACACTATATAATAGAGTCCGAACCCAACTCCATAACTATCCCATCAGTCTCGCCCCCACCAGCTAATAGACGTCCCGGACCACCGGATATTGCCATCACAGGTCCCAGACCTGTGGTTTCAAAACCGCTGGTGGGAGTCCCACCAAAACGGCAAATTTTTGTATCGCGGCTTGCCCCTGACCTTACATCTAACGATGCAACTGCTTTTATTCAAAGCAAAATAAAAGCCGATGGTTTAAAGGTGGAGAAGTTTAATTTCTCTTATGCCAGGGAGATAGCTTCCTTCAAAATAAGCGTCTCCTCGACTCATTTCGCCACCATTTGCTCTGCCAACTTTTGGCCGGAGCATTTGGTGGTGAAAGAATACAAGGCTAAGAAGAAGAATAGGCCCCCCATAACTCTTCCTAGTGCTCAGACCAGTGCGCCATCTCTATCTCCACCCTCATCTTCCCGCTCTACTTCTACCCATCCAAAAAACTAACTTCCTCTCTTTTAGTTACCTACCAGAATGCTAGAGGCTTGCGTAGTAAGCTCAGCACTCTTTTTCTTGAGAGTCTCGCATTCTCGTCCCACGTTATTGTGTTTACCGAGACCTGGCTAAAGCCGGACATCCTTAGTTCCGAAGTTTTGGCAGGTCGGTACACAATCTTTAGAAATGACCGTTCGTCTCGACGTGGAGGAGGGGTCCTCATTGCAGTGGACTCAATCTTTACGTCGGAACATTTCATAGTCCAGGCTCAACAAGACCTGGTATTCCTGTGCGTAAAACTGATTCTCCCAGGCTTTTCCATTTTCATTACTTGCTCGTATATTCCACCTTCCTCGGATACCTTAATATACGAGCATCACTTGTCCGCTTTAAAAACTGTTTCTTCCTCGCTATCAGATAAAGACCATATGATAGTTCTTGGCGATTTAAATTTGCCAGGTACTGTTTGGGCTTCGGTTAACGAGTCTAATAACCTTGTGCCCATGTCACGACATGACTTTATTGACGGCTTGTTGGACCTATCCCTGTCTCAAGTCAACCATGTGAAAAATTCCTTGGGTCGATTGCTTGATCTGTGCTTTGTCTCAGATCCGACCATAGCGTTGCTAACCCGAGCCCTTCCGCTCACTATACCTGAAGACTCCTACCATCCTACATTCGAAGTGTCGGTTGATATTGGGCCTACTGTATTGGATCGAACGGGTAGGCTGTCTGAACGTGTCCGTTGCTTTCGCAAAGCCGAGTTTACGAAGCTTAATAACCTCATTAGGGATTTTGATTGGTCCGCTCTGTACGTGTGCACTGACGTTATGAAAGGCACAAACATATTTTACAATGTACTCGATACACTTTTTGATTCTTGTGTCCCACTTTCTTGTCCAATTAGATCTGGGAAGCCTCCTTGGTTTACCAAAGAGTTATCCAGTCTAAAAAACTTAAAATCAAGACTATATAAAAAATTTCAAGAAGTTGGTTCTCCGACTTCTCTCTCTCGCTATGTATTATCTCGGTCAAAGTTCTCCGTTCTTAATGCTCAATGCTATAAAAATTACCTATCTCGATGCAGGATACGCTTTTCACAGGACCCTAAACAGTTTTACAGCTTCGTAAATAGTAAGCGTAGAACGTCCGCACATCCATCCTCGCTATCATTTCTAAATATGACGGCAAACAATGATCAGGCAATCGCCGATCTTTTCGTCCAATTTTTCCAAACAACCTATTCCCATGACAGCTACTCTGGTCAGCCGTATCCATACAGTTTACCAAGGTCGAATGGCATTTTCAGCCCCTTGTTAAATGAAAGTTCACTGCTTCATGATCTTCGACTAGTTAAGCCGGTGTTTTCACCAGGTCCTGACGGAGTTCCCGGCTGTGTACTCAGGTACTGTGCCGACGCTCTGTGTGGACCCCTGCTTAAACTATTCACCCTATCCATTAATTCTTCATGCTTCCCCCGATCTGGAAGGAATCTTTTATTATTCCTCTCCATAAGAAAGGTAGCAAGTCCGATGCTAATAAATATAGAGGTATATCTAAGTTATCCGCTATTCCTAAAATGTTTGAAAAAATTTTAACTCCGCATTTGCAACATCTCTGCAAATCACTTATATCTCCATCTCAGCACGGATTTATAAAGCGACGATCAACAACCACAAAATTATTAGAGTTTACCTCTTTTATCATTAAAGGCTTCCAATGTAACTTTCAGACGGATGTTATCTACACTGATTTCAGTAAAGCATTCGACTCTGTAAACCACTCCCTTCTAGCACAAAAACTTGACCTTTTAGGGTTTCCACCTAATCTTTTGAGATGGATTTCTAGCTATCTTCGTTCAAGGTCTCAAAGAGTCCTCTTCAAAAACTCCTTCTCTTCACCTGTTAAGGTTACTTCTGGAGTACCACAGGGCAGCCATCTAGGCCCCCTACTTTTCACACTCTTTATTAATGACCTGCCTTCAGTATTAACAAATTCTCGAGTACTCATGTATGCGGATGATGTTAAACTCTGTGTCCAGTACAAGGACATTTCATTTCACTCTCGCTTGCAATCCGATCTCAATAACTTTCAGTCATGGTGTTGTGCAAATATGTTACACCTAAATGCCTCGAAATGCAAAGTTATGACATTTCATCGGTCCAGCCCCATGTTAGCTCCTTACACCCTTTGCGGTGGTTCTCTTGAGAGAATTACATTGGTTGATGATCTTGGTGTTAAACTTGACCCCAAGTTAAAGTTTTCTGAACACATTTCCACCATGGTAAATAAGGCCATGGGCGTGCTTGGGTTTATAAAAAGGTGGTCAAAGGGGTTTGACGATCCCTACATAACGAAGACTCTCTATACCTCGCTTGTTCGTCCGATTTTAGAGTACGGCTCTTGTGTATGGTGCCCCCAGTACAAAGTACACCAGGACCGTATAGAATCAGTCCAGAAAAACTTTTTACTTTTTGCTCTGCGTGGCCTCAACTGGGATGCAGATGTGAGACTGCCATGTTACCCTCGTAGACTGCTTTTAATAAACCTTCCAACCTTAGTTAGTCGTAGAAAAATGCTTGGTGTGATTTTTATGCACAACCTGATCAAGGGTGACGTAGATAGCCCTGACTTGTTGAGTCGCATAAACTTTACGATTCCTGTTAGATCTACTAGAAACTTTACCCCTTTGTTCCTTCCACTTTGTAGATCAAATTATTCCTTGCATGAACCGTTTAGGGTCTTATGCTCGGACTATAATTCTCTCTACCTTATAGTATCCACCACTAATTCCCTTCCTCTTCTTAAATCACTAATATTAACATACCTTTCCCGTATTTAGTCCTATTTCTTAGCTATCTTTGCATGTTTAGCTCTTGAGTTGTGTTTAGCTCTAATTTTCCTCGAACATTAGTCTAACCTCTATCTTTCCTGCATGTTCGCGATCGGTTCGGTAACACGCGTCGCGCGTCATGCGGCAGCGCCCCCCGGTCGGTTGGGCGGGAGGAGGGGATGCGATTCTAGCCTGGGTTCCACTCGTAACAGGCTTCGACTTGGTGTCGCATGGGCCACTTGATGGTGCAGTCATTGCATATCAACGTCCAGACATACCTTGATCTTTATTTTCCATATTTTTTGAGATTTATTTGCAAAAATTTTCCGAGCAACAGAGCAAAATGTAAACAAATAAATTGGCGCGCATTTTTTTTTCATAATCAGCTAAAAAATTGTGTATGTTTGAAAGCTCGCAAAAGGCTTCAGTGAAGCTTTTAAAACTTTTTTTCTCATTTTTCAATATGTATGATCAATATACTTTAAGAATTTAAAAGCAAAAATACTGTACGTTCTCATCAAAATTTCGACTTTATGCCAGAAAAACGGGCTTCTGGACCATAGTGCAATGGGCTAAAGTGCACGAGTCTTGGACCTCAAAAGATTGGAGAAACGTAATATTTTCAGATGAGTCCAAAATAAACCTTTTTGGTTCAGATGGTATGTCGTACGTTCGACGTAAAGTTGGAGAAAGGTTCAAAAATGAATGCCTACGTCGCACAGTGGGGCCTCAGCCGCAAAGAGGTAGCAAAAGTCAATGCATTTTTTAACGCTTTGGATAAATCCAATACACGAATTAGATAGAGTATTTTCCAAAGCTTTCAAAAATAAAGTTAAAAAAGAATCGGACTTTTAGTTTAGGAGATATGAGCAATCAAAGTTGAAAATTATTTCCGCGTGAAACAATTTATTCAACTTTTATTGACATACTGCATCTTTCAGGTAGAATAAAAATTGAACTGTGTGAGGTATCATTTTGTTTTTGGTATCATTTACTAGGTGTATTCATTTTTATCAATATTCAATGAAAAACTGCTTTGTTGCACAGACAGTTCTAGAGAAAAACGTACTTTCCAAACCATCTAAGTTTTTCTTTGTTTTTCAACTTTGACTTGAATTTAAAAAAAACTACATTTTTGCTTTTCCGAAATATTTTGTATACGGGATCTTTGCATATTTCTTTACCTATATCAAAGGTCCATACGTGCGATTTTGGGTTTTGTGGCTTCTACATCGATAACAGTGACGCTACCTCGCACGAAAAACGGCCAAAAATGGGCTGTCGCAGCTCAAATTCCCATACAAATTCCAAATTTTGACGTTTTTCGTGCGAGGTAGCGTCACTGTTATCGATGTAGAAAAACAAACCCAAAATCGCACTTATGGACCTTTGATTTAGGTAAAGAATATGCAAAGATCCCGTATACAAAATATTTCGGGAATACAAAAATGTAGTTATTTTTTAATTCAGGTCAAAGTTGAAAAACAAAAAAAAATCAGGTACTAATGAAACTATATACTCAGGTACACTCAATAATTTAACCATTTTTAAGTTTTCGCTACCTAAATTATGTAGTTAGCTATTAATCCATTTGCAGGTAAGTCTTTTTAACTTCGACCTACCTTTTTCAAAAGTTTTTGTGGCATTGCATATGCAGGTTAGCCGTTATAATTGACCTGAATTTGACCAAGTTTTATAACCTGCTTTTTATTTTTGCAAAGGGTGGTATATGCATATGTATATATAGTGCAGTCCTTTTTTGTATAGGTCCATAGTTCTATTTTGACTTTTAAACCATTAAGTTGTGTATAAACAGTGAAAATGGCGATGGAAAATATAAAATCGTTTGAGATATTTAGAACTTCAAACAACTTCAACGAATTTAAGGAAGCTGTTCTCGTTGAATTAAATGTAGAATCGGACAACCCAGAGAAGCATACAAGTATAATACATAATATTAATCTTGTATATGCTAGAATTGACGCTAAATGGAAGATCTCACCTGGTAATACTACAGTGTTCAATAGCAAAAACGAAACCTGGTTAGTTGGAAAGCAGATTCTAGATGATGGACCCTCCACGTCCACAGGACGATGCTCAGGAAGACCAATTAAAACCCTGGAAGACTGTTCAGCTTATACAAGAAAGAGAAAACTTTCAGATGCAACATGTCATATAGCTACGGATCACTTATCGGAGGCGCTGTCAATCAAATATATGAACGACAAGGAAAACAAGAGGTCACATATCACAAAAGCTGTTTTGCAGGCAAGCCCCATTAGACTTGAAAGGATAAACAAGAGCATCGTCACTCCGCCAAATTCACAACCAAGGCCGTACACCGTTGCAGACGCTTTGGCAATGCTTATGGATTTGGGAATGTCTAAGGATATTCAATATTGCGACATTCCTTGAAGCAGCATAATGTCGATGTTCTGCCAGGATATAAAAAAATTGGAGAAGCTAAAAAGAAGGCAGGACCGACTCCACATGTGACGGAGGTATCAGCGGAAGTAAAACTCCAAGACCTGGTGGACCACACTGGGAAACGGCTCATTGAAAGCTTACCTCACCATCAGATTGAGAATCTTTCGAAAAATCTCACATTGATCAGCGAACGTTAGAATCTTTTGACGATAGCATGCCAGGCAAAGAGAAACATAAACACAGGGGAAAAAAATGATTCAAGACGAATTCTTTGCGAAACTTGGACTGAGGGTCGACTGCCCCAAATATGGATATGGGAACACAAACGATGGAAACTCATCCCGGAATAACTGGAATAACTGGAGTAGATGAAGGCATTATCCAAAGATTGGCTGTAATTTTGTATATTTTAAACTGCAAGGACAAAATTAACACCCGAAAATTTGGTGAATATGCCTCGAAGACTGCAGAGTTGTTATTTGAAAAGTATCCAGAAAAGAAGCTTACTCCAACGCTTCATACAATTTTGGCACACGGTCAAATTTTCCAATTAGAAGAGATGTCAGAGGAGGCCCAGGAAACGAGAAACAAGGATTAAAAGAAATTCAGGTACATGAATACTTGTAAAATATCACGAACAAGGCAAAACCAGGATCTTTTCAACATGTTGGCAGCCTCTTCAGATCCATTTATTTCATCTATTAGACATGTGAAATCCAAAAAAGAATTAGAAAGTATGTATTCTTCAGAAATGTCAAGATTATTGGATATTCCTAACGATCCATCGGAAATAGATGCATGTTTTATAGTAAACCAAAAATAAGAACAATTAAACAAATTTTGTTTTTTTCATTTTTGTAAATTCTGTTTAAGCTAAAAATTAAATTTAAAATAACTTTTCGTAGTATAATAGGCCATTAAAAATTCTTTATCGATCCGAAAAACTTGGAATTTATCATTTTGCATAGGAAAATATGCACTGGTTAGGCATGGTGGATCCCGTATGGTCTGGGGATGCATTTCTTACTTTGGAGTAGGAGATCTGGCACTAATTGATGGAACAGTAAACGCCGAAAAGTACCAACACATATTGGATCATCATCTTATACCATCCATTGAGGAGCATCTTTCGTATGCCAAGAAAATAATTTTCCAGGACGATTCTGCTCCTTGCCATCGTGCGAAATCGGTAAGTCATATTTTTTAAAATTCCCTTATCTGTTATTTACAAGATACCAGAGCTTTTAAATTTCTATAATTTTTCTTTTTTTTAGATAGTAAAATATTTGAAGAAGGTTGGAATAAATTCATTGGAGTGGCCAGGCAATAGTCCCGATTTGAATCCGATTGAGAATCTTTGGCATATTTTAAAGGTTAACATTACGAAGGAGAAACCCAAAACTTTAAAAGAGCTCGACTCAATTGTGGAAAATGTGTGGTACAACGGTATAACCGTTGAAACAATCCAACATTTAGTGGATTCTATGCCGACACGGATAAAGTCGGTCATAAAAAACAAAATATTGAAGTATACTTTTTAAAATAGCAGAATATTGCATTAATCAAATACTATTTTCAAAAATTTATAGCTTACTTTGAAATATGAAAAAAAATTTCGTTTGTGTTCCTCAGTTTTCGAAATATTATCGTTAATTTTAATTAAATTTTTCTACCAAAGTAAATCATGCAGGGAATCGAAATAAGTGTTGTTTTGATTAGCTAATGTATTCATTAATATATTATAATAAAAATTTTCTTCCAAAAATAAACACTGTTTTCAAAAATCAACAAAATGTGTATTTTTCTGCCTGTCCGGATTTCTTTGGCCGCTACTGTAGGTCCAAGTTCATGTCCGTCATATCAATTATATAAAATAATTATACCTCCCCAACAAATTTTTCCGAATGCGGGATTCCATCCGATTATAGCACCACGAATCAGAAAATACCCGAAAAACAACTTTTTATTTTTTTCCTTATTCTTCATTCTGTTCCAGGTTCACCCCATCATTATTCTTCCTACACTTAGTAGCTGGAGCAATATAACTAACAAATTACACTAATAGTCATATTTTAACAATTGACAGCAATAGAAAAATTTTCCAAATTAGCACAGGAATCTATAACACATTCCGAGAACTAACGTATTAGACAGAGCTATTTACGAATATAATTTTTCTATACACTCAGTAACCAATAAATGACCATTGGAGGTATTCTTTGGCAGAAACGTAACAACAAACTCTGAATATATGTCAAGAACATACAAAATTAATCCATATCATAGAATTAGAAACAATAAAAAAACACTGGATCGAACCGTGTGGTATATCGAAAGAGATCTTCAAGAAAATGAATTTTACAACACTCTGTCCCATGAAATAAATCAAACTATTAAAAACCATTACGCCCACACGATTCAGTAGATCTATAGACATGATTGGCACAGCTAGGAAATATATCGATGGGAGCCCCGATCATGGATCCAAAACAATCTCAATGATGTAAACTCAAATCAAAATAAAGTTTATTTATTTAATAAGCAATTTAAAATAAATACACAATGTTCACGAAAGACGACAAGAAAAAATCGGATCCTTGCAAGAAGAAGTTCTCAACCTTCCCCAGTCCCTTCCTCGCTGATGCTGTATGCCAGATCCGTGACGCTCGCCAGGCGGCGCGTGGGAATGTCCCACAGAAGTTTGGTCTTTGCGTTGCATTACAGTCCTGCCGCCCATCTGGCACAGTGGTTTCGCCACCTCCCCCACTGCCAAGCCCGACGATTCAGCTGGATTCTGGATTCTGCGGTTTCAACTAAAAGCCAACTGAATAAATTGATTGCAAACACCAAAGGATTAAGGATTAGTTTACTTTTCAGGAAGAAGAGAGCCACAGCAGTCCTACGACGAGGAGTCGGCAGAGACAACTGCATTTATTTTCCTGTAAATATAAAGAGATATTTTATTTCAATTCAACTAAAAGCCAACTGAATAAATTGATTGCAAACACCAAATGATTAAGGATTAGCTTACTTGTCAGGAAGAAGAGAGCCACAGCAGTCCTACGACGAGGAGTCGGCGGAGACAACTGCATTTATTTTCCTGTAAATATAAAGAGATATTTTATTTTAATTGAATTTTTTGCGTCACGGATCTGGCACGCACCATCGGCGAGGAAGAGACTTGCGAAGGTGGAGAACTTTTTCTTGCAGGGATCCGATTTCTCCTTGTCGTCATTCTTGAACTTTGTGTTCAATAGTCTATTGCTGATTTCTGTAATCTTAGTTTACTTTTTAGGAAGAAGAGAGCCACAGCAGTCCTACGACGAGGAGTCGGCGGAGACAACTGCATTTATTTCCCTGTAAATATAAAGAGATATTTTATTTTAATTGAACCCTCTTTTTATTTCAGTTTCTCCGACTCACCTTTGACTTCTCGCACGAACTGAAACAACTGGCAATTCATTGCTGATTCGCAGGACGGTGAAGCTTCCCAGCTCTCCGGCCGCATTCAAGAGAGTGAGAGATTCTCCCCGGAGGTGGGATCGATCATTGGCTGTCACCTTGGTGTCAGCCCAGAAGAGCAACTCCAGAGAAGGCAGCGTTACAGTGTAGACAGGACCTGCAAAGGCCGCTCCGGCAAGAAAGCCGATTCCTCCAGTGATGATTTGGATGCCCATTGGAAACCAACTAAACTGGCGTATGCGCGGGTCAAGACCTGTAAAAACAAAGAGAATTGTTTCTTATTGAAGGAAGTCCAAAACTCAGATCGGGAATAGATTCTGTCATTGGGAAAATATGCGATCCGTTTGGAAACGAAAAGCAATGCAAACAATTTAAGAATTTTCATAGCTGACTGGCAATCAATTAATTTCAGCAACCAACACTTTTAAAATAATTAATTTGCTTGGAAAACTCACACAGCACTTTGGATAAACTGTGGTTTAAATATTTGATTCACTTTTGTTACACTTTAAAATAATTTCAGAAGAGCTACGAATTTTATTCCAATCTGCTCCGCTCCGCTCTGCTTCGACCTCCCAAACGAACTGACTAAACAGGCAAGTTCCTTGCTCTGTACACACATTCATAGTATGTGTGCAAAGTGACAGCTACCTTGATTTTCCTGTCAAAATAATGAGAATTTTTTTCTATTGCAAAAAGCCTATTACTTAGATCGTCAAGAAAATCTGCACAGGAAAGGGACCATAAGAAATATGCGGTTCGTCTGGCTAGCCACGCAAACACTCTAAGAATTTTCCATAGCTGCCTGACAATCAACTAATTTCTGCACAACATATGAAAAATCTTGATAAATTGCGGTCACTCAACACTTTTGTAATAATTAATTTGTTTAGAACTCACACAGTACTATGGATAAACTATTTGTTTCACTTTTGTTACACTTTCACAAGAATTTTCAATTTTACACTCGAATATTTTATATACATTTATAATTTTATTTGTACCTACACCGCTCCGCTCCGACTTCCCGAATTGACTAAAGAAACTGGACGTTTCTTGATGATTTACGAATTCCTTACGACGCAAGGTAGTCCAAGGACTACTAGATTAAACTTTGTTGCACCGATGCATGTACATACATATATACATATATATACTCATAGAAAAAAACCAAAGTAAAATTAAGTACAATCATATTTGATTTTAAAATGCGATTTTTATATAGAAACATAGTAAAATTAAATAGAATTCACTTTGATTAAAATATAAATGTATTAAAATGACTTTGTTTAATACGTTCATATTTAATCTTAATACAAAACACTTTAAAATAAATATAATATATAAAATTTAAACACTTAAAATAATATATAATATATATAATTTGAATATGAAATATATTAAAATTAAATATAAAATATATTAAATTTAAATATTTTCATATTTATATCAAAATGTTAGTGAAAAATATTCAATATTAATACAACCACTCTTGGATGAAAACACTACTCAACACGACATTTCCGCTGTGGCACGAAATGATTTTTCTAATATTTTTCGGGATTTTAAATTTTAAGTTCAAATTTGATCATTTTGTGCAGTATTTTTTAACAAAATTTTGACTTTAAAAACTTCTTCACAAAAGACGAAAATCTGTGGCATCCACAATTTTGAAGATACGAAAAAACTAAAAACAGTACCGTAGAGAATGACTATATCTATCAGATTCCCGAATCTGAATCAGATCGGATCATTATTATAGCCAGAATGAAGAAATTAATTTTCAGTTGCTTCCCCCACCTCCTCTGGCGCTGCTGACGCTACTCATTCTCTTTCTCGCTCGCACACACTCTGCCCTGTGCAATGCGCGAGCAACCTCTAACGGAGGAGATGTAGAATCTAAATGGTAGATGTAGAATATTTGTTCTAGATGTATAATCTACATTTTAGATGTAGATGTAGTTAACAGATGTAGCAAAAAAATGTTAAATGTAAAATACAAATTATTTTTTTTAATTTCAATCATAAGCCTACAAATTGATGTATATACTGACTGAGTACGGGTATAAAAGTAGAGTCGCAACTCGAAGCGATTCACGTTCCTTCTCGTTAATATTTAGTATGCACGATGGACATTTCTTTAAGGGGAATAATAATAAAATAATGTAAATATTATGATGCCTTGTGGCCAGCTACCATCACGATGCTCAACTAAATTAAATAATAATAATTTTGTATCTCTTGTAATAAAGTTTAGTAGCCCTAAAAAGGGCTTAAGTCAATTCTACATGTACTTGACTACGCATCTAATATTTTATTTACGGGCCATCTATTGTGCATATTTACATTTTGCGGATTTGCCGTCTTTGGTCGTCTTTGCTTTAGGCTTCTTCTCCTTTACGTTGTGGCGGGAGCAGCTGTTTTTCTTTGTCTTCATGGACTTGGCAGATGCCGCTGCAGCTGCATCATCCGCGCCTTGCGTTCTTTTTGGCAGCGTCGGACATTTTTGCACTTGGTTTCTTGTCACGGGCTCTGGCTGCCTTTTTGGGGCTTGATATCTGCTTGGGGGACGCCACCTTTTTACCTTTCTCTTTCTTCTCCACAGATGCTGACATTTTGAACGAACCAGATGCACCTGTTCCCGTTGCTTGGATCAGCTTCCCATTGGCAACGGCCGCCTTCAAATACTTCTTGATAAATGGAGCCAGTTTCTGGGCATCGCATTTGTATTCGGTCGTAATATACTTCTTGATCGCCAGAAATGAAGAGCCCCCACGTTCATTTAAGTTTTTAATCGAAGCGTCCACCATTTCCTGGGTTGGGGGATGTGATACTGACATTGGGGACTTCTTTGTAGAAGCAGGCGGGGATGGAGCAGCAGACATCCGGGCTTCAAAATTTTCGGCTGCAGAAACAGACAGAAATCAAACAGAAATGCAACTAAAATCTAATTTAATTAAAGCTAATTTTTGCCTACCCCAAAATGATCTAACGTCGGCCGGAACACTTTTTCGCGCTGCCCTGTAAGTTGGTTTTTCGCTTGTCGCCCCCCCAAAGTTCGAGAAACAGGCAGTCGCCTTAGTGCGGGTCATTTTTCACACAACACAATTCACTTACACTTCTGAACGAACAATGAGTGGCCAGAGGATTTTGTGATCTATTATATACTCGTACTCGTAGTACATACATACATATATGCGATTTGTGGAGTGGAGTTCAAAAGAGAGTTCTGTGTGCGTGTGCTTGCATTTCATCTACGAGCGAGATGCACTCTTCGGACGCACTCACTCGTGTTTGGTATAAATAGAAGCAGCAGCCGCAGACCTTGACATTGATGCATTAGTTACTCGGCAGCTTTCGTGTCGATGTCTTTAAGTGAAATTGAAACATGCTCCTCGTAGGGAGAGATGACTGATAAAAAAAACAACTAAGATAATTATAATTGCAATACAAAGGCAACCATATAACTATCGGTTCTTTTAGGTACCACTAAATAATATAAAAAATAGTTTAATATTCAATCCTTTATCTATGTATTTCGAGTAGCTTCGGGATCCGTGGGGTTTTTTTAGATCAATCATTCAGAGATTTGTTATATAAACCAAAAACAATACAAATTTGTAGGTATAGTCGGATCTATGGGCTTGGATTGCAGTCATCAGAAAATAAATATTATTGAGACAGAGTTTGGACTTTAAATAAAATAAATATTACATTAATAAATATTTTCACTGTTGGTATTTGTTGTTTCAACTTCTCTTCGTTGTGGACGTCCGTCCAGGTGGCAGCAGCCAATGGAGGGGAGCCGGGGAGGGCGAGGTCCCTGACTGTTGCATTAAACCTGAATAGATTGCTCGAAAAAAATTATAACCCTGAGCGCATTGGATTCACTTCTCACACGGCAAACAAAGTCAGAGCATTGAATAAATTTTGAAATTGTGAAACTTGAGTAAAAGAACAAAATGCCACCAAAAACAGTAGCTGGGAACACAACCAAGAAGGCTGGAAGGCCACAGAAGAGCATCAACAGTACCGACAAAAAGAAGAGGCGCAAGGCCCGCAAGGAGAGCTATGCCATCTATATCTACAAAGTTCTGAAGCAAGTCCACCCGGAAACTGGTGTCTCATCTAAGGCGATGAGCATCATGAACAGCTTGGTCAATGATATATTCGAGCGCCTTGCCTCCGAAGCATCGCGTTTGGGTTACTACAACAAAAAGAGAACCATCACAAGTCGGGAAATCCAAACGTCTGTGAAACTGCTGCTGCCGGGAGAGCTGGCCAAGCATGCCATTAGTGAGGGCACCAAGGCCGTCACAAAGTACACCAGCAGCAAGTAAATGTTTTTCACCTCACTGCAGGAATTACATATAAGGAATGTACGAGTAAATTGCAAACTCAATTAAGCTCTTGCTTGGCAGGGCCAAAAATGTTAGTCATTTAATATAATAAGAAACAAATAAGAAATAAATGTATACATGTGTAGGATCTTAAATTTGTATGCAAATCTTTAGACAAACGGTACAAATATGTATGTATGTGTGTGTATGTATGTATGTATTTACATGCCGTTAAAGTAGCTCTGGAATAGAGGTGGGCATGGACCGTGTTTTCTTCGTGTCACGTCGTGACACGATGGGCGCCCGCGTGTGCGTGTTGAAAAATTAAATATTGTCCATGGGCGTGCGTGTTCGTTCAGAGCAAAATCGGCACGAAAAAACACGACGAGCAAGAATAACTAAATTGTTGTCCGTTTTTGTGATTTTTGAGTGTGTGTTTAGAACTAGTTTAGTGTGAACATGAACATGAAATCCCAAAAGCTGCATAGCCATTCCAGTCAGCTCGGCTACAAGCGTGAGGGTGTTTTCTACCTCGGGACAAAGCTGGTATACGCTTATTAAGCTCTAACCTTGATAAACTGTTATTTTCATATAAAAATATGTATATAAGAACCTATATGTAGGTAAAATCAATGTTAATAAAGGTATACAAAAAAATGTATAATATTTCGTGTTGGACCGTGTTGGACCGTGTTCCGAAAATTTTTAACCGTGCGTGCTAGTGCGTGTTGGAAATTTTCATTTTCGTGCCGTGTTGGGTCGTGTCGGAAAATTGCAGTCCATGCCCATCTCTACTCTGGAATCCAATGTTTTTACACAGCAGCAGTGATCGGTACGCACACCCACTCACATATTTTGCACTGCGTTTTGTGTGCGTAGACAGCAGGCAAAACGAAAAACTGCATTGGGGTGCCAAGCACAGTTACATATGTTATACAGGTGTACGTGAGCTTCAGCGCAGTAGCAGCGCACTTTCCCATGCACATACATATGTACATACATTAAATAGAGGAATCGAACGTTCCTGTATCAGCTATGTAATACTCATACATACCTACATATACATACATATGTACACATAGAAAATCCAATGCAAATGCAAATCGAGCTTCCAAATATAGACGCGGCTTTTCTAACTAATTATGGAAAAAATACGAAAGCATACAAATAAACGAAATAAAAGGCTACATCACAGCAAGCACTTATGTACATATGTTCATATGTACATATGTATGTAAGTACATAGCACTTATAAAGAAAGACATGAAACAGCAACTGCTGTACGAATGCATTATATACTTCTATACTCTATGTCGAATATACCTATAAATATTTTCCACTTGGTTTGCTCGTAAACATGTTTATCATTATCGCTTCTGCTTGCCCCCTGCACTGCCCCACAAATTTTCACCAAAACAAGCGAAAATTTCACCTAAACGAAAACACGATTGCACGTGACAAGAAATCGGGGGGAAATGAGTATGTGTATTAGTCTATTTTTGGAAGAGCATTGTCATGGGGGGCATAATCTAATTTTTTCGTTTTTGGTCAAGTTCCCCATCCAATTTCACAACTGGCTGAAAAATGTGCAGCATTCATTGGACGTTTTTCATAATCCATAAAGAAAAGAAAAGAGAACACACAATTTGGGTATTTTTTTATCGACAGCGATGGGGCTGCTGCCAATGGGGTTTTCTATTAAACAATTTTTTTGCACTACGGTTTAAACAATTTTCATCCTTTTCTGCATTCGGGTTAAACAATTAAAACTAACGAAAAAAAAACTAACAACAACCAACTTAAGCTCAACATATTACGCCGTCCGTCCCGTCTGTCGATGTAGTTGATGACGGGACGGGGGTCGAGTGTACGAGGGGGTGTTCTCTCAAGCATTTTTGTTGTTGTTGCATTGTCTTCCAGCTTCTCTACTGCATATGATTCTGAGTCTTGCACTGCCTCAGCGCCTCATTGAATCCCTCGCACAGCGTCAGATCCGATTGGCCTTGGGCGCACTGGATGAACTGTTTGATCTCCCAGGCGCAGGCACCCTGGGGTTCGTTGGGCTGCTGAGCGTAGTACGGCTGCTGTTGCTGGGGCGCTGCGGCAGCGGGTGATGGGGCTGCTGCTTCCTTGTCGCCAGAGCCGCTGAACAGGGATGTGAGGCCGTGGCCCACGGTGTGCCCGATGGCGGAACCAACTGCAACACCGCCAGCGGTGGCGGCCATTTGCTGGAACATTGAGGGCTGCTGCGGCGCCGGCATACCCACGGCCGAAGGTGGAGCAGCCATGGGAGCTGGCGGCGGTGGTGGGGCAGCAGCACGTGCCGGCACTGGGGCGGCAGCACGAGCGGGTGCCGGAGCAGACCTATTGGGATTTAAATAGAAAACATTAATTAGTTTCTTATGTTATGTGGACTTTGCACAGAAAAATCTTATTTTCTTTGTGCCCTCTCTTTTTTTAGGTTACGTAACCTTAGCCCATTTCGGTCCAAGGGAAGTTCCAGAAGGCGACTGGCGCGATAAGAAGAAGATCCAAATCGGATCTGGTTATGAAACTAAATTCTACTCAATGCCAATTTCATGCCGCTTCCTCTTCCCTTGGCCAATTGGATGCCACAACGCTGCACATTGTGTGTTGCTTGCTGCGTTTCTTTGTCCAATAAATTTTCATCACCAACTTACCGTCTAGCGGATGGTGGGGGGCTTGCTGAACGTCCACGGCGAACCATTTTCTTTGATTTAGTTGTGTTGTTTTTTATTTAAAATGTAATAAAATATATTTCTCACGAAAAATTCACTTCTGTCACTACTGCCGTTTATGTTTTGTCTGTCTGACGTGCTTGCAAATCTTATAAGTGAAATTCCAATTTGACGAGAAACTTCGGCCTGCTTGTGCGCAGTGTGTCTTATCAATAGCAACCATGGCTGGCGATAGTTTTGGTATTTTCCCCGACTGCAGTGACTATACGGTCCCACTGCTGAACGGTGCGTTGCAGTACAAGCAATACTAATTTTATTCACAATCAAATATATATATTTTAGCTCCAAATATACAGTGCACTATTTATATATTTGAGATTGCTCATTCGGAATCCCTACCATCTTTTCTTGAAATGTTGCTGTTATGTTACCAAAAAATACTATACAAAATACTAAAATGGCTGATCTGTTTTCACCAGTATGGCATCATTTCGTCGATATTTGCTATCTTTGTTTTAGCGTAGTGGCAGCCTTGTTAATGAAACCGCCATTTGTATGCATTCCATCAGAATCCGTCAACGGACACAACTTTCATTGCGTGTAATTACATATACACAGTATCTACATATATATGTACATATGTTTGGCCAGCAACCTGTGGCGACGGTCTGCGATGGACTGACATGTTGTTTCACCTTTAATTAACCTTTTGACAGGACACGCTGGACGGCGGGGCGCATGCGTCTAAAATGTGCGGCTATTAATAGAATAACGTAACTGAGGCAGGAGCTTGCATCATCATTCGAACTGGCCACTGGTTCATGTGGTGGGTGGGGTCATGGTGTGGTGGCTGTTTTCAATGGAAGCACGTGCAACCTACACACACACATACATACATACCCCGATACTTCCAAGCTCTTACACGCGCGTATATATGTACATACATATGTATCTACATACATACATATATATGTAGCTGGGTGAGATATGCGCACGCCGGTGACGAGCCTCCTACGCTTGTCGCCGTCGCTCTTTATCTCTCTCTCTCTCTCTCACGCTCTGGATAAACTGTTATACCAGGCGGCAAAACCAAACCAGTTAACATGCGCAGCGTATAACAGCTGTTGCCGCTGATACCACTGTGAATGTGGCGGCGTCTGCGCCAGCCTCTGCCGCTATCCGCTGCTCAAAAAGGACAAACTCAAGGGCATTCATGGCCCGACTCAAATACGGAACCAGCAAACTGGAGAAGCTCAAACCCACACGAACCCCAGCCAGCCCAGCCGTAGCTTTTTACAGCAATTTCATACGCATGACTTTGATAAGTTCACCGGAGTTGAGGCTGGGTACCCATGATTACTCCATCATACATATGTATGTATGTATGTACATACATATGCCTTATTCTCGAAAGCTCTTTGGGTGCGCTCGCTCTGCCATTAGATTACACAATCGTAATCAGACGAGGAGCTTCGCCCACGTCACAGCAGCACCCTCCGGAGTGGTCGGTCCCGTTTTCTGCCGTCACTCCCACGTTTTATTTTTTGCGAGAGTGAGAGGATTTTGCCCGGACAGGGTATGAGGGTATTGCCATTCTCTGTGTCATTTTTTTTCTGCATAAGTGTGTGTGTGTGTGCGGAAGCAGACTGACACAGTTTACTGCTCCACTCCTCTGCCTCTCTCTCTCAGTATGCAACACCCCCGCAAAAGCTGACCTGACCGAGCGTGGGTGGGCGTGCTTAAGCTTGCCCTGCTGGGCTATGTGTGCTTAAATATTTAGACAATTCCCATTGAGTATCCATCAGAAGCAAATTGCTCTGGTCGCGCATCCATCTCTCTCTATCTCACTGCCCCTGTATTTGTATCTTAAATGGAGAGCCAAACATTCCAGTCATTAACGGTTATGGATATCGATTGTCAGGCCACCCCTTTGGCCCTTGGAGGGTGACACGCACGTGGGGTCTCAGAAAATGCGGATACATATATATATGTAGTAGGATGATATGAAATCATTTTCAAGGTTATCCAGGCTCTCGTTTGCTATCGATCCGAACCGATCGCATTCCCCACTTTCAGCACTGTCCCCCCTTAAAAAATGGTCTTATCGCAGGTACAGCCAAATTCCTTCGATAGGGAAAGTTCAGCAGAATCGATCGATGGATTTATGTCATACAAGCGATAATTCGATGCCCCCCACCGATACCCACCCACTGCCATGGCCCAAAAGTCTATATGATAAGGCCCCCAGGAGGAAACACTCGAGTGAATGCTTTTCTTTTTTTTTTTTTTTCGGACCAATCTATCGCAACAATAACGGTTGCAACCCCCTCACTATATTGTCTGGGGTGGGGTGGAAGGGTTTATTAATTCCACACCAAAAATAACTAGCCACTCAGCGATAGAGTCAAACAGGCTACGACTAAACGGGAGAGAGAGAGAAGAGAGATACTAACGTATCAAAAAAAGGTATTGAAAAACATGAATTAATTACTCGCTGGAACCAAAAGTATTTTTACTACATAAATATGTACTTATATAGTACGTAGTATATGCGTCCGTAGTATGTAGTACCCCCACGTCCGGGTACGTTTGAGGGCTTATCAATGTTCGATGCCCAGGTGGAATTTTGGGGTGGGCGCCGTTTAGGAGGCAGAGGTACTCGTATTATCGCTTCACTGGACCTATCAATTTTGCTTTCATTTATCAGACTCGTATTGAAATCAAACTGATTGGGGTGAATTGACTCAATCAATTCGTTTGATTGTTCTGTTAAAAGAATAGGCTAAAATACTGAGTGAAAACCAATTTAAGTCCTTAAAAGGTTATAGTATACGAAATAGATTTTAAAAAATAATAAGAACTCACTCATAAATATACTTAAATTAATTTAAAAGTCAACTATGCATAGCAACTATGTAAAACTACCGAGCTGAAGGCCCAAGCAGCTATTGCTCATTGCACACACCTAGTTAGTTCATAGTTTGTACACCATTAATTAGCTTTATATAAATAAAATAAATAAAAAACTTAAAAAACTAATATTTCAATGCAGAAATTTTTTATTTTTCTTTATAAACTTTTTTTAATTTATCGTTTCATTAAAATCAAGTAAAATGCTCTAGCAATCAGTGGTAGAGTATATAATCTTCATTGTTAACTTTATTACCTCTTTTGAAGTTCTTCTAAAATCAGAATGAATCATGGTATGGTACCGAGTTGTACCATTGTACCACAAGTAGTTGCCATTCAAAGGTACCGAAACTCTATCAAATAATATGAACCTATTGAGGATTTACTATAGTATACAGACCATTAATTTCGAATGCTTAGAAAAAAATGGCAGTAGAGCCAATAATAAATTCTTATCAGCTGAGTAGGTCCTTAAATTAAAGAATTTGCTTAATTGTTCTTTTTATTGGATTGATAATTTCCTAAAAATATATTTTAAGTGTAGAATACTTTAAAACGTACATAGAACTTAACTTATTGTGAGTTCGAATTTTACCATCATTTTCCCTTCAACATAACCACCTACATATGTATGTATAGTCTATTAACAAACAAACAGTAAGGATAATACCATGGGAATACTGAAGCATCGTTGTTCATATTATACGAGTACTAACCCCCTTCATAATCCCACTTCAGTTTTGGGGCAATTGCGCAATTCGGTTCGATATGTGGTGCTTATCAAGTTGAGTTTGGGGGAAACAATTCTAATTACTACTCCAAAGTACTTGACATGGGGACGGCACCGACCACCCAATGATTTTACCACCCCCCACCCAACACGTTACACAATCTGGCATAAACATTTGCAAATATTCCATTGCCGAATTTGTTTATTATGTGTGGCCATCCATAAATATGTACATATGTATATGTATGTATGTTTATTGTTTATAATCGTGGAAAAATATAAAAACCATTATGTGGGATGGAATACTCAGTTGTTGATGTGTTTGATACCCTTGGAGACAGTTCGTCTCATTTTGAAACTGCGGTACGAGTACGAGCACGTTCCGATTTTTGCCATATTTTCTAACATTCTGTATAAGTTAAGTGGCTAAGTGATATAGTTGATAACGTCTGTTTATCTTCCAACAAAAAAAATAGCCAGAGTAATCTCACTTTTACTAACCTAACCTTTCAATTTTCCTCTAGGATTTTATAATGTTTGGTTCCGTAGAATATTTGTAGAATTTTTTGAAATTCAAATAGAACGAGAAGGAACGTGTGAGTCGCTTCTGGACGCGACTCTACTTTTATACCCGTACTCAGTCAGTATATAAATTTGTGAGCTTATGATTAAAATTTAAAAAAAAATTTTAATTTTACATTTTACATTTTTTGCTACATTTGTTAACTACATCTACATGTAAAATGTAGATAATACATCTAGAACAAATATTCTACATCTACCATTTAGATTCTACATCTCCTCCGCTAGGGGTTGCTCGCGCATTGCAAAGGGTAGAGTGTGTGCGAGCGAGACAGAGAATGAATATCGTCAGCAGAGCCAGAGGAGGTGGGGAGGCAACTGAAAATTAATTTCTTCATTCTGGTCATAATAATGATCCGATCTGTACCAGATTTAGCAATCTGGTAGATATGTTCATTCTTTACGATACTGCGTTTTTAGTTTTATCGTATCTTTAAAATTGTGGATGCCACAGATTTTCGTCTTTTGTGGAGGCGGAAGGGGGCGGGGCGAAATTCTGAAATACACTTGTAACAGTGTGATATCACATGAGTCTGGAAACAAAATTTGGTTGCTCTAGCTTTTATAGTCTCTGAGATCCAGGCGCTCATCGGGACGGACAGACAGACAGACGGACAGACGGACAGACGGACGGACAGACAGACATGGCTCTATCGACTCGGCTATTGATACTGATCAAGAATATATATACTTTATGGGGTCGGAAAATTTTCCTTCTCTGCGTTACACACATCCACTTTTACCACAAATACAGTATACCCCTTAACTCTTTTTGAGTACGGGTATAAAAAGACAGAGGAGGGCAAGACTCAGGTACATGAGTAATATATAGAAACGTTTTTGAACATAAGAAGTCGAAAGTGCTTTCGTCTGTGCGTTGCAAACTTCTTAAATAATTATGGTATGGGGGGAACCTCTGCTAGGGTATAAATAAATAATATATAAATACGAGTATAAGCGTCCACAGAACCTGAAGGTGTGAAGAATGGTGGAGCGGTGGCCTATCTCATATGTACACATGTTTATTTAGTATGTAGATGATTGCCTTGGCACTTGACCCCAGCTTGAGCGGCTCTCGATTATCTGCCGTTAAAAACAAGTCAAGGCCTCGAATCTTGCGTTGTGGCTTCCAGTATCAGGCGGTTGGAACAAATTGAGACATACAATATGTACATACATACGAGTATATGTACATATAAAAATATAGAATTATCGAATAGCGTCCCACTTGATATGATCCGATCCCATTGATTTGTATTGCTTGGCTGATTGAATTGCATTCCATCTGGAGCTGCAGCTTATGCAATCCAGTTGCAGTCAACTACGTAGCAGCGCAATTGAGAAGCGGAAGACAATGATATGTACATATACATACATACATATATATGTATACATATGTATGTATGTATGTAGTTTCATATCGACATCGAGATCGCATTGCGTTTGTTTCTATTTTTCTGTTTACTTTGCAGGTAATTATCGTATATGGCAATGCCTGAATAGTTGCTAAATGACACACAGTTTTCGCTGAATGAATGGACTCTCCGTCTGTGGTACAACCTATGGACAGTGTGGGTTGACTCTCTGACTGCAACTCAAAGTTCTCCCATGGGTGCTGGTCGACTGTTGAATCACCTGCACTGCCCGGACAGTGCACAGTACCCAAACAGTTTCACCCAAAATTAAATTGGGTGTTGAGCATCGAAAGCTGTTTGTATTTGTAAACTTTATTCGAAATGAAAGTGTTCATTCCATTTAATTTTGGCAACGTATTGTAGAAGTGTTTTGAACAAACTCCCAAAAAAACTGTCCACTTCAGCACTTTTGTTGGAGGAATGCAATCAAATGCTACCCAAAAGCTACTACGAGCAGCTTACATAAGGCTTCCCACTGCGCTTTTAACTAACAAATATGCATGGTGTGATGTAGTGCAGGGTGCACCATACGAGAAATGCAGAAACGTGATCTATTCCATGTTGTCTCCCCGACATTTTTTGTGGTTATCAGCCGAGTTGTGTGTGTCTCCAGTTGTTGTTTACGTTTGCTTATTTATTTTTTGTGCTGTTTTTGTTTTCTGTTTCTTGTTTCTGCTATTATTTATAGCCATACAGAAAGGTGTTTAATTTACGAATATACCCCACATGCTCCAGCCGCAGTCAATCAATCAATCCCAAAGCAATCCGAATAGGTAGGAAAATATTGATCCAAGTCGATTTTGTAGCCAAAACCTGATCGGTTCTTATGCACCTGTCGCACCTGCAGAATACATCTTTCTATATCCTCATTATTTTTCCGGATATTTAATTGGAAAATAGGCGTATTTTGTAAGGTAAGTCTTAAAAATATTACTGATTGTACCAACAAAATTATTAATCCCTTTGTATGTATGTACGTGTTTATTTTTTTAAAATCTAATATGAAGCACATTCGCGCGGGACAAACATTTCGTGGACTTAGTAAAAGTTAACAACATATTTTATTCGATTTGTATTTAATATTTTTGTTTAATTTAATATGTGTGTAAAAACGTTGTGGGCGTCTTTTATTATGAATCATCTTTCCTATAGGAGATAATAATAAGTAAAAAATGAGTACAAAATGTGTACTGAAAAGATGTGTTTTAATTCGGTGTCCTACCAAATTTAAGGAAATTATTTGTTTTAATAAATATAGAAACAAATATATGAACAGAATTATATATTTATTCATTGTACATACATCAATTTGTGGAAATGTTTTTTTATAGAACTTTAATTATGTTTTTGGCCGTGGTGATAAGAATCCCACAGCGGTCATGTCAATCTTCCCAGTAGAGTAAACAGCATGCACGTCATATGTACCTACGTACATATGTGCATACATATGTATCATTGTTCTCTCTTTCCTTATTCCATCTCGTCAATTTCCATTCGATGATCAGTTTGTTACCCAAACAAATTTTAACTAAAGTCTCGAGGCTGTCTGTCAATTGATTGAAGTGTTTTTGTTTGGGCTCCTCCGCTCCGTCAGTTTGAGCTAATAAATTTGTATGGCTGGCAATTCCTTCAAGTAGAACACATCTTCCATTCCGTTAATTGGAAGAGACTCGCGGCGCGACTTGAGACTTGAGGAGCTCCAAAATATATAACTCGTATACCCCTCCCTCAAAAGCGGTTTACGGCGGTTCGTACCGCACAATTGTTTTGCATTTGCCGCTTGTTAGGCGATTAGAATCGAGACAAACAGAGTCGTCGCACTTTCATTCACATTCACATTTAAATTCACAATTCAATTCAATCATTCTCTTACATAACCAAACAATTGGCTCACTTAGTGACTGAGCGAGAGCGACTGGCCCACGACCGCTGTAAGATCTGTGTGTAGCCCCCAGACTTTAAATTTAACCTTGAAAGCAGGTGGGCCCTTGACATCCAGACAATACTATAACGAGCCGAAAAAAACATATTCTGATTAGTACGACTACGGGGCATTGTCCAAGCCCTCCTCGACTCGTAGTTTTCTAATTATTAATCACAGGCCTCGTAGCATTCCCGTCATATCCCCATTTTTAATTATTGTTCGTAATTATTGTCAAAATGATCGTATGTTTTTTTTTTAGTTGCCGTCTGTTTTGGAAAATCTCATTATTATTAATTATTGTTTATTGGCTTTTAACTTCAATGGTGCGGGTGGGTGTAGTACTCGTAATACTCGGTAATTCTTGCTTATGGCCTTATGTAATGTATGGCGTTGTATTTTTCTGGATTGTTTATTTTACTTGGGCAGCCCCCGATCTCAGACGATGGTGAAAACGGAGAAAATTTATAAAGAATAATAATATAAGGAGCAATACAGCGGTTGTCAGCAATAAAAATGAAATTTGAATAATATCACTCAGATAGCGTAAACAGATAGCGTAAGTACTGGAATCTAGAACACTTTTGTGAACAAAGATTATCCAAGCTGAATTTCTATAAGTAATAAGCAAATACTCGTTCGATATTTGATAGAGATTTTGAGAACAAAGAAAAATAAAACCCAAAAAGATAACGATAACGTATATTTTCGGTTGAAAATCATGCAAAATTTCCGGTCATAAAATTAATAATGAATTGACCTAAAATCTCTTCCAAGATTAAACGAAATATAATATTGATGTAAAAAGAATGTTAATTCGTTACGCACAAAGAAAATACATTGTAGAACGCTTTTATATATTCGTAATTATTTTATTATATTTTTAATTTAATTTTATAAATTCCCATGACGGATGATACCATATCTCCATCTCCTTTTCAATTAGATCATCTCCATGACGAATTTTTGTACACTTGTTTGTTTGATGTACTTTCCCAACCGTTTTAATTACTCAATACTGTTGCGTTTTTTCTGAACACGGCTTGCTTCTGTTTGTGGTTTAATTGAAATATAATTAAACTAATTTAGCAACACAATTTTACGTTGAAAGCTCCAAGGCGTAACCACACGATCAAAGTGGACGCTGATAGCGAGCGGCTTCTCCATTAAAAAACTCTACAAAAAGCTGCTAGCCAACAAAATCGCAGCCAAACAAAAATTTGACAATACAAAAAAAATAACAATCGGCAAAAAAGTTTTTTTTTGTGCAGAAATAAAGCAAAAACAAAATTGGTTATAAAATAATAGAGGCAGCAAGCAAACAAAAAAATAAAAAATGAGATTGCTGAAGGAAATGGCTGCAACCACCTGTGGATGTGATTATTTTTTGTTGATTGGCAGTATTGTGTTTTGCTGTTGCGGTTTTCTGCTATTGTATTTGGTTAAGAAATGATTGACCCAATGGCAAATTTACTGCGGACCACAAACATTATTTACATACATATGTACTTATACTCTTCCATAGCATCAATAGACAAAGCGATACACATATGTACATATTCGTGTCCGCCTTGATGAGTGGGAATAATTTCACAGCAAAATAAAATGATAATTTCAAATCATAAAGAATCATCTCACCTACTAGACTAACGAAAGCACGGGTTATCAGACAATTCTTTTAGGAAAAATTAAAGAAAAAAATGTCCGCCATGACTTAGCCTTTCACCTTTTCCAGTGTGGCTGAGTCTGTCACCTCTTCCAGTGTGGCTTAGTCTGCCACCTCTCCCAGTGTGGCTTAGCAGTTGTACTCAAAGAGACTTCACCTTACATAATCTCTGAATCACCTTAAACTTTGCCTTCAATATCTAGAATACTTTCTTCATATCTGTATTTACAATCTTGCTTCATGAATTGTATATGTATATCTGTCACTTGTGTACATATGCATCTCGTATCTGTCCTCACCTATTCCATGAAATCCTCTTGTTTTCTTAAATCGCAAATCATATTCCATGAAATCATCTTGTTTTCTTGAATCGCAAATGCTAAGAGTATTTCAAAAACACAGATAGACCGATCCCATAAAGATTCAGCAATCTTTATTTCTTTTATCAGGATAGTAAAAAAGTAGTAGTATCTAATAATAGGATAGAAGACTCGGCGATAAGATTTTATATCAAAGATAAAATGTACACAGATAGGCCATCTATTAAGAAATAACAGGTTCAAGGAAGTTCATACATAAATATTACCCAATAACTTGAGAGCGTGGCCAAACTTAACTTGAACTTGGAGTCTAGATAAGAGTGCAGGAACTAAGCCAAACTGATAGTTTTTAAAACCATAATGTGGCAAATAATTTGATATGATACCAGTTCTATGGCTTTGCCCATCAGACTCTTAACTATTTTTAGCAGTTCCGTGTTAATTAAGTTATAATTGCGTGGAATGAACATTGTCAAAGTTTTTGATAAAAATTTCCGTTATCAGATCTCGTGTATAGCTAGGACAGGAAATTTGTACTCGTACGTGAGAAAATATTACCAACTTTGGATTAAAAATAGTTAGGATAAGAAAAAGAAAGTATGGCAATCATTTTCACGTCGCTTGGTGAATACCCTAATGCAGAAAAATACAAATAGTATGTTTATAAAGGCAATTACATAAATATAAAAGGTGTTGAAAAACTATAGCCGAAGATGCCCCGTCAGAGACTGACAGAAACAAGAAAACGGGACTATGTTGCTCATACGAGTATGTTGCTCGAGTATGTTGCTCGCAGATTGTCCACCGGGCAGTCTGTTAGACTCTCCTCCTCTTCCCCTACCCCACTTGAACACTAGTCCCGCACTTGTGTACTTCTTCCTGTAATTTACTGTTGATGTTGCCATTGTATGTGCACTGCACTGCATGTGTCTAAACTAGTTTTAAGTCTGCTGGATTGCTGTTATTTTCGATTCGTGCTTGCATGTATCCGCATATGAAAGTTTTATGGGCGGACAGCTTCCGAAGGCAAACCCCTTAAGCCATACATACATACGAGTATAACATAGCCGAGCGGCTTTTCTAGTCGAGATGAATCGAATGTTGATATGTCTCATGTGTACTTAATGGGATTGATGATGTTTTCCTTTGATCAAAAACATGATACCCTATGCAAAGATAAAACAGCCAATACACCTTTGCATATGATTGGGTGAGAAGAGCAGAGGAGAGGAGAGTGTTGCTGCGAGTACAGCACAGCTGTTGCTGTTGCTGCTTCTGTTGTGGCTGCTCTTGGCACCTCACATGATTTTCGTTTACGCTTGCATTGCATTTTCATTTCACACTTTCGAAAAATGCATTTTGCTGTCATTTGAAATGCTCTTTACAGTTTAGCATTTGCATAACAACAAAACAAGAAATGGCGAGGCAGAGGAATACGAGAAGGACCAAGCAGCAACAGAAACCGATGAAACAGGAGCAGAAGAGAATGTTGGATAATGAACTCGAGTCCAAGGTTTTTTTTATTCAGAAGGTTTATAACTGCCGAGGTCATTATCCTATACGTCGGGGTGGGGTGTGCACAGATGCTCCTTGCTGCCTGACTGACACATGTGGAAGAACGGGAGACAGAGCAGAACTGCATTAACTTCTTATGATTGTACTCGTACTCATATGTACATATGTACCTTGATCGAGTCCGACTGTCTGCAAGTGGGAGAGGGATGAGTTGAGTGCCAGCCGAAGGTGAGCGGCTGAGAGAAAGAGAGATAAAGTTCAAATGAGCAAATTTGTTGTCTGTCTGTCAACTGTAAATTTCTGCACTCCGCTCTGCCTGCCGCTCACCTTCACCTCGCCCATTCTTCCGCCACACTGCTCTCTATCGGTGTGGTGACCCTCTCTCGTTTGGCATATGTTTTGATGTTGTTGCTGTTGGGTTTTTTATACCCGTACTCAAAAAGAGTTAAGGGGTATACTGTATTTGTGGTAAAAGTGGATGTGTGTAACGCAGAGAAGGAAAATTTTCCGACCCCATAAAGTATATATATTCTTGATCAGTATCAATAGCCGAGTCGATAGAGCCATGTCTGTCTGTCCGTCCGTCTGTCCGTCTGTCCGTCTGTCCGTCCCCATGAGCGCCTCGTTCTCAGAGACTATAAAAGCTAGAGCAACGAAATTTTTTTTCCAGACTCATGTGATATCACACTGTTACAAGTGTATTTCAAAATTTCGCCCCGCCCCCTTCCGCCTTCACAAAGGACGAAAATCTGTGGCATCCACAATTTTGAAGATACGATAAAACTAAAAACGCAGTATCGTAGAGAATGACCATATCTATCAGATTGCCGAATCTGAACCAGATCGGATCATTATTATAGCCAGAATAAAGAAATTAATTTTCAGTTGCTTCCCCCACCTCTTCTGGCGCTGCTGACGCTATTCATTCTCTGTCTCGCTCGCACACACTCTGCCCTGTGCAATGCGCGAGCAACCCCTAGCGGAGGAGATGTAGAATCTAAATGGTATATGTAGAATATTTGTTCTAGATGTATTATCTACATTTTACATGTAGATGTAGTTGACAAATGTAGCAAAAAAATGTAAAATGTAAAATTAAAATTATTTTTTTTAATTTCAATCATAAGCTTATAAATTTATATACTGACTGAGTACGGGTATAAAAGTAGAGTCGCGACTAGAAGCGACTCACGTTCCTTCTCGTTTTTTTTGTTATTGCGTATTTTGTTTTTGATTCATAGCATAGTCGTCTCAGCTCCCTCCATCTCCACAGCCATTTCTTTTTGCGGATAAAAAAACACTAAAAATAAACGCTTTCAACAGTTTTCAGTTTCATACAAATATACAAGGCATTTTTTTGTAAAATTGAGGCAAAATTAACGCGAAAATTTTGACAACAACAAACTGTCAAAGCTTTTTCAAAAATGTTCAAAATAATTTGTGTTTTTGTATCTTTTCTTTTTTTTCTGTGATAAATAGCAGTCCGGTCGTGTACTGACGTACTATGGGCGAAAACTGCTGGGGCGTGTTCAACGCCTATAAACTGATACAATGACGTATGATACATATACATATACATATAGTATTCATATATTTATGTATGTAAATAAAGGAATTTGCAATATCTTAATATTTTCGAAAATAAAATATAATTCCCTCATTCTCATTTTGTTTTTTAAAGAATAACATGAAAATCCTCCTGAATGTTTTTAAAATAACTATATATCACTTATGTATGTACATTTAATTACGAGAGCCTTACTTAGTAGCTTTAAATGTTTATACCCCGTACAGTATCAGCAATCAAAATCTAGGGAGCTTAGATAGTATATTTATATACTCGTAATAAAATCCAGGAAAATCAAGATTATTTTGCCTTTTTTGACAAGCCTCCTTCAACAAGTATTACCGACTGGAACATCTTATCACTCATCAATCTTGACATTATTCCAATAACCCCTCTTCACCCCACTTAGCACCACTTAACACTTACTTGCCTAAGGCCTTTAATACCTCTTAACCCTTTGCAGCTCTATCAGCCTCACTCGTGTCTTATCAGAGAGGCTCGTGCGGCTCCGCATGTAATAATTAACTGCATCATCCTGTGATAAGGCTTTCTTCCCATATGCAACGCAACCCCTCACATGCCATTGAACAGCTATTTTAGTTCTAGCTATACTAGCTATAAGAAGGGAGAGTCGGTTTAATTTGACTTGATTGTGCATTGAAATATGCAAACAAAATATATTCCGAAGGAAAATCACTCAGAAAACCCCGGCGTATGCGCAATTTGAGATAATATGAGGTTACAAGATTTAAACTTTGTTGGGAAAAGTTCTGCTAGGGAATTTACTGATTCGATATGGTTCATTTATTTGCAAAAAAAAAATGTTTAAAGTGTGCGCGCCTGTGAGTGCTTTAATGGACAAAATTGGTTTGGTTTTATGTACTAAAATCCCCATAGGGTATCTCCAATTTAGTTCCCATTTAGGGTTTCCCCCTATTTGGCCCACACATACAAAAATACTCGGTAGGTATCATGTGCATTTTAAATTGAAATTTGCATTCGAGATATTTAAATTGGTTTTGTTGTCCGCGTCAGTAAAACGTGATCGAGAAATAGCTGAGATTACACTATCGCACTTACTCTCGCTCTCTCTCTCTCTGTCTCACTGTCTGTCACGGCAACAATAAAAATGCATTCTGTTCTATTTGAATAAACACAGACTGGAGAAAGGGATGGTGGTGGCAGAAAGGGGTACCGACATAAGAGATTTTTCATTTTAAATTCTAAAAACAACTTTCGAGGAACTTGAGCCGTGCTTTTGCCTCAATCGCAAATTGAAACGAGAAGGAACGTGTGAGTCGCTGGGGGAAGCAACTGAAAATTTATTTCTTCATTTTGGCCATAATAATGATCCGATCTGTACTAGATTTGGCAATCTGGTAGGTATGGTCATTCCTTACGATACTGCGTTTTTAGTTTTATCGTATCTTCAAAATTGTGGCTGCCACAGATTTTCGTCCTTTGTGATGGCGGAGGGGGCGTGGCACAATTTGGAAAGAAACTTGATTCAGTGTGATATCACATGAGTCTGGAAACAAAATTTGGTTACTCTAGCTTTTATAGTCTCCGAGAACGAGGCGTCAAACAAGACGGACCAGACGGACGGACAGACAGACATGGCTCCATCGACTCGGCTATTGATACTGATCAAGAATATATATACTTTATGGGGTCGGAAAATTTTCCTTCTCTGCGTTACACACATCCACTTTTACCACAAATACAGTATACCCCTTAACTCTTTTTGAGTACGGGTATAAAAAAGACTATGTAGCTGCCAACTGCACTCGTTCAGACCACAAATACTATATATGTATGTATATCTTTACGTATGTATGTACATAAATACTGTATCATATTTACAAAGAAATTTGAACAGGTTGCTTATTTATGCCCATATGACATTAGCTGGAACAGCTACATAAATACGCCTCTTGGACACTGCACTATGGTCCAGAAGCCCGTTTTTCTGGCATAAAGTCGAAATTTTGATGAGAACGTGCAGTATTTTTGCTTTTAAATTCTTAAAGTATATTGATCATACATATTGAAAAATGAGAAAAAAAGTTTTAAAAGCTTCACTGAAGCCTTTTGCGAGCTTTCAAACATACACAATTTTTTAGCTGATTATGAGAAAAAAATGCGCGCCAATTTATTTGTTTACGTTTTGCTCGGGTAAATTTTTGCAAATAAATCTCCAAAAATATGGAAAATAAAGATCAAGGTATGTATTATATAGTGTATATAGTTTTTGTATGTGTTGTCCTTCGGATTTAAGTGTTGTGTAATGTCAAATTTATGTGTAAATTTGCAGAAAACTAACTTGCGTCCCCTGTGTTTCGTGGACAATAACTAAAGCACACTCCCGATCTATTCCAAACTAATAACGCCAGTTTGTACTTATATTTATTGTAATTGACCGCACATTAATAACTTTTCCCCGTTCTTCCCCCTTTTGGAGAAAATTGGTTTTCAGTCACTCATATATTTCGTCATGGGCATGTAATAGCGATCGCTGCGCTGATTCAGTAAGGGATTTTAAATTGGGAAAAAATTAACAAAAGCAGCGTAAAACGTATTTCTATTATTAAATACAAAAAAAGTTACAAATTTTATTAGTCATTTAAAAAAAAACTTTAACAATGCAATCTAAAAGCACGCAGTTGTTGTTCGATTTATATTGATATTTTTTGTGTGTTAAAAATGTAATCTTTACTTAATAAAAATTAAAATTAATTACTTTAAAAGGAAAATTAAATTTAATAGATACTTTCCACATAGAATGCTGCTAAATTAACCGGTTTAAACAAATTATGAATTTTTTAAAGTCTTCGTTTTAAGCACTACCTTTTGCGTAATCAATTTTTTTTTACCAAAAACTCTTTGTTACCAACTAGATATTTCAATTATCTTTACAAAAAAAAAAATTTTGTATTTTCGGATAAAAAATACACTATCTAGGATGCCGAATATCAGGCAAGATCGGGAAAACTATACTGGCTCGTATATGGGCGGGAAGGGTAGGCGTGGTCAGATTCATCCGAAAATTTGTAGACTAAATAAGAATCCTAATATAACCAAATGTGCAAATTTTCAAGTCTGTATCTATATTTTTAGACTTTATGCCAAAAAAACGGGCTTCTGGACCATAGTGCACTGTAAAAACATATGTACATATAGTACATATGTATGTATGTATGTACATAAGTTTGATTGCTCATTCGTCTCTTCTTCTTCTGCTTAGAAAATTAATATATCGCATGTCAAAAAAATATAATTTTCTGTCTTAAATGCTTCAAATTTGCAGTTTAATATTGCAGGAATTTTTTTTGTTGATGTTTATTGCTCTCTTTCGCACCATTAGTTCATTCCATCGAATTCAAAGTGAGTGTCATATGGCATAAATAGCAAAAAAAACTGTGTGACTTTGCACACATAGTAGTAGTACTCATGGTTCTGTTCCAACAACAACTCTCTGTTCATTTCGATCTGTCATTTGCGTTGAATGGCTCAATCAAGCTTTGTCTGGTCTCGGTATGTGTATTTACATACATATGTATACCGCTACTTGCAATTCAAATGCGTCAAACGTAAATTAAGTTGAAAATCACTCAATTTAAAATGGACTACAAAAGCAAAGAAAAATCGTAAGCAGGGATGCCACACTGGAAGTACCCTGTACACCGAGATCAACTAAAGGTAGAATATAAATTTTAAATTAATCGGGATATTGATGAGCTACAATTATTTTATGAATTATTTAGTGATACAGACTTTCATATATTAAGTAGAGATACACGTACATACCTACCCACGAAAGCCATAATTCCTGCAGGGAGCTGCAGAACTTTTCAGCATGACGAACCTGCTAGCAAGCGCGAATGCCTCCCCCGTGCAGGGTATGCCTGGAAGTGCATTGGCAGCGTAATGTAATATAAATTACAAAATAGAGACTGATTGTTATTGCCTCTGACGATGCATAATTCCTGTTTCTTGTCTGCATACCAGCAACAAAAAAGAATTAATATACAACACATACAAAGCCGCCACCTCATCTTTCTCAATTCCAAGTGAATACGTAAATCCACAATAAAATAAAAAATGTGTAAAGTAAGCTGGTAGATTTTTTGTATACCCCCCCAAGAAAATATTTAGTTCGACTTTATTGGGTTTTTCTTCAGTTTTTGTTGGTTCAATCGTTTTTATTTTCTTGCTCTTCGAAATCCTTTTCTGCATTTTTTGACAAACATTCCTTTTGTTAATAATATCATTTCCTAAGTTCTTCCTTTTCTTCTGGCTTTCCTTTTTGATTGCAGCATGTTGCAAAGCATGTGACTGTTTTATGTATTTTCGTAGTACTTTTTGTGTAATCGCCTTTGATAACTTTAATTTAAATTAAAATTTTTTTTAACAGGGGCTACGTTTTTTACAATCTCTTGTTGAAAAATATAAACAATTTATTTGCTGATTTATTTTTTATATCATATTATCAACGTTTTTCCATAGTTTATTAAAAATAGACAAAAAAAATCGTGTCTTTGTTTTGCTTTGCGAATTTTGTGTGTTTTCGTCTGAGCATGCCGGCCAGCAGCCGCCAAAACTGCTAGTTACAATATACGAAAACTATAACAAATACTAGAAAATACCACACACAACATGAAAAAAATACCAAACAAATTACAAAGAAAATATTATTTAAAAAGAATTTATGAATAAGGAACAAATTTTATTTGCTTTTCATTTTGCCTTTCGTTTCTCTTTCTTTTGCATTTCGCATCCTCCCGCTATTGTTTACAAACGATAATTAAGTATAATTAAGGGATTCTGTGGGTTGCTTGGGTCGGGGGATGTACATATGTACATACATATGTATGTAAATATGTACATACAATATGTGGGTAGAATTGGGAGGCTATTGCGGGACTTTTTCGACAACATTTAGAAACTACGATAAGAACTAAACACTAAACTAGGTCACAAATGTACAATTACATAAATAATAGCTCACAAAGTGCATTTCTAGATCGAACGAAAAAAAAACATTATATTTTTGATTAGATTTTACCTTCTTAAATCTTAGAAACAAATTTTACTAAACGAAGACAATAATTAAAAAAAAAATAACGTAATTATATAGTGGCTAAATAATATATGTATATTTATATATATATATACGTATATATATATATGTATATGTGTGTGTGTATGCAAGTATTATCATATAACGCTTCATAATAGGTTCTATATAAACATTTACAATTACAGGGGAAGGACACCTCCGTGGGTGTTCTTCTCTTTCTTTTTTTTTTGTATTTTTTGTATGTCGCAGAATTTGCATTTGTTTTTGTTTGCTGCCCTTTATTTTTTTCTTTGTTTCTGTTGTTTTTTATCTTTTCTTTACTTTTTGCTTTAACAGTGTGCGATTTTACAGTTTCTCATTCGGTTTTCCTTTTCGTCCCATTCTGCTTGCGCCGTAGGATATGCTTGTAGCACAGTGGTATAACGGTTCGTTCTCTTCTCAGCATCTTACACGTAAGTATCGCCCTTTCCCTCTTTTTCTATGTTTGTGTGTGGGTGGGGAGGGGGGTTACCAAATGTTGTTTTTTTTTTCTCGAAATCGAAAAGAAATTCTCTTAACAAATTGTACTATTCACATATATGTAAATATATATATGTGGGTGTGTGTATATTCTCTTTTGTAAAATAGATATAACAAATTTTCAACAAAAAAATCGGAAATCGATCCAATTGGAGCGAAGGAGATAGAACGAACATAATCGTAAGCATTCATTATTATCATTATAAGATATTCTCAAGTTAGTTTTGGTTTTTGTTTTTGTGTTTTTTTTCGGTGTTTGTTTTTTCTGTTTAAAACCGTACTTTTCTTTTCGCCTAATTAAAAATACTAAAGAAGCGCACCGCAGCCCTGGGTCATGGGGAGGGGGCCGACACGTGGCGTCAGTGACGGGCCGGAGGCCCTGCCCCAGGGCGCCCTGTGTCGGGCAACGAAGGAAACTATTTTCTCATTTGCAAATCGGAAATTGCTGTTGGCTCTTGCTGTTGTTGTAGTTGTTATGGGGGCGACCCGGACATGTCTAGGATGCCAATGATGCCGGCGGATGCAGCAGTTTCGGAGCATAGACCACTGCTCTCCCTTTCTCTCTCTTTCGCTTTCTCCGGTATCTCGCCTACTTGCTGTTGAGTATATCCTCGCGACAGGCCACGGCCGCTACGAGCGCTGCTCCACGACCGGAGCCATCCTCGGAGAGCATGAGGTCAAAGGTGATGCCAGGCTTGATCAGCTTCGTGATCTTCTCGACCATCAGATTATGGAACTTGGGATGGAAGCGATACACACTGCCGTCAACGCCCACCGTCACAAAGGGCTCGTCCATCTTGTTAATCAGCGTTGCAATGCCGGCAGAGACGAGATGGGCGGCTCGCTTTGAGACGCACTCGCAGATGTAGCGCACGTTGGCACAGTCACCGTCGGTGGCATTGGTCAGGCCCAGCTCCTCGAGCACTAGGCGGCAGTTGGTGAAGGTGCCAGGCTCGTCCGCCTCGATCTCGCTCACGTACTTGGTGAAGAAGAGGCCGCGCGTGTTTAGCACCTCGGAGTCCTGGCCCTTGAACAGGATGCCGGCGTGCGTCATTTTGACAAGAACGAGGCGCACCAGCTCGCCCATGTACATGCCGGAGATCATCTTCTCGAAGGTCTGCTTGCCGGGATTAATGCTGTGGCTGTCGATGTCCTGATCGAACTCGGTGCGCACAAAGTCGAGGGCGCCGTTGTCGCCGAACGCCCCCCACTCGGTATTGATGAGCACATGGGGCTTGCGGTTGCCCTCGGAATCGAAGAGCTCCGCCTCCTCGACCCGCTCCACGTAGCAGGCATTCGAGCCGGTGCCGACGATAAGGCCAATTTTGCAGTTGTGGTTCTTCCAGGCGCAGCTCATCAGTGTGCCAGTGGTGTCGTTGAGGATGGCGCAGACGTCGATCTGTACGTCGCCGCGCCGCGCAATCGCGTCCTTCAGCAGCTGCACCACATCCTCGTTGACGACGCCGGCGCAATTGAAGCCCTTGGTCCATGTCTCCAGCAGGCCGCGGGTGAGGCCCAACTGGCGCAGCGGGAACGAGAACGTGAAGCCGAGAGGCAGTCGCTCCGCGTACACATTGTGCTCGGCCATGAAGTTGGAGAGGCACTCGGCGATGTGATCGAATAGCTGCGTTCCCGAGCCGGTCATGATGTGCTGGGGTATCGCGTAGATGCGGGACTCCATCTGGAAGTCGTTGTTTTCCTGCAGGTGGATCAGCAGCACCCGGAAGTTGGTGCCGCCGAGGTCAAGGGCTAGGAACTTGCCGCGCTCGTTCCCATTGGGCAGGTCCTGCACGTAGGTCACGAAGCACTTGACATTCGCCTTCGGGTGCGTGTCCTTGGCCAGGCCGCGGCGAATCTCGTGCAGGATGCGGTAGCACAGCTCCTGCACCTGTTCGTCTGTGAGCAGAAGCTGCTGACATAACTCGTACACCATTTTCTTTTTCTCCGCCTCACTGGCCCCGGCTAGACCCGACAACGACGATGCTTCTGTGGCTGTGGATGCGGACGATGCCGCCGCTGGGATTGCTCTGGCCGCTGCAGCGGCTGTCGATGCATTTGTCGCTTTGCTAACGCTGGCGCTGGCGGCGGCGGCCGATGCAGATGCACTCAATGCTCCCCCCGCCGCCGACCGCCGCACATTGTCCACCTCGTCTTTGCTGTGGCCGTTCAGATGTGGTGTGGCCGCCAGTCCATTGCTATTTATAGACACGCTCCGCATGGCCCCGTTCAACTCCTGGTCCATCTTTTCGGCACTCTAACGGACAGTTCTGGCAGTCGTCTCACTACACCCACACCAACAAAAAAAATAACAGCGCAAGAGACACACGGACTACAACAACAAAATCCACTCAAAACCGATTCGTTGCGATTTTCCACTCGCGAATGCAACGCAATTATTTTGTATTTTCTGTTACTTTTTTAGTTTTGGTTTGCTTTGCTTTAGTTTAGTTTTGTTTTCCTTGGTTTTTTTTTCTATGTTGCTTCTGGTTCCGCTTTCCGAGTCTCGATCTCTCCGTCGCTTCGGCCGTTTTACTACTACTTCCACTGGCCGCTCGCTGCTCACTTTACGCTGCCTCTGCCGCTGTCGCTGTCGCTGCCGCTGCTGGCGTTACAAATGCGTCGCATCTGGCTATGTGTATGTGAGAGAGTGTGTCTGTGTGTGTGCGTCGTGAAGGAACCTTGAAGGTCAAAACTGAAAATTAGTATTGGGGCGGTCTAGTTGGAGATATGGCAAATGTACATGCAAACATACATACGAACATATGTACACATATCGAAGACAAGTTAACGAGGGAGCGATATGGGAAATGAAGAGAGAGAGAGCGGCAGAGCAAGCGTACATGCGCCGCCGCGCCATGAATGAGTCAACTTTCCGTTCATACGTTGTTTTCATCGTGATCTTTGGAGCAACATTCAAGCTTAATATACATATCAGTTATGAATCGGAACCTACTGAACAATTCCGATATACATAGAAGCTATTTTTTTAACACATATTCAAATCAGATGTACATAACTTCTGTTTACTGTAATTATTTACTTTTAGGCTACATATATTTAATCATGATATGGAAATAATACAGTAAACACAGCTGGGTGTGTACGTCTGCCGCATAAACCTAGTTCAATGAGGGGAGGGAGGCATCACATCTAGTCGTCCTCTCACGAGAGAGCCTACTTTTGTCGCCGTCAGCAAAAACGGTAAGTTCCCTACCGCAGTTGTCTTGTATTGAATTTACATACAATTGGCTTCAAGCTTCATTACTCTTCAGGAATAAATATGTATATAAATCCGATTAAGCTGCGCTTCAGCTGGCAATTAAAAGCTCCGCTTCTGCCTGGTATCGTTACAAGCTTGGCTCGTTGTTTCTTGGGAAATTGATGGTGTATAACAATTGTAGGGCATTCAAATTTAGTCGAAAGGTGTTCTTTGGCTGCGAGTTAAGCCGTCCGTCCCCGCTCTCTCCCACCGTTCAGAAATAAGCTTTTATGTTCTCTTCTGGGCAGCTCGTGGCTGGTTGCCTGGTTGTATAACAGTTCGAAAGAGCTATCAAGGGAGAACAAGTTTGCATAGCTGTGGCGAACCCCACCGCCCCTCTTGACAAGTCCACTGAGCCAACGGAAAGTCTGGTGGAATTTGGTCGAGTCAACATCCTCCGCCTTGGGTATGTACATATTTTCTTGCTCTTGCTTCCACTCTTGTCCGTGGGCTCGTCTCGCACTCTGCCGAGGGCCGGCCGTCGGCGCAACCCCCTCTTCTACCAATAAGTGAATTTTTTTGTGTGTCTGTGTGTGTGTACGTGCCAAGAATCTTGCTCCAGCGCAACAACTGAGCGGCTCTCTTTGATTGAGTTCAGTCTGTCCCTCTCTCCATGTACATAGTTCAATGGAATTTTGTTGCTGTTGGTTTTACTGCTTATTGAATTTTCATACATGCATATGTATGTATGAATGCATGTATGTTTGCATGTGGAATATTCGTTTGGATTTCATAAGAGCTGTGGTATATTATCCAAGACCCCCATCCCAACATGTTGCTATACTTCCGATTGTATATTCTTTCTCGTGCATTCCGCATTGGCCCCCAAGAGGCTCGTCAACTAATGCAACAACTACATACTATACACATACATTCATAACCGTGTATGTATAGAAAAAAAGAGAGTACATACGATCGTGTGTGTCTGTGGCCTTATAACTGTTATACAAGCCCTCCTAAAACACACACCAAAAACCCATTGACACACGCCTTCCTCTGACTAAGCCCGTGAGAGCGAGATGACGTCTGAGCAACAACTACAACTCACTCACTGACTCCCCTCTCCCCTTCCCCTTTCCATTCACCTTCAGCGGCTGCTGCACGTGTCTTTCGGAATTATTTCGCCATCAAAACAATTATTTGTTTACACCAAATTGTTAATAACAAAACAAAGAATGAGGCCGATACCAGAAAGTGCACGAAATCGTTGCAACTTTTTACTTTTTTTTAGCCTTCCAGAAGGTACATCGGTTCCGTCTAGAATCTAGATCGATTCATACCATATACCCTACAATCACATACATACATATGTACATACATATGTAAGTTTATTATCGGATCCACAGTGCAAAAAGATATCGCTTTCGAAGATTGGATTCCATGCAATTTTTCATATGTACATATGTATTATTCTTGGACTAATATTATAAAAGGGTGGGCGGCGCTTAGGGTAGTAAAAATTTAAGTGGGATTGTATTTGTTATTTATCTGCCTTCTGTGCCGCCGTTACTCATAAAGTACATCTGTTTGTGTGTGTACAATGTACATTAACCTGGTAACAAAACCCCCAGACGGGGAGTGGTCTTTGTTGTTCTTGGTTGAACCTCTTATCGTCAGCGACGGAAATTGTTTTTGGTGGAAATCTCGTGTGGAGAGGGTGTGTGGGGGCGTGTGGGTGGGCTCGACTCGACTGGCTGGCAATACATTAATTATTGTATTTTGACAAAGCAGAAATTCGTACGCTGCACATCCACCTGAGAGGGTCAACTAAATAAATATGTATGTATCTGATAGATACTTGTGTTCCAAGTAGTTAATAGGGTATTATGTATGTTATATTATTCCTTCTGTTTGCGGTACATCGGTCAGTGCATAAACAGTGATACGAAAGATAAGTACAAGTACAATGGCTTCTGAGGTCTGTGCAACCGCATGATGACTCAGCGCCTTTGAACGGCTGAAGACTGAACGATGGACAAGAACCCCCTACCCCGCCCTTGTTTAGCGCGTAGAAAGAGACGGGATTCCAGGAATCCCAGTCCCCAATCCCCCAATCCCGCCAGTCAACCACGCCCTCAGTATTTCGTCAGAAAAGCCTCAGCTTACAACTGTCCTACGAGCATATCCTGTGTCACCTTCAACTGTCATACGCGGACGACGGCGACGTCGCTGCCTACTGGCTGCTTTTGGTGGTGGCTGCGGCGGCCTGTGCAGAGAGTATTCGGGAATCCAGTTTTTGGGGGCTCGCCCCGTCACACACAAAGGCACATACATATATATATATATAAGTAGTGTGCATAAACTTATGTGCGGGCTTGCCTTTGCGCTTGTCCGTTTGGGTGTGCTGTACATAAATAAGTACATAATATATACAAAATAATTGATTTTTTTTAGTATTTTATCGTGTGTTGTGTTCCTTCTGTATTACATGTTCCTACTCTTTAAGTGCGCGCGCCTGTGTGTGTGTGTGTGGGGGGGGGGGGACCACGCGCTGTGACGTCAATGATGATGACGTCGAAAAAGCAGCGTCTGATGAAACGCAACCCACTCAGCCTCTGCCTCAGTCCAGAGGTCAATGCAGCGACAGCGACGCAGCGGCTAATGACAGAGAGTGGAAAATTTGTGAAAATCACAAAACATAGCGAGGGTGACAGAGAGAAAGAGAGAGCGAGACAGAAAGAGCGGGAGCGGGAGAGATGCTGTCCGGCCTTCGATCATAAGGAAAAGTCATTAATTATAATACTTATTTGATGTGGGCAAGCCGTAAATAAACTTCACGTGACGCTCGAAAAACGCGGAAAATACACATAAAATATCAAGAATACAAATGCGAAGTCCATTTTTAAACGCAGGCAGATCATTAAAAAATGCCTGGCACAGCCTTAGATGAACAGAATACCAAGGGGTTGTCGTGTAGGGGTGGTTGGGGTTTAGGTCTCAAGAATAATATATGTAGGGCCGTCTTCTTTCTCTTTCCGTCAGCTGGAGCGTTGAGCAAGGTCAATGGAAAGGCAGAGTGGGGGATGGGATGGCGTGGCAGGGCAGGGAATGCCAGGGCCGCAAAAATAAACTTCGGCAAGGTCAAATACATACGTATAACAGTTAATGTCTCAGCTCTCCCACACCCACACGCGCCAGCCCATCGCGCCCAGATACGCGCCTGATCTGCCGGACAAAAACCAGTTTATCTCTCGACTAAGACGACACCAATGGAATCCAAAAACTGGTTGGTCCACATTACCTAACCTGACCACTGATAATACGAATAGTACTACTACTGCCAGCTTGAGTATGGCCTTGCCTTAGAAACAAATTCACTTTTAATTTCGACAGCACGTTTCATACACATGGATCGCAGGGCCGTGAACTTTGAGGCGAGATTAGAGGCGTACACCCAGAGATCGGGCGACACCCCAGGCCATGTGTTCATTTGCATGTGGTGGCATGTGGTACGATACTGAGCACGTGAAAGTCAAATTGCGCGCAATTCAAATTCAAGCACGCGCCTAGTGGCAGCGCTGCCAGACCAACGCAAAGAAGTGAACGAATCGAAAGCTAGTATTTTACTATGTTGGTATAATAAAATACTAGTTTCTCTATCGACTACGCTGTAGAGGAACAGACGGTATATTTTGTCGATAACTCTGCAGTCACACTGGTGTGCTGTTTTTTTTTTTGCTGCGGTTAAATAAAATTGCTAACAACAAACACACCTACCAGCCCACACACACACGTTTGTGTTGTTTCCCAACAAAAGGTGTAGCTTAAAACGGTCAAAATTTCTAGTAAACACTCCAGTATACGGACAGTCGTATAATCCACACCGTACTCGGACTCATATCCTTATTTTGTTTGTGTTTTTTCGCGTTAAAGTGCGTGGTAAGGGATACAGTACAGTGACCGCGAGAGAGTGAGAGAAAACGTGGGAGTCGAGTGCGAGTGCAATGACAACGTCGACAGTTAAGCGATGCCGACGATCGTCGCCAACGACGCCCGCTGGCGGCGATGCGGTTCCTGGGGAGGATACGGATGTGGTGATGAACGATAGTCCCATCCACACCAGCGGCAGTCTGTCTAAACGAGACTCCGAGGAGGATGCCTGGGCATCCAAGGGATACAACTACATCAATCCCTTCGTGCACCGCATCGAAATCGACAGTCACATTGAGGTGGCCAAGGTGAGTCCGCGAGGTTGGATTCCCTTCCCTTCCCATTCCATTTTGCAGACGAGGCGGAAACATTGTTTGCCTTTCGCCATTCTTCTCTCTGCCATTCATTCATGCAAATCAGAGCGAGCGAGCACGCAGCACATGGGCGACCCCCGCTAAGCTAATGATGGAGTAGACACCGCTGTTTTGCTGCTTCCTCTTGGGGCACAGCCACAGCCGCAGCATTTCAAGTGCGCTGCTACTTTCTCTTGCACACTTTCTGGTTATGGCCTGCTCTGCTGTGCTCTGTCATTGCCTTGCATTGCACTTGACATGCATTTGCCGTTACATTCATTGTTCGTCGTTGTTGTTCTTCCTTTCCTTTGCAATGAGCTTTTTCTTTTTTTATCTGTCGCCCGCCCAGCTCTGCCTACGTCAACGTTTCGGGCAGGCGGGCAGCGAGAATCGTATGATTTTCTTGTTCCACTTGCGGCCGCTGTGTTGCTGTTGTTGTTGCGTACGTTGCCGGTTCTTTTGGCATGTGTTGTGCTCTTACCATTCCCCCATTTACCCCTTCACGCCATGTGCCGTTCGCCGCTTGCTCGCTCGCTCCTCACGCCCAGCTGGTGTGTGGTTCCGCTTTCTTCTTGCTCCTCTTTCTTCTCCTCCCGTTCCTGCAGTGTATTCCAAAGAACAGTACACTCGCTCGGCCCCCCTGCACTCCACTCTGATGGCGCAATCGGCAAAACGTTTACAGTTTCCCCACACACATTCTAATTGCTCATCCGATTGCCAGCAACAAAGTACTAAACAAAAACAAATACAAATAACAAACACCGTAAAAATGGCGCGAGATTTGAAACCCTCCAAATGATCTAATTAGAGAACATCGCCCCACTGGCTTAGGGGCCAGAGCTTAACCTTGTTTCAGCCTGAACTACGTATAGAGTACACTAGCTAAGAAGAAAAGACATCTCTTCTTTGAATAGGTTTTCTAATCAGCAGAGTAATTAAGTCATAGAAATTACCTTGGATCGTCATTAGTTGTCATAGGTCGATATCTGCCCCATTAATATGTGTATATGTATGTATGTACATAATATGGTAAGCATTCTGATTCATTTGTACGATTTGTACGAATATTTTTAAAATGACTAAGAACTTGAGCTCCCCCTGCTTGGTAATGGTAATGCCCCACTCGCAATCGATTAGATCGGTCATTTGCTTTGGTATGCATAAATAATGTGTACAGTGTATGTATGTATGCTATGTGCTCGTTTCACAGCTGATCTCAATGACGCACCCAAATGGCTCTATCGCCTGAGTCAAAGCTCAAAGTGTCAATTGAAATTGAAATTTAACCATAATGGGAAAAAACAGACACACCGATTTGATTGATAATAAGTATGGGGGAGGTGGCAGGCAGGTGATTGAATGCCATAGAATGCTCATTATTGCGCATACTTGAAGAGAGAGAGCTAGGGACACAGCTGAGCGCCGAAGTTCACAAGAGGAAGGAAGCTACAATATGGCCCGAGCCATTGACCCACTAATAACATTAAAACAAAAATAAATTTAAAAAAACCCCCAAAACCCAGCTGCACAGACACAGAGCGAGTGTCGCGGGTGAGGGAGGAGGTGATTCCGTTGCGTGCAAAAAAAACAAAAACTGGTTTTCACTTGGAAAGTTCAAGGTACTCTGCGGCGGCATTGGCATTGACTACTCTACCGCTGTCTTCTCTGCACGTTGTTATAATGCTCGCTCTTCATCCGCTTTTGGTTATGTATGTACATAAGTACATATGTATATGTAGATTCGTAAAGTATAGGTAAAGGCCAAATGGTATTAATTTAAAGCTTTTTCTTGATAGTGATCAAATACATCAATATGTACGAAAAGATTAAAAAAATGTAAATCTTTAAAACTGAAAAATGCAGATTACATGCATTATAATTTTTATTATTTTTAAAAATTAGCTGCAACACATTTGAAAATAATATAAAAATTAATTGAAGCCCTCCCAGCTCTCAATATAATTAATATATACTGTATCTCTACATATGTACAAAAATCCAAAAATAATTAGAGAAACTAGTTGGAATTCAATCTCCACATATTTTGTAGAGTTTCAAGATTTCTATTTTGCGCCTTCTGAATTTCAATTAGATCTGCAAGTCTGAGTAGCGGATAAGGTATTCATGTATCCCCATGGTCAGAATATCGATTATAGCATTCTCCTACGTGTTGTTTTTGCTGCTGCTTCTGCCAGTCGTAGCTGCTGCCGCCAAAAGCCCCTCAACGTACATAAATAAATACGTATTTGTTGCTGAGTCGATAGAATTTTTCTAAAATAAACATTCCCCAAAAAAAAAAACGGCCACTTAATAGCATGCAAAATTTATGGAATTGTCGTTTTATGGGTTGCTATGCTTTTCTGCTGAGGCTGCTGACAGAGGGGCAATCAAATATTTGTTTGACTGACTGTTTCCATGCTTCGCTTTAATTTGAACGTTTTGCGCTTGGGGCACAAATCGAAACCAAAGTCCGGTATTTGGCCCAGTAGCCAGTCACTTGACTGATAAGCAGCGATTAGTCCGCCCCCCCCCATTATCGGCTATCGACAGATGTAAACATTGAAATTTTTGGTTGGACTTTAACTATGAGCTTTACCCCTAGGCAGAATTATGTATAATATATATGCGTGTTTAAAGGGTAGTGTTGCCTAAGGATATGCAGCAGCGACAAACGAATATATGTACATATCCTGATCGACAGTAGAATGAATGCCAATTATTGTTAAATCATTGCACAATATATCTGAAAATGTACAAAATAAATAATAAACAGACAGACATACACACCATCAACAAATGATTTCTTACGCCCAGGATTATGGAAGGAATCGGAATTCATAAAGAAATATTTTCAATTTGCTAACTTCATTATACATTTACATATTTCTCGCACTCACACTACCTACTTTTCCCCTAAGGTCTCCCATTTAGTCTCAGCCACCTTTTACTTAGTTACACTGAAGTCTAGTGAAATGCGACCATAGTCTAAAAATCCAATTTAAATGTATAAGGCAAGAAAAACCGCAAAGTGTGACAGCCTGTCAAAATAAAATAAAAAATCGCTTAAGCTTAATGCTTGCCAAAAATCGAATGCAAACGAAAAAATCAATATTAGTCTGTTGCATCCAAAGTGCGCCGCAAGACAGGTTAATGCATAGTACATACATAAGTATATTCATATAAGGTATAGCAGATATACATATGTATGTACATATAAATATATACAAATATACAAACACTATTTAGTATTTCAGATAAAACCATCTTCTTTGTCATTTATTTTAAGCTCTATTGATGCTCAAGAGACAAACAATAATTAATTGAAATTAATTTTGCATGTCTTTGCTTTGCAGGTCTATGTGCTGACTGTTCTATTGCTGCCCATACGTGTGGTTGGATGTGTGCTGTCACTTCTCTCCGCATGGATGTTCGCCTGCATTGGGCTCTGTGGAATGACGCTGGATGACCTCAAGGCAAAGCCGCTCACCGGCTGGCGCAAGTAAGTGATATCCGGAATTCCTTTAGCCGATCTAATTCTCATCTTTTGCTGTTTTTCTGTGTTCACAGGCAAATGCAATACATGACGGCCAAGGCTATGCGCATGTTGTACGTCTCAGGATCATTCTACTTCGTGAACATGAAAGGAACACCAGCGACACCCAAGCAGGCCCCCATACTGGTGGTGGCACCGCACTCCTCCTACGTGGACTCCATACTGGTGGTGGCCACCGGACCGCCATCGATAGTGGCCAAGCGAGAGACGGCAGACATACCGCTGCTGGGTCGCATCATCAACTACGCCCAGCCGATCTACGTACAGCGCGAGGATCCCAATTCCAGGCAAAATACGATACGGGATATTGTGGACCGGGCCCGATCCACAGACGATTGGCCGCAGGTCGTCATCTTTGCCGAGGGCACTTGCACGAATCGCACGGCTCTGATCAAGTTTAAGCCAGGCGCCTTCTATCCGGGCGTGCCGGTTCAGCCAGTGCTGCTCAAGTATCCGAATAAATATGACACCTTCACCTGGACCTGGGATGGACCTGGCGTGTATGTCTGCTCATATTTGTTTCCATATATATTTTGCATTCTAATGTGTGTCTTATCTCGCCCCATTAGCCTACGTCTCCTCTGGCTGACCATGACACAGTTCTACAATCGTTGCGAAGTCGAATATTTGCCCGTATACCAGCCAAACGAAGCCGAGATGGCCGATGCCAATCTCTATGCAAACAATGTGCGCAAGGTGATGGCCAAGTAAGTGAGGAGGGTGCCCCCTACCCAGTTACAATGGACCATGTGTGCTACACTGCAGTGTTTGTCCAAGTGCCCTTCCGCCACTCTGAGCATGCTCGCAGCTAGGGCTAGCAGTAAAATACATTCCTTCTATTATTTATTTAATTTTATACTCTGTGGGGTCAGCCCTAGCTGCTAGTGCTTTCGACTGGCTATCATTTCGATTCTCAATGTTAAACGCTACCCAAAGATTTTCTGATTGATACTTTATTTGGATTTATTAGAGCCCTGGGTGTTCCCACATCGGACTATTCATTCGAGGATGTGATTGTAATGAGTCGTGCTCGTGACATGAAGATACCCTTTCCCGGCGACATTGTCGAGATTGAGCGGACCATCGAGCAACTGGGACTGCTGGAGAGTACACGGGATACGGAGCTGTGCGAGTTATACTTGAGCTTGTCCAGCACGGACAAGCTGGACATTATCACCTTTGCGGAGCTGCTCCAGGCGGATCTGAAGAACCCGTATTTGCACAAATTGTTTGCCCTTCTGGATCATGTACGTATTTTCGATGTTTTGATGCTCCATCTCGCTCTAACTGACGATGACTATCTCATTTCATTTCGTTTTGTTTAGCGTCGCCGTGGCACAGTCTCGCTGAAAAGTTTTCTACTGTGCTCGGTCTTTAGCAAATTGAAAAACGCCGACCTATCGACCTTTCTACGCGCACTGATCAATGTAAATGCATACAGAGGATGTTATTGCGTCTCCTTTCATAACCATAACCACCTTCTTTTTCTTTTCTGATGCAGCTTTATAGCGAGTCGAGTGAGAAAATCAGCAGGGAAAGCTTCGTGCGTCTGATGCGGCATGCTGGTGGCAAACTGAACGAGCAAAAGGCCCAGGCGCTCTACTATGCACTGGACACTGCCAACATTGGCCACGTTTCCTTTGGTTCGTCATATTTCGAGACATTCAAGCGTAGCGGAGAATTAATTAAATCATCTCTCATGCAGATTCATTTTTGGCGTATACGGAAAAGACACCAAGCTACAAGTTTTTCTACCACAAGTCGGAGCACATAAGAAGATCAAAGGCGACTGTTGCCAGCAACCCCAACTAAAGCTGGCCCTTTAAGTTACATATTGCAAAAGCCAAGCAAGAAGCTGGGGGAGAGCAAAGTACAGCATAGAAAATACGGAAGAATGTTAGAGAAAAGCAAAGCCCAACCAACCTAAGCAGAAACTGTCGAGTGTATATTTTTAATATTTATTTACCGTGTAGCGCGTGTCCTGGCACCTATAAAATTTAATTAATATAATTTGTACGACTATTATCTTAATTAATGTTTTTTTTTGTTTTGTTTATTGTATGTAACAATTCTTAGAGCGGCAAAGACATGTCTGCGGCTAGCCTTGTTATTAATTATACATACTCTTGACTCTTAACGCAAGTCATTTCATCTTTGTGATTTTTTTTATACACACCAACAAACAAAACCAACCAACTTACGTTACATATAGGCGTTAAATATACATAAACAAAAAACAACAAAATATATACACATATAGATGTCTATGTAGAGGCAGGCTAACGTCCAACGTAATGGATGGGCAAAACGATTGTATTTGATTTGCCCATTGAATGTTTCATTGACTGTTTCCATGGCAAAGAAATCGTTTTAAGATATGTATACATAAATATTGCACGGCAAGCCATAAGTATAAGACTATGTACTATGTAGGTGAGAGGCACCAACCAAATGACACAGACTTTCATAACTTCAGAGCCAAATGCCTCATGTTGTAAGCCCATCCTCACCACACACCACCCGATTACTAGTAGTAGTAGTTGGTAGTACTGGTAAACAGTAGTAGCAGCCCCAATCAAATAGAACAACCACCAAGCAGGCACATTAAATGGAAAATAAAGTATTGTAAAACTTGAATTTATGTACAACAATTAAACTAATGAAAAATCTGTAAAGATCTAGTTGCCTGTACTGATCATAAACTAAACCAACTAACCCCAAAAGAACCAACCAACACTGAATGGTAATTAATTGTGCAATTGTGTACACTAACTAAACTGTGTACACTAACCAACCAATCCAACCACCAAGCAAATATTTTCCTATTTTCCATCGAAATTTGTAATATTGGTATATTCCTGTATACAGTACGGTTTAAGGTACTGCCATCCTCCACCCAACACGATTATAGGAATCCTGCACTCAACCAACCAACCAGCACACTCCTACGTTCTCTAGTTCCTATCCATAATATGACAGAGGCTAATTATAATCTCTTGTGCATTTGTAACTAATACAGAAAACTTAAACTAGACTTTAGACCGGCACCTGGCACAGCGAGAAGAAATTTGCATAGCCTTAACTTAAATCAATAATTTCAATCATTGTGCCCCCGCCTCCCCCCGCAAACAGAGCCTATATACTATAAACAACCAAAAAGAAAAAACCTTAAATATGTAATTAAAAACTGGCACCAAACTGAATGTATCCAAATGTTAAAACCCATTGAATTATAACAGAGCCAGGGGCAAGGCAAAAAGAACTCCATAGTTTTTACATTTTGAAGAAGAAACTAACCCTAAGCTAAATGATATAATTTATGTGCTATTCTAATGGATATTATTAGCTACCTAAGCCGGCACCGAGATCAATCCGATTGGGATTCAGTATCGGTCGCATTCTGTATTCCACGTCCATCAAATCGGTTGAGAAATATGCTCAAAAATAAATATATATATGTATGTGTATGTATATCTAAATGTGTGTGTACGATACTAAGCCATGGTGGATATTTATTTATTAAATGAAAATTGGTAGAGGTTGGGGCAGAGGAGTGAACGTGCACTGGTACTTTGATGGGCGTACTCCTGGGTATCGCCCCCTTGCACCACACTTAGTTGATCTGTGGAGCGGCGTTCTGGGTTAGCGGCACAGTCGGGCATCGGTAGCCAAACGGAGTGGAGCGGAATACCCTTTTTTCTCGAGTGTTTCTTTGGAATTGTTGTCTCTACATATTTTTTGTTCAAGTGATTGGTGTGAGTGTGAGTGGAAACTGAGAATATGCTGGGAGCTGCTGCAAGAGGCAGACTCCTGATGTGGCCATGCCTTATCCTCATACTTGTGGATGTTTGGCCAACGGTGGAGGCTTTTGTCAACTCGTAAGTGACGCCTCCCCCCACACCCCACAAAAATGTGAATAAGATCTCGTGTGATCTCTCTTGATTCTCCCGATTGCAGACCGAAAATCATCAGCAAAGATGGCAATCTGATATTTGAATCCGGTGCCAATCGGAATATCAGCTTTCGCCTGTCAGGCAACTCTCGGCTGACCATCAACGAGGAGTACGATGTCCTTGAGCTGCTGCTGGCCAGCGTGGGATCAAAAAAGCGGCCCGGTGGCGCCAAGGATGAATGGAGTTCGACCGAGGATTTTGTTGATATCCGCGAGCTGGCAGATCAATTAGCGGACTTTCAGAGGCGTACCTTTGGTTCGAATGGACTCAAGAGCATGCTGCAACAGCAGTTGAACAGGTGAGGAATTTTGTGGGAGTATCAGTTAAGGGTAATTCCATTCTGGCTGCGCTTTCCTTGTCAAGGGAGAGTTCTGCTTTATAGCCATTTTATGTGCCTTTTGTTCCTATGCTGAGTGTTTGGGTTGTGTCTCTGTTCTTTGTTACTTCAGGACACGCGGATCTCGGACACTGCTGCGACGCTATCAGATCAGATTGAGGGCCATGCAGAACAAGGTGAATCGGCTGGAGACGCAGCTGGAGCTCAATAGCTGCCAGAGCGGTCCCTGCGAGAATGGCGGCAGCTGCTACAACACCTACAATGGGTTTCGCTGCCAGTGCCGGCCGGCCTTTGAGGTGGGTTACCACGCAAAAATGTGGGGGCGTATTGGGGGGCGTCTCTGTACTGTGATTCATCTCTCTCTCGTATCATCTCTCAGGGTGTCAAGTGCGAGATCGATGTGAACGAGTGCGCCCTGTACGAGGGCACCGATCTGGCCTGCCAGAACGGGGCCCAGTGCCTGAATCAGTTTGGATCGTACAGCTGTCTATGCCTGCCGGGCTGGCATGGAATGCATTGCACCCAGCGCAAGGGCGACTGCTCGCAGGCCAGTGCCTGGGAGCTCTGTGGACATGGCGCCTGTGTGGCCAGCTCCGATGAGGCAGGCTACCGTTGCCTATGCGAGGCGGGCTGGAAGACCAACGGCCTCACTCCTGTCTGCGGCGAGGATGTGGACGAGTGCAGCGATGCGGCCGCACACACGCCCTGCTCGACAAAGTGCATCAATCTACCGGGCAGCTTCACCTGCGCCCCCGTGCCGCCGGCCTCACGGGCAATGGCATCAGTTGCCGCGACCTGAACGAGTGCGAAACCAACAATGGCGGCTGCAGCCTCAGTCCGCGGGTCGACTGCCTCAACACATACGGCTCCTACCACTGCGGCGAGTGTCCCGTGGGCTGGACGGGCGATGGGCGCATCTGCGAGCGTAACAGTCCGAGCAGCAACAGTCCCGGCAACTCAGAGCTGGCCACCATCAGCAGCTGTGCGCAGCGGGGCAGTCTCTGCCATTCGTCGGCCAACTGTTTCGAGATCTCCGGCACCGTCGTATGCAGCTGTCCGGCCGGAATGGTCGGCACTGGCTACGGTTTCCATGGCTGTGTCAATGGCACGGCCAACAATTGCAAATCGAATCCCTGTTTGGTGAGTATTACACGTACGCCCCCTTTCTAGGTCTCTCTCTGCCTTATTGATGCTCGAGAAAAAAAACAACATACATTACGTGTGCATGACTAAAATTCCAATATTTGCTCCCACACTGTGTAGAATAATGGCATCTGCTTGGACGTTGGACCCTCGAACTTTACGTGCCTGTGCGACAGAGGCTTCCGACCGCCTCTCTGCGAGCCACTGCCCAATCCCTGTGACGCGCATCCCTGTAAGAATGGCGGCCGCTGCAATCCCACCCTGTCGAGTGCAGACGGATTCGTGTGCCAGTGTCTGCCAGGCTACCGGGATCGATTGTGCTCCGTGCGTTTCAGCAGCTGCAATGCAATGCTCAGTGCGGAGAGCGGCCGGCTGAAGTATCCACCGGAGGGCACCGGGTACGAGCACAATTCCCAGTGTGCGTGGGTGATCCGAACAAACGAGTCGCTGGTGCTGAATGTGACATTTAGGAGCTTCGAGCTGGAGGATTCCACCGAATGCCGCTACGACTGGCTGCAGATCAACGACGGCCGCTCGGCGGCGGCACAGATCCTTGGTCGCTACTGCGGCAACCATTTGCCGCACGGTGGCAATATAATCTCATCGGGCAACATGCTGTACCTGTGGTTCCGATCGGATAATAGCACATCGGGCGAGGGCTTCGATCTCAGCTGGGTGTCAATGGAGCCCCAGTGCGGTGGCCGCCTTGAGTTCGACACACACGGCACCTTGGCCTCGCCTGGGTCGCCGGGCAACTACCCCAGGAATCGGGACTGTCGCTGGCATCTGGTGGCCCCCACCGACAAGCGCATTAAGCTCACGTTCTTCAGCCTGCAGCTGGAGCAGCACACGAACTGTAATTTTGACTATGTTGAGGTGAGTAAAAGGGGGTGGTTGGAAAGGGTTTCCCATAGGCATCACTGAACCCAATTTGTTGTCCGAATAGATCACCGACTCCATTTCGAATTGGCAAGCGGCAAAGTTTTGCAGCAGCGGCCAGCCTGCACCCCTACTGCTGCCCACCCACGAGGCCACCATTCAGTTTCACTCGGACGCCGATGGCAGTGACTCGGGCTTTCAGCTGCATTACTCAGTGGAGGAGAGGGTTCCCGGCTGTGGCGGCACCTACACCAGCAAGGAGGGCTCCATACGCTCCAGTAGTCTGGCCACCGATGCGCCCATGTCCTGCGAGTATGAGATCCGCATGGCCGTGGGCGAATTGGTGGGCATTGAGTTTGACATATTCGAAATGGAACGCCAGGACTGCCTGGAACTGTACGATGTGGCCGTTGATGGCACCAGCCTGCTGCAGGCCAAGCATTGTGGCGAATCGCCGGGCACTCCGCCCAGCTTCAGGTCTCTATTCAATCGGGTTCGAATCAAGGCGTACGCCAACCGTGGACGCTTCGAGCTGCACTACAGGATCCTCTGCTCCTACACCTTCGACAGTGACTCGGGCACTGTGCTCTCGCCCGGCTACCCCAATCTGACGTCCAGCGATACACTCTGCACCTACACAATCGCGACGGCGTCCAATAAGTACATCGTGCTCAATCGGCGCGACTTCCAGCTGGAGGATGGTTCACAGGCGAGCGATGATGGCGATGATGATGACGGACCAGACGATAGTTCTGCCTGTCTGGGCACTAGTTTAAGGGTGAGTGTGTGTGTGTGTGTGTGTGTGGGGTGGGTGAAAGACTCTGCAAACTAATGCATTTCCTTGATTCCTTGACAGATCAACGCTGGCATAAACCGTCAGTTACTGGGACCCTACTGTGGCAAGCATCTGCCGGAGGAGGAGTTTATTAGCCGGACAAACCACTTGATCTTACAGCTACAGACGGACAGCAGCAGCCGGGGTCGTGGCTTTAAGTTTGACTACCAGACGGTGGACGTTGCCGGCGATCAATGCGGCGGTGTCTATACCAAAGAGGGCAACATCCGTCTGCCAATGGATGGGCAGGGCACATATGCGGACAATCTCCTCTGCTACTGGGTCATTCAGGCGCCGCCGCGGAAAGCCATACGGCTGCACTGGATCAGCTTGGAGTTGGAGAGCAGCAGCGACTGTTCGTACGATCATTTGGAAATATTCGACAGCGTGGATGCCTACAGGCTGGATGCAAAGCCGCTGGTCCGTTACTGCTCGAACGCATTGCCGGAGGACTTTGTCACGCAGGCGCGCATGCTGACCATCAAGTTCAGGTCGGATGGCAGCAATGGTTACGATGGCTTTGAGCTGGCCTTTAGCTTCGTGGACACCGAGAGCTGTGGCGGGCACATACACGCCTCCAGCGGAGAGCTCACCTCCCCCGGCTATCCGATGAACTACTCTGCGAACATCGACTGCGCTTGGCAGCTGACCGTGCCCCTGGGCCAATTGGTCGAGGTGCAGCTGGAAATATTCGACCTGGAGAGATCTGCAAACTGCAGCCGGGACTACCTCGAGATGCGCAACGGAGGCGATCTGTCCTCGCCGCTTATCGGACGATTCTGCGACTCGCGGATACCCACGCGCATTCCCAGCTTCAGCAACGAGCTGCGCCTGGCCTTCCACACAGACGCAGCGGTCAGTGGGCATGGGTTCCGTCTGCGCTGGCGCGTCTTTGCCAGCGGCTGTGGCGGTCGGCTCAGCGCTAATGACGGAGTGATAACCTCTCCCCGATACCCTAACAACTATCCGCACAATGCCCACTGCGAGTGGCTGGTGCACGTCCATCCGGGGTCAGCGGTGCAGCTGCTCATCGAGGACATGCAGCTGGAGAGAAACGACGAATGCTATTACGACAGTGTGAATATCTTCCCTAGTGCACGGCACCTGGGCTCCAAGCCTATACTGAAAATCTGTGGGGAGCCAGACGAGAACCATCGCGTGGTGACGCTCGATGAGAACGAGGTGACCATCACCTTTCAATCGGATGTGAACAATGCGATGAGGGGCTTTCGCATCTCCTACACGACCAACTGTCGCCGCAATGTCACAGCCACCTACGGCACCATCGAGAGCCTCAACTACCTGGAGCCCTTCTGGGATCAGATACCCATCAATTGCAGCTGGACGATCCGTGCGCCGAGGGGTAATCGCATTCGCCTCGAGATCTCCCACATGGAGCGGCACGAGGAGCGGCTGCCCACAGCTCTACAGGGCGGTGTCTACCTCATAGATGGTGGCTCTCTGATGTCCCTGCTGGGACCAGGCGCCCACAATACCAGCAGCGATGTTGTCACCGTCGTGCACAATGCCAGCAACGTCAACTTCCTGCTGGAGTACCGCATCGATGGCTGCCTGGAGGAGTTGCGCGCTGACAGCGGCTCCTTTCAGTCGCCCAACCACCCGGGCATGTATCCGAATAACCTCGAGTGCTACTGGCTGATCAACGTAAAAATGGGCGAAACCATCGAGCTGACTGTGACCAATCTGGATCTCGAGGAGAGTGTCAATTGCACCAAGGATGCTCTGACGGTGTGTAAAATACTGCAACAGAATCTCTGAACTTAAATTAAAATTTTTATTTTTTTCTTACAGATATCCAATCATGAGCACGTGACATATGTACACGAACGCCACTGTGGGGCAACACCCAAGCTGGTACTCACCAGCGCTGGACATCGGATGCACATTCGGTTCATCGCCGATGGCTCGCACAATGGTCGCGGCTTCGAGGCCACCTACCGTACAGTCAGAGCGGGTGAGTGGCAGTCAAGAGTCGAGTCTTGAAAGTGTCTTGTGTCTAATGTGCCTTATTGCTTGCAGCATGCGGTGGTAAACTGAGCGGCCGCAATGGAATCATCCAATCGCCAAATTATCCGATGCCGTATCCGGAGCGGAGCCATTGCGAGTGGCTGGTGGAGGTGTCGCCACACCATCGCATCGTTTTTGATGTACAGGACTTGGATATTGAATCCGGATACGAATGCTCCTGGGACTATCTGGAGGCCTTCGATACCACCAGTGTCGACTATGATATCGAGGGACGACAAATTTTTAAGGTGTGCAACGATAATGGCTGGACCCAGCCACAGATGTCCGGCTCCAATACAGCCGTAGTGCGATTCGCCAGTGACGATTCGATTTCGCGACCGGGATTCCGCCTGCACTTCCATGAGTCGTGCGGCCAACAGATCACCATCGATGAGACCGACTTTGAGTACCTCAGCCTGGAGCGGCAGGCGGCGCGCAACGAAACCTGCCTCTGGGTGCTGCAAGCCTCTGATCCCGGCAAACACATCATCTTCACGGCCACCAGCATCAAGCTGCGTCCGGAGGTCGCCACCATGTACCCGCTAGAGGGCGACTGCATGCCCGTGGGCGCAAAGATCTATGACGGCCCTGAGGCTACGGGCACGCCGCGTCTCCAGTTCTGTCGCTCGCATCCGCCTGCGATTATATCGCATGGACAGTCGCTCACCATCAGTCTGCCCCTGCTGCTGGTGGAGGAGTTCGAGGGACATTTCATGACCATGGACACGGTCTGCGGAAGCCTGTACACGGCCATTACTGGTCGCTTCAGCAGCCCGTACTACCCCGACAGCTATCCGCCCAATATCGAATGCATATGGGTGCTGTCGGCCAGCCAGGGCAATTCCCTGAGTCTGACCATCGAGTCGATGGACTTGGAGCAGTCCGACGGCTGTAACAGGGACTATTTGGAGGTGCGCGAGGAGTTTGAGCGTGGCCCTCTTATCGGTGTTTATTGTGGCAATCAGGTGCCCGGTGCTATTCACTCCCGTGGCTCAATCTGGATCAAGTTCAAGAGCGACGACGACAACGTGGGCGAGGGTTTCATGGCCTCCTACAATTATGGTATGTCCTTAGCTCACTTTAAATCCAGGGGTCGGCACGCAGACTCACACATTTTTTTGGTGTGTTTGTGTGCGAAGACAACAGACACGAAGGCAAATACGTTACTTACTTCTCTGCCGCTGCGGAAGCCGAGCAGTTGTGTATAGGGCATACGAATACTTCTCTGCCGCTGCGAGCAGAATATGAAGTCGTTTGTGCATAGCCCGAAGCTTGCTTCTCTTCCGCTACATACGTCAGCCGGCCAGAATAACGAAACCACACGAAGTCTTTACTCTGTACGTGTGCCAACTGCGGTGCTCGAAATTTTGTCCTATGCACAGTGCATACGACGCTGCCAGCCTCTGCTTTAAATGCATAAATATTTATTTATTTATTATTCGCTTGCTATTTTTCTGCTCTCTCTCGCCTGCTTTGTCTACTCTCCTAACAAGTGCACGCAAAGAGAGATGAGAGAGATGCGAAGTCTGCTTTGTCCACTCCCAAAGCTTGTAGCTAATTCTGTTTCGATTGTTTTAATTAATTAATTTTGTTTTTCTTGCACCTTTTTGTAGAGCGACACAACGAGCTAAACGGCACCGATGGCGTTGTGCAGTCACCGCAATATCCGAGCAAATTCCAGACATCCGATCCGTATAGCTGGCGCATACTCGTTGACAAGAGCTATGTGGTCGTGATTACCGTACTCCATGTGAGGGACTTGGACCAGCCGCATTTGCGCTTCTACGACGGCTACTCAGACATTGGCGCTCCACTCGAAACGGTGGGCGATACGCCCATTACATCCAGCACCAATGTGGTTTACTTTACGGCCAGTCGGGGTCCCTTCAAGCTCAACTGGCAACGCCTGTCCAAGGAGTCGCTGCGATCGAACCGCACGGCCGAGGAGCAGGCACGCCACTGTGGCCAGCAGCTGCTCAGCCTTAACCAGACAATGTTCACGTTGAACTCGCCCGGCTATCCCGGCGGCTATGAGTCGGGACTGCGGTGCGCCTGGACCCTGGTGGCGGTCAACCCAGCCATGCACGCTGTCTTCCAGCTGGCCAAGCTCGACCTTGAGCTCTTTGGCAGTTGGGACTGCATAGCCGACTATTTGCGGATCTCGCAGAGTGCCGATATGCAGACCTGGACGGAGCAGGCGAAGATGTGCGCCGAACCAAACATCACGTCACCGCGCTTATTCCACGGCAATCCCTACCTCAAGGTGGAGTTCATCACGGATATGAGTGTAAACAAAACGGGCTTCAACGGTGCGGTGCGCACGGAATGCGGCTCAGAGCTCTCCGCTTCGAGGGGCCTGGTTAACATCACCGAGTCGGTGCTGGCCAGCCCCCTTAGGCCACAGGAGTGCGTGTGGAAGTTGCGCGTTCGCCAGGGGCGTCGCATCCGTATCGACTTTCCAGACTTCCAGCTGAACAGCGCGACTGGGGGATCTCCGGCTCCATTTGGCGGTGGCGGAAACGGCGCCGGCGGGCAGCAGTGCGGCACCTTTCTGATGGTGAGGAACGGCTATGCGTCGGACTCGCCCTTCCTAGGCAGGGGCAAGTACTGTGACAGTGGCATTACCGATGTGCTGGAGACAACCTCGAACCGAGCGTACATCAAGTTCCGCTACCAGGGATATCCCCGCTTCAGGGTCAGCTTTCGCTTCGAGGAGCTGGGCCAAGCCTGCTCCGGTCGAATCGTGCTGGGTCCCGCCGCTGGCGAGCAGCAGGTGATTACCTCGCCCAACTACCCCAACCTGCCCAATCCGCACTCGGAGTGCGTGTGGCTGATCTCTGCCCCGCCCCTGCACAGGATCTCTGTGCAGTTCTTTGGCAATTTCGATCTGACACCGGCCACGGCCGCAGCAGCAGTCGATGCTGCCAATGCTGCTGATGCTGCTCCCGAATGCGATCGCGAGTTCATCCAGCTGAACGACGGCAGCACGGAGCTGAAGCCCCAGCTGGGACGCTTCTGCGGAAATCGCAAGCCAGACACGATATACTCCTCGGGCAGCCAGCTGCGGATTCGCTACTACACGGAGGTGCCTGAGCCGCTGCATGGCTTCCAGGCGCGCCTCAGCATCGCCCGATGCGGCGGCAGCTACTTCAGTCCGGAGGGGGAGATCAGTTCGCCGACGCCGGACCAGCTGAAGCTGCACTTGGAGCAGGGCGTGGCCCTGGAGGAATGCGTGTACACCATCGAGGTGGACAAGGGCAACACCATTGAGCTGGAGAGCGAGCGGATGGAGTTGCCACAAGTGGGGAGCAACTGCTCCCAGCACACGCACTTGCGGATGGAGGAGATCGCGCCGTTCGGTCAGGACGGGGAGGAGCGTGTCATCGATACCATGCTGGTGTGCGGAACGGCCGAGAGGCGGTTCCTGGTGGAGACCAACAAGGTTGTGGTGCGGCTACGGCTGATCAATGGCAACTTGGAGGAGAACCAGGGATTCCGCTTCCGCTACAAGGCAATCGGCTCCCGATGCGGCGAGAAGATCGAGGCCATGCAGGGAGTGCTGCAGTCACCCGGCTATCCGGACGGGGTGTCCCGTCCGATGCACTGCGTGTGGCGCTTGCAGGTGCCCAAGGGTCGGCGCATCCGCGTCGAGATTCTCGACTTCAATACCGGCGGAGAGTCATCGACTCGAGAGTCGCCAGTCTTCCGCGGTCGCCTCACCTTCGCCAATGACCACAAAATGCAGTCCATTCTCGGACGGTACACCGCCGATCCGCCCACCGAGATAATCTCCTCGGACAACACGATGGGCATCGATGCCTTCCTGCTGCCCTTTAGCCGACATCGCGGCTTCAAGATGCGCTTCAACGCCCACGGATTGAGTGAGTGCCGGCACCTGAGCCTCGACGCGGAAAGGCCCCCGGAAACCCTCAACTTCGAGCGGGCCAATCTGAGCTCGCTGGTGCACTGCAGCTACAACCTGAGTCCGCCGCCCAACACCACGATCCTCATCCAGGTGCTGCAGTACAATACCAGCTCCGTGATCATGAGGAACGAGCACATCTGCAGCCTCCTTTCGCCCCTCAAACTCGTCCGCCTGGATCAGTCGGAGCCGCTCCTCTCGCATCTACTCTGCGGATTTCTGAGCATTGGCCCCGGCGACCCTATCCCCAGCGTCCGAGTGCCCTTCCCCATCCAGATGACCGTTTCGGCCAGCGTACGCAACGAGCTGAAGCATCTCCAACTGGGCTACAGCACGCAGTCGTGCGGAGGAATTTGGCCCCTGGAGCCGGGCGACAATCTGACCATCCGCCAGCCGTTTGGCATGAGCGGTGTGGCCGGAGCCATCGACTGTGCCTGGGCCATTGGTCCCGATTTGGATGCAAGCGGCGAGGACGGACCATCGCCGCAGGATATCCAGCTGGAGGTGTCCCTCACAGTGAACCTACCGAATACCGGCGAAGGTGGAGGTGGAGCTGAAGGCGGCTGCAATAAGCAATTCCTCAAGGTGTACAACGGTCCCGACCAGAACTCGCCCTCGCTGGGCATTTACTGCGATCAGGCGTCGGCCGTTAATCTGGTGGTGGAGCGCGGACTGTTCCTGGAGTACCATGCGGACCGGTACGAGGCCAACTCCACCTTCAATGTGTCCATCAAGTACGGCTCGGGGTGCGGCGGCAAGCTCAGCTATCCGTATCGGCACGTGGACTTCAGCGAACAGTACAAGAACAATGTGGAGTGCGTGTGGGAGGTGGAGTCGTCACCGGGCTACCACATTGGCCTCTCGTTCATGTCGCGCTTCTACATCGAGGACAGCGCTGGCTGCACCAAGGACTATCTGCTGGTGCAACAGCGCAACGATTACGGCGGCAACTGGACCGATCTGCAGAGGATCTGTGGCCGGGTACCGCCGCAACAGATTAACACCACAGCCCCCTTTATGCGGCTCATCTTCCGCTCCGATGGCGATGTGGTGGGCGACGGATTTGTGGCAAAGTTCGAGCGAAACTGCGGCGGTACTCTCTACGCCACAGCCGATGAGCAGCAGCTGAACAGTCCCGGTTACCCTGGCTATGACAGAAATCTCGTGTGCAGCTGGAAATTCGTGCCACGGGACGCCGCCGCCGGCGTCCTGATCAGCTTCCTGCAATTTGACCTGGAGCAGGCCCCCATAAATGTCTGCCCATTCGACAATGTCACCGTGATCACCAGGGACTCGGACATGCGCGTGCAGCAGGCCGTCATATGCGGCGTGAAGCAAAACCACGAGTACCGGGCCAGGCAGTCCATCGATCTAACGCTACGCACGGACAGCAGCTACAACGGGCGGGGCTTCCAGCTGTTTTACAGCACCCAACTGTGCGGCGGCGTCATCAGTGAGACGGGCGTGGTGGCGTCGCCACGGCAGCACACGGACGACAAGCTGCCGCCGAGCAGCGACTGCTACTGGAACCTGACAGCGCCCGCCGGCCACAAGTTCACCATCAAGTTTGAGCTCATCGACTTTGAGGCGCACTCCAGCTGCAGCTACGACGGAGTTGAGGTCTTTGCGGGGGCGGTGCCGAACGAGAGGATGCGGGCCGGTCGCTTCTGTGGGCGCATCACCGAAAATCTGCCCACTCTCAGCATCGGAGGCGATAGCGCTCTGATCCATAGCTACTCCGATGACCGCGATCCGTCGCGTGGATTCAGGGCCTTGGTGCGAGTGCTGCACAACTGCGATGAGCACATTAAAGTGAACAACTCCCAGAGGTATCTGTTCGGCAAGTTCTACAGCCAGGAGGGCTACGAGCACAACCTGGACTGCAACATCGTGTTCACGGCAGCGCCCGATCAGCAGCTGAGCATGGAGTTCCGCAGCTTCCATGTGGAGCAGGCCGAGGACTGCGGCAAAGACTTCGTTGAAATGCGCGACGGGGCCGGACCCTTTTCGGAGCTCATTGGCAAGTTCTGCGGCCAGGATCAGCCGCCCACGTTGACCACCACTCGGCACACACTTTTCCTGCGCTTCTTCACGAACAACATCATCAATGACTCCGGCTTCGAGCTGTTTGTCAGCAGCAAGCCGCGCCTGTGCGGCAGTCCCGAGATCAAGCTGGATGCCACTGGTCTCAGGCAGGCCACCCTCAGCTCTCCCGCCGTGGAGTCTGGCAGCAACGGCGTCGCCTGCTTCTGGAAGATTGTCGGCGATGGGGCTCTGAATCTTGAGTTCGTAAGCTTCGATATACAAGGACCCGATGCCAATGGCAGCTGTGTGGCCGACTATCTGAAAGTCTACAACACTGAGGTAATTAGTCGCTAATTTGTTATCCGCTTTGTTATCTTCAAATTTTCTTGGAATTTAAATGCATTTAGTGAGCAAGAATAGGAACCATTCTGCTTGTATCTAGCCCCGATTCTATGCTATATCCATTGGAATATTATAGATACAAGGTGTCCAAGGCGCAGTCTCAAAGGGAATACTAATACTCTCTATCCCTCTGTCTGTCTGTCTTTGTAGGATGCCCATATGGTGGAGCAGGGCTATGGCAGTGAGCTTATTTTCAACGGACACACGTCCGGCATCAACATGCTCAATTATGCCACGGAGCATGTGTACTGCGGCAACGGCAAGCCGGATATCTACTATGCGAATGCCCACGAGGTGTACGTAAAGTTCCGCACGAATGGAGCGGTGATTAGGCCAGGCTTTCAGATTCGTGCATCCCTGGAATCGGACTGTCAGCGCCACTACAGTGGACTGCAGGGACGAGTGCGGCTGTCGGAAACGGCCGACTGCGATGTCTATATACGGGCGCCTGCCAATTATACGCTCAGCCTGTACCATGCGGAGCTGGTGTTTGGGTCATTTAACTGCGAGGAGGAGAACATGCAGGTGTTCGATAGGAACAACCAGTCACTGCAGCGCCTGTGCTCGTACGTGGATCCGGGCAAGAGTCTCTTTAGCCAGACGAACGAGTTGCGGCTGCACATTAAGACGGGCTCGTATCTGAGCACACTGGACATGACCTTCCTGGCCAGCCCCATCGAGGCGGGCCCCGGTTGCGGAGGGCAGTTCTACAACACCGAGGGCATCTTCACCAATCCCTTCTATCCGGATAATGTGCGCAACAACTCCGATTGTCGCTGGACCATCCGGGTGCCCAGCAACAATCGCGTGCTCCTCTTCTTCGACAGTAAGTCAAATAGTTGACTGGGTATTTTATCTCAAAGAAAAACTAATATTTTACCCTTTCCCTTGCACAGGCTTCAACCTGGGCTCCAGAAGCACTTGCCACACAGACTATGTGCAGATACTGGAGATGCCCGCATCGGGCAGTGGCGAGGAACGAGAGATGCGACGATTCTGCGGCGATGATTCCCCGCGTGTCTACAAGAGCCAGAGCAGTCAACTTGTCGTCCGTTTCCATAAGACTGTAAACTACGACGGTGTCGGTTGGGTCATCAAGTTTTTCAGCGTCTACTCCAACTACCAGATACCCCCATATATGCTTTGAGCTTTCGATGCCCAATGCACAGCCTTAGCATAATTATCAAATTATTTTATTTAATTATCCAAGTAACAAAGTGTAACGAATGTCTTAAGACGTTGCACAAACTCTGATTTGCTATATAATAAAGCTGCTATCGGTACCTCATCCTCCCTGATTTCCTATAGAGAAGTTTACAGACTCCTTCTCACTGTCCTGTTTAATCGCACTGCAAATCGTAATCGTTGCACTTGTCGGACTCCGCATGGAGGAGGATATAAAATTCATAGTATAAAATTGATACGACGATAATAATTGTGAGCCAGTATACCACGCGCCACGCGGGCCACTCTGGATCAGGTGGAGGCACAAATTCTTCTAGCTGTTGTGACCTTCTGGTCCACTTGCGCATCGCTGCCCGATTTCGACCCATTCCACCTAAAGCTTGACTTTCCAATCGGAAAAAAGGGCTATTGTGAATTTAATTTCCCAGGCAACTCGACATCGGATCTACAAAAGGTCGCATGATTACACAAGGGAACAGGTTTTTTTGATTAAGAACTGAATGTTGTTTTTAAGGTAATTGGGGACGCTGAATCCAGCTCTGTACTTGGTGTTTTCCTATGAGATCCAGTTTTCGCGATATACCGTTATATCAAAAATGAAGGCACTTCCCTTACATATAGTGGACTAACTTAAAAACGGTTTACCGTATTCAGTTTAAAAAAAATAGTTAAACCTCGCCAACAATGCCGTCTTTAAGCCGTGCCTACACATTGGTTTTAAATTTGACCAACAAAGACATCGTTGCAAACTTGAAAAAAAAAGGTTTAACAAATTAAATAAATATTATCTTTATTAAAAATGTATAATAAACAAAAAATCACAGTTTTCGTCTAAAGACATTTAGTTTAGTTTTGAATGTGATGAAATTTATTTCATTCCAATCGGTGCCAAAAAAAAAAAAGTTATTAGTACTATAATGTACTTATGTATAACCAGGGACTGTAATCATTATAAGTCAGATCCGATAATATCAATCGGAGGGCAGAAAACGCCGACACTGACTTGCGTTGCAGGAGCAGAATGCACAACTTTGGGCAGTTGGTATAAATTAGGATACTGAAATTTTTTTCTTTCCCAATATTGCATAATATTAGAATTTGTTTTGATTGGATTTGGGCTATAATTGTCGATTTATAGATAAGCTACTTGCAATTTCTTATAAATTACTTCATCTTCCTCATCGTCTTCTGACCCCGAGCAATCACTCAGTAGCTGTACTGCCTTGATCATATTACGTCCATTGTCAGTTGTGATTGCGTAAATTTGTTCTTTTCTTATATGGAAATCACTCAAAATATTTTGAACATTGGCACATAAATTTTCAGATGTACATACATATGTGATTTTTGAAGTTTAATAAGTCCAAGAGTCCTCACACAAATTTCACTGCCATTATATGTAATATTGGACATTTAAGCCTAATATTCCGCGATTCAGTCTAGTGGCTGTGTCCATTTTTAGGCATATCATTCTATTCGTCAATGCAACAATTTCTTTTATTTTTTCGTACTTTTCATCTCCTAAGCTCATTACATTGCTTGACGTCACAACTGGCATTTGCAGACCATTAAAAATCTGTGTTGTTAAAATGTTAAAGCTGTCTGAGTATTATACAGAAAACGGCATTTTTTGACTTCAGCATTTCAGTATTTTCTTCCGCCAACTCGTTCGTATATTCCTTTTTGTGCTGCTCAACCATATGTATGTAGTTCCCTTTGAAAGTGGCTTTACAAATTTTGCACTCGGACACATTTCTTTCCTTATGAAAAGTAGAAAAATTACGCAAATAAGCTTTACGATAAACTTTAGAAATAGATCACTTCATACATATCTACATATGGGCATTTCTCTGACGAGGTCCACCGAGACCAAAAAACTGAATGTTTTTTTAAACACATTTCCATATAATTCTGTTGCGTTGAGTCTTAAAAAATTACTTTTTTTCGTTTTTCGATTTAAACTAACTGTTCTTACTAAAAAGTATGAGTTTTTGTTTATGATTTAGATAGATAATACTATGAAATTATAGTAAAAGTTGAAGAACAACAATTTTATCGCATTTCTGTTTTTGAGCACATTTTTACTGGGTGAACAAGTGTCCGACTATGCGATGGAGCCACTGTACAGTGGCGAGCAAAAGTGAGTGCATGTTCAGTAAACTGACTTTCGTGACCCATAAAAAATCAACGAAACAATTTTGTATATTGATCATTTAATTCTAAACAAATAACAGTAAACAGCAATAACATATGTATGAGAAGAATTGAAAAAGTTTGAAAGTAAAGACGAAAATAGCCCGCAGAAAATCACTTGTGCACGTTTTATGACTTGCACCTATTTTCGGTCTCCACTCTTATCAGCAAAATCAGGCAGATTCATGTTTATGTTTCTTCTTATGCTATTCTCATTTCTCGTAAAGCAGTTCAAAGGGTGTTTTGCACGAATCAACGCAAAATTTGTCAATTGCTGTCATATTCAAATTAAATTGCTCATATTTTGCATAAATAAGAAAAAATCTACAGAAATTGAAAATAGTGTTATGTGCCTGACCGTATTATTTCTGAGAGGCTTGGTAGTAGCAAAGACTATACAATACCAAGATGTTGCATGAGGAGCAAATGCTCGTTAAATTTGTATTTGACGCTTCATCGTTCGGGCGCGCGGGGTATTTTTCCATTCTCCTTTATTTTAGCTTTTGCTCTGCTTTCGCCTTCGTCAATGCCTTGGCCCGCGGCGGGTCGAGCGACAGAATATAGAAACAAAATATGAAGTCTGACGACGGGAATAGGTCCAGGGCCGGATAAGCCCTGAGGCAGTTTCCTAGGGCCCCCTAGGGCTAACAGAAAAATTGGTTGAAAAATCAAAAATCCAAATAATGAATACAAAATAAATTAGCCACTGAGACCCATACAAAATAATCAAAACGAGAAGGAACGTGAGTCGCTTCTAGTCGCGACTCTACTTTTATACCCGTACTCAGACAGTATATAAATTTGTAAGCTTATGATTGAAATTAAAAAAAATAATTTTTATTTTACATTTTACATTTTTTTGCTACATTTGTTAACTACATCTACATCTAAAATGTAGATTATACATGTAGAACAGATATTCTACATCTACCATTTAGATTCTTTATCTCCTCCGCTAGGGGTTGCTCGTGCATTGCACATGGCAGAGTGTGTGCGAGCGAGACAGAGAATGAATAGCGTCAGCAGCGCCAGAGGAGGTGGGGAAGCAACTGAAAATTAATTTCTTCATTCTGGCTATAATAATGATGCGATCTGACTCAGATTCGGCACTCTGGTAGATATAGTCATTATATACGATACTGCGTTTTTAGTTTTATCGTATCTTTAAAATTGTGGATGCCACAGATTTTCGTTTTTTGTGAAGGCGGAGGGAGGCGTGGCACAATTTGGAAAGAAACTTGATTCAGTGTGATATCACATGAGTCTGGAAACAAAATTTGGTTGCTCTAGCTTTTATAGTCTCTGAGAACGAGGCGTCAAACAAGACGGACAGACGGACGGACGGACAGACGGACGGACAGACATGGCTCTATCGACTCGGGTATTGATGCTGATCAAGAATATATATACTTTATGGGGTCGGAAAAATTTCTTTCTCTGCGTTACACACATCCACTTTTACCACAAATACAGTATACCCCTTAACTCTTTTTGAGTACGGGTATAAAAACCTAAAATTTATAAGTTTTTATTTCAAACGAAAAATAAAAGAACTGTCGTGAAAAAAATATGGCCCCCAGATTGATGGGCCGGCCTTAACTTTGCTCTGCGCTGTCTCGAACATTCTCGCTGACGAACAGACGAAGCCGTCGGGTAGCATCGGTGTCTCCAGATCGCTTGGCTCGTCGCTGACGAACAGACGAAGCCGATGGGGATCGCGGTCAGAGACGAGGCATAGCCGAAAAGAGAATTGAAACCCCGCGCGCTCCCTCTGTCCATAGGGCGGACCGATAAGCCTCGCCATAGAACAGTTTTTTGGTCGCTCATGCAGAATCTTGGTTTTCACCAGTTATGCTGCGTGCCGCAGAGTGCTTTAAGTGAAACACGTCGCAGGAGAATGGGTCTAGGGCCGCCATTTTGGATTATTTTTAAATAAAAAAAAATTTTTTTGTAGTTAAATATATGATTAATAACATATCCAAAAATTGTTAATCTCTGTCCATCCCTTCTATGAAAAAAAAAACTCAAAAAAACGCCGAAAAAAGTTGAGTTACAGTGGCGTTACCGCATAATTAAATCTTCCTTAACAATGGCAAAGCCAAAGCCAAATCTAAAGCTATTGTTTGGAAGCCATACGTCTTTTGAAACCAACAGAATCGAGGAGGCGTTCCAATTTATGAAAAATTTGCATCCAATTCATATAAAAGAACAGCGGATACAGGACTTTGAAGCTCTCCGGGAGTTCACAGGTCCATTTTACTTGCTGATGGACGAGTGGCACACAGCAAAATTCCCAGCAACGGTAAAAACATATCATGGTATTGCTATGAATATTTTAAATTTAAATTTTCATCTTCATAGCATTCTGTAGTGCCAAAGTGGAAAATATTGATCATTGCTGCCCGATGCGCTAGTGGTATAAAATACAAAACAATATCCATTCTGTTGGTAAGTAAAGCCTAGTACTCAGACTTAGATCCAAATACTGTATGTCTTCATTATTTCAATACCACAGGCAGAAGAAGGAGATTCAATCGGCAAGAGCGAAATATACACATGCTTGTACCGTGTTCATCGTCATATAAATAGATACATTCCGGAAATTAGGAGGAATATCTTGGCAGTTGTGACCGACTACAATAAAGCTAATGATTTAGCGGTTTCGTATGCGTCGGAAAAGGAGCTCTATCCCTGCCTATGGGATATCACGCACCTGCGGAATTGGTTTGCCCATAAATACGGATACTTGGAGACGGTAATTATTTTTATAATTATCCATTATAATCCACCATAGTAAATCTATGTATTTTTCAACAGTCCTTGTACAATTTATATGAAAATAATTTATATACGGCCAACAATTGGGAACCGAAGATAAACGCTAGCGTCGCTAGATTAAATATTGGAACCCCAACGGAAAATATCCATCAGACGTCGTTAAAGCAGGAACTGGATGAGTTGCGCAAATTGTTTACAAGGTTCTTTAATAATTTCCGCACCCCCTTAACGAACTGTAGCTCCACCGTTTCTCCATGACAAAGAAATATTCACACAATGGCTGAAGGACGTTTGCCAGGCAAATGCAAAGCAGTCCAATGATTGTTAGTTACCTAAAAGAATGGTGCGACATCTTTTTGTAGAGGAACAAGAAATGGTAAATAATACACGAATCTACATGAAGTTCTATGTCGTACACGTGGTAGAGCATTGCAACCAAACTTGTACTTCGAAAATGCCGCCGACTGCACGGCTGAAACGTCTCAATGTTCACGTGGGATATGGACAAAGAAGTATTCACAAAATGGCTAATAGACGTTTGCCAGACAAATGCAAAGCAGTCCAATGATTGTTACAGTTACCTGAAGGAATATTGCGACATCTTTTTGTAGAGGAATAAGAAATGGTAAATAATACACGAATCTACATGAAGTTCTATGTCGTGCACGTGGTAGAGCATTGCAACCAAACTTGTACTTCGGAAATGCCGCCGACTGCACGGCTGAAACGTCTCAATGTTCACGTGGGATATGGACAAAGAAGTATTCAAAAAATGGCTAAAGGACGTTCGCCAGGCAAATGCAAAGCAGTCCAATGATTGTTACAGTTACCTGAAGGAATGGTGCGACATCTTTTTGTAGAGGAATCAGAAATGGTAAATAATACACGAATCTACATGAAGTTCTATGTCGTGCACGTGGTAGAGCATTGCAACAAAACTTGTACTTCGGAAATGCCACCGACTGCACGGCTGAAACGTCTCAATGAGGAATCAGAAATGGTAAATAATACACGAATCTACATGAAGTTCTATGTCGTGCACGTGGTAGAGCATTGCAACCAAACTTGTACTTCGGAAATGCCGCCGACTGCACGGCTGAAACGTCTCAATGTTCACGTGGGATATGGACAAAGAAGTATTCACACAATGGCTGAAGAACGTTCGCCAGGCAAATGCAAAGCAGTCCAATAATTGTTACAGTTACCTGAAGGAATGGTGCGACATCTTTTTGTAGAGGAATAAGAAATGGTAAATAATACACGAATCTACATGAAGTTCTATGTCGTGCATGTGGTAGAGCATTGCAACCAAACTTGTACTTCGGAAATGCCGCCGACTGCACGGCTGAAACGTCTCAATGTTCACGTGGGATATGGACAAAGAAGTATTCACAAAATGGCTAATAGACGTTTGCCAGACAAATGCAAAGCAGTCCAATGATTGTTACAGTTACCTGAAGGAATATTGCGACATCTTTTTGTAGAGGAATAAGAAATGGTAAATAATACACGAATCTACATGAAGTTCTATGTCGTGCACGTGGTAGAGCATTGCAACCAAACTTGTACTTCGGAAATGCCGCGAATGCACGGCTGAAACGTCTCAATGTTCACGTGGGATATGGACAAAGAAGTATTCACAAAATGGCTAAAGGACGTTTGCCAGACAAATGCAAAGCTGTCCAATGATTGTTACAGTTACCTGAAGGAATGGTGCGACATCTTTTTGTAGAGGAATAAGAAATGGTAAATAATACACGAATCTACATGAAGTTCTATGTCGTGCACGTGGTAGAGCATTGCAACCGAGCTTGTACTTCGAAAATTCCGCCGACTTCACGGCTGAAACGTCTCAATGTTCACGCGGGATCTGGCTCAGTGAAACTCAACACCATGAAGTGGAAAGCAATCGCGAACCAATTTGGACACTTATGACGGAACTTCAGTTAGAATATGTATAAAGGAATGAAAATTCGGTATTAAAAAGATTCGGAAACTCCACTCATGAAAATACATACGTACATGAAATTCAGGTGGGGTGAAAAGTAACCTCCTTGACCCCCAAAAAGCTCTGCTAGCGCAACAAAATTGTTGGTGGCTTATAGTCCATTCTTATTTAGGCAGTCATGTCAAATTTCGGCGCGATACAGTGATTCGTTGGCCCATCGGCTTCGTCTGTTCGTCAGCGAGAATTTTCGAGACAGAGCAGAGCACAATTCACGGCCGGCCCATCAATATGGGGGCCATACTTTTTTTTTACGACACTTCGCTTATTTTTCCTTTGAAATAAATACTTATAAATTTAATTTTTTGTTGATTATTTTGTATGGGTCTCAGTGGCTAAATTATTTTGTATTCATTATTTGGAGTTTTGATTTTTCAACCAATTTTTCTGTTAGCCCTAGGGGGACCCCTAGGCAACTACCTCAGGGCTAATCCGTTCCTGGACCGTAACTGCACAGGAAAATGTCAAAACATGGTGTTAGTTGACCGGGAAGTCAAGGTGCGCGAGTTAGCAATGCCACACGCAAATTTTTTCGCGAGATTCTGTCTATGAAAAAGCTATACTTCCGCGTTTGTTGACTCCAGATCACGAACCAAATCACGAACGCGAGCGCACTTCGAAAGAGTGTTAGGCCAGTGTTTCTTGATGCAACCTTATTCGCCTGATTATATCTCAATAATAAAAAAAAAAAAAATTAAAAAAAAAAAATTTCACCCCACCTAGTAAATTGGGCAAATATCCAGTGGTGAAGCAGTAAATAAAAAAAAATATCAAATAAGAATAATATGTGGCGGAGAAATATGTCTTAACAGGCCAGAAAATTTTCGAGTAATGAGGAAGAGCCGTAGACGTCGAGCCTTTTATATGTTCGGCAGTCGACGTCCTCTGCTGGAATTTCTGTCTCCACCAGTGCTGACAACTTTTCATCAGAAAAAAGCTGTTTTGAAAACTCAGAAAAAAGCCGAAAATATCGTATTTTTATATATAATATGTTTTTCACAGTATTCTGCTCTGCTATATTAGCTTCAGATTCGCGTTCGTACGACATGGTCTGCCAATCATGCGTAGATAACAACACAATCCAATTGTTAATAAACTATAGTTTTATTCCAAGCAAGGTTTGTTTTAATAGAAAAAATGTTGAAGCCAACAATTTTTTTGTAGTCCCAACAAAAACAAGAAAAACGGAAATGCTAAAAATAAAGCTTTAAATAGCTAAAATCTATATTGGTTCCTCTGAGCGCTGCTAGTATGCGAAGCATTAGAAATATCAGCGTGTGTGTGTGTGCCCAGAAACAGCCATTTTACATTTTTCGTGAGTGTGTGTGTGCTTGTCTGGCGGCGATGGAGCAGAGACGTTGCACAGTGGAGCATTTCTGAGATTTCAGCTTGCTAACTTAATAACTTCTGAATGAACAAAGATATTTGCATGAAATAAACTAACTGAATAGTCTGCACGAAAACGCGGCGTTTTGATGCTTAGAAAAATTCCTCAACCATAAAGGGTCAAAGGTGTTGGCAGTGCATATTTTCCTGTGTAATATGATTAGTTTTTGTTTATTTTGTTGGCGATGATACTGAGGAAACGATATTGATAGCATGACGGCGCAATATGGTAGTAAAATGTATTTATTAAATTGGAAAAATAAAGACGACACAACACTATTAAACTCTATGGGATTTTTATACCCGTACTCAAAAAGAGCTAAGGGGTATATTGTATTTGTGGTAAAATGGATGTGTGTAACGCAGAGAAGGAAAATTTTCCAAATCTATAGCCAAGTCGATAGAGCCATGTCTGTCTGTCCGTCCGGCTCTGGCTCTGCTATATTAGCTTCCGATTCGTTCGTACGACAGGGTCTACCAATCATGCGTAGATAACAACTCAATCTAATTGTTAATAAACTATAGTTTTTTTTCAAAGCAAGGTTTTTTTAATACAAAAATATTCGAGCCAACAATTTTTTTTGTAGTCCCAACAAAAACATGAAAAACGAACATCCCAAAAATAAAGCTTTAAGTAGCTAAAATCTATAATTTTAAAACATGTTCAGCTCCGCTATTGGTTCCTCTGAGCGCTGCTAGTATGCGAAGCATTACAAATATCAGCATGTGTGTGTATGCTTCTGCCCAGAAACAGCCATTTTACTTATTTCGTGAGTGTGTGTGTGCTTGTCTGGCGGCGATAGAGCAGAGACGTTGCACAGTGGAGCATTTTTGACATTTCAGCTTGCTAACTTTATAACTTCTGAATGAACAAAGATATTTGCATGAAATAAACTAACTGCACGAGTACACGGCGTTTTGATGCCTACAACAATTCCTCAACCATAAAGGCTCAATGGTGTTGCCAGTGCATATTCGCCAGTGTAATATGATTAGTTTTTTATACCCGTACTCAAAAAGAGTTAAAAGTGGATGTGTGTAACGCAGAGAAGGAAAAGTATACATATATATTCTTGATCAGCATCAATAGCCGAGTCGATAGAGCCATGTCTGTCTGTCTGTTTTGATGAGCGCCTAGTTCTCAGAGACTATAAGAGCTGGAGCAACCAAATTTTGCTTCGAGACTCATGTGATATCCCACTGCTAGCGTATTTCAAAATTTCGCCCCGCCCCCTTTCGCCCCACAAAGGACGAAAATCTGCGACAGCCGTAGATAATGACCATATCTACCAGATTGCCAACTCTGGTACATTTCGGAACATTATTAAAGCCAGAATGAAGAAATGAATTTTCAGTTGCTTCCCCCACCTCCTCTGGCGCTGCTGACGCTACTTATTGTCTTTCTCGCTCGCAACACTCAGGGCAGAGTGCGGGACCGTTGCGGATAAGATGTAGAATCTGCATTACATACGCAATGTAGAATACACATTTTAGATGTATAATCGACATTGTAAGTGTAGATGTAGATAACAGATGTAGCAGAAAAAATTTAAAATATTTTAAAATTCTCACAAATTTATATACTGACTGAGTACGGGTCAGAGAACTGCAAGGGTGTCAGTTTTTGCCACCCTACGAATAGTGTGTACCGGTGCCACTCGCCACCGGCTAAGCAAATCAAAGACACTCACTCATCAAAAGTGGTGTGTGTGCTGCGAGTTCCGGCAATATCTCGCACTCACTCACACAATCATCCGTTCTTTTTCTGCACGCACCCAGATGTTTTTAGGCAACGGGTTCCGATCGCACTCAAGCAATGCGTATCACCCGGGTGTTTTGTAGACACCATGGTGCCTGTGTGTGTACTCATGAGTAATTTTCGGCTGTAAAAATAAAAGTAATTCTTCGTGCTTGTTGAAATTTTCATATTGCGACTAAGCAACGCATTTGCAGCAGCAAGTACTAAAAAAGCAACACAAGCTAAGCCTTCCACAAAAGAAATCTTAACACCCAAGACACTCTCCCAGTGGACCAAAACTTCGTAAACGATATCGCAAACGGAAGTTATGCGGAACTTAAACGGGTAAAACTATCGAATTTGGGTCCGAAAACGATACGAAAATGAATCACTAGTCGCTCAGTTTGTGGCAGAGAAAGTTTCGTTTTCGGTAGCTGGCAGAGGTATCGTTTGCGGATCTTTTATGATATCTTTTGCGGACCTTTTATGATATCTTTTGCGGACCTTTTATGATATCTTTTGCGGACCAGTTCTAATATCAATAACGAGTCAAAAATAATATTATTTGTAATTTACTTTTAATATTAATAGTAAATTACAAATAATATTATTTTTGACTCGTTATTGATATTAGAACTGGTCCGCAAAAGATATCATAAAAGGTCCGCAAAAGATACCATCTGCGATAGCTTAAAGCGTTTCATTCCATTTTGTTCCAGTAATAAAAATATTTTTGTTTTTTTCATTTTTGTGTGTTTATTTGTAGACATTTTAAATAAGTGATATGATATATATTGAAAAAAAAATTAAAAGTAAATGGGCATATTTCAATATGAAAAAACTTAAAACCTAAACAAACTAAAACTAAAAATAAATGAACATTTTTCAATATGAAAAAACTTAATAACTAAACAAACTAAAAATAAATGAACATATTTCAAGATGAAAAACTTAATACCTAAAAAAACACTTAAATCTAAATTTTAATTATTTTTTGGGCCTTGGACACTCGGTCCTGCGCGTATTGAAAGAATTTTTGTGTTACCCTGTCAAAATCGGCATCTTCAAGTGAGAATCTTTGTTTAAATCCCACTGTAAGAAACAAATTAGATGTTAGGAAATTGAAATATAAATATACTTTTTTAAATAAAACTTACTACGGATTGCTAGGGTCACACGCAAGCCCCAGATGCACTTTTTAGCTTCGGTCCCGCGCCAAGAGCACTGACGTGTGCACATACATTTGTGTGTAGATTGTTTTATTTGTATTGTTGTTAGTAAACAGCATTAAACTAGACAAGATATTAGAATTTACTTACCGATTTGATATTTTTTCACAATTTTTCACTTTCACACGTCTGTCTGCGGCAGGTTTCCAATCACAAAAGAACGAACAAACGAAAAAAGGGATGAAACCAAACACGCGACGCGTGCCGAAACATACAACTTCGGCGGTTGTCGTGCTCGACGATGACGTCATCCGGTATTTCATGCGCATCGTACTCGTTTTTAAGTCCGTTTGCGATCCTCCGACCGTACCTACCTATTTTTCCGTTACATTTTTGTTGCTATCCACACTCAATGTCCGCAAGCGGACTCAAAAAAGAGCATTGAGCGGACACATCCTCGAGCGACGGCTAAGCTATCACAAAATTATCGCAAGCGGACTCAAAAAAGAGCATTGAGCGGACACATCCTCGAGCGACGGCTAAGCTATCACAAAATTATCGCAAGCGGACTCAAAAAAGTGCATTAAGCGGACACATCCTCGAGCGACGGCTAAACTATCACAAAATTATCGCAAGCGGACTCAAAAATGAGTGGAAACTGGACATGAAAAGGGAAATATATGCCGCTCGTTTTTTGTCCGCGCAATGCTCTTTTTTGAGTCCGCTTGCGGACATTGAGCGAGGCTTCAGTAGTCGCTCACGGATTTTTATCATTTCTAAGTCCGTTTACGAACATTTTGCGATAGTTCCGTTTTACTATCGTCTTGTGGTCCACTGGGGGCCTGCCGCAGCTGCGGCTGCACTGCAACAAACGATTTGTAGCAAAAGTTGAACTGTTGCGGGTGAAAGAAAAGTTGGAATGAAATAAAATAAAAATGTTATGCATTGAAATTTAATTCCTTTTAAAACTGAAGAAAAATTCTAAGCTCGCATTAATTTTTTTTCCCATTTTACGTTGAACATTTTTTGCTCAGTGTAAAATCATAAGGCTGCGTAGCGTGGTCTTGCATTGTCGACGGCTAAACACAACTGATCTGATTTTTGTTCTCGCTTTGGGTATCAAGCTCGACCGCAAGAGCCGAAGTCGCATTGCCGAAGTCACACGAAGGCTCGCTGCCTTTTCATACTGTACGTGTTCCGGCAGCGACGTGGCAGCGCCTTTTCCTATGTTTTTAAGATAGGGCCCTGCCGAGCCCTGCTCTATACATTTTGTGCTTCCCTTTTCACCCACCCTTCTTTCGACTCCGATGCGCCAATGTATGCCACACACACTCATGCACACAGCTACCTACTCAATTTTGTTACTTGTGTGTGCAAACACCCATGCAGGATTGTATTGTACACTCAGTTGTCCGGTGGTTAGAAACACCGGGTGTCAAAATCACCCTACATTTACCCGGTGCACCTTAAGTGCCGGTGGATTCTTGCAGTTCTCTGGTACGGGTATAATAGGCTATTCCCACAGGCGACCATCCATTGCCGTTCCGAAAATTTCCCAGTTATTTCACCATCCATCTGGGATGTTCCTAATTCGCACGTTTCCGTGCGGTATTGTTTCGATAATTGTCAAATGCAACCATAAATAATAGACATTCACAACGAAATTTTTATTTATTTTCTTGATTAAATCATCGCATTGATGATCGTAGCTATGTTGCCACATTGATAAGGTACTTGTATTTGAGTCACATGTGCAGGACATGCTCTCGTAAATTATTTTTGTTTGTCTTTCTCTTTTAAAGTAAAATTATTTTATAAGGTTTTTTATTTTATTTTTTTTTTTTGTATCTAAGTTCTTTTAATCTAAAAGAACTATTAAAAAAATAGAGCCGCTACATCTCAGAGAACTGGCCATCTTCATGAACAAGGCGAATTTCGATTTTTAATTGTCATGCATCACTGATGCATCGGTTGACAGGACATTCCATCCCTCCTGACATATTTATCCTGTATTTCGGCATAAATCGCTCGTATTTCCTCTTCCGAGTACTCTTCTTTTTTTTCGCTAAGACCTTGTCTAATACATTTATTTTGCTACAATACCGGAATTTGCGTTGCGTGTATTATCAAAAAACGTTTTTAATTCTTTAAATGTTTTGGTATAGATAGTTTCCTCTTTTGACAATTTTAGTTCCTCAAACATCTATGGCTTTATTTTTTTCATTTTAAAGAGTTATTTAACGGCCATTTTGCCAGAAGCTCAGTGGCATCACTCCCGCTAATACAAAATCTCATGCTTACTGGTGTCTGGTGGTACTCCAAAACATCTTCTTAAACTCCTGTTTGGATCTTAAAAACGATTTGAAAATGTTGACACTCGTTTTAGGTTTAAGCCCCAATTTGATCGTTGTAGTCATTTGCACAAGTCTACAACTTTTTCTGGCTTCATCCTTTACCATTTTAACGTGACTGGAGCAGGCCATATTGACATTAATCAATCTGCCTAAAAACCTTATACATTTTTTGTTTGGAATTTGTACATTATCAACCATTATATTTACTGTATTACCCCTGTCTCTACCCATGTACAAGACAGCAGACTTGCTTGGGTTGAACCTAAAACCAAGGTCTCCACAAAGAAGATTAAAATCTCCCAGCTTGTTCTGCAAATTTGCAACAGCTGACTCAAAATTGCGACAATGTGAGAAAATAACAAAATCATCTGCAAACTGCATAATTTGTGTCTTGGAGTCACTTATTTGATGTAATCTTTTTATATATATATTGAAAAGCAGCGGTGATAAACAAGACCCCTGTGGTAGTCCACCCTGCACTACCTTCACAGCGTCTCCCATTTTTAATAACCTCATTGACATGAAACTCATAATCCAATCTTTATATATTTTAGGGAATTTTTCGCTTTCCATCAACATTTTTAAGAAATGTATATTAACACAATTGTACGCATTGTTCAGATCCACTGATGCCAATACAACATGTTCCGTTTTTTTTCTTTTTTGAGGCAACAACATTTATACATCATTGATACACATCGATGCTGATTTATTTTTTTGAAAATCTTTCGATCTGTATGGCATTATTTCATATTCACTTATGTGTTCTTCAAGTTTATTTGTTATGATACCATTTACGGTTTTTGCCAGGACCGATGACAAGGATATGGGTCTAAAACTTTTTACATCTGCAAGATCTTTGTCTTTTTATACCCGTACTCAAAAAGAGTTAAGGGGTATACTGTATTTGTGGTAAAAGTGGATGTGTGTAACGCAGAGAAGGACAATTTTCCGACCCCATAAAGTATATATATTCTTGATCAGTATCAATAGCCGAGTCGAAAGAGCCATGTCTGTCTGTCCGTCCGTCTGTCCGACTGTCTGTCTGTCCGTCCCGATGAGCGCCTGGATCTCAGAGACTATAAAAGCTAGAGCAACCAAATTTTGTTTCCAGACTCATGTGATATCACACTGTTACAAGTGTATTTCAGAATTTCGCCCCGCCCACTTCCGCCTCCACAAAAGACGAAAATCTGTGGCATCCACAATTTTAAACATACGATAAAACTAAAAACGCAGTATCGTAAAGAATGAACATATCTACCAGATTGCTAAATCTGGTACAGATCGGATCATTATTATGACCAGAATGAAGAAATTAATTTTCAGTTGCTTCCCCACCTCCTCTGGCTCTGCTGACGATATTCATTCTCTGTCTCGCTCGCACACACTCTACCCTTTGCAATGCGCGAGCAACCCCTAGCGGAGGAGATGTAGAATCTAAATGGTAGATGTAGAATATTTGTTCGTGATGTATTATCTACATTTTACATGTAGATGTAGTTAACAAATGTAGCAAAAAAATGTAAAATACAATTTTTTTGTTTTAAATTTTAATCATAATCTCATAAATTTATATACTGACTGAGTACGGGTATAAAAGTAGAGTCGCGACTAGAAGCGACTCACGTTCCTTCTCGTTTCGGTATACATAGGTGTTATTTTAATTGATCCACTGGAAAATCACATATGGATATTTTTTGGTTGTAAAAGTTAACTAACGCTGCCTTTTTCACACTGTTTAATGCATTTAACATCTCGTACGTTATTTTATCTAAACCTCCAGCAGTTTTTTTATTTCGCCCTAAACCCTTTTCAAGGTATTCTACGATGTACGATGTACGATTCTACGATGTGTAGTTACCACATATGTACGAACTTAGTTTTCTCAGTAAGATCATTATATTCTCTTAACTTTACAAAAAAAAGTTTTGTTGTACTTCAACAACAACAATAATAACAAAAATTTCTTTGAATGCTTTGCCTAACTGATAAGAAAATATGACCACTAATTATTCGTACGGTGCGTTAAATACTAACTGTTTGATTAAAAATAGAATTTTTTAATATTAATATTGTGTAACATCACCTTTGGACTCTACAACACATTTACAACGCTTTGGCATAGATTTTAATAAATTCTGGCATTGTTCTTTTGAAATAGAGTCCCACATCTCTTGCAGTTTTGATTTTAGGTCAGAAAGGGTTCTTTGAGGCTAATTTTTAAGGTTTCTTTTCATTATTCCCCATATATTCTCGATTGGGCTTAGGTCCGTGCCAGTCTTGGACCCCAATTTCCATATACTGCAGCCATGATTTGGTTCGTTTGGCAGTATGAGATGATGCTCCATCCTGCTGAAATGTATATTCACCACAGTCAGTCAGTTTTGGTATTGATGGCAGCAGACTTTCTTCTAATATGTTAACGTATTTTTCTATTGAGTATGTCACATAGATAATCTCTATACATACTTTATAGAACTTATATCCAAAATCTCGCAACTGCAGGCGCGCTTCACACTTTTTCCGAGTTTATCAGACGACTCAGAGGCTAAATTTCTCAAACTTTGGCGACAATCAGCCTTCACAATTGTGGCCAGGGCTCTTCTGTCACGAGATTTTATTGCCGATTTTCGGCCTCTATTTGCGATAATTTTTTTAATATTGCCATTTTTCTTAAAATTGTTTAAAATGCCTTGAACGGACGACTTAGCCAGTTTTAATTTTTTGGCTATTTCACCAAAAGTGTTTCCCGATTTATAATAATCTATAACTAAACTTCTTATTTCGTTGCAAATCAGCTTACCACGTGCCATCGTCGCTAAGCTTTGACTAATTTAAAGAAATTACACATTTTTTACATTCTGCATTGTATGACTGCTTCCAGATTATGACTAGATAGTGATTATATTACACTGTTCGCTTTTGTTTTGATCTTCTTTCAATTCTAAGCTAAGCTAGCGCACCGTACGAATAATTAGTGGTCATAGTTTTCTTATCAGTTAGGCAAAGCATTCAAAGAAATTTTTGTTATTGTTGTTGAAGTACGACAAAACTTTTTTTTCTAAAGTTAAGAGAATAAAATGATCTTTCAAAAAAAAATAAGTTCGTATGCAGTAACTACATTAGTATTGAAAATATCGTCTGTTAAACATTGCATACGGGTAAAAAAGCTTGCCGTACGAATCAATAGTGGTCGGGGCTAGTACTCGACGCCATTTCGGTTTTTTTTTTCGCAGACGTCGAGGGACCGACGTCTTCCATGACTGCTGGTTTTACCAGCCTGCCAACGATTCGCCCACCACAGGTAGTAACCTCGGTACAATCTCTGCTTGATGAACCGTACTCAAAAAGAGTTAAGGGGTATACTGTATTTGTGGTAAAAGGGAATGTGTGTAACGCAGAGAAGGAAAATTTTCCGACCCCATAAAGTATATATTTTCTTGATCAGCATCAATAGCCGAGATAATAGAACCATGTCTGTCTGTCCGTCCGACCCGATGAGCGCCTAGATCTCAGATACTATAAAAGCTAGAGCAACGAAATTTTGTTTCCAGACTCATTTGATATCACACTGTTAAAATTTCGTTCCGCCAGACGAAAATCTGTGGCATCCACAATCTTTAAGATACGATAAAACTAAAAACGCAGTATCGTAGAGAATGACCATATCTATCAGATTGCCGAGTCTGAATCAGATCGGATCATTATTATAGCCAGAATGTAGAAATTCATTTTCAGTGGCGAGCTGAGACTGGCTTGGGAGTTTCCAACTGGGTCATACCTCCCACAGGACTAGCAAAAGACAATCCCCCGCCACCACTGAAAAACTTATTCGGATAATGCAGCTTCTGTCGAAGTTTTTTCGTCACGAAAATGGGCTCCAATTTCACATTTTTCCCTACAGGTTTAAATATATCGGAATTAGTTTGCGTAAAATTGATGGGTGCTATTTATATATATGTATGTACATATGTACATATTTGTGGACTAGCTAAATTTTAGCCTGTATCAACAACTTTTCTAGTAAATATTTGGATTGGAATTCGACTTTGCTTCATTTATATGATCAAATACGAAATTTGATCGCGTAAGGAATTTTGGTCAAAAAACATTTAAATAAACACATTTAAATATATGTACATACATACATATATAGGTAGGTAGGTAGGTAGGTATGTATATGACATATCGTAAACCATGCGCTGTTGCATAAGGTGAGTCAAGCGTCGGGGCTGACCGGCCCATGAGCCATTGATCAGCTAAAGTATTTGCACACACCACGTCAAATCATCCTCATTATGATCAGTCCGATTTCCATTCAGAGACCTGCGACTGGCCTGCCCCAACACCTAGCTGCCTTGTAACCAACATTCGAAACAGCTACACCAAAAAAACAAAAACAACAAGGTGCTAAAATGCCGATCGCTTCGAAAATTTGTGTGCTTGTTATTGCTGCTTTAGATGCTCTTCAGGTGAAGCTGAGAAACTGAACGCGCCATGAAAAACGAGCCGGTAACGGGTCATCAGCAAATCGAAGAGAAGAGCAAAAGAGACTACTAGGTCTGGGGGTCTGAGGGTCTGGTCCGGTCTGGGATCTGGGGTCGGCAGTGGGGGCAACAACATGCGCAACAGCGCGCATTAAATAATTTATACAAAAATGCACACAAAATTAACAAATTTCAAATTATGTTGCATGATATAATAATCCGGCTGTCGACTCGACTCGACTCCGGTCCCGGTGCCAATCCGTTTGTTTCCCAGAGAGCGCAAAAGATTGGGCCAATCGACACATGTGCATATGTATGTGTGTATGAGTAGCTGCCTGAGCACACGAAGAGCTGTTGCAATCCGAACGCGCCAAGAGGCAGAGATGAAGATCCGATCCGATCCGACTCGACTCGATGGCCGTTAGCCGACCAGAGCCAAACGATGCGCCCAAATCGATAATCGTATGCAAAGAGCCGGTCAGTCGCGGTTGCGGTCTCCGTCACCGTCGACGTTGCGGCTTGATATTTTTGGGTATGGTATGGCAGGGGGGCCCTCTACCCTGCTTGACCCACGAAGCCCCCCAGCCGCCCTAGGCTTGTGTTATCTTCTTGTAGTTTTTTGTTTTTGTTTTTGTTTGCTAGTCCGCCGGCGTTGTTAGTGTTGCATATTATTTGGCCATTGAAAAAATAGTAGATGAAGACATAAAGGGTGTCTAATTAACCTTTCGTTGTCCGGGATCGATCGAAAGTTGGAGGTGCAAATATTACATACATATTTATGTACAACTTACATACATACATAGTACATATTTCCGACCACCAGTGCAGTTTTCTTACAGCTGCAAAAGTAAACGAGAAGCGAACATTTATTGGCTCGGACACACAGCACCCTGTATAAAGGAGGAGGCCGGCCCCATTCAGATGCGTGCGTGTGTTCAAGCATCTCCATGTGAGTTGCAAGAGCAGCACAGCAGCAGAGATACTAGTAGCCTACGACGATGAGTCCCATATCGGCAGCTCTTCATCGCTGACGTCACACATCTCTCCATCGCCATTGCCATCTCTCGCGGGTTGCCTTGCGTCGCCACTAACGGGAGTGGGCAATGGGGAAACCCATATCCGATCTATGTATAAAAGCTACGGGAAGCGCGAAGCTGGCATCATTCACTTACCGGGAACAGCTCGACGCGCACAGGTGTTCCTTCCACACCGCACACACACACTTAGAGAATCTCAGAGAGAGTCAACGGATTCAGCTAACATGAAGGTGAGTGGTTCATCGGATTACTACCCCGAATTTGGATAACAAACGGATATACCATATACTAAACGGAACGGTTACTCTATCCGACGGTTAGGTCTTTATCTGCCTCTTGGCCACGGTCTGTGCCTGCAATGCCACCTTCCTGTCGTTACTAGGCGGCGGCGGCGGTGGTGGTGGTGGCGGCGGCGGCGGCGGTGGAGGAAGTAAGACCACATACAACGTCATTGCCACGCCCAGCTCAGGAGGAGGTCATGGCGGTGGCGGCCACGGCGGCGGCGGTGGTGGCGGTGGACATGGATATGCCCAAAGCCATGGCTACTCGCATGGAGGCGGCGGCGGTGGTGGCGGAGGCTCATCCCAGATCATCAAGGTCATTCTGCAAGAGGGCCAAGGCTACAGCAATGGTGGTGGATCAGCAGGAGGCATCGTGGCCAGTGGACACAGCCAAGGACATGGCTATGCAACCGGCCACAGCCACGATCACGGTCACAGCCACGGCGGCTCCTATGGCGGTCAGCAGGAGCAGGTCTTTAAAGTCATCGAGCAAGCTCCAGCTCCAGTTGCTTACCATGCAGTAAGCGGCGGCGGCAGTGGCTACTCCTATGGCCATGGTCAGTCGTCCCACTCCTATGGACAGTCCTACGCTTCTGGACATGGCTATGGCGGCTCCTCCTCCTACGATGTGCAGCAGTTCAATGCCATTCTGCCACAGATTCTCCAGCTTGTGCTGCAAGAGGACGCCTTCGGCGGTGGCGGCGGCGGTTCAGCTGATGTGGGTGCCATCAACGGTCAGCTGATCAATGCGTACGGCAGCAAGGGCAATGCCATCATCATGAAGGCCGATCAGGCCCAGGGCGCCTTTTTCAAGAGCGGTCACGTTGTGCAGCGCGGAACTCTGAAGGTGATGCGTGTCCAGGACAATCAGCAGCAACAGGTGAAGTCTGGCGGTGCTTCTGTGGCTGGAACAACGGCGGCTCCTCCAAGAGGTGGCTGAGCAGCGGTGGCTCCGCTTCCAGCAGCGGTTGGAGCGGGCGGCGGCCGCTCCCAGCGGTGGCTGGAGCAGCGGTGGCGCGGCTCCCAGCGGTGGCTGGAGCAGCGGTGGTCCCTCTTCATCTGCCTGGTAGTTGCCCCTTCGCTACCAGCTTAGTTAGCTAGACCAAATTAATTTTTTCTATCAACTATAAACTATCTATTATATTATTTTTTTCATAGGCTAGTCCTTCACACAGTCATTGCTTTGCTGACCAAAGTACAAAAAAAGAAAACACCCATGGGCCAAACCGCTCTTCGTTGTTAATTTAAATTATTTGTTAATAAATAAAAAAATACATCAACGAAATGCAAAACAAAACGGAGATCTGTAACTTGTTGTGGGGGTTTCTTTTTATCATTATATCACGACTTTCATTGGTCGCTGATGGCCCTCAGCCGCAGCCGCAGCCGCTGCCGCTACCGCAGCCTCAGCCAGCAACACAGTTTGAATTGATTAAACATCGAAGGCGTTGCAAACTGTTGGGCCCGTTCGTGTGTCCAATATCGAACCCAATTCCAAAGCTTACAAAATGCCACAAATCAGCGGTAAGTTTCCACGCGGTCTGCGTCTGTGCAATGGCACCGTGTGATTACCTTACCTTACCCCTCACGACCTTCCAAGAAAGCACGCGTAGATTCGGTTTGAAGTACATATTTATTTATGAAGCACCTTTAAGATTTCCATTTGATGGGATCACTTAGCCACTAATGATGCATGATGTATGTAGAACCATAATTACTCCTTTTGCTATTTAGTGCAGCTCCATATTCCATTGATTAATCATACGATTTACATGTTACATCAATTTTGTGGCTTTACTTTCACTTTGCTTACAATGTGGCGATGCGATCTTTTCGGCTGTGTGTCACATTGCCGTGGGCCAAATTGTTTTCGGATGTTTGACCCACTTACCTACTCTTGTTTCCTCTTCACAGATGAACAGATTGCCCAAGACGTGGGCGGAGGGTGGTGAGCATGAATGATTTCCGTACAGATACTTATACTTTTAAAAGTACAATAATTTGATTTATTAGTAAAAAAATATAAATACAAATTAGAATAGCTGCAAGAGTCCATCGATCCAATGCTGGGCAGACTCTCGCAGTAAGTCCCCATACCGATTGCCCACGCGTAGGTGGATGTAGAGGGGGGTTTAATTTAGTTAAGCACACGATAATACAGGCATGGACAAGCCATTTTGGTGGTGGTGTTAATCCTAGATTAGTAAATACTTGTGTTGCTAACGCCGGCTATATTGCACGCTGGAACAGATGGGCCAGCAGCTCGGCCTCGCTCAAATCCATTTTGTACTTCTGGACAATGTCCTGCACCTTCAGGCGCCGTCGCACATGCGGCGGTTGATAGCTGTTCAAAATAAATCAAGAATAATTCGAATAATGCACTTTAAAAGAGATTCCGTCACTCAATCGTACTTATCGTTGTCCAGTCGCCGTCGTCGGGATATGTTTAGGGCTGTCTGACGCACTAGATTTCCTACGACGCGCCGACTCAGCACCATGCCATCGACTAGGGGCGTAGCAAAGCTCATGCGACCGGGTGGGCCCTGTAGTTTGACCCTCAGTAGTCCCGACATAAGCGAGTGCACGAAGATCACATGACAGTCGGCGGCACGGGGCTGCTGGAGCGAGTGCAGCTCCTCGCCGGTGCGGGTGTAGGCGAGTAGATCCTCGAGCGGGAAGTTCAGGTAGTCCTCGTAGCTCTCCAGCCAGACCAGGAAGATCTTGGCAGGCGCCTGAGCCAGCAGCGTCGGCTTGGTTACGTTCCCTTTGCGTCGCGTTGGTGGCACAGGATCCTTCTGCGTGCGACCGGTGCCCGTGTCCAGTTCCAAGCTGAGATTGCGTGGCTTGGACTTGGCTGCACCAGTTCCCGCCTCCGACTCGCAACGTGCCCACACATTGCTCGATCCGATCTGATCGCTGTTCGATAGGCTCCCGCCATCGCTTGTGTCGCTGTTGTAGCGCAGATTCCATGTGGTCGGCACCACGAAAGCAATCTCCGACGAGACATCCGCCCAGTAGAGCACCCGTTGTGACCCATTGTAATTGAGTTCGCTGGGTACATTGGATTTAAGCTGCTGCAGCTGCTGCTGCTGCATCTGCTGCTCCTCTGGCGTTCCCTTCAGCGACCAGGAGTTGTGGGCAAAGCCCGTCCAGCCAGAGTGATCGGCCACCAGTACCGGCCAGCCAAGGGTCTGCAGCATACCGGCAAAGTGCGGATCATAGCTAAGGGAAGTCTCCTCGACCATATTGCCAATTATTTGCTGGGCACTCGTCTGACCCGTCTGAATGGCACAAATAAAAATGAAAATCGGAATTTTAAATCGGAAATTACAAATTGAAATTTGGGTTGCTTCCCACCTTAACATAGAACACATAGACCGTGTCATGGGTGCGGGCACTGAGCTTATCCAGTCTGTCCAGATCGGCGGCAAAAGCCGTCGACTTGGTGTCCAGCACAATGAGGGGTCGCTGTGGCGGTGTGCCAAGCGACTCTGCTGGATTGTGCGGATTGCGTGTCTCGAACGTGAGGAAGCCAAAATGCGAAAGGAAAAGCCGTGCGGCATGAAACTCTTGGCACACCAACGGCGGCACGCATTCCTGCGAATGCGACAGACTGTCCACACTGTTGTCCGCCTCCGCCCATGCCAGCTTCTCGTATATGCTCTGGTTCTCGAGCAACGCTTCCAGCTCCCGTATGCTAGCGGATCCATATTGCTCGCGGATCTGTTCGATGGTGGGTATGGAATAGTCGGCCACGCAGGGCTGCACCTTGTCAACGCCATCCGGGAAGTTCTTCTGCTCGCATTCGGGTCTCTGGCTAACATCGTTCATGGGAATGGGCCGGCCGGGATTGATGGCGTGGTACTTGATGCCCGACTTGCTGCGTGGAAGATGTCGCAGCTGCATGGTCCAGGCATGTCGTCCAAATGGCCCACGTATCAGCACTGTCCAACAGGGAAATAAATAAAAATGGAAAGACTGATTCAGCTTTGGCTTACGTGTGACTGTTGGCTGCGGATCCTGATCATTGCCCAGCGGCTCCTCGAGCAGCGCCAATATCGTCGAGTTCTCCGTCACAAAATACTTGAACTTGGCAATGGCCTGCTCGGTGCTTGCCGCCGCCGCCGGCACCATTGAGTTGCAGTGCTTCATCAGGGCCAGCTCGTCGAGCAGTGACGAAATGGACTCGGGCCCACATTCGCTGGGGAAATAGCCAACCTGTTCGAGTATGATTGTCAACAGATTCTCGGCCGCGTCTCGCACCCTCATGGAGGCCGGTTTCAGTTCCTTTTCATCCTTAAATTTGGGTATATCGCCGCTTTTGCTCTGGCTTTTGGTGCCCGATATGCCCAGTTCAACCACCTCCAAAACTGTCTGCAGGCAGTCCTTATCCTGCAGCAGATACGGATGCTGCATCAGCCATGCGGCGGTGCACTGAAAGGCAGCCACTATTGTGCTATGCAGATCCTTGCTGTGGGCCGGCGGAGGCCGCGAGCACTGATAACAAATGTAGTCGCATATCCACTTCACGGCCCGCTTGCACTCTAGAGCGTCTGAGGAGATTATCGTTAGATTCTGACTAGCTTCGTATATTTTCACTAATGTGTCTAAGGTGGGTTGTGGGTGATGTATGGTGTGGTGTGGTGTGGTGTGGTTCAGGTGTGTTTGTTTTTATTTTTGGAGGTTATTTACATTGGTATTTGTGGGTGTGTGTGGTATTTGGGTTGTCCCGCAGGAAATACAAACGAAATATATAGAAAATAATTGCGATTATCAATTGTGGATGAGTGTGTTGGGGGTTTTTTGGTGTCGAGGAGGGGAATTTGATTGGGTATTTGGGGGAATATTGTGGGTTATTCGGGCGGTTAGATGGCGGTTAGAAAAGAAACGCATTAAAAAAAAACGAAAGAAAGGAAAGAAAGACAGAAAAAGTGGCGTTAGTTAGGTTTGTTAGCTTTTCAATCAATTACCATTTGTAAACTTCCTGGCTGCCGCATAGAATTTTCACACAAAAGCAAAAGTTGGCACAGCACAGACAGTCCAAGTGGTTGAGGTGTTAGGTTTGGGATTTTTACAGGCGGGTAGGGTATACAGGGGATATTTTTACAGTTACGCACGCACATACGACATATTCCGTAAAAAAAAACGAGCAACAAATAAAAGACGACAGAAAACAACGAGACATTAACACCAGAAAATGAAGACTAGCCACGGGCTAGCCGCAACTTCAAATGGAAATTTCCTTTGCAAATTCATTCGAGATCCCACCATAATATAACTAACAAGCAAATACATCCATCACAGTGGATATATAAGCATATAGGCCATAAGTTCGGGGAGCCTAACTAAATTTACTCATTAAAAATCTTTTGAATTTATTAGAAACATCTCATACGATCCTTGCTGGACAGTCGAATCTCAAATAGAAAGTCTGCGAAATGTAGAGCACAGCTGACGAACGGACAAGCGGAGTTTTTGATAGTTTTTAGTAGATAGAATGTTGGGATCACTTTTATGCCTTTGCAAGGGAATGAGCAACACCAAAACCGTGCATGCAAATTTAATTAGAGAGAAGGACACGCTACCTGTTTCCCGTATATGGAGCCTGGCCAAGCCGGACAACAGCTCCAGGGCGGCCAGCGAGACATTCAAGTCCGTTTTCCACGATGAGATGAGCCGATGGCAGACCAAATATGTGGCACGCACAAACAAAGCATGGGCATTATCTATAAGATTCGGGGGAATATTTTTGTGATCAAATTGATTATTAAATGCTGATCACAAAAATGATCGATAAAACAAAAATGATGGCAAGAAAAAACCTGAGTATAATCCGAGGGACTAACAGCAGATTAGATCCCAATTCACAGAACTTCACAGAACCGAACGAACACAGAACGAAAAGAAAACACACACACACACACACACACAAAAAACAAATAGAATTCTCTTTACCATATGTGGTCACGCCCTCCAGCTCTTGGCCAAACTCAAATGACATGTCATCGGAGATGGTCAAACTTGGATAATCGTGGGCTGAGGCCGTGTCGCGTATGGAGCCCGAACCAGCTCCCATGGTGGCCGTCGTTTGGGCCCCCAAGCTGGCCGTGCCGGTGCTGACCAGCGAAGCGGAACGCTCCGAGCAAGCTGTTTTTGGTGTTCCGTCACAGCCACACAGCACAAAAAGATTACACAAAATGCAAAAAAAATATATACAAAAATGGCAATTAAATCAACAAAAAAAAATGTAAAAAATCAAATCAAGAGTTAATTGCTGATCCAAATCGCCTGCAGTGTCCAGCAACCTTACCCGAGCTGAGGAGATTGGCCTCATGGTGCTGGGCACCGCCAGAGTTGTGCATATGAGTGGCGCCCATATCAGTCTCCTCAAAGGTGACGGCATCCTGGACGCACAACAGCAGGCCCCCCAGCAGCATGTGTGTGTTTTGGGCATCTGTCTCCACCTGCAGGGCGTTCATCAGAATGTTCATAAGACGCGACTTGAGCTGGATGAACGTGAACATTCTAAAAGAAAGGAAATTAATCAAATGGAATGGAATTCCCTTGTTTGCCATTTTCACTTACTTTTCGCTCGTCTCACTGGACAGATCTCGAATGGGCAGTGCCTGATAGTGAAGGGGCAGCACCATTATGGACAGCAGTATGTTAATGGCCGAGCGCCGCAGCTCCGTTCGATTGAACACCATTGACTGCGTCTTCAGCTTTAGATCCTTGTCGGGCAGCACAATCTCCAGGGCGGCTATGAAACCGGGCAGCAGAACATTTATGCCGTCCAGATCCAGGCGAAAGAGATCACCCGAATGAAGCAGAATGCTGGCCAGCGTCTCATCGCACTCCTTCGACTCGGTGATCTTTAGGCACTGCTGCAGGGCCATATAGAAGCGGGCCAAATACACCGGCAGTATCTCCTCGCCGGTTTTCTTCGCACAGAATATCTTGCACAGGGTGCCAATGGCCTCCGCCCTGCCCGACTCGTACTTGTCGATGGTCAGCGTGGGCGGCAGCGAGGCGGGATCGTTCAGCGAGTTGGGCTGTGATAGCGAAATCGATCCCTTGCGGTGCTCCATTATCATCGACGATGGCCGTTTGCTAGCCTCGCATGCCTGCTCTGTGTGCGAGACGAAAGAAAAGGCTTGTTAATCTATGAGTGCACTCCTCCTCCTCATTCGGCAGCTTTGGGCTCACTTACTCTTGCGATTTTGGCGCCAGGTATCGCCACCTATGTGCGCTGCCTCGAACAGCCACTCGTGGAATACGTGGAGAATGCTGTTACACTTTGGTCGCGCCACCGCCAGCTCAGCGCCAGCTCCCATCGATGTCAGTGGCAGAGCTAAAAACGCAAAGCAGAGCAGCAGCAGCAGCAGTGCAGAGGCCGATAGAAAGAAAGAAAGGGACAGAGGATGAGAGTGAGGGGGAAAGGTAAGGGAAAACATCTGTTAGATTGTTTCAGAAGCGACAAATGTTTCGCACAACACTTACAGTTGATGCTGCTGCTCGCCGAGGGCGGACCCGATGTCGATGTTGGCGTTGTGGGTGCCGCAGCCGAAGCCGGAGCCGGTGCCTGGCCACCAGAGCCAGAACCAGTACCGGAGCCAGTGCTGCCACTACCTGGGGCAGCGGCACCACCACCCGAGCCTTGGACGGGGCCAGCGCTCGTCGAGCCGCTGCTGTGGATATAGCTGCTGCTGCCGATCGCATTGCGTGCACCGCCCCCCGTGAGGCCGATAAGCGAGGTTTTGCTCAAGCCTGCACAAAAGCATTCGTGTGTGTGTGTGTGTGTGTGTGTGTTTGGTTTGGTTTGGGTTCGTTGGAATGTGCGTGTTGGTTGTGGAGAGAGCAGTGGAGTAGAGTAGAGCAGAGCAAGTGTGAGAAATTAGTAGCGAGGCATAGACATGGACTGCCCCCCGATGCCACACATGCAACGTGGTTGGCATTAATTGTGGGCGTACAATAGATAAAATACAATGCATAATGCCTGGCTCGGGACCGGGACCGGGACCGGAATGGTAATGGTAATGGGAATGGGAATCTGATGTGAATCAATGGCAGTTGGAAAGTGGAAACAGTTACTCTTTCACTCAGCCATTCCCAAACACATCCGTTCCATTCCATTTCAACCACTCCGCATCCACTCGCGCTCCGAGCAATTACACACAGATTATTCCACTCATGCTACGGAACAAATTATACAAAAACTTAAATGCAAAACGTGCATGCGGTGCGCGCGGTTCACGGTGCGGTGTGCCCCGAGGCAAGGTGCTCTCGTGTCTTCGCGCATCTCAAGCTAAAACATGAACTGATCTTGAAGCTAATGGCGAATACATTAATGGAGGATTAAGTCAACAATCTAGGCAAGCAAAACATATCATAATATTAAGGCAAAGCAAATAAAAAGCACGACAAATGAAATTTACTTCGGTCAGCCGAAGGCCCAATACCCTGGCAGAGCAGTATTATTCCATTTATGGATTGATTTCGAGGGAAATCTAGGGAATATCGGAGATTCTAATTCATAAATTAATGCTAAAGAAAATCGCTATAATAGATTATTATGAGTCCATTAATATTATGGATTACCAATTCTCAAATAAACATTTATAAGACAATTTGGACAGTCTTTGTTCATAGCAACTTTCGGATGATCGGAGTGTTCAGTTTTTCATGTGACTTCATCAGGAAACCTAATCGGACAGCAAAATAGATTTCATTTTATATGCATTAAGTTATTTGCCATTGGCATAGATTAATTATTGCTACACGATCTCTTGTATTCGACATTTTTATGTCTAGATATTGAATCCAGGTTAAAATTCCTATCGGAAAATACCATAGCTCGATTGAGGGTCAGGAATGGGGATTGTCTTACACATCGATATTAAATCATACACTGCGTGAAATACTTTCTGCCAGGTTACAATACAATAACAACAATGAGTAAAACATTCTAGGGAATCTAAAGCCGAGTTCGCACCCTTCTGTTGCGTTATGGTGGGCGCCACGCTAAAACTCTTGGCCAATCGTCGCTGTAGAGGCGGTGTGGGCGTGCTCGAGACACCTGTCGATGCCAGGCTGGCCTCAGCCGTGCTAAAGGAGATGCTACCGACGACTCCGGCCGAATGGCTGCCACCAGCGCTGGTGCTTCCAACGGAAGAGGCCCCCGTCGAGTGTCCCAAATTACTGGCCGCTATGCCGCTTGACGTGGGCGAGGCTCCACTCTGGGAGAGTGATAACTGTTGCTGCTGATTCTGGTGCTGATGATGACCGTGATGACCCATGATGGCGTTCAGGGCAGAGCTGGCCGAGTTGCTCATGAAATTGTCGCGCAGAAAGCTGCCAGCGCCATGTAAATGCAAGTGCGGATAGTGAAGATGATGGTGATGCAGATGCTGATGCTGCAGCTGCAGCTGGAGCTGCAGTTGTTGCGAGGCGGAGCCCGGCTGCTGCTGTTGGCTATTCGCCGATATATTCGATGCGCTGCTCGAGTGGATGAACTGCTGCAGCGTGGAGGAGGTAGCCTCGTTGAGCGAGTGCCGTATTTCCAGTAGATTCGTCACGACATTATCCGTCTGATGTGGCGGCGGCTGATAGACGCCTACTCAAGCAGCAATTTTAGGTTTTTTTGTTGTTCGTTTTAAATACAAGTTTTTGGGTTAGATAAGCGAGAGATGAACAAACGAACAAGAAAGAGAGAGACAGAGAGAGATAGAGTAATACTGGGCGGCTAGCCTACCACAAAAACTATTGCTACTGAAGCCTATGTCGTAGGTGATGGTCGTTGCAGTTCGGTTCTTACCCAGAAACGCATCCACCTGGCTGGATATGCCCTTCATTGCATTGAGAAAGATCTGCGGCAGCATCTGCAGACACGGATGCTGGTGCGTCTCGGCCCCCTTCTCGTGGGTGAGTGCCCACTGCACGAAGTGCGACGATTTGCTGATGATGTGCGGTGAGCAGAGCGCCGTGGGATTGCCGATCATACGCAAGAAGCGATACCATGTCTGGGCCACACAGTCGTTCGACATGCCAACGGGTATCAGCTGGCCATCCTCGTCGGCTGTGGATGGCAGAGAGCTGCATAAGTACATTGCCAGAGAAGATCTTACGCACCACAAACCATTTTTGAGCTGGGGAAACGCTGGTCCATAGCTGAACTCGAGTAGTCGGGACGTCAGGGCCAAGTTGACACGATTCCACTGATCTACAAGGGCCACGCGATGCCGCCACATGGAGCACGACTCCTGCAGCGTCTTCCACATCGAAGGCGAGGGGAAACTCCGCACGCAGGCCAGCAGCCACACTTCGAAGAGCACGGAGAGCACTCGCTCGCACAGCTGATCACCCACATCATCCTTGACGGTGGGCGGCGCCAGCAGAATCTCGTTAATGGCCAGCAGGAAGAGCAGCAGCGTGTCCCAAGTCTGACGATCCATTAGCTGCGAGATCTGCGCTGTCTGCTGCAGAGTGCGCAGCACCCGATGACAGAGCACCGCCTGCCGCTTGATGGTGTCTGCACCTGGAATGGGCAGCAAAAGGATGCATTAGTCACGTCAGTGTACCAGCCCGGCTCCAGGCCGTATCGTATGCAGTCTACGTTAAAAAGTTCGAGCAACCTACCAAGCGTGGTTTGGTATAGAAATGGCAAGACTTGAAATTTAGATGGGGATTAATACATAAGACAGAGAGTGGACATTAATGGGCAGTGGCGGCAATAGACAGCGGATCGGTGGATGGCTGGATCGATTGGCAACTGTGTTTACTTACTTTCGCCCTGGCGCGGCACAAAGAGATTGTGAAAGTGGTTGATTATCTGGCGGGCATACAGATTGGCATCCTCGCATATGGGCTTCGGCACACTGATCCGCGGCTGCGGATGCAAGGCAGTGAGCCACTCGCAGTAGACATTCACGCAGTCCTTGATGGTCTCGTGCTCCTGCAGGGGCAGCGAAAGCCCAAAGCAGATCACATCCATGCACCATTTCACCTTTAGAGCGGGGCGGGGGAAAGTGTGACAATGGTGAGATACACTGCCAGATCGGCCAATTGTTACTCACCTCCTCATCCTTGACCAAATGGCTTGGTTCGGCATTTTGTGTGATGCCCAGATTGGTGCCCAGCTGCCTGACCACCGACACGACCACTTCCCGTCCTGCCGAAGCTGGAAACTTGTTCAGCACGCTGAAGCATTGCGCCCCGCAGCTGTTGGCCGTAATCTGGGCCGACAGGGAGGCCCATTCAGAGTACATTTCCCTTCAGTGTATGCTCCAGTGGAGTTCTTTTGGGGCTCCAATTAGTGATTTTCTTTTGTCGTAGCTATTCTTGTTTTTGTGTGTGTTGTGTTTGTTTCTCTCTTCCGCGCACTCTAATTTCACTTTGTTGACGTCAACATCAAGAGCATTGCAGCAGGTGCGCCATGTTGGCGGTGTTGCAAGTGTTTCTGTGCCCGTTACTCCTGCTGCTGCCGTGTCCAGACATGGTGCGTCTCAAAACAGCCTAATTGATATGATTATTAGTTACTTATTCACTTTTTTTGCCTTTAACTACGACATTTTTTGGCAATTTTTGTAATCAAAATTGCAAACCCCCTCTGAGCAGTGTGACCGCGGATTTATTGAAAAAATATACCACCTGACTCTCAGAAATCTACCGAAATATACCTTGTCAATATCAAAATATACCGTAAGTATATCAGAATTTCACACCGTGAAACAGCTGTGAGGGCTTGGCTTGAATGTTGTGTAACGGCACGCATGTGAAGCTCTCTCAGTGCTGCAAGGTGTCATGTCAGCAAGGCGCGTGGGTGAAAAAATCGTTAAAAAAGATTAACAAAAACTAAACAAAGGGCTGATAATGTACAAACATGTTTTTGCTATAAAATAAACATACATATATGCACAAATATTTATTTTTTGTAATGGGTTTTTGGAAAAGCCAAAGCCAAATGGATTGAATTGAGGAAGCATCGTTTAAATTTGCATAAATTTGCATGCGTTTTGGCGGTTTTGCTGGCCGAACCAAAAAGCATAATAGGGCGTGAACAATGGGCTCATAAATAAAGTTTAGCCAAAATTCAAACAAAAAAAACTTTTAAAACTATTTGGAAACAGACAAGACAATTAATTTGCACACCGAAGGCGCCGGTGGTTTTTTCGCCTTTCAAAAGAATTCGTCAAATGGCGACAAATCGGCAATGGAATGGGCGTGGAAACAGCTCCTACGTCACAGCAAGCACCTGGGCACCTGTTGAGCATTAGCGACAGGAACAAGTTCTCATTGTTCTGGCGTTTGAAAGGCGATTTTATATGATGCTGACTCGTATTGTTCGTCAAAGTGAGTCCACCACCAATGCGGGGTAGTATCACTAATAATGGCAAATACCTCTTTAGTATCTTACTTATGTGCGCACAAGATTTAAAATTTGCATATCGACGACGTCGATTGTTTGTTGTAGTTGTCTCCATGTTTGGCTATGTTCTATTGCCAGTTTTATTGCTCTACTTTCTAGCGATGCGACAGGGTTCGGGTTCTGTCCACTATATAAGATCGCGGTCTTGGCCAAACAAATCAACACAAATCATCCACCAATCAACCAAACAACTCAACATGAAGGTGAGCAGTGCATCCCCAAAGGATAATGGGCGCCCCTCTACAGCTCAACAGACACGCAACTGGATAATAAATACCCTTTCTCTCTCCTTTTCAGTTCTTCATTGCTTCCCTGCTGTTCGCCGCCTGCCTGGCCCTTGCCCAGAGCAGTGTCATCCATGGAGGTGCCTACGCTTCTCTGCCAGTGGCTACCGTGCCACTGGTTCGCACCGTTCCGGTGGTGCGCACCGTACCGGTCGTCCGCCATGTTCCAGTGGTGCGTTCAGTGCCCGTCGTCCGTCATGTGCCCGTTTACGAGAACGTGGCCGTGGTTCCCTCCGTGGTCCGTGTCGGACATGGCGCCGTCTACGATGCTCCCCTGGCCTACGGTGGCTGGCTGAAGCAGAAATAAGTGCAGTGCAGTGCAGTGCTGAGTTCAACACGACCGCCGACTTATCTATCTCTTGTATAAATCAATTTTTCTTTTTTTTTTTGTCTATTAATAAATTATAATACATCGAACATGCACATGGAGTACTCAACCAAACAGTAGGATGGGTTCCCAGCCATTTCCTACAAGGTTCATGGCGGTCTTAGAGATTGAGCGATTGAGAGAGAATGGAAAAAGCCCTGGCTAAGAATGCTCTCAGCATTAAGCTCACCCCACCCGCTCTCATGCCATTCCAACCGTTCCACCAGCTTCAACCGTTCCACTTGTTCTTCCTGTGCGCTTACTCTTTTCATTTGTTATAATCACAAAATGCATAATTTAAATGGAGGAACATTCATTTTAGGTGATACATTGGCCATAAATAGTATTATTGTAGCCCATAAAAACACACACACCTTAACATTTAACCAGCATTTCATCATTACATATATAAGCTTGTATCCGTCTTTATCTATCCCATCTGCATTCATACCGTTGGCTCTCGCTTTTCAGCATTCCTGTGACAATTTATGTATGGCAGTGTCCGGTCTTTGGAGATTCTGAATTTCGCACTTTTCGTTGGCTGCATTGGAATGTGTGTGGAATGTGATTTTTCAAGGCATTTTGTCTGGGAGGCCCACGGGTTCGGTCCATTGAGCAATAAATACATCCACACGCAAATTAGAGGCTGATTTTCAATGATCTTGTTGTGTGTTTTTTTTGTATTTTGTTTTGTTATGGTTGTCGCTGTCGCTGTCGCTTTATGATCATTGGATAGACAATGATGCGCTTTAAACGCCTGAGAAGCCAATTGCATAATCATAATGTTGGGCAGCCGCTGAGCTGAGCTGCGCTGCTCTACGCTGGCTGGCTAGTTGACAACGGATTTCGGTAAAAAATCAGATTCAAAATTCACCTTGAAATAGCCGATTGATTGTGGGATTGGATTGGCTTGAACTGAGGCTGTGTGGCTTGGGCCTGGCGATGGCCCGTGGCCCATGGCCCATTGGGGTTGGGTTGGGTTCGATTCAGTTAATGGCTCAAAAAACGGACAGACAGCGAGCCGCCGTATGAGGCAACCAGCCAAGAGCCAAAACGCGTCTATGCAAATGACAAAACGAACAATGAAAGCCACATGCTGTCGATGCCGCTTGCCACTGGCACTGCCCCTGCCCCTGCCCCTGCCCCTAACCTTATCACCATCAGTTCAGTGAGCCCGCCCGACCGGCATCGATGAGTTCAGTTCAGTTCGGTTCGGTTTGGCTCAACCTCAACCTCAACTCGATCCATTTTCATGCTAATTGTGGGAGCCGCTTTCGGAATTTCGGAAATGCAGACTCGCCTAACGTAACGTAAGGGCTTTACGAAATGCGAGGCTGGAAACTGGAAAGAAATCGGAAATCCAACAAAACTAAAATCGGAATGGGTAATGGAAATGCAGTGGTATGGGGGATGTGGATGAAGAACCCGAGGCCAGTAACTGGGTGCGGCCTAGTGAAAATGAAAGCCAATCCGATGACTTCGATGACTTCTTTTCCCGTTTGCTACTTGAGTTTTGCATCATCTTCAGCATGATTATGATATGCCCATGCCCAAGCCCAAGCCCATGCCCATCAATGATGATGATTCCAATCTCGATGATGATGATGATGATGAACCGTTGGAAATGTTAATGAAATGCCTTTGTTTGGGTCTGGGTCTCTAGGTCTCTGGGCCTGTGTCTGGGTATGGGTATGGGTATGGGCATGGGCATGGGCATGGGCTGGGATGCGTTGGATCGTGTGGTTATGCTGTCTTGTTGCGTTGCTAATTTGAATTGTGGGACTTCATTATGATCGCTTACATCGTTTGCTGGGATCAGATCATCGTATAAAAGAGTCGTGATGCGTTCGATCTGACATCAGTCGTCTCTGAAGAGCATAACCACTCAAGGCGTTAGGAACCTTTCGATATTGGTATCGTTGTCATCGAATCAAGTGGAATAGTAGTTAAAATGAAGGTGAGTGTCAATCGCAGGTGCCCCGTGCCCCGTGCACCCCCCTCCACCCACACACATCCTGGATAGCCACACTATAACTACTACCCTTCTCTCCTCTGCCCCATCCAGGTCTTCGTTTGTATGTGTGCTCTGTTTGCTGTGGCCAACGCTGGCTTCCTCGGTCTGCTCGGTGGTGGTGGCGGCGGCGGTGGTGGCAGCAGCGGTGGTGGCGGCAGTTTCAAGGCCGGCATCAGCTTGGGAAGCGGCGGCGGTGGTGGCGGCTACTCTGGAGGCGGCGGCGGCGGCAGTGGCTACCACGGTGGCTCCCATGGCGGTCATGGTCATGGTGGCGGTCCAGTTCAGGTGGTCAAGGTCATCCATCAGCAGGGCGGCTACTCTGGCGGTGGCTACTCCGGAGGCGGCGGCGGCGGTGGTGGCTATGCCGGCGGCTATGGCTACGAGCCTGCACCACAGGTCTACAAAGTAAAGGTCATCTCCGAAGGTGCCAGCCATGGTCCAGCCCCCGTCTACCTTCCACCTGCTCCAGTCTACAGTGCCCCAGCCTCCGTCAAGGTGATCAAGGTACTGTCGGAGTCCGCTCCTCAGGTCAGCGGTCCAGCTTTCATTGGAGGCGGCGGCGGCGGTGGTTCGTCTGGTGTTTCCCAGGTCATCAAGGTAGTCCACGAGAGCCACGACGGTGGTGTTTCCTACGGCGGAAGCTCTGGCTCCATTTCGGGCGGACACACCAAGGTGGTGCGCGTCATCCATGAGCATTCGGGCGGCTTTGGCGGCGGCCCAGCTTACGCTCCCATCGATGTTCCCGGACCAGCTCCAGTGTCTTCCTACCAGGAGGCTCCAGTCTATGCTGCCCCTGCTCCCGCTCCAGTCTATGCTGCCCCTGCTCCAGCTCCAGTGTATGCGGCTCCTGCTCCAGTTTATGCTGCTCCCGCACCAGCTCCAGTTTATGCTGCTCCCGCACCTCAAGTGAACTATGCCCCCGCACCACAAGTGAACTATGCGCCCGCACCACAAGTGAACTATGCTCCTGCCCCGGCTCCAGTTTACTCTGCTCCCGCACCAGCACCAGTTTACTCTGCTCCCGCACCAGGACCAGTCTACGGTGCTCCTGCTCCCGCACAAGTATACAGTGCCCCATTCCAGGCACCAGCGCCACTCCAGAGCGTCCCCCACCCAGCACCCTCACCAGTCTTCGCGCCCGAGGAGCAACTCCTGCCCGTGGGACACGCGCCCGCCCAGACCTACGGCCCACCAGCCTACTAGCACGTTGTCCCCCGACTTCAACACACAACACACCACACACCACACCCCACACATTCGAGACTCGGGAAGACCTTCGACCTACTACTACTACCACTACCTACATACCTCTATCGACTTTTCCTACACAACGCCATGAGTTAATTTAAGTCATTTTTTTTACCCATTTTTTTTGCTAGAAAATATACAAAATATAAACCGAAAAGAAACAATTTAAATCTTGTGGACTACTCTCACTTTCAACAGCCACGCCACACAGCGGAGCGCTGTAAACTTGACCTTCCGATCGGGTTTCGGCTTTCGTTTCGGGCTGGGTGAGAGTGGCGCATGCGCAACACGCGCAGCAGCCAGTCAAAACAATCGATTGCCATACAAATCTACTACACTGTGCAGCACAATGGTTGTTAATAGTATGCAAACGACTTTCGATCACGTATGTAAAATGGTTTTACGTTAATTGCAATTTAATTCTTCCCTCTGATAAACGATTAGCTTACAGCCAATTTTGGCTAAAGATCTCTCATATCTGTTCCACTAAATAAACTATTTAGAGGCAGAAACAACTGTGGCCGATTGCTGATTTTCAAAAATGATTTAAGCAATAACTCGCACACATGTACATTTGTATGTAACTTCCCTCTCGCACACTTCTACAGTCAATCGATTAGTTAAACATTTGCTCAACATCATTTTTAGCTGATTTGCATGTTTTGACAGCCCCAAAGGGCCTTCAGCTCACTCGCATGTCGCACAGTGTAAGGCGAGAAAATACACATGCAAAAAAATAAACAAAACAAAACAAAACAGTTGCCTGTTCGTCGATGAGCTGCGATGCGATTGATGTTTCTTGTTTGATCCACACGGGTTGTCATTAGTTCGGATATTATTATTCGCTTTTTATTATGGTTTCATAACGTGGGGGGATGTCAGCCAGTTTTTGAAATTGGCCACCAATTCAGTTATGTTTTTCTTTTATTTACTTTAAACGCAATGCTTTAGCTGTTTGGGTGTTGTGTGATTGTGATTACGTCTATTCGGCAGCTTTGACTAACGCCTCAGCCACTTCGACGGCAATGGCAGCTTCTGCCTTGGCCTGCAACGGAAAATCGGTAAGTAGGGACAATTCTGATTGTGGCTGGAAAGGGAGACCAAGACGTACCTTATCGTCACCGGCGGAGCTCAGCTGGGACTGGTATTTGGACAGCAGCTGTCTGGCCTCGGCGACGTCAATGTCAGCGATATTGTGAGCTTCCTCGGCCAGCACCTGAACCGTGGAGTCCTCGTTGACGGTCACCGAGCCGCTGGAGACAAAGTATTTGGTGGTCTTGCCATCGTTATCCACAACCTGGACAACACCTGGCTTCAGCACAGCTGTGGGCGCCAACATAAGACCAAATTAGAAGGGTTTCGTTTCGAATGTGATATAATCGACGGGGCTTACCCAATGTGGGCACATGCTTGGCCAGAATGCCGAAAGCTCCGCTGAAGGAGGGCACATCGATCTGGCGGACCACGGTGGCATCGAAGAAGGTCTTGTTGGCAGCAGCAAAGGTCAGCTTCATCTCGTCCGAGTAGGCACGGGACTGGGCAAGGCGAGCGCCGCGTGCGGCCAAGAAACGAGCATTCTTAACGAACGACATATTTCACTGCAAGAGGAGACGGCAATTAAATTAGTGTGTCGCCTTCAAGTCATTGCAGCAGCAACTTCAAATCATAACAACATAATATTAAAATTATGTAACTTTGTAGGTTAGGCGGCGTTCAATTGATTTTCTCCTTGCAGGCACAAAACAAAATCCTTGCACAAGTCACAACACCGCCATCGGTTTCAACTAGGAAAACACTTTGAATCCACGCAAATCTTTACCTTTTTCTTTTTGGAGGGTTGCAAAAAAAAGGAATACAATGGAATTTGTTGCTGAAAATCGTAACCAGCGGCCGCTGTTTTTGCCCAGAGATACTAAGTGTGACCGCGGATTTTTCGATTAATATACCGCCTGATCCATAGCAATATACCGAAATATACATTATAATATATAGACTATATCGAAGAAATAATCGTATCGTTCTATACGATTATCCTCCCGGATTTGGTCCACAAAACTATAGCTAATCCGAGTACTGGCTTGAATAAATGTTGGAATGCTTTTAAACTAAATTTAGTCGCACTAAAAATAGTACTTTTACAAATTTACATGGTAACAATCCGCTGCGCTGCCCTCCAGTTCGATTAGATATATTTCTCTCGCTCTCACTGTATGCTTTTCTCATAGGGCTGTCTCTGTTTTTACGGTCAGTAAGCTGAGCCTAATTTCAAACAACCTTTGCAAAAGCAGCGGTATTTTCCGGACTGTCACATAGTAAAAATAATATTTACAACAGCGTTCACAAAAAGTTCAAATATTTCTTCAGCAAAACAGGCGATGTACAGTCGATATTTCGCAGTATTTTTTTGGCTTCGATAGCATTCTGCCACCTCTATCGGATACCAAAGCATCTGCATATTCCATTTTGAAGTTTTAATTTTAATTTTTGTGGCAGTTCTCTGAATTAAAGTGCATAAACATGTTTCAGCTACGTGTGAGCCTTGGATCCATCTTTATATTCACACTGCTGGCATTATGCGCTGCCGCAACCCCACCCCCCGTTACGGACATCGTGTTTTTGGCGCCGGGAACATCGATCGATATCACGGCCAATGTTTATGGATCAAATACTCTAAGGACATACTGCTATCCTGGTAAGCCGACCTCGCTGCTCAGTCTTTTCGAGACGGTTGAGTTCTTGCTGGGCATCGGCAACGATGACTATTCTGAATACGGCGGACGCACACCAAAGGAGGTGTTGGATCACTACAACGAGCAGCGCTCCCTCTTCAGCTTTACGCTCTTCTCGCAGAAGCGTCAACGGATCGATCTGTCACCATTTGAGCCTCAGTGCATTGGTGTTTCCTCCAGGCAGCCCTACAATGTGAGACTCCTTCATGCGCAGTTCGATGTCTGGCGCTTTCTACAATTTGGCCTGGGTGTCCTCGTCTTCTGGAGCAGCCGCAACTTGGCCAAGAACAGCATATTCTATTATCTGGCTGGCATTATGCTGGGCATTTGTGGCTCGCTGCTGCTCATCATCTCTCTAACGTCTAAGCTTTTCCCCAGGCGTCCCATGATGTATGGCGTCCTAATTGGAGGCTGGACAATTGGATTATATATAATCAAGCAGCTGGCCGACAACATGCGCTTAATCCTACTGACCTATCGCGACTATGTGGTCTGGTATTTGATAATAACCGGCCTCATCTCGTTCCTCATCTGCTATCGCATTGGCCCACCGAAGAATCCCCGCTCCCAGAACATCATCATGTGGCTGCTCCAGGCGGCTGGTGGGGCCCTGGCCTACTTTAGCAGCTGGCACTCAAGTGGCGTGCTCTTTCTGATGGTCTCCGTCTTTGTGGCTTACTATTTCCCACAATCGCTCGTGGCCTATGGCCATTCGCTCTATCGACGCCGCTTTCCGCCCAAGCGGCGCCTGCTGACACAAGACGAGTACTACCAGCAGACTGTGGAGGAGACGCAACGGTCACTGGCGGAGCTGCGCGAGTACGTGAACAGTCCCAATTGCAAGCAGTGGAACGTAATGAGCAGCCTGCGCAATCCTCTGCGCTTCGCCTCCTTTGCCAATGGGGAACCACATCTGTGGGACGAGGAGATCGACGACTACTCACGCACCATTGAAGAGTCAATGGAGGCGGCCGACTTGAGCGAGGCCGAGGACATTCTGCAGTGCAGCATGCATTATCGGCCCCTGCCCCACAATCGGTTTAACGTCAGCCAGGATCGTCGTCGCGCGATTGTGCCCCAGCCACATTCGCCCGCCTACCAACGAGATACGATGCGCGCGAACATCCAACATCCCTACGATTCTGATAGCGATGACGACGAATACATGGAACAGGAGTAAGAAGAGATGAAAGATCCGATCCACACGAATCAAAAGACTCATTAAACTAAGATAAGATTGCATATTTTTGATATGGGCCTGGACTTTGGTCAAGTTCCCTCGACGAATGTCAACACTCAGGTTGCAAGATGATTTCAATGAATTTCATTCTGTATCGGCATCCATTGCATATTTTACCAGTTTTCACCCAAAACACTGGAGAAAGTTCCTTCGATCGCTGACCGTTTAATTTTAGTAAATGCCAAATAAAAAGACAAGTCATAGAGATATTCACATGCAACGCAGGCGGCGATCAATTTCAAATCGAGCCCAGAACCAAATTGCCACAGCAAGAGACGGACGGGGTACAGTGCGCTGCACTCCTCCCTTCAGTTTGCAGTTCCTTAAATAACGTACTTAATATTGACTGACTATATTTTCCAATTGAAGACACCTCACCTCACTTAATTTAATTAAATAACTGACCACAAGCTGACGCTATATACAAACAATTATTAACAGAAAAACTAACTGCCCTTGCCACATACTTTCCACGGCATGATTCTCGAAACACAAACTTTAACGCATACATCATTTTCTCTCTCTGAATATTGTTTTATTGGCTCGAACATCTGTAAATTATTCATGTACAAAAAAATCATTTAGGAATAAATCGAAAAACAACTTTATTTGCCATCTCTTTCATTTTGACGCACAGTCTACGGGCAGCCACTGACAGGCCTCTGACGGTGGTGTATGCATCTGACCCGGCAGCATCTTGATCAGACGTCGCTCCTTGTCAAACATTTCAGCGGCACAGAGTGTGAGGTCGCGTTGGCGAAATATTAGGGCATTTTCGACATAAGTGATGGTCCAGAAGCTGGTCGACGAGCTGGGACTGCCAGAACGAAGCGCACCCAGGCGATTACCCTCGCTGGGATCCACAAAGAAGTACCACTTGAAGAGTTCACTGCGCAGCGTAAACACAGGCGTGGAGTGCTGCTCCTGGACAAAGGCTCGAATGCGACCCGCCGAGTCTGTATAGTTTTGTTCGTGCCAAGTGAAGACCTGCCGTCCGTTGAGGCCGTAGTTCCAATCATCCGTGATGGTCGTATATATATACTCACGATTATCGCGACTGAGCAGACAGAAGCCCTGGGGATGGAAGAGAGCACCCAGCACTGGCGGCAGACTGCTATGCAGTGCCTCTACACGCCGTTGCAGAGCTGTGTCCACGCTGGCATACATGTAATGGGTCTGGATCTTGCTCACGGCATGCGCCATGTTGAACAGGAAGGCCTCGTTGCTGTCGTGCATGGTCTGATAGCGCCAGAAGAGTGATAGCTGCGCCTCGATCATCATTTTGAAGCTGACCTCGTCCCTGTCCGTGTACAGTTTGTCCAGCTGCAGAGTGAGCTTCTCCAGCGGCCGATAGAAGTAGACGTCTTCGATGGCATGCTCCAGAACGTCACGAACTAGGGAAGGCTCAATGCTGGATCCCACATACATGCCATACGACTGAATGCTCTCCTCGGAGTTCAGGAGATTGGCCAGGCGTTGGGACATCAGTTTCCGTAGGTGTCGTCGCACCTCCTGCTGCAGCTCACAGGCCGAGCGTCCCGTCGGTCCACTGGTACACTCCATCTCATTGCGTATAAAGTTGGCCAGCTGGGTGTAAAGACCCTTCACCTTGTCGGTATCATCGATAAAGTCGGACCGTATGGCCCCCCAAATGCTTTGAAAGACTTGCAGCTTATCGGCCCGATTGGCGGCACGTCGCAGGACCACCTGGTAGCCTTCCAAGTCCGGTTCCAGCGGAAGAACTTCGGCTGCAGCCACAAAAATCAGCAGGCCGAGAACAAACAGAAGACGATGCATCTCGGCTGGCGCACAGTTGTAAAATGCCTATTTCGGGTCGCTCCTTATCGTAGCGTCAAGTGGGGGTCATTGGAGGTCCATCTTGATTTGCTTGGCTTCAATAATAGCTTGATGGGAACAACAGGGTTCCTCCTCAATCGGTCGCTTGCTGCCGACCATGGACACCACTTTAATGCGCTCCGTTAGTTTATCAATCTCCATGGGCTTCTGGGGACGGCGATCCCGCGGCTCGCGTTGTGGCAGCGGCACAATGAATCCTTTGTATATCACCAGTAGTTCATCCAGAGACAAGTCCTCTGCATTTGTTAAATGCAGTTCCCTCTGCAAACGAAAAAATGCATTTATATATACACATTTACAATGCATACATATGTACATGAATGCATGCATGTACATACATATGTCCTGTATGAAAGGGGATACTCACCTTTTTGAACTGCTCCAATATATCTTCGCGTGTCAATTCATTCAAGTTATCCATGACTATTGTTATTATTAATTAATATTCAATAATTAATTACAATCAAAATTATTGCAGGTGATATGCATACCAGTGTGACCCTCAGAAATATACCGAACATGTCATTACCAAAATATACCGTAAATATACTGACGAATACGACCAGATGCGTTGATATTCCTCGATTTTGATATTTGGTTTAATATTACTAGCTAGCTGGGACTCTCAGCACTAAACATATAATATTATCCAATTTCTCAATAAATTTTGTACGAGATTGGCTAGTTTTCAGACCCTTTTTTTATTGAATTGTTGACATAATAAGGTTCAAACAAAAACGTCCAAAGCATACAACGAAACTGGTCAAGCTGGTCAACCAAGATTCTGCTATACGTATGGACATTTGTATACCCTGTTTCCTTTAATTATTGTGTAATTTGTTTTTCCAAGCTGCTTTAAAACATTAATATTGTATTTTAATTAGATTGACATGTCGCTTTTAGCAATTCATGAATTTGTTTTGTGTTTTGTATATACATACCCGGTCCCCATTCATATTATTGGTACCCTGTACCAGTATACTGCTGTATCAGCAGCGCCTCCGTGCGGCCACAAAGCGAACTACAGCGCGCTGAAGCGATTGTCTGACCGATAGCCGAGCGGCGCCGATAGCATTTGACATTCAAAATTAAGTTTGAATTTGAATTTGAATTGTAATAAAACAGAATTGGTTAACAGAATAAATTTATTCGGCTGCACAAGCCAGTTATTTACATAACAAAAAAATCGAAGCCACTCTGTTCTCTATTCGAAATATTCTTCAACAAATATATACAGTTTCTGCATTTCTCCTCCTCGATTGTGACTATTAATAATACTATGTTTAATAAATAAAACTGAAATCACGAGCACCGATCACCGATCACCGAGTGCTGCTCAAACCACACATTCACATGCCCATGCCCTTCTCTAGTGCTGCATCTTGTTGCGGTTCTTCAGGGTTAGGAACTGCCAACGCGGCGCCGGTCGAAGAACGGCTCCGGATCATTCAGGGATCCGATGGCTGTGACGGCTGCAAAGCTGGAGCCTGCCGGGTCCTGGTTCATGGTGTGGCCCACCTTTTCGAGATAATCAGAAATTTCGCTCTCCACCTCGCTCTCATAGTGGACGCGCATGGGCACCAGCTGATGGTGAATGCGGCCATCGTTGACGGCATGCTCCATGGTCTCATGACGAATGAGGTACTTCATAATGACCTGCGGAAATCCATACAAATATGTAAGTAATCTGCTGGCATGCTGAAAATCAATTAATTTTGGATCTCCTACCATTGCCACGCTAGTGGTGATCCTGGTGCCACCAGCAGCCCCAACCAGCAGACGCACATTGCCGTCGCCATCCACAATGATGACGGGCGACATCGAGGACATTGGCCGCTTGCCGGGATAGATGTAGTTGGCCGGCGAGGCGGGCACACCGAAGCTATTGATGACGCCCGGCGTGGAGAAGTCGTCCATCTCGTCGTTCAGGATGATGCCCGTCTGTGCAGAGGCGACCTTGGAGCCGAAGCTGCAAGGGAAAACAAATTTGTTAGCTGCGGATTCGGATGCGGACTTGGATTGGGATTGGGATTGGCCCTGACACTCACTAGTTGTTGATGGTGCTGGTGATGGAGACGGCGTCGCCGTTGGTGGCCAGAACGTTCATATGGGCGGTGCCGTGATCGGCCTCCACGGAGAAATTGGCCCCATAGTAGAGGTTGTCCTGGGAGGTGCTGTCGTCGTGGATTAGCTTGCGCACCTCGGCCACCAGCTCGTGGCTGAGGATCTTCTCGAGCGTCTCCTGGATGCTGGGCCCGCTGACCGGGTCGCCGAGGTAGTCGCCCAGATTCGTGCGCTGCCCGTAGGCATGCTTGAAGGCCTCCACGGCGCGCTGCCAGTAGACGCCCTTGTCGTCCGTGTACAGGTCACCCATCACGTTGAGGATGAAGGCCAGAATGGGGCCGCTGCTGGGCAGGGGCGTGGTGTACAGGGTGTAGCCGCCGGTCACATTGGCCGCGATGTGGCCATCGCTGTCCCACTGCACGCGATAGTCCTTCAGATCCTGCTCGGTGATGATGCCCCCCAGCTTCTGTACGTCCTCGACGAACTTGCGCCCCGTCTCGCCGCCGTCGTAGATCTCGCTGGCTCCGTTCTCGGCAATCCGCTCGAGCGTGGCGGCCAGGGTGGTGCGCTTCATGTAGTCGCCCTCCACAAAGGGCTCCCCGTTCGCATTGAGGAACATGGAGGCCAGCGACGGCTCGTCCTGGATCTCGCTCAGCTTCGACTGGATGGCTGCCGCCAGGTAGCGGGACACGACGTGGCCCTCGCGTGCCAACTTAATCGACGGCTGGAAGAGCGCCTTCCAGGGCAGGCGTCCGTACTTGCGGTGCATCTCCCAGTAGCCGAGGATCTCGCCCGGCACAGCTCCGGCCATGGCGCCCGTAATCGCCGTCTGGCCCACGAACATGTCCTTGTGGGCCAACGCCGGTGCCGATTCGCGTGCTATCACCGTCTCCACGCGTCGCGTGCTACGCGTGTAAATGGTCGCCACGAAGCCCCCACCAATGCCCATCGAGTGGGGCAGCAGCAGGCCCTCGCACAGCAGTGTGGCGATGGCCGCATCCACGGCCGAGCCGCCCTCCTCCAGCATGTTGCCGCCAATGGCGGCGCAACCGATGCCATTTGAGACGACAGCGCCACTAATGAGGGGCGTGCCGCTGCTCTTCAGCCCAAAGACGAGGCCCAGCGTCAATGCCGTGACCAGGACAGCAGCCAGGAGTAACCATAGCAGTGTCTTCTTGTTGCACACCAACCTGTAAGCAGATGCAAGTGGGTGATTTGGGTGATTAATCTTCAGTCAACAGTCCACAGCCCCAGGCCCAACCCCAACCCCAGACCCGTTCTCCGCTCGAGTGCTTCAAGTGGGATTTGGTCGAGTGTTTAATCGAAGCGAAGCACCCTATCGGTCTGCAGATCTGCGCTGGCTGATTAGCTCTCTAATGTTTTGATTTTGATCGCAGTCGCAGTCCGCTTGCGGGTCTGGCCAAATCGCCGAGTCAGCGAGTTGAATCGCCTGCCCCAATCAGCAGGAATGCGGCAATACCCTACACAAAATGCTGCACACTGCAAGAACGTATCAAGAATGAAACTCAAGGATCATGAAGATCAAAGCAACAAAAGATTTAAAAAAAGCTTTAAAATTATTTTAAAATTATTTTGAATGCCATCCGTGCCGCGACATCAGGATAAACAATTTCTGTAGATGAAACTGTCGCAGTGGAAGTTCAAGGATTAATCCAGGGTGTATTAGCAGCAAACCAGTGGAAATCCAAGCATAATCCAGCAGGGTGTGATGAAGATTCTCTGCACTGGGAGAGAGCTTGCTCCTAGACCCACGAAAATACTAACAAACGGAATGGTATGCCTGACTCAGAGGCAGTAAGGCATAAGATCCGTAAATAGCCGACAGCTAGAAGGAAATTCCAGACCGAGATACCGGCATACACGTAGCGGGCACCCTGGGAATCCAGGGCATAAATATTGCAGCGCCACTGCCTATCTGGCAACTGGGATCGTGGATAAATGAGTGTCCAGTTCTCGAGTGGCCGCCGTGACACGGGAAAATATTCCTTGTTGTGTCTGCCAATATTGGCTGGTCATCATCACGCACTTGGGGCCACATTACCTCAGCCGCCGAAAGAGAGGGGGCAAGCAGGCAGGGTGGGAGTGGGATATGCCCCTGCCACTGTCCCGTGTGTGTACCATTCTTATCGGCTTTTCTGATAGCGCTGTGGTCGCTGATCGCTGGCGCTCATAAAAATGCCAACGAGGGGATCACAAAAACTCAACAAGTGCTATTAACAAGCCATTTTCTATAATTAACGTAGATTTAGCCGGAGAATAGTGTGCCGACAGTGGCCAGAAGGGGCCAGGGCAATTATGATTATGTTCGTCATTGCGTATAATCGCATCCCAGCGATACGTGATCCATACGATACGATATGAAACGATACGATACGACCGTACGCAGATTAAGGCGGGGGAACTCATTCATTTTTTTTTTGGCAACTTTTTAGCGGATCATGGAAGGCCTTCGGCCTCCTCCAATTGAAACTGCGTTGCCGCCGCTTGGCCCGTTTAACGCCGGCGGTAGGTAGCCATAAAGTGGCTTTAAAGCTTTAGATCTGCGTTAGTTTTGTACTCGTAATTAGTCGTCCTGCGATAAGCGTGTGGAGACTCTCAAGTGGGGCTCGTGACAGGGCAGGGATTTTCAATGGAACTTGCACTTGCACTTGGACTGGAACTGGAACTGGGACTTGGGGACATGCAGTTGGACTTGGGGAGAAAATGATTAAAATGATAAGCAACGCTAAACCATCATCCGGGATGCTACCATTTGGTGAAGCTGTTACAAGTGCGGATGTGGGGATGCCAGATAAAATTCCTACAGGTGAGAACGAACATCTTTTCATTACGAAAGCAATCATCAAGCAACACACAACACACAAAACAAGAAATTAAAAACCAATTTCGATTTATCAATCGTTGACAAGGGAAGTGCACCGTCATTGCTTAATCAAAGCAAAAGTTTGTTACGCCAAAAAAAAACTGAAACTGAATCGTTTTGTCTGCTAATTGCATGGCGATAAAGACGCCACCCCCACCCCCGCTCTGTGATGTCAGGCAGGACGGGGGAAGGGTAGTTGTGGTTTTTGTACCTTTGAGTAATTGAGTGGGTTGTACATATATCAGTTCTAGCTATTGGCACAGTGAACCCCCCCACCACCACCACCCAAGCAAATAATTACTCGCTGCTACCCGCTACTCCGCCCTTGCCATGCGATTTCTATAATTTATTCAAATATATCCAGAGGTCAGGGGAACTTTTTGCTGATGCGAAACAACAAAAAACCAGTTTTCCATGCTGAGAATATAATGCAATGATGTACACATGTATGTATGTACAATGTATAATGAACCGTTTAAATTCAAAGATTTTGTATTTGTAAATCAACAAATTTACGAGTAATTGTTAATTTAATTATTTTGTGATTTCTTAGCAATTTCTTTTGTACTTTTGTGCAGAAGAACGCAATGCAGTACTCCGTACTTGTGCTATCAGTTAATATCCCAGCGATTTCCTGCTGAATGAATGGCTAAGTTGATATGGACTGCGCTCTCCAGCCCCATATCTCAGCCCTGTACTATGTATAAGCTATTTGGGGTATCGTAAACTTTGTGGACCATAAACCATTAAAACCGCTAATTGACGTTATTTTTTTTACACCTGCAGTAAAAATGCCAACAAAAAAAGCGGGCAATGCAGAAGTTCTCGATAAGAGAACAACACGAAGAACGGCACAGCGGGGCTGGGCTGACGTCTGTCTTGTTGTTGGTTTCTGTGATTAGTTTTTTTTTTTTTTGTTTCTCTTGTAATACTCTGGTACAATATGTCTGACTGTCTGTACGTACATACATACATATGTACATATATCTATGGCAACACACATGTCTAAGAATTAATTAAATCGGAGAGAAAGAGAGTAAGAAGAAACAGTTGCCGTTTTGCCACCTGTACATTGTTTTCTGGCTTATTACTATTTTCTGTTTCTAATATTTACACAAGTGAAGGGCCAGAAAGTGGAGAGATTGTTCCACAAAGAGATCGGATCGATATACACACATGCTGCACATGCTCCTTCGATAAGATATATGTATTTAAATGTGTATATGTATGTATTTCTCCAACCAAAATTAAATCGATATATATGTATGTAGTTACAAGCTCCCGATACCTGTACATCATGCACGTTCACCTCCCCGCTTCTCATTCAGCCATTTTTCTTACCTCATTATTCGTGTTCGGCCTGCCCAAAATATTTGCACAAATTAAACGTTTACAAAGCGATTGATCGGTCGACTGCTGGCAGCCAGGTTTAAGCCTTGACCGCAAAAATAAATCCGAAACAAAAAACAACCGAGACGCCAAAAAAAAAACGGTCGCAAGCAAATAAAAAAAAACAAAATGTAACAAATTAAAAAAAAAGTAAACAACAATAAAATTAAAATTATAACAAAATGCTGCGCCGAAGAAGTTTTTGGGGGCCTTAGGGTTCAGTCGCTCATCCACGGATCACCGACCGCCGTTAGTTCTTGATGGTTTGTGCGTGTGTGTGTGACAAGATATATATATATTTAATGCCGCAGAGCGCCAACCGTCACTCAGCAGTTTTCGCGACCGACTGATGCAGCTTCGGGGATCCCGAGACCGCACTTCGACTCCGCTTCGCTGAGAATTGGGCCTGCTCCATCTATTATCGATTTCATTTTCATCTATACACACATCTAACTGTAGCTTATGCACACGACACACACACCTAAAGAGCGCGCTAGAGAGACGCGAAGAGACAGATCGCGAAGAGAGAGATCGCGCAGAGAATAAGCTTTGATAAGGTCTGTTCTTTAACAGGTGAGAACGCTCTCACAATATTGACAAAATCAAACGAGAGACTCCAAGTGGGCAACTCCTCCCCGTAAATAAATGCCTTGATATCCGGGAAATTCCATCTTAATGAACAAAGCAGCTCAGCTGACGCATCGCAATTTGCATGGGTCTGCGTCTGCGTGCCAGAGCGCAGCTTGAGTCAGACTTTGAGGCGTTACATGCTCTAACAGCTGTTTTGGTTGTTGTTATGAAAGCTGCTTTTGGAAGCGCATCTGTTTGCAATGCGAACTATTGCGATCAGTTTTAGTATAAAATATGTTATTTTTAACCAAAGTCGTGATTTTCATTTGAAAAAGTAACAATCTTGTATTGTTCTTTTCAAAATAAAGCTATTTCCCCGCCGAATTCGCTTCGCCTATCGCACAAAAGTATCGATACTTTTTTCAAGCTTACCCTGTACATCGATTCAACATGCAGTAAAACTAAAAGTTGCGGATATAACTGAACTATAGGCGTATAGCAACATAAAAATATTTTCTTCGAACTCGGAAGAGTAGTTTCGTTGACGATATATCCCACAAATATTTTCGCCCCTTTTCCAAAAAAATATCACATATCAACGCATGATATATCGATATATATCAAACATCCCTAACCTCGTGCGTCCATCAACGTTTTGGCCAGCTAAATAAAAATTTTATTCTTTGCGTCGCGCGGCTCGCCATTTGCCACTGCCACAAAAAAGTGTACCCTGCAACTGCTGTGATAACCGTGTTGCCAATTTTTCTGTTGTCTTTGGCTGGCACTTGTCCGGAATATGAGTGATTCGCGTGAACAGATTTTGGAGCAAATAAAAGTGCAAGGCGATCTCGTGCGTCAGTTGAAGGGAGCCAAGGAGTCCAAGGAGAAGGTCAGTGTTCTGTTTGCTACATGCGCACAGCATCCCCCCACCTGCCCATATGCATGCCACTCCACCATCAGCCACCAGCCACTGGCCGTAACCAATGACCACACCACACCACCATTGTGTGTGTACATAGAAATAATGCAATTGTTCTTGAAATTGCTGGAATCCCTCTGTTCCCCTCCCCTACCCGACACACAACTCGCTTCTGCACTGCTAATCCCAGACCAGACCCTGTTGCACCATCAGGGTGCAATCAGGGTTGGGGATTTCGTCAGCTTTTACGGCATCAGTATCCACGCAACTGCCGCTCTGGGCCACCGCTGCTGTGATTCATTTGCTGCGTTGGCAGTTCACATTATTGGATTTTACAGTAATTAGATTGATTGCAGAGCCAGCAGCAGAAGCAGAAGGAGAAACAGAAACAGAAACAGAAATAGCAAAAATACGAACACAAAAGAAACAATGAGCGCGCGCGCTCTGCAACTTTCACATTCTCGTTTGCTTCTGCTTCTGCTGTTGTTGTTGTTGTTGTCCCTCTGTTTTGTTGTTGTTGTTGTGGCATTGCACTCTTAAATTATACATCCAAATGCACGATTCCCCGCTTGAACCCCACTCCACTCCACATCCATCGACATTCGGACAGTTGTCAAGAGAGCTTTTTGGCCCGCTGGCATTGTTGTTGGACTATTATTCAATGTGTGTGTGTGACCGACTGACTGACTGACTTTGGCGTATGATGGAGACTGGTCAAGCAGGAGGCATATGCGGCGGGCACATGGTGGTTGTAGTAGCTGTTCTGTACAAAAAACCTGCTAGACCGCAATATCTTTTAAGAAACTCGGTGTCTAATGTCAAAATTCTGCATGAGTGTGTGTATGTGTGCTGTGCTGTGCATGTGTGCGAATGCAAGATCAGCTGTTCCCCCCACCACCACAGTGCTGCCATCTGGCGGAACACTGATGCAAGCGGTGCAAAGGATCCGAGAACCAGTTCAGTTCAGTGAACTGTTTGTCCTTCAACCCCACCACCACCCACAGTCCACCCACAGTCCACCCACCCAACCAGTCGCCGCGCGTCACTTTCCTGTTTGGTTTGGTTCCGTTCCGATTCCTCCCCCCCGAGTGTTCAAGTGCTATAAAAAAGTGTTTAATAAAAAACGAAAGAAAACGCATCAGCGCCTGACGGTCAATGGAACGCAATATTTGTATTGTTTTTTTTTCAATTCTGGCTTAGATTCCATTTGGTTTAGACTGCACACACACACACACACACACATTTACACTCACACACGCATTGGTTTTTATTGTACATTCACCTTGTTTCGTCACTAACACATTTAGTCATAAAATAAGTAGAAAAAGTAACCGCAAGCGAAAGAGAGAGAGAGAGGTTCAAACCTTAATAAGTTTCATTTATTGTTGTTGTTGTTTAATTAGGTTTGAAAAGGCAAAATTGCGAAAGAAAGTTGTTTCCAATTTTTGGGCAGAAAAGAAAATCAGAAGAATAGACAGAGAGAGAAAACGAGCAAAACCAAATATAACGAATAACGTTTGAAAGTAAACAAGAGCAAAAACAAAAACAAAAACATATGTTGCGTTCAATTGGCCGCGGGTGGCGCTGTAGTGCTGCGTTTCAGTGTGCAACGTACCAGCTGGCGCCGCCTGCCGGTGTACGCGGGAGATCAACGAAATTTCTGGGAGAGCAGCAGCAGCAGCAGAAGAAATTGAAAAAAACGAAATTGAAAGAGCACAGCAACAAAAACAACAACAAAATCAGCATGAGGCACAACAGCAACAAGAAATACAAGAACAACAACAACAACAACAACAAGCACAGATCAATAAGGTTAGCATCTAAGTACCGCTTACCAACACTGACACAAGTATTGCAGCGCCACATACCGCTTCTTACTTGCAGATCGATGAGGAAGTCGCCCGCCTGCTGGCCCTCAAGGTCAAACTAGGAGGCGATGCGGCACCCGCCAACCAGAAGTTCACCCTGAAGACGCCCAAGGGCACACGGGACTATGGCCCTCAGCAGATGACGTTGCGTCAGGGTGTTCTGGACAAGATTGTGCAGGTGTTTAAGCGCCACGGTGGCGAGGCCATTGACACGCCCGTGTTTGAGCTGAAGGTGAGTTCGGTCCCTCTCCCACAAGCCACTACCAGACGAGAGCTTACAGATTCATCTCCCCACATACACAGGAAGTGCTAACTGGAAAGTATGGCGAGGACTCGAAGTTGATTTACGACCTCAAGGACCAGGGCGGCGAGATCCTGTCCATGCGGTACGACCTCACCGTGCCCCTGGCCCGCTATCTGGCCATGAACAAGATATCCAGCATCAAGCGCTACCATATCGCCAAGGTCTATCGGCGGGACAACCCGGCCATGACCCGCGGCCGGTACCGGGAGTTCTATCAGTGTGACTTCGACATCGCCGGCACCTACGACCCCATGCTGGCCGACGCGGAGTGCGTGAAAATCGTGGCCGAGATCCTGGACACCCTCGAGATTGGCGATTATGTGATAAAGCTGAACCACCGCCAGCTCCTGGACGGCATGTTCGAGGCTTGCGGAGTCCCGGCTGAAAGCTTCCGCGGCATATGCTCGGCAGTAGACAAGCTGGACAAGGTAGGCCTGGGACTATACCTGTGACCTTTAATGTGGATATGCATTAATCGAGATGATTCTTTTTCTAGTCCCCCTGGACGGATGTGCGCAAGGAGATGGTGACGGAGAAGGGCCTGGACGAGGCCACGGCCGACAGGATTGGCGAGTATGTGCGCCTTAGCGGCGGCACGGAACTCGTAGAGCTGCTGCTGGCGGACCCCAAGCTCAAGGCGGTGCCCAACGCAGTCAAGGGTCTGGAGGGGATGCAGCTGCTGCTCAAGTACTGCTCCATCTTCGGTCTGGACAAGCGAGTAAGCTTCGACCTGAGCTTGGCGCGCGGCCTCGACTACTATACGGGCGTCATATACGAGGGCGTGCTCAAGGCGGAGCCCAGCAGCAGCAGCAGCTCGCCGGCGAAGTCTGCACAGCAGAACGGGGAACCCGCGGAACAGGCCACCGTGGGATCTGTGGCCGGTGGCGGGCGCTACGACAGCCTGGTGGGCATGTTCGATCCCCGCGGCAAGGCCGTGCCCTGTGTTGGTGTCTCAATTGGCGTGGAGCGGATCTTCTCGGTGCTGGAGGCCCGGTTTGCGGCCAGCAAGGTGAAGCTTCGCACCAACGACGTGGAGGCGTACGTGGCCTCCGCCCACAAGGGTCTCCACGAGCAGCGGCTGCGCGTGCTCAACCAGCTCTGGGATGCAGGCATCAAGGTGCGGAGAGCTTAAGGAGCTGCCTTTTCTATTCTAGAATCCTTGTAATCCATTCGCAATCTATGCTTTCACAGGCGGAGCACTCGTACAAGCTGAATCCGAAGTTGTTGGCCCAGCTGCAGCACTGCGAGGAGCACCAGATTCCGCTGGTTGTCGTACTGGGCGATGCAGAGCTGGCCCAGGGTCTTGTCAAGCTGCGCGAGGTGACCACGCGGCAGGAGACGAGCGTCAAACTGGAGGATTTGCCTGGAGAGATTCGGAGACGTCAGCAGGCCTAAGCCTCGATCCACATACCCCGGATACTACCCCGCACTGATGGTGTCTGCTGCCTATCCTTTAATTTATGAACCGCATTCATTTTTTTTTTTGTATTTGTACGTTTTGTATTTTTTGGGCCCAGAGGCGCCTTGTGCTACTATTATTAGATCCGCCGCATGGCGGATAATCGTAGGAATTACTTTGGACCTTTGAACTTATACCAAAACTGAACGCTAAAAATAAATAAATAAATAAAATAAATTGCAAACGCAATTTGCATTTAAACAAGAAAAGAAACCAGAAAAACCCGTGTGTGTGTGTTTTGGGCCCTCACTCTTAGCCATTACTGTGTCCCTTTTGATGCTCTGCTTTCCCCGTCCAAATAAATCAAGTGTCGTTCCTTCCTTCCATCCAATTGCAGCGCAACGGCAGCAGGAACCAGCAGGCGGAACAACAGACATAAACGTATTGAAGGGAGGACAGGATGCCGGAGACGCTGCCCGCAACGGCCACGGTGACAGCCTCGAGCATCGACTGCACTGTCGCCGTGCTCAAGGTACCGACGCCCACCATGCAAATGCCGCAGGAGTGCAATCTCCAGAGCCTGGGCCTCATCATGGAGCCCAACAACATCAACATTGAGCTGAATCCCGCGGCCACTCCCACACCCACTACGCCCGAGTTCAAGGTGAGTTCTCCCGCACTGTCCGCACAGGCAATTTAATTGTTAACAGGATATCGGATATGGTGGCTATAAAGGATTAAGCATTAACGTTTGCTTTGGGTTATCATGTATTTGGGCGAGGGTTTGCCCTGCTTCTCGGCCATCGAAGAGATCAGTGCTGATGAGGCGACAGGTGGCGCCACCAGTTCCCCCAAGTGCTTATTCTTCTCCTCCTTCTTCTCTTGATCCAGCTCATCAATGTTTGGGCACAGGCCCAGACAACGTGGGCAGCTGTTGGGGCACGGCCCTCGGCTGCTCAACGCCTCTCGCAGGTGCTGCTCGAAATTCAAGAATGGAGTAGACGACGCCCGATACGGATGGGTCTTGGCCAGGTACTCTAGCATCAGCTTCTGCTTTAGTTTTCCGTTGCCTTCGAATTTGGGTTGGCTCGATGCAGACTTCAGGGAGGTCGTGGAAGTCGTGGAAGTCGGCTCGGTCTCATGCTCAAAATCCGTGTCGGTGGTATCGGTGTCCGTTTTAATGCTTTCGATACTCATTTCGGAGGAGACTGGACTGGACGTAGGACTTGTCGACGGATTATCATCGTCCAGAGATGCGTCCAGCTTCGCTTCGGTCTTATTATCCATAGATAGGAAGTTATTTAAGTCATATTCGCTGCTGAGGCTCGTGACGGAGCACAGACTATCGAGATCACTGCTATGATTGCAACTGTGCTGGCTGAATGTCTGGGAAGTTCGTGGGCTGACCGAAAGAGCATCAATCGAAGTGTGATCCAGATTGTTCTCGGAGTAGCAGGAACAAGAGGAGACTCGTACATCCTCACTGCAGGGGCTGGAACTCTGAGAGGATGCCTCCCTGCGCTCCCCGCTACTTCGTTGTTGTCTGTCCTCTGATTCTGGCCAATATCCGCCCTGGAAGAGCTCCACCGAACTGCCTTGTGGTGAGAAAGGGTCTATCAGTCCTAGTTCGGAACGGTTGAAAGATGTTCCGGAGGAAGTTTCTGCTGAGTACTCCACCACTGAGGACTCGGTCTCGGTCTGCTCACGAATCCTTATCGACGGGACACGTGAAAGGTTCGCCTGGGCCTGTGGAGGGGGCCGACGTACAATGGCTCGCAGGCTTCTGTACTCCGCCTTCTTATTGGGGGAGACGGGCACAATGTTCTTTCGGATGCCCTTGAAGAATCTGTCGGCCATATTTCTCTCGTTGTTTATTAATTGCGATTTACCTAAGAAATTCTGTGCAAAATATTATTTTATTCGACTAGAAATTTAGTTATCTCAGCGTTCGGAAAGCTTCGTTGTGTATGACGATTCGGATAGCCCCCAAAGTGAATTGCAGGCCCTGCTTGGTTTTCCTACATTCACAAATCAAAGGAGAAAGAAGAAAGGAAAGTCAAAGCCAAAGCGCCCCTCCGACCTACAACTGGGATGAATCCCGTCCGCTGACCATTACGTAATTTGATTATGTCAAATGCTGTCGCGGCTGCCCATCGCTCCCCCTTTACACTCGAATTGAGTCCTGATGTCCTGTCCTGTCCCGCTCTGTCTCTCTCTCTCTCTCTGCTCCGACAGGCGCATTTTTCATGCCTCAGTGCGTGCAATTTGATGGCAAGGTGCCGTCAGGGCAGGGAACAAGGGAGGTGAAGCCCTCGGTCGGTCGGTTGGTCGGTCCTCCTCTCATTCAAATGTCCTAACGCGCTGCTGATTTTGACAGGCGCCGCCGCAACGCCCGAAACGTTCGCGTCTCTGCCAGTGTCGCTGTCTAGCTAATACAGTTTTAATATAAAATGTCATTTCGTTTCAACGATTGTCCAACCATTTACTGTTTTTGCTGCTGTTGGCTCTCTCTCTCTCTCTCTCTCTTTTTCCCTCTCTCCTGCTGACATGTCAGTGACAGGCCGAAGCCGAGGCTCAAGCCGATGACGGGTCGCACAGTGGGATGGAGTGGCAGAAAAAGTGGCGAATGTTTTCACTTGGGCAAATTTAAGGTGCGATTGAGAATCAATCCAAAAGATAATACAATAAAATTTAATATTCATAACATTCTGTTAATTTTCAAATAGTCAGTAGGTATTGGTCCTGTTCGTGGATTAAAATTTCGATTGTATATTTGGCGCTCGCTTGGCCACCACCTGCCCACTGTGCGCTCCCGTAGTGGTGGGATTGGGTTGGGCTGGGAATTTCGGGCTTGGGTTTGCAGTCGCCTATGCCCTTCATATGGCATTCATGTGCGTGCATTCTCTATGTGGTTGTGTGTGTGTGTGTGTGTGTGTGCACTGATTTGTTTCAGGGGATTGCACAGGGGGGTGCAGTGCACTTCAGCCAGCGGCGGACTACAGGGAAAGCGGACGCAGATATCATTCGATGCTTCTAATTTACGGATTAATGAAGGCGCAATTTTACATATGGAAATGCTCCCCTCTCGGCTCTTCCTCTTCCTCTGCCTGTGCCTGTGCCTCTGCCGATCGTGGGAAGCGATTAGAGTGGTGCGCCGCTCGTGGTCGTGGTCCCCTGGTCCCCTGAAAACTGTTCCGCCTGGCATTGATGGATTGCCTCATAAATTTGTGATTTGCTAAGCTCGGTTTCCATTTCTTTATTCCATTTTCCAGTGCATCCAGATCACAGAGTCAATTTGTGTGTGGCATACAACCCTAAGGGTAGGTGGTAGCTAGGGTAAGGGGTAGGGCCATCCCGGTTGCCCTTTTTGCGTAGGTGAGGACAGGGTCAATTTGAGGTGGATTTCTGGTTAGGATAAGGAATGAGCTCCATGGTGGTTGGAAATGTGGGGGGCAGTACGGGATCCGATTTAGAGTTTTTCGCACTAATATGTCCAAATCCCTTTTGGGAGTGCTGCCATCTATAGAGATGCGATCTATTTGCCATTTTCCTGTCGCGCTAAGCTTCAATTTTCCGATTCACAGTTCATCGCCTTGGAAAAACAAAAAATAGGGAAACATTGAATACCGAAGTTTTGGGATACACTGCCTGGAGATGGGAATTTCAAACTAATTAAATTATTCATTGGCCTTGTAGGGAATATCCATTTAGGGTCGTTCAAGGTTCTTCCGAAACAAATCGCGCAGTGTCCTGACAAACCACTACCCGCAGTCTCTCGTCTGCCACAGTCATTGTACCCTCGCTGCGGGGAAGGGTGTGGCTGCAGCGAACAAACACTAATAATATTAATAACGATTATCGTTCGATGGAAATGGATCTGCAAAATCGGATTCGAAGTCATAAATACGCAACTCTCTCTCTCTCTCTCTGTCTCCCTCTCTCACTCACATCGTAGTCCATCATCCGATGCATCGATGGTATCTCTCTCTCTCTGCACAGAGAAAAAGGGAGAGATCTAGAGCGAGGGCCACGCGGCAGCAGTTGCTTATCTCGGGTGACCAGAGCGACACGTGCGATTGCCAATTCCATTCATAGTTTCCCTGGCATGTGTGTGTGTGGAAGGGAAGCGGTGGCGGTGTCACCAGCAAATTTGCGTGCAATCGTTCTCCCTGCGTTTTTAATGACTGAGTCCGTCCGCTGTAGCACTCTCGCTCTCTCCCACTGGCCACATTCTCCTTTAATTCGATTATGAGAGGAATTTTTTTCATAGCTTGCAGGGAATTGGTGGTGGCTAAAGTAATTGAAACTCTAACTGTAAGTGGAACGCTGCTAGTCCCACTCCTACTCCCGTTCTTACACTGTCACGTGCTCTTGGCTGCTTCTATGTGTATGCATGTGTATGGGGTGTGTGTGTGTGTGTGTGTGTGTGTGTGTGTGTGTGCGTGTGCGGCCAAGTTCAACTAATGTGGGTGTTAACGGTGTGTTAAGTGATTTTGCCATTTGTTGTAAAATCGAACAATCGGCAAAGCTGGCGGCTGTGACTTCGACACCAAAACTCCTGATAAGTATCGGCGAGAACTGTGCACGTTTCGCACATATTTCAAAAAGGTTGGCTGGAAGGAATCGGTGGGAAAACTTTTCAATTTCCGCTTTAAAATTGCCGCTGCAGCGCCTGCAAACAATTGCACGAAAATGGTGACTCTAACGATAATCCGTTATTATGTGCCCTGTGCCTGTGCCCCTTTTGCGAAAAGTCGTAGGTGATCCATTCGCATCCTCCTTTGGTCGTATACACCATAACCGTATTCGCTGGATGGCATTTCCCGACCGTCGTTAATGGGTTAATTTAAATGTGTAATTTATTTTACTTTCTCTCATTTCTCCCTCCCCATCCATTCTATTCCCTGCCAGCAGATCTCTTTGTTGCAATCTTCATCATGTCGTCCCTTGTCGCCGTCGTATCCCTTGTCCCCTGTCCGGCTAATGAAAACTAAAAACTTCAATTACCAGAAAAGCACAATAATGCGTTTTTAACCCAAAACTGTGAGCAGAACGGACCAGAAATTGTGATAGATGAGGGTTTGGCAGTGTTTTTTACGGGCCACTTGTTCGTCGTATCCCTTTCCGCCTTTTTCCCCGCCCCACCCGGGCCAAAGAAGAGTGACCAAAAACAGAACAAACCAAAAGAAAATGGCAATAAATCAGTGTAAATAACACATAAACACACAGAAAGTGTGATAGAGAGAGAGAGTGAGAGTGAGAGAGGGGGGAGCGAGCGAACGAAAGGGTATTTTGCTTGAAATTTCCCAATGGGGTGATTATTTAAAATTGTGTAGCGCATAAATACATAGAAGTCAAAGTCAGTGGCAGAGGGAAAACAACAGCAGCTGTGGGACCTCTCTCTGCATTTTCTTTGTTTGTGTGTGTGTGTGTATGAGTATAATTGTTGTTAACTTATTGCCCAAAAACAGCCAAAACAATCGCACACACAAGATTATATTTTCCTCTCCTTTCAACCACCTACATACATATGTGCATATATCGACAGCAGTTTGATATAACTGTTTATCGAAACGAGAGAGCGGTAGTTAAAAAGAGAACAAGAAGCTAATACGGAAACGAAAGGGAGAGCGAATTTTGAGAGCAGCAACTGGAGAAGTACCTAAAGAGAGGCAAATAAAGATCACATTTAGCAGAGCGTTGACTTTCGTATACCCTTTGCCTTCGGCGACCCAAGTTTTTCTGATTGTTTGTTTACTCTTGATCTTTGTAAAACAGAAAAAGTTGGACATGACTAGATCTAATGGGCCAGGTAACACTTGGGATCTGAATTTTCTTCCACATCTGCAAATATCTGATCGAAATGGTATAGCCTCTGTGAGGGTATACAAACTCCGTCTCGTGGCAAGATTTTGAGAGAGCGGCTTTGGTGGCTGAGGAAAAACAACAAAAGAATGTAGAAACAATAAGAAACACGAGAGAGGGCACAGAAGTAGCGTAAAGAAGCTATCGAAACGATGCTCAAAGCAGAAGCAAAATCCAAAGGCAGAAGTTAGAGCAAGAAGCGAGATGTCGAAAGCACCACAAGTCGTATCCATAGCACCGTCAGCAGAATTAGCAGCAGGAGGAAAAGACGCTGCTTCAATCGAAATAGCGGAGACGGAACGCCGGGTGCACGTGATCACGGCCATGGGATACCCAGAGGACCTGGTCCGAATCCGTCTCAGCGAGGCCGGGAACAACGTGGAGCGTGCCGTGAATATGTTGCTGGAGGAGCAGACTGGTGCGCACGGCCAGCGTCGCAAACGTCGCTGCATTAAGGAGCTGCGGAATGGTCTTTTGGGCGATCCATACGCCGTCCACATAGAAATCGAACGGATGATGCAGGATCGGCGCTGTGCGCAGACCCTCAAGGAAATGGTGAACGGCCGCAGCTTGGAGATTATGCAGGGGCTGATCGACTCCGACGACGACGAGGAGGAGGACCACCAGGAATCATCGTCTCCCTCGTCAGGGTCGTCGTCATCGCTGATGGAAGGCTCTCCGCCCAGCAACTAGTATACGCTGCCCAAGGGCTCCTCCTTTACATAGAAAGAAATGGAAAATGTCTCGTTCATTAAATGCATTAAGCAAACTCCCTTCCCGTGTCTTTGTTTGTGGTTGGGGGCTGCCGCTGCGACTCTCCGGTCAAGCAGCGGAAGCAGTAGCAGAACCAGGAACCACGAACAGGAACAGAACAGTGGCAAAGGCAAAGGCAGCCACCCTGCGCCCGCCACTGCAAAGCGTGTCAACCCTTTTCGCCCGATGATTAATGATCGTTTTTTACTTTTTGTTTTGTATTCTGCTTCTACTGTTCTGTTTTGTACTGATTTCAATTTACCGCTATGCTCGTGATTACCCTTCTCCTTCTCCTGCTCCGGGGTACATTAGTTCTGGGCTGAAGGAGAATTGCGTCTACTCTACCACAGCGGATTGGCATATGACATCTGCTTGATGCACTGAAAAATTCAACAATCGTCAGAATTGTGGTAAAAACGTTTTGCATTCATTTTGCTTGTAAGGGAGTGTCATCCCATAATTGAAAGTCTCTGCTATGAAGGGCATTATAAAGCAGGAGCTGCCACATTTATTTTCTATGGGAGAGAGTGTATATGCGTGTGTGTGTGTGCATGTGTCAGTGAGTTCTTGTTGAAAAATTCTAATTAATTTTGACTTGCAACCGTTTGCACTGTCAACCACAGTCGCCGCTTCTGCTGGCGCTGGCTCTGCCGTTGCCACAACCGTAACGTAAGCTTCACCCCTGCCCTGTTCCGGCCCGCCAGGACCCGCACCGGACCACTGTCAACGTTTATCGCGTTTGATCGGCGTTGTGGCGCACCGCAAAATGCGGCAACCCTTGACGCGTTCGCGTAGGCGGCGCCGTATCATTTATCAAGAGCAAATGTCGCCGTGCCGCGTCCTGGTGGGTGGGCTGTGTGCTTGCCCGGGTTAAGATTTGGACGGACTTTAAAGTGCAGTCGGAATCGCAGTTACATTACAATCGCAGGCCGTAAATTATGCATTGAAATCTGATATTGCGATGACGTCGCACAATGGCCTGCAATCAGGCGCCCGCTTTGGTTTCGTATTCTGTCGTCGCTCTTCTTGTTTGCATTTTAAAGAGAAACGGGCCGACTGAAGAGCAATCAATATCAATAGTAATTGCAATTAGAATTTTCGTGCGAAAGTGTGTCACAGGGATCGATCGGAGCGTGAGCGAGGGAAAGAGAGGGAAAGAGAGCGTGCGTTGACAGGCGATCAGGTTAATGGCAGAGAGTATAATTTTCCAATGTAAATGAGAAAAGGAAGGGCCAGGAAGATGATGATGACGATTGAAGAAGAGAGAACAGCAAGGGTCGGCCATCTTTAATGACGAATGCAAACACAGTGTTCGCCCCGCCGCCTGGGAAACGGGACTGGAAATGGGAATGCAAATGGAAATCGAGACCAGTGTCCTAATCCCTCTCTCCCTCCGCAAACCGCAGCTAGAATTCAAGTGGAACGTTGCTCCGCTTCTTCTTCTTTCTCATTTTGTATTTGCAGAAGCGCTTAATTGAGTAAAAAAAGGGCCCAGAGTCCTGCGGAGCAGCTGCTCCAGCAGCTGAGGGAGGGAGGGCTGCCAATTAATAGATGGAAATGGATTTGTGTATAAGAAATATGCGCTGCCATTTGCATGCATGGTACGGGAGACAAGGAGAGAGAGTGAGTGAGACAACAGAACAGAGAGACAATTAGGCAATTATTTGCGCAAGGGATCAAAACCAAAACAAAAAGCAGTCCTCCGCTCTGGCTGCTGTGCTGTGCCTCTATCCTTCTCCCCCTCATCAGGACAATCCTGCCTGCTCTGGTTCAGGCTTGTGGGAAAGCGCACACCGCGTGTGTCCGTGTTCGTGTGTGTGTGTGTGTCTGTGTCGTGTCGAATTCCGAAGCCAGAGCCAATGGTGTATTAATTGAAGGTGGGGCATTCACTCTTTTTCCAGTTGTATGTATCTTCTGGGTGTGATTCTTTCACTGTTGTCGTTTTCTGTGTGTGTCAGCAAGTTATGCGACTATCTTCAAATTGCCACCTTGGTTGGCCTCACCTTGCGTGAGTGCATACACCTTGCCAGAACCAAGGATTGGTTTGAGTGGGAGTGTTATGTTGGCGAGTGCTTTTGCTTTTGCTCGGGCTTTGGCTCCTTTTCTCTTAATTGAACATGAGCAATTAGCGTGCAATTTGTTGCGCTCGCGAAATGTACTCTAACGGTGAATGCAAAGCCACGTGCTTTTTTTTTTGTGTGTCTCTCTGCCACCCACTCTGTGTCTCTCATTCACTCTGCTGCTGGGCCAGAGGAACGCACTTGAGTGGAATTAATTCTAAATGCGGCTCTGCACGCGGCTAAGTGATTATGTCATGGCCAGAGCCAAAGAGAGTGCGAGAGAGAGTAAGGGGGTGGTGGGTGGCAGCACAGCACCCACTCAGGCGGCTCGCATGTTTAATTATAATTAAAAAGCACACCACCCCCACACCAGCCCTTCGTTCTAACCTGATCCATAAACATTAAAATGGTTAATTGAGTGCTTAGTGCAGCATCCCCCCAAAGGAGGAATCCCCCCCTCCCCACTCCTGCAGCATGACCATAATATTAATTATTTTAATTGAAATGTTCATTATTTTACATATAATTTCCCGCTAGTTGCGTGTGGCCGCCGTCCCATCCTCCCCTACCACCCCTAAACCTCCCACATGCTTCTGGTCCACTGTCCCCTCTCCCCGAACATTGGGCCCACTGATTGATAACAATTCTTATTGTGTCTCTTACCTTCCCATTCAATTTGTACCACTGTGCCTCTGTGGGTCGCGTTTCCTTTTCCTTGGTTTTTTTGGGGTTGCTGCATTTGGCGCGGGGTTTATTATAAATTTTTAATTGGCTTTTTATGTATGAATAATGCTTGCCCCCTGCCTCTTGCCCACCACTACCTCTTACAGGGGAAGGGATGCATTGTCGCTCTCTTGCTACCATTCCCTTTCACCACCCAAGGCTCTTGGCAAAGTAGTTTTTTGAGCGCATTATTTATGCAGCCCCTTCATCGTGCGGTTGCTTCTTCGTATTCTGCCGCGTCTCTGCTTTTGTTGTTGCTGTTTTTCTCAAGAAACATCTCATTTGTAACGGGTCTACGTCTACTGGTGTTCCGGAGAGTGGGGGGTTAGTTACGCGTGCAGAGAGTCGACGGGCCGAGAGAGCGGACAAATCAAATCAGGAGAAGCGCATCCAAACGGAAATAGCGGATGGCGGGGGGCGGCAGAGCTGAAAAAACTATTGCAAGTCCCACCTATATGTTGGTAGGGGGGTGGTGGTCGGTCACCTGCTGGACACTGCTCAGGTGCACCTTTAACAGCGCTCGGCTGTGTTCTGTTAGTGGTCTGTTAGGCAACCACCCCCGTTGCTGGGGGGCACCTGTGATAGGCAGCCTCAGTTGGCGGGCGGCATCCAATGGCAGCGCCGCGGCCCCAACCAACCGCGGGGGCCACCGACGCGCAAGAGCAGAAACAACCCTCGCAAGAACAGAGTCAGTCAGACAGACAGACAGACACCAGCAAATGCCGGTCTCAGCAGCAGCTGATAAGCCGCACGGAGAGACGGAAAGAGAGAGCCAGCGTGAGAGAGATAGAGAGCGAGAACGAGCGTTGTGGCCAACCACCTACTTGAGCGCCGTCGACGTCGCTGCTTCCGCAGCTACTAACGTGTCTCTGTTTTCATTCATGCAGCCGAGAGAAAACGAAACGAGCCGAGGCAAGCCGATGCTCAATTTCGCGTTACACTGAGTCACTTCTGCAATATTTCAATATTTCAATTCAAAATCCAAACAAACTTCGGCGCTGACGGTCGTGTGTGGTGTGTGCTCTGATGAAAAAGCAAAGCGAGAGAGCGAGCGTTGTAGTTGCGTATATCGTATATTAACCAAGAAACCAAGAAACAGTTACTGTATTTTCGTATCTGTGCTAAGTTTATTTTTTTCCTGTGTACGTGTGTGCGTGTGCACTCCCCCACTGTGAGCTGTGAAAAATCATCTAAATGCAAATTTACGAGCTAACTAATTGAGCATCGACTGCTTTCCCCCTCCTCGCTCTTTGATCCGTGATCCGCTCGTATGTGTGTGTGTGTGTGTGTGTATATGCAGGTGTCTCCTCTCTTACGCACTTAGTCAATCACTCTCTTCCGTCTGCCTGCCTGCCTGCCTGCGCTCTTTCAGCAAAGTGATCTTGCTAGTTACTCAATTAACGGTTATCCCTCGCGGCGCTCTCCCCCACACAGAGAGGCACGGCAACAGCAACAGCAGCAGCAGCAACAGCAACATTGGAATTTGCACTCAATTAGCGCGTTTCGAGAGTGAAGCATAAACAGCCAACGCATTCCACTGTGCAACAATAACAATAAGCGGGAATCTCAGCTAAATAAACAAAACGGACACCCAACCCCCCACAAACCGCCAACGCCAACCTATCAACTGAATTCTAGTGAAGAGCGGAAGAAGCAGCAGCAACAGTGCCACTCGATTTCAGCATATGTAAGTGGAAACCCCATCGTCTCGGTACCCCTACCCCTACCCCTATCACAACACCTACCCCCATCCATCATGTTCACGACGATCCTTTTAATTGGTTTACGTTTCTGCCTCTGTTTTTCCTCTTGTGTTTTCTTTTCTGTTTTTCTGCCTTCAGCTTTCTGTTCTTCTGCCAGCGCAGAAACTGTTTATTTTCGCCATTTGTTCTAATTACCGTTGTCGAAAGAATCACAGAGGAAGAACGAGAACGGGAGAGAAATTCGCTGCTAATCGCTGCGGTTTCGGATTACTGCATAGACGCTGACGCAGACGTGGACGTGGACGTGGGCGGTAGGGGCAGTGCAGCGGCCGCGACCGCGTCAGCTGTAGCGGCAGAACGAGTAAAAGAAACAAGCAACACAGCGATCGTCGGAGAGATAAGGGAGCAGTGGCGGCCAAAGGCCTAAAATACCCTTTGAAAGTCCTTAAGATGCAGATTTAAAAAAATAACTCAAAAATTCAACGAAATGTTACAATTTTGTTCAAAATTATGTAAAATTTACCATTTGTTTTTATTTGCTGGCAGGTTTTTAAAAATAAATACTCGTCTGTACGTTCTTCTTAATAAAAAAATCGACGAAGAGAAAGGGTATCAAAAAGTGCTTTTCTCCAAGAGCTAAAACTGCGAGTCTGGTCTGGAAATGTGAGAGCTTTCGGTCTCTTATGTGATTTCCAGGGAACGAATATCAGATTCGATAACTCTATCGCTGCCACATTTGTTCTGTTGTGCCACAAAATGGAAATTTGAGCCAACAAGCAAATGACAGAGAAAATGCCGAAATACAGAATTTTGTGATTTTGTTTCCCTGGATTTATTGTGGGGAGGCGGGATATTTGTTGTTTCTGTTGAGTAAATTACTATGGAAATTGTGGCGTGCGGCGCATAATATGGAGTTCATGGGTGGCATCCTTTGGCATTCCTCAGGGCAGGGCTCTCTCTGCCTCGAGATCCCGATTGAATCATCTACAATTTCACACATTTGCCTATGGCCCCACTCTTGCTTCACTTCACTCTGTGGCAGGCACAGCCACAGCCACAGCCACACCCATCATTCCCATGTCCCCTCTTCCATTACGGTTGTTGTCAGTCAAGCAGCCCATTAATGCCCCCGAATGTTGAATGCGTGTCTGTCAAATTGGAGAGCGGAGAGCGGCTGCAGCAGTGGCACCGAGTGGAGATGGTGGTGCTGCAACACAGGGGTACGTACCTACGAAGTGCCTTGCCTTGCGTTGCCTTGCCTCGCTGTCGCAGTCGCTGCCTCTCACGTTGCATTAATTAACATTTAAACAATAATTAAATTATTCATACAAATGTGGCAAATAAAGCAAAGATGGAGTGTGGCAGGGTGTACTGTGGAGTGTGGCAGACGTGAAGGAGGTTCCCTTCATCTTGCATCGCCATCTCCCATCTTCCCATCAGTGCGGGAAGCAGGGCCCAGAGCCTATTAGTATGGCTTATTGCCTGCCTCTGTGCCTCTGTCTGCCTCCGTGCCTCGGCTGTTTCCCGATCTTATCGGTGGCAGGGCGCGCACGCGCACCTCTAAGGCAGCCCCAGGGCTCCGGTTGCCACAGCCACAGCCAAAGCCGCAGCCCAGCCGCAGCACAGTAGCCGCCAGACGATCATCAGCAGGCGTATGATGATGATGATGATGATGATGGTGATGCGACGCACCTACATGCAACGCCCTCTTTCGCTTTGGGGCTCCCCAGGTTTCCACACTGTGCAACAAAAGCTGTGACCAGTCTTTGTGGCAACGGGCAATACAGTTGTAGAAAATTGAAATTGGTATTAGATAAGAGGCCATATGGGGCGGATAGCATACTTTTTGGGGCAGCAATTACAAAAAAGAATACCCTGATGGACAGTGTAATTGCCACACATTGTGGCAAGAGCCGCCTTAATGCTAACAACTTGCTTAGGCGGGAATTGCGTGGCCTGTCTATTCGTTCACTCCTTTCATAATCCTTTAATTTATGACACTTTTGCTGGGCACTCGACTAGAACTGCATTCACGGGCTGCATTCATGTGTTGTGTTGTGTTGTGTTGTGTTGCACAGTGTAGTAACATGGTAGAGGCGGAGTCTCAAGCGGAAGAGGGGAGAGGCGAGAGGCGAGAGCGAGGCAGCGGCAGCGGCAGAGAGGAAGTAACATGACAACAATTTGCAAATATTTTATTAATAAATGGCATTGCCCCAACGACAGCCACCGCCGCCGACAGACCACAGAGTCAGTGTCCGAATCGCGAGTCGGTCGTCGGAGATCGGTAGATCGGAGCCGCGGCCCAAAACTTGTTGTCTGCCACAAAGAGAGACTGGGAGAGGAGAGACAGAGACTGGTCTCTGCAATTGGTGGCATGCGACGACTTTTGCAGTTAAATTAAATTAAAATAAAAGTGCGCTAAGGTTGCGCCCAAAGCCAGAGGCAGCAGAGGTAGAGCCAGAACTCGCAGACGGAGCACGCACGCATGGAGAGAGAGAGAGAGAGAGAGAGAGAGAATGGCAACAAGAGAAACAGAATAGAGAGGGAGAGCCTGGCAAATTGAAATCGAAAAAGAAAACTCGTTAATTAAAAAGTTAACATCGCATTCTGGCTCTTTGTGGCCCAGAAAGCGGGAGGATGGCAGCCGGAGAGCGGTAGCCTAGGGATGTGATCGTGTCTGGGATCGTGCGTGAGCCGAGATCATTCCCAAGTAAAGGAACCTTTTGTTGGGTTCGTGCCACAACTAATGTCCATCTCAAGCCACCTTACAGTCGCGGCTCCAGTTGAATCAATTGGTATTATTAATAATTGAAAGACAGAGGAAGAAGAGAGAGAGAGAGAGCGAGCGCGAGCCTCAGCCGGGGACCAGAAATGGAATTGTGGTTGGCCTCCGCCGTCTTGCCGCTGGGAATTGTGGAAACTGGGCAGAGGAACGGAACGGAAAGGGAGGAAGTGCGTCGCGACAAAATATTAAATTAAAATAAGTGCATGAAAGCAGTCCAAGCGGTGGGAGTTAAGCAAACAAAAAAAACACTCAAGGGCTCCTTGAGTCCTTACGGTAAAGCTCTCGGTTTCTATGCGTTTCCTTCCTCCCATTCACTACACGCAGTAAAAAGATAGAAAGAGAGCGAGATCCAGTCAGTCGCGTCCCAGATCTGCTCGCAGCTCGTCTCTTCTGCTGCTGCTGCTGCTCCTTTTTCTGCCGTTCCCCCCTCCTAACTCCACTCTTCGATGCTTCTCTCTCTCTCTCTCTCTCTCTTTTTTTGTATTCCTCCCCTTCCTTCGTACTTCGTATTTTGTGGTCGTTTTCCATTATAATTGGTTTGAAATTAATTTGCCAATTACACGATCTCACATTTAATTGGCTTTTAGTAGAAGGCAGCAACGCAGCGCAGCGCAGCACAGCACAGCACTGGATGTAGGAAGAGAAGATGGAGGAGGAGGAGGAAGAGAGCACCGCATGGTGCGTACACACTAGTCCCTGGCCCTGGGCCCTCTACTACCTGCTGACTGCCTCCTCTTTGTCCTCCTCATCCCTCCTCCCCATCATGCTGTTTGCGCTGCTTTTGATTCTTTTCTGGCTTTTGCCCTTTTTTGTCGTTTTTTCGCTTTACGCTTCGGCTCCCCCGATCATCATGATAATGATGATGACGATGATGATGATGAAGATTGCCGGCAAACATCATCATTAGCAGCAGGGCGCTCGCTCTCCTCCCCCATCCCCCATCTCCCCCTTTATGGAGGAGCAAACGAAGCATTGTCGCTTTCGATTTGAGTAAATGAGGCAAGCAGTGCGTGCGACATTCGCTTTTGTGTGCCGCCGCCAAAAGACAGAGAGAGAGAGAGAGAACAATTCTCAGTCTGTTTCCCCTTCCCTTCCCTTCCCTTCCCTCCCCCTCCCCTCGCTCTCTTTGCGTTGCTCTCTTATCAAATTTGCAATATTTATTTTTGCATAATGCGGCAAGCAGAGCCGCTCCACAATTCGCCCCGTCACTCGGTGATCTGTGCAGAGGAGAGCAAAGCGGAGGGTAGAGAGCCGCGTTAATTGGGTTGAGCCATGTCGTTCGTGGCTCGGCGGAGGGTGTGCGGGGGGTTTTGTGCGACGGCCAAACCAAGTGGGAAAACCAGTTCCGAGCCGTCGGTTCTGGCCAACAATTTTAACTAAAGCCTAAACACTTTTAGTTAAAATGCCAATTAAAATATTCTTTTTTTTTTTCCACTGCTGCTGCTGCTATGCTCTTTTTGTATCTCCCTCTCTCACTTTTTGTTTGCGGTGATCGATGGGAGCAGGAGTATCGAGGGATGCGGATGCGACAGCAAATAAATGCAGATGTCAATTAGAGGCTCATTAAAAAAAAGTCCACACAAAAGCGCAAACATCCCGCAAACCCGAGCCCTGGAGTCTTCTGCCCGGGACCCTTGTTCTCCTTTGCGACCCTCAAGAGGGAACCTGATTTCCAACATGAGCATCACTTGCACTTTTGTTTGGCTCTGTCTCGCTGTCTCCCCCACACCGCACCGCACCGCACCGCCACACCCCCTCGGGGCCCTTCTGCCAAATCGAGGAAGGAGACGAATGCATCAACCACGAAGGCACCCGGCACCACACTCGGGTTCTGCCAAGAGAACGATCGCATTCCGTTGCTCTCTCGGGCCGACAGTGGGAGACAGTTGGGGGACAGTGGGCGAGGATTGGCAAAAATGCAGCATAATATCTACAGAGAACATACATATTGTGAGCTCTGCTCTGAATTGACGAAGATCTCTCAGATTCCTTAATCCACCAGGAGGTACATTCTATGTATGTTTATTCCTGCGGAAGATACCACAGGGATAAGAACCCAAGGGCTTCCCACAGCTAAGTATTTCCACATTCCACTCGAATCCATCCCACTGTTTGCACAGGACAACAGTGTCTCTTTTCTGCCACTCTGCCGCTGCCTCAGTCTCTGTTCTGCCGTTGTCTCTGCTCTGCTCTGAGTGAAGGTGATTTAAAAATTTTGTCACATTTTCAGTACAAAGATTTTGGTATTTTTTAATGAGCTCTCGGGGATTCTCAGGCAGCACCAGCACCAGCCGCCGATGCCAATGCCAATGTCGATCCTCTTTTTGATGATTTTTTTTCCGGCTTTCTGTGGCTTTTGTTCTTCTGTTTTGTTCCTCGGGAATCGCGAATGCTGGATGCTGCTGGCTGCCCTGCCCGTTTCGTTACTTCGTTTCGTTCCTGTGGCAAAAGTGCAAATTTTGCTTGCCTCTCCCATTCCTCCTGCTGCCCATGCCCATACCTTTACTACTTCTCCTCTCTCTCTCTCTCTCTCTCGGGTTTCGCTGTGGCTCATTTATATATTTTGTTATTTTATTTCGATTTCTGATTTTGGTTTTGTTGTATTTAAATTGTTAATGTGCTGGGGGCCGCCTTTGGGGAATTAGCACTGCTTTTGTTCTTGATGCAGCAGCAACTTGTTAAAATTCCTTCAAAGAGAACGCTGGAAGGAGCAAGCGATCGTTGGAACTGGGAAAGGTATTGGGAATGGAAGTGGACTGGAAGACGAAGTAGAAGGCTAAGAAGGAAAGGAAAGGATATGATATGTTCCATGTTCATAAATTCGACACGTTTCTGGGTTTTTCAGTCGTCTGTGGGGGATTCCAAGGAGAGTGAGAGAGTGAGTGAGGGGAAGGGTGTGTGTGTGTGTTTGCTTGGAGTGCTGTTATCCCCTTTTGTTAACAGAAAAGCCACGTGCACGCAGGCGCAAACGAAAGCCGCGAAAAGTATTCGACGTAATTAATTAGCAAATGAAAAGCGTATGCAACAATAATCATGAAGAAACTCTAGAGAAGGGTGCGAGAGAGAAGAGGGTTGTGGCGGGGTAGCGGAGTGGAGAGGAGAGGAGAGGTGGCACGAAATGCGGATGCAATTGTTGCTTGTTGTGTGTTTTCTTTTGCGGTTTCTGCAACGCATTAAATTAAGTTGCGCCAAGAAAAAGAAAATGGATAAAAAATGGAAATTACATGCCACACAGGCACACATTGAGGCACACTCATTAGAATTAATTGACTTTCCATAAATTGGGAGAGAGAGAGAGAGAGAGAGAGAGAGGGAGAAAAATACCAACAACAATGACACGACAGGAGAGAGGAGGTATCTGGGGGACACTGCTGAAGACAAAAAAAGAAAGCTCTGTGGATCGTAATTCTTATTCAGGGGAAGAGTGAAGAGTGGAGGAGTGCAGAAGGGGTGTTCTTCACCGCTGTTCTCTTACACCGTTTCATGATTATTATTATTATTATTATTATTATTAGGCGCATTAAATGCGCTTAAAATGAAACGAAAATGCAAATAAATTGCATTTAATTTGTTGCTGCACTCGAGAGGGAGATAACGACAGAGAAGAAGAGAGAGAGAGAGAAGGAGGAAAGGCAACAATTTTAATTGGTTTTTTTACACGCATTAGCATAACAGCCAGAGCGGGATGGAGATACGCGTGTGTGGCGATGTGATGTGTGTGTGTGTGTGTGTGTGTGTGTGTGGGCGAGATGTGTGCATGCCATCTCTCTCTCTCTCTCTCTCTCTCTCTTATACGACAGCAAAAAGTGATTTAGTGGGAATGCATTTGGTCGAGCGCATAATGTGGCCAAAACAGCAACAGCAGCAGCAACAATTGGCAGCAATTGTTACGATTTGATTGCTTTAATTAAGCAAAAGCTGCAAACAAAACTACATTGTCATCAGGGGGAAGGTGGTGGTGGCACAGGGGAGCGGGGCACGTTAGCGTGCATTTTAATTAGACCATTTCTAGGCGTTGCAACAGCGGCAGCGGCAGCTGCAACAGCACCAAGAAATGTGTTAATTAAGTCGCCCCTTAAGTTAAGTATCCATCAACTAATAGAATCCATTGGATCCATCCACCAAACGTGATCCACATCCACAAACTGTATCCACATGCCGCATACCCCCAGAGACAGCTTCCCCTTAATAGAATCCACTGCACATCTGCTTCCACACTTGCATTCCCACAAGCGACACCTTTGACCATCTAATTAGCAACATTTTAAAGCGTTGCCCTCATTACAGTTCTCGCTTCCACCCCCCTCTCTCTCTCTCTCTCTCTCTCTCGCCTAGCGATTACGCAAAGCAGTGTCCCAGGTCAATTGATTGACGATTGACGCCTCTCATTCTCATTCACAATCGCGAATAGCTTTGTGATTTGTGATTATGTGGCCTCCCACCCCCGCATGGGCACCTCTGTGTCTATGTGTCTATGTGTGTGTGTAACGTGTGTGGAACGTGTGCTGTGGAACGAACTGTTGTGTCTGTTGTGTGTGTGTGTGGAGACGGCGACGCTGCGACTTTGTTGTCGTTTTTTTTAATTGGCAAGAAATCGAGAGAATAAATGTAAATGCAAAATGCATGCGGCCACATGCAAATCGACATGATTTATATATTTTAGAATAAACAAACTATTAAATTGTTGTGCAGCGGCTGGTGCAGCGGCTGCTAGCTGTCTGGTGGCTGCTACAATGCGAATAGCGAACGAATGTTGAAAATTTAAATACTAAATTGTCAATGGTGGGGTGGGGTGAGGCGGGGTGAGCAACAAAGAAGGGGGCTCGGAATTGGTATTTGGATTTGATTGCAGCAGCAACAGCAACAGCAACAGCAGTGTCATGTTCTTGTTTTCTGCTGATTCGATTACATAGATTTACACTTAGGTTTTCGTTTGAGAGGGAAACGCCCCCGAAAAAATGGCCAGCAAGAAGTCATAGCAGTGTTGGAAAGTGACCGAGCATACATGTGTTGGAGAAGGAAATTATTGGAAACACCAAAAAAAAAGGAAAGCTCAAGGATGCGTCAATTGAACTGTGAGGAGTGTTGGAAAATATGGGAACACCTTTCTGAGGAAATTGTGCAGCACTAAAAGTAAATATCGTTAGCTAATGGCATGCAAAATTGTACAAAAGAAGCCGAAGAAGGAGTTTGACAACACTTCAACAACAGACAGTGTTGGTAAATGGCATTAGTTTTTGACTTGTGCCTCTCGAGCAAACATTACTAAATACAAGAGACTTTCATTAACACTGATCCACACAAAAAGTGCAAGACCCATCCCCCTGTGCCCCCAGCACCACTGGCTAACACGATGATAATGATGATGATGATCATGGTGGGTCAGCAGCTTCCAATTATCGCTACAGAGAGAGGGAGAGAGAGAGAGCGATAGATGGAGAGGGGCAGTAGCCCAGCTGCCAATTAGTTAACGTGGCCTACTACTGCCGTAGCTGCCTTTATTTTTCTTTTTCTTTTAATTACTGAAACTGCAACCAGAAGCCAAGAGCCGGCTTTAGCTGTGGCTGTGGCTTTGGCTGTGGCTTTGGAGTTGCCTCTAACTCTGTGTCTTTGTGGTTGTTAGAGGATTGCCTGCCCCGTCGAACTTGCAGCCGATAATTGCAACCAACGAACGAACGAATGCAATGAATGAATGAATGAATGAACGAATGAGTGAGTGAATAAACGAATGAATGAATGAATGCCAAAAGCCAACGAACAGCGAACAACGAACAATGCCATGCAAATGGGAGCATTTAGCAGAGTGATTAGCAGTGTGGCATGCAACATCATGGAAGTGGAAGTGGAGTGGAGTGGAATGGAGTGGAATGGAGTCTAAGAATTAACACTTTCCCGATCTCAAACAATTGGCAACTGAAACTGGAACTGCTGCTGCGTGGAACTGCAACCTTGTTGGACAGTGTGCCTGAAGAGTGGTTTTTATCGCTCAGAAGGAAGCCCACACTGGGAAACGGAACGAATGAACGAAGCGTAGAAGGGAGGCGGCGGTGAAGAGGGGAGTCGGTGAGTGGGGTTCTTGGGGGGCACTCAATGGAGAGGCGTGTATGTCTAAAAGTAGTCATCATTAAAATTCCAACAGTGACACACACAGAGAGAGAGAGAGAGAGAGAGAGAGAGAGAAAATGCTTGACTCGACTCTCGACTGTTTCTGCTGCTTTGGGCACCAAAAGAGAGAAAGAAGGAGATGGGGATAGATATCCCCACATTGGGCGGGCAGCAAAAACAATGGCAGAGAGGCCCAGTGATACTGAGGGAGGGGGAGAGAGATAGAGCGAGACTGGAGCTTGTTTCAATTTTTGTTAATTATGTTATGAAAAAAGAGACAAACAAAAAGAGAGGGAGAGGAAGCGAGAGAGAGAGAGAGAGAAGAATCGAGAAGAGAAGACAGCAGAGAAGAGAACGTGTGTGGAACTGTGGAAAAGTGCAACTTGCAACCTGGGGCAACATGCCCGCCGCCACTTAATGAGCACCGGGCGACGGGCGACACTCGTTGAGACTGTGGCTGTGTCAGTTGTAGTGGCAGTGGCAGTGGCAGTAGTGGAGGCACTTCTTCTACATCTGCTTCTACCTCTTCTTGTGCTTTAGATTTATGGCCATGCCATGACTACACAGTCCCTGCCCCCCGCCCCTATCTGTGCCACACAGACATCAAAACTAACGAACAGCAGCAGCAGCAGAGAAACAGAGACAGAACACACACAGATCGCAGGAAGAGCAGCAGAAGCAGAAGCAGAAGAAGGAGGTAGGAGGTGAAGGCTGCGTGGGCGTCTCTGTGGGCTGCTGCTGCCTGGCCTGGCCTGCTCTGGCCTGCTCTGGCCTGCTCGTTCGCTTTGTCTTTTTCCTCTAATTAGCATCGCAAGTGGAATAAATGCTAGTTCTAGGCGGCCCACACGCCCACAGAGCGTCTTTTTCGTATGGGTCGGGCGGGGGTAAGAGCGATCACCCACCCCCTCTCTGCTGTTTGTGTATTGTGATTTGTGGTTAATGAAAGGATTATTGCGTCCGCTTTTGTGCCCCTTTCGAATATTCGAGGGGAATACTTTCTTTTTGGGAGACTTTGGGATATCCGCTATCTGTATTCATTCATCCCATTAAAATCGATCATCCCCTTCCCTCTGAAAGATTATCTAAGCATATTCAAAGTTTTTCATTTCAAATCGATCATTTATCGATGATTTATCAATAATTACACATGTACATACATAGATCAGATGTCTCATCAGAGATAGAATCCTATTTCCATTCTCATTTTGAATTGCGCATACGCCTCGTGGTGCAACATGCAACGTGGAACGTGATCACTTATTTGCTGCTGCTGCTTTTGCTTCTGCTCTCTTTTGCCCTCGGCTGCTTGTGTTCTCTCTCTCTCTCTCTCTCTCTCTCTCTCTCTTGTCTAATTAGTGGCGCAACGTTTTACGAGCATCGTTTGTTAAAATATATTTTAATTAAATTTGCTGCAGTCGTTGTTTCTGTTTCTCTTTCTGTTATTGTTGTTGTTGTTGTCGTTTTTGTTGCATCGCAGACTTTAATATATTTTTTAATTAATGCCTTTTTCTTGGTTTGTTTTTTCTTGATTTTTCGCTTTCTTTCTTCCTCTTCCTTGACGACCATCGCCTCCTTCTTCTTCTCCTCTGCTGTAACTGCATTAATTGTTAATTAATATTATATTTTGTTGCTTTTCTTGCTACTTTTGTTGTTGGTGCAACAAATCCAATTAAATAGCAGCAGCACAAGCAGCACCAGCAGCAGCAGCAGCAGCAGCGGAGCGCACAAATAAATAAATAAATGATTGTATGGCCGCGCCTTGCTTTGTTATTGTTCAAGCGTCTCTACTCCCCATACCCCACCCCACCAACCCTCCTTCTTTCACTCTTGAGAGTCTCCTCCCCCCCCCACGCTTTTACACTCGTACGTGTACGTAGACCCTACATCTCTCCTACATCTTCTAGAGAATAACAAACTAATTAGTCGAGATTTCAGTTTTCTTGACAATCACGATTCATACATACCCATACCCATACCCATACCTCTCCCCCTCCACAGTACCCCGAAACCCTGCGCACTGCCTTTTGTTGTGATTTATTCGCTGTTTATTTTTTATTTGTATTTATTTATAATTGAAATTCCTCGGGCATCGCGCGCGCATCTGGTTCTGTTTTTGTTATCGCTTCTCTTTCTCTTTCTGTTTCTGCTTTGCTTCTTTGCCAATTGATTTATTAATAAACATTAAAAATTAAAGACAGAAATAAAAACAAAAACAAATACAAACAACTAAATATATAAAATGTAAATGAGACTACGCGACTTGCATAACAAGCGAATAGCAACAGCAACAGCAACAACAATACATTTGATTATTAATTAACAAAATTTTTTCAAATCGTTAAACCAAAAAAGAAAAATAAATGAAAATTTTTGCAGCGAAGAGTGTATACCCTTAGCGAGGGAAAATAATGATCACTCCATAGAAGTATGTATCTCTCTCTCTCTCTCTCTCTCAGAAGTACAAACAAAAAGTGGGTGGCAGAAGGAACTTTGAAAAGATTATAATCGATCAACATGATAAATGTAGAAGCAAAGTGTGTTACATATGTATACCCTTTCCAGTCGTGAAAGATTGCCGTCTGAGCCCATAGTTAGGTAGATGATCCAATGGATAGATGAATTGATTGGTGGATGGACTCTGTCTGGAGTGTTAGGGTACTCTCTTTCTCTCTCTCTCTCTCCCGCCCCATTCCCTCTTGCACGGGCATCACAAATAATTGAGAAACCAATTAAAATGGCAATGCGAGCGATTTGAGGCAATGAACACGATTACGCCTGACGACGACAGCGACAGAGACGACGTCGCGCAAACGCAAAACGCTGAGCAATTAGGCAAGGAAACAGCACTCGCACTCGTACTCGTACTTGCACTCAAGAGAGAGAGAGTGCTAGAGAGAGGGGGAGGTGGAGGTGGAGATGGTGATAGAGAGAGGGGCACAGCCATGCATGCACAGACACGTTCGTACATGTTCGTACGAGCACAGTACATGTGAGAGAAGCAACAAACGCCAATTAGCCGACCAGCATCACCGTTGACGCTGGCAGCGACGTCGACGACAACTTTGTTTCGATTTTAGAATTTATTTCGGTCAACGGTGTTTATTTTTAATTATTTCATGAGCGATGCGATGTATGCGATGGGGGGAGTGGTAGAAGGCGGTGTTGGGTGGGGTGGGGTGGGTTGGGGTGGCAGATCGACTTTGAGATAATTGCAGAGATTTCGTGTCTCTCTTTTCGTTCCCGTGTGTTTTTGTTGATTGATCGATTGTAGAGTGGTATGTGTAAGTGTGTGTGTTTGTGTGTGAATGAATAAATGAATGAACGAATGTTTGTCGCTGTTTGGCAGAATGCCACCACTGTGCACAGTGGAGGGAGGGCGCTTGGCGGCATAGTGTTGATGGATGTGTCAGAGATGTGTTCGACAAGAGTTAACATTGGGCCGAACATTTCAGGCATCTTTCTCTGACGAATCTCTGACAGCAAATATACTCGTAAAGATGAGATTAACACTCGGCGGGGCATATTCTAGACTCTAGACTCTAGAGATAAGATAAACGAATAATTCTTGATTATATCATACATACATATGTAACTAACTCCATCTCTCTATCTCTTCTAGGTAAGTGTCAAACCACAAAGATTCAAAGATACACAACACTCGTTTCGCGTTTTTCCGCCCACTGACACCTCGGATGTGCGTAAGTAAACAGAGTGAGAACGGCCCCCTCCGGCCACCTTCATTTGTCTACTTGTTTGTCTCGCTCGCTCTCTCTATTATTCTTTTGCGGTCGGTGTCGGTCGTAAAAACAGCCCCACCAGCGGCAGAGCGGCAGCACTTGCTCGTAAAAATTCAACCAGCGTAGTGGATGGTGGGGGGAAATAGGGAGAGGAGGAGAGTGCGAGCTTTTAATCAGTCGAAAAACCAAAAACAAATGAAGGTTGGTTTTTTGTGCATATTTTAAGGCTAATTAAGCCACAAATTATGAACGTTTTAGCGCCCGCTGCCTTTCTGCCTTTTTGCGAGTCTTAACGGTTCTGTTCAGCTTTTATTGTTGTTGCCATTTGGTCTGGCGACCAGTCACTACAGTGTGGGCCGCTTTTAAATCCCACCAAAAGTGCGATACGGATCCATATGTACGTGAGTTCATCAATCAATATGGAAATGCCTCATTAAGTGACATTTAAGCACTAAAGCGGAATAGTTATTGTGGTGGAAGGGAAGGGGTGGGTGGGGCTGCCATGGAGGCGGTTCTATTGAAGCTCTCAAGGCTCCATTGCAGATCTCATTGGGGATATTTTGAGGCTCTGCTTAGGGCTCTCTCCCCTTGAGGCTGATGTAAAGGCTCTGTCGATTTGAATTCTTATTCGATCAAATATTTATTGGGCGTCTCCGCATCTATTTTATTTTTCATAAAATTGTTTCAGCATTCAGCATTATATGTATATGTACATACATATGTATGTCTCTCGTTGTTTGATAAGCTGCTGCGAGTCACCAGATTCTGTTGTCTCCCCTCTCTCTCACTCTCACTCTCTGTGTGGCATGGACACATCTCTCTAGGCATGGCGCGATGCTGATAATTTCAATTAAAACTAATTAAATCTATCGAACACACACAATATAATGGGAGTACGCATACCACCGTCTCACAGAGGACTGCCGTGGCGTGGTGCTGCGGGGGGGCAGTGGCAGAGGCCCATTAAATGCAACACTGACAAAATTAATTGCCACTTTTTCGCATTTGGCAGTGCAACAAACGAAAATGTCAAGCCAGACGGACGCCGAAAAACAGAAAACTAAAAGAAAAGAAAGCCAAAAAATGATGCGCTGCCGCCGCCGCTGCTGCTTTCCCCCCATCCATTGAGGGGACGGGGGTGTGGCCGCCTCTGAGTCCGCCGTCTGCATTGCAAATTAGCAATTGCCGCCAGAGCTACTGCTGCCACCACTGCCACTGCTGTTGCTGTCGTCAGCGGAAGTTGCAGCAGAATTTGTGGAGGAAATGACTTTGGATGATGTTTGTGTCGCTGCGGGAATTAGATTACTTGTGGTCGTGGCAGGAGCGAAGAGAGGGGGCAGGGGCAGGCAGGGCAGCCCCTGTAAAACACACACTGCAACAGTTTGTTGTTGTGTGACCCACAATCGTGTGTCAGTGGCACTGGCACTGGCACTGTCACTGGCGCTGGCATGTTGCATGTTGCGGAAGATGCAAATTATGCTAATTGAGAGAAGTTCGCCAAGAATCAACAGTCGATCAAACGATTCCAAACGATCCAATTGGAGTTGCATACTCCATCCATTCCAGGTGGAAACCACCTTCTTCTGGCTCCATTGCCCTCCTTCCTGCATGTGGGAATTGCAGGAAAAGCTTAATGAGAGGAGGAGCCGCCGTTATTCATTGGGAAAATTACTTTTATTATGTAAAAGAAATGGGTAGAATGTGTCTAAATAGAGTAGAAAGTAGAGAGGCAGAAATGGTAGCAGAAATATATATTCAGGCAGGCTCCGGTTTTCACATTCACTTTGCGTTTTACTTTTCAGCAAAAAGTATGACTTTTCATTTCGACGCGCTCTGGAATCCACTTATGTGAATTCGTTTACACTTTGTACTGTTAAGCGCGAAATTTACTGCTGTTATACCGACGCGTTAGTCCTAGCTCATACAAAAAGGCCTCTGTTATGTTTGACAGAGACTTATCGACAGCCAAATCCGGCTGCCACAGCTGTTCGGAGCCAATTTTAAGGTTGGTTTCACGTGTGCGGGAGCGCCTAACTTTTCGTTTTGAAAAGTAAATCACATTTTTTAATGAAAGTGAAAACCGGAGCCTGCCTGAGTATTGACAGTAGAACACATGAAGAACTTTCATATATCGGTCATTGATTAACAGCTAGCGTTTAACGATTTGCAATTATTGCAACTCCGAGTACATATGTGTGTACTCAGATGTGTAGGCTAACAGGAATAGTTACAGATGCAATAACACTGCTAATAACAGTGATCCGTTAACAGTGGTAGGGAGTGAAAAACAGTTATAGCTCCGATAACAGTGTCAGCTATGTACATCACCGATAAGTAATCGATGACAGTAATATATATTCCGATAAAATGTAAATATTAGAAGCAGATACAGAAACGGAAACAGTGGCAAGGGGGGGCATACGCATCCCGACACCATTGAAGAATCCCTCTCTTTATATATCTCTCTCTGTCTTCGCTTTTGGCATAAGAACAACTAACAAATGACTTTTACATTTTACTCCACTAATGGTTCAACATGTGGAACGTTGCAAGCAAAGGAGGAGAAGCACAGGAGGCACAGATAGAGACAGGCAGAGGCAGAAGCACAGGCAGAGGCACAGGCACAGGCAGAGGCACAGGCACATAATGTGTCTAAATCATGTTACAAAACAATTTAGCAAACAAACTGTCCAAAACATGACAGCTTAAAGCGTCGCTTCAGACAGAAAGAAGGGGCATACAGTAGAGGCAAAGGCAGTGTGGCAGAAGCATAGCTTATGTTGCTGCCACTGATGTTGCTGCTGCTGCTGTTGCTGCTGCTGCTGTTGCTGTTGCTGCTGATGTTTGTGTTTGACGTTGATGAGTCCGAGCGTATTGTGAATGACATTTGAGAATGAGACACGAGAATGATAGGGGCGGGGTGAGTGCTGTGTTGTGGCAGGGTGGCAGGAATTTCAGTGGCATGAATGGTGGCTCAGAAGAGAGATTTCAATGCTGACAAATTGTATTATTTTTGTTAATTTTTACATACATAATCGTACACACTCGTACATAAATAAATACATATGTATGTATGTATGTATGGATGTATGGATGTATGTATATCCATGGCGTGTGGAAAGCGAACTTTGTAATTAAATCAGTTGCAGGCAACCCCTTTTTTTCGATGCCACACAGACCGGTGGTGGAGGGTGGTTTGTCGGCAGGGGGGGTGGCTTTTCATATTTTCCCCTTCTACGAGTCACCCCGTTTGGAAAAGTCCATAAATATTTCAAGTTCATGCTCGATAATTCGCTTAGTCGCGAAGGCGAGAGGTGACCGAGACCGCTTCCTGATACAACGCCTTCCCTCCCTGCCTGTCTGCCTGCCTGCAGTGCAACCTGCTGTATGTCATGCCTGAAACTGCAATTACAGCCGTGGCGCGGACTGTACTACTGCGCTGGCAGCAGCAACCCTTGTCTTCAGCAGCAGCGGCACGCAATGCCACACGATTATATATTACATATATACACGACTGACTCTTGCGGGGCGGCAGGCATGCAACATCGCGGCGATACATAACTGTGCACATGATAATGTCATAAAATTAAATGGCCACACTTGTTCCTGCCTCTGCTGCCTGCCACACGGCCGCTGTCGCTGCTGCTGTTGCTGCCGCTTTAATTAGAGTTTTTCCAGGGAGTCCAAAGGAAAGGAAAGGAGTTGCGAGCTCCTTCTTTTGGCCGACAAGGAGCCAGAGCCACGGACCAGAGCTACGGCTATAAATATTATAATTATCAAAAAGTGCAGCCAGCAATGTGTCTGCCCCTCTGCCTCCTTCTGCGACGAACGACGACGAGCAATCGTAATTGAGTTAATTAACACGCCACAAAACGCGGCAGGCGATGCGAGTGGGGTCTGGGGCAAGATAGGAGGAAGAGGAGTAACAAGCAGCAAAAAGCAAGCAGCACAAGCAGCAGGCATTTAATTGCTTGTACAAAATAATAACAGCAACAGCAACAACAACAACAACATGGGGAGGCAGTTGCAAACACAACAGCAGCAGCAGCAACATGTTGCCAGCGGCATTTGTTGACTGCGTTGCAAGAAGATCACGAGAAGAGAGGAGGAGCGCAAGCACCGAAGGGGGAGAGGAAGAAAAGGAAAAAGATGATGTGCAGGAGATGGTGATTTTCCTGTCATCGATTCAGTATCTGCTTTGCTATCGATAATCATATCATATCATTATCGATTTATTATGATCTATCGATTACTTGAACGATTTTTCTTCAATCGATCACAGATCTATCTCATTTTATTCATTCTGGTTCTTTTTACTTTTTCTATCAGCTATTGAATAATAATTATCGATAACTAGTCATCAACTTTTGATTGCCGGCTATCGGCTATCGGCTTTCGTGATTTTTATTTTCGATTATTGGAAATTTGGTTTAGATTTGGCTGTCAGTTATCGTTGATAAATTATCGATAATTAGTTACTACACTAATTAATTCTCAGCTATCGGCTATCGACTAAAAGCTGTCGGTTATTTGCCATTAGATCATTGGAATGCAACAAGCTGGAAAAATCCCATCCGCTTTGCATGAGATCTGAACTTTCTCCCTTTGACTGCGCCCCCCCACTAGCCCCATGCCCCATGCCCAAACCCCACCTTTCCGTGAACACACTGACACAAGGCTGCAAAAATGATGACTAGCAACAGAAGCAGAAGCAGCAGCAGCAGCACCAGCAACAGTGCAACAGCAGCCACAGGAGAAGAAGTAACTGCAACTTGCAACAACAACAGCAACAACAACAACAACAGCAACGACAACGACGACGACGACATCATTAAAAGTCCAAAAGCAAAACAATTATGGAACTCATTGAAGCCAATTATTAGTAAAAATAAAAACAGCAGCGACAGCAGCAGCAGCAGTAGCTAAAGAAGCAGGAGTGGGGCATGCAACAAGTGGCTGGCCGATGAAGAGGAGAGCAAACAACGCGGCAACAAAAGGGGAAACACACACAAAAACTGAAAGTCCCCTTCAGCTGAAGCTCCCGGAGTGTGGTGTGGTGTGGTGGCAGTGTGGCCGGGGGCAGGGGCAGGGGCAGGCTGCGACTACTGTGTGGCAGTACAGTAGCAAAAACACAACAAAAGACATGTGGCAAAAAGGGCAAACAGTAGCAGAAGCACTGCCAGTGGCAGTGGCAAGAGGCAGCAGCAGCAACAACAAACATTGTTAATGAAGCTGCCAAGGAATGCAGACGCTGAAGACTGAAGACTTTAGACGTTGCAAAGATGCAGACGCAGACGCAGATGAAGATGAAGCGAAAGAGGAACTGGGGCGTGTTGAGAGGAGAGCGAGCGCGCCACTTCACACATAAATGGGAGCAACATGTTGCCGGTTGTCAGATGGGGCCCTGCCACAGGCACACAGTCACACAGTCACACAGTTACAGCTAAAGCTACAGCTACGGGCACAGGCCCATGCAACATGCTGAGTGCCGTACCTCGCCGTGCTGCCGCTTGCAACAATTAAGTTCCATAAACTTCACATAAAAGGCAGCAGGCAGCAGCAGTGGAGATGTCGCTGGAGTCGGGACTGGGACTCCATGTGGCTCTATGTGGCAGTTGCAGTTGCACGCACAGAACAGATCACGGCCGCGCGTCGAGGCCTCCTTAATAATGTCATAAAAATTAGAACGGCGTATTAATTGGCAGCGACGCAGCAGAGGAGCAGCAGCAGTAGCAGTGCGGCAGCAACATGTGGCACCACTGCCTCTGCCACCGTGTGTGGGAGCCGCAACATGTTGCCTAGCCGCTGCCGTTGTTGTTGCCTTTTGGCATTTTTTTTTTTCTGCCGCCGCATGGTCCGACTGCAATTTTGCGCAAATAAAATAAATTGGCAGCCAATTAAGCGAAACGTTGCTGCTGCTCCGCTGATGCTGCTGCTGCTGTGGCACTGTGGCAGGAACGGGGACTGCGACTGCGACTGGTACTGGGACTGGATGCCTCACCATACATATCACAGAACAAAAGCATAAAGGCAGCAAATTAAATGCGAAGACGGATCCCAAAAGAGAGAACGAGAGAGAGAATAAGGGAGAAGAGACTAGCGGAAGCTGGTAGCAAAAAAATCAAATTTAATTAACAAAAATGACGAGACACACTGGGAGAGAAAGGAGAGAGAGAGAGAGAGAGAGAGAGCGAAAGAAGAGATAGAGAAAGAGATGGGTCCATCATGTTGTGGCAATATTTATGGGGGGGGGGGGGACACTCCCTGAAACTAATCCTTAACGACCTTTAGGCTGGAAGGCGAGCCCTCCTCTCTCTCTTGGTATCATTTCCCATAGAAATATCTGCCCGAAAGAGAGAGAGAGAGAGAGAGACATCGAATCATAGACGTTGTCTATTTTGTCTATTCTTAGTCTCCTCATTTGGTCACTCAGGCGATGAATCGGTGGATTCGTTTGGCATTCATTCATTCATTCACTCACTCGTTTAGTTTGTTAGCCAATTACATCGACAAAATCTTATATGATCGTGCAAATTGTATTTTTATTGCCAATTATTTTATTTATTTATTTCGCTTTTGTTGATGTTTTTTTTTTCGTCTTTCTGTTAATTGAATCGCCAGTGAATGCCGCGCGACCTGCGCTGGCTAAATGTTATGAGTGTCGTCGCCTCTTTTCTGATAACCGATGAAGATGATGATGGGGTAGGGGTAGAGGGGTAGGGGGAGGCATGCTTAACTTTTGAACTGTTTGAGATCGCAAGGAACTCTTAATTGTAGTAGGATCTTATCGTACTCCCTGAATGTGCATACCTGCAGTGAGTGTATTCCTTGAGTCGCTTATGCCCCCACCTATGAACAACAAAATGTCGTGACATGTGGAGATCTCTCCCTCTCTATGTTATTCCCCCATCTCTACTGCCCCTCCTGCTGCTCCTCTGGCTGTGTCGCTGCATTTGAATGTTAATTCCATAAAAATGATATTCAATTAATTGTCATTTTGTTGTCGTTTCTGCCGTTTTGTTGATTGTTTAACGATCTGTTGCCCGCCTGCCCGCCTGCCTGCCCTCGCCCCCTTGGCTCAATGCTCGCTGCTCGCTGCTCGACGGCGAATCGCGTTTGTTCAATCATTAATTATCCAACAATCAACAATCTATACACTTAATTTGTATTCAATGCAATTAAAGCAGCGATTGGTCGACAATTTTGCTTAGATTTTTATTTCAAGTGTTTTCGTTGTTGTTGTTGTTGTTGTTGTGGTTGTTTTCTGTCAATTAGCGTTTCATTTTGATGGGGAAACTATGTTTATGCTACGATCGAGAGGGCGATTGTATTGTATGGTAAGAGACGAGAACAGAATGATGTTATTTAACAGCAAAACAACAGAACAGCAATAACATGTATGATTACAGAGATAATAAAAGCTGTCTGATTTCTGAATTTAACAGAGGCCCCGATCTGCTGTTACATTAACAGAGAGTCGCCGCTTATGCCGCTGTTATGCATATAGAGCTGTTGCGTATCTGTTGCTGCGCTGCTTTTGGCATATTTTTCATGCTCAAATAAACACTATTCAAATTTCGATTAAACGTCATTGCAAATAATTGCGAAATTAAATTAACAGCCGCGCAATGGCGGCATAAAACATACAAAAACACACACAAAGTTGGAAGGAGAGACGGACCAGACGGACATATGCACAGCAATTCGTGTGCATATGATAATTAAAAACAACAATAAAGTCCGCGGGGCGGGGGGAAAAAAAGCACACACGAACCACACGGGGAATGCAAAGCACAAAAAATGCGGGAAGAAATGCAAACCAAATTTGAATAAAAAACGAAAAAACAAAAAAAAACAAAACGAACCGATAGAGAGGGAGAAAGAGAGAGAACCGATAGAAAGAGTAAGACAGAGAATGAGAGAGAGAGAGAGAGAGATAGAGAGTAAACCCCGGCGTAAACACAGTCGATTGCACTTGAGTAATTTCATATAAAACATAACCAAGCAGAAAGGATATTAATAAACCGACGATAAACCCCGCTCTCGCTCTCTGCAGTGCCCAATGCAGTGGCGTCCCCGCAAATATTCAACCACGAGAGCGGGGAATGCCCCAAATGGGGATTGGATTGCGACGCCTCTGTCCTGTATACAAAGCCAAGTGCCTGACATTGGCAGCAGTTGTTGCTGTTGCTGCTGCTGCTGCTGCTGCTGCTGCCTGCCTGCCTGCCTTCTGCCCCATCAAGTAAATCAGTGTCCAATGTGTAAATAATTTCCATTTGAATGAGCAATTGTGCATTTTTAACCCATCCATACATCCCATATACACACACACACACAGCTGCACCAGCAGTGAGGGGGCACAGCAGATGCACAGATGCACACACCAAACACACACACACTCACACACACATCCCACGTAGTGCAGCAGGGCTTTTCATCTGCAGACATCGCCGTAGCCAGCCATAGCCATAGCCATAGCCACATCGCAGCCATCCGTTGGAACGTTGCACGTTTAAAATCACATGAAATTTTATTAAAATGAAGTAAATATGGTGTAAACGTGCTGATAAAACGGTTCGTGCTCAGCTGTGCAGAAGGAAAAGGTGGAAAGAAGGGACGGGACACACAGAGAAGGATGCACATGCACATGCACAGAGAGAGAGAGAGAAAGAGAGAGAGAGAGTGAGAGATGACAGTCCTTTCGACTGGTATCGATGCATTTTCGATAACTACTCTTTGGGTATATGAAGGGTACCTTCGCTTTCTGGAGCTGCTGCGCGGCTATTGCGTGCGCTTAGAGATTCCATTCAGCAAGCAAAAAAACACTTTTCCACGCTACTCGTAGGTTAACTATCGATTACATATCGGTTAATTAAGCTCTGAAAAGTCTGTAGCACATTCAAAAGTCGACCAGAGACCAGAGCAGTAAATCGGTTTATGAGGCGGCACTGCATAAAATCGTTATGTAAATATGCCTTTGCCTTTTCCCCTCTTCTCTCTTTCACTCTCTTGCTATCTCTTTCCACCGATTAATACTTAAATTACAGTGTACTGATCCTTCTCTTTCGCTCTCGCTTTGTGGCCAGTGGACGATGCGTTGGTGCTCTGTTATTAATGATATTGCAAAATGTTAAGAGATGCTTGTGGGATGTGGAGAGGATGTGCCACTAAGAGGAGGATGCCACTGATGCCACTCAGAGGATGATGATGCTGGCTGCTGACTGCTGACTGCTGGCTGCTGCTCCTGCTAGTTAACCGTTATTTAATGTGTCTGTAATTTTCGATTCGATTCGTAAATGTAATTAACTGTAATGCTGCTGCTACCCCTCCTTTATCTCTTTTTCCGCAATGTGTATGCGTGTGTGTGTGTGTGTGGTCAAGTGGGATAAGGAGAGAGGTAAAAGGGAAGTAGAGGCGGCGGGGTGGACATCTCTTTTTATCTCCGTCTTCAAACAAACACAAATTAAATCATCAATTATTATCATCACTCTTCTATGACACACATCTGTACATACAGTACACAGTGCACACATACATACATATGTACATACATATGTTTGTATGTACATTCATTTGTACATTGAAGGCAAGCGACACACTCGCCAAGTGTTGATCAAACAACAATTGACACAGTTCTGCAACAACAATAAAAGTAGTAGCCACAATGATACCGACCAGTATCTCCCTTCTTTGTCTCTCCCTTCCTCTTGCTCTTTCACTCAATCTCTTTGATTGTTGCTTTTTGGTTTGTTCTGTCGATTAATTAATGAAATAATAAAGCGAAAAGAGCATTCGTACTAATAATGCTATGATGGGTAATCGAATAGCGGAAATCAATCACTCAATCTCTTGGCTCCTCAATTTAGATTTGATTACTTACTTTTAATAAAGATATCGATCACTGCAAATATATACATACATATGATCATATGTAGTAGAATTTTCAATTTAAATCTTATTAATTATCGATAACTTATCGATTATTTCTTGATTATGAATGGATAATTAATCGATGAATTATCGATTACTTTAAGCCTACATCATCTACAGAACGATTCTCATACAAATAAATACTGAACTCTATAAATGTATCTTCCATGGACCATCAATCAGATCTTCTCTCGTTTGCGCTCTTTCTCTGTCTCAACATCTTCATTCAGACAGACAAACAGACAGACAGACAAAAAGGCAGACGGACAGACAGCTGCTAACGATCGACATGACGACATTCTTAATGCTCGCATTCGATGATCGCTTGCAACTAACTGTGGCAACTGCAGCATAGTACGAGTAAACTGCAAATAATACAAATAACTCGACTGCCAATCGACTGATCCGTGCGCTTGGTGCACTCCGCATTTGCTTATTTTGCGCTAATTAATGTGTTTTCCACAAAATTAGCAATTTGCGCGCAAATAGAAATTGCTCCGACCGCCGATCGCCGACCGTCGACCAGCAGATCGCCAGATCGGATCGGAATCGGAATCAGACTTGAAGTCAAATCGAATCGTATCGAAATGGAATGGAAACGAGAGAAGAGAGAAACGAGTTGTGGGCTTTGAACGACAGAATAAGGGGGGATACGGGGGCACAACGGGAGTACGGCCGGACGCACAATTAATTAAGTTGACGTTGACGTTGGTCAACGCTGCTGCTGCCTGTGCCCGTGCCCCCAAGAGTCAGAGGCAAAGGCAGTGGCAGTGGCAAAGCCAGAGCCAGAGCCCCATTGCAATCGTCTAAGAATCAATGTAATTAGTGGATGTGGAGGCCAATGTGGAGTCCAGTGTGGAGTCCATGGAGTGCATGCAACAGCAGCAGCAGGTGCTGATCGTGATGCTGCCTTGAAGAGCATTTCCTTTTGGTATCATTTATGATTAGGTGGCATGCCGGCAGTTAACTCAGTCGAATGGAGTCGACTCCAGTCAATGCAATGCGATGCGAGTGGAGTGGAGTTGGAGTCTCAGGGAACAGGCAACAGAAAGAGCCAGCGATGCAGCCATCGTTTCCATCTCCATCGTTTAATTACAACCGCCACGCATTTGGAGCCAACTCCATGGAGTAGCAGCAGCAGCAGCAGCATCCGTTACCATTATGGCCAAGTTAATTGAACGTAATTGCCAGCCACTTGAGAGACGAGACGGCAACGAGAGAGCCATTGCCATCGTTCAGCTCCAACTCCAATTCCGGAGTCGCAGTCTCGCAGTCTCTGAAGTCTGAAGTCCGAAACGGAGCAGAGTGTTAAAGCCTAATTGAAACTGTCAGATGGGGATGCGAATGTGGGGAATATGGGGGACATACCACGAATGGGGTGAGGAGGGGGGTGTGTGGGGATGAGCGCACTCCGAATTATCAAAAGGCAGGTTGGACTGGGTGGAAGATCGCAAAGATCGCAAAGATCGATAGATTCATTGACAAGCGAAATCGATTCGTAAATTTATAAATTTCATATCGATTAATTGCGATTATTGATCGATTACATTATTGATTAATACAGACGAATTATTGATTAATTATCGATTACATTTTATTACGCAACGATTACGATAAATGTAGATGATCTATCGATACATTTCGATTGATGCCAAATGACAAATAGATTAATTATAGTTTACTGATCGATTACATATCGACCAAGTCACAAATACGTTCCAAATGCGTTCCACTGCAAGCCCACTGATGGCAGGCAGGCAGGCAGGCAGGCAGTTTCTCCAAACAAACCGCAGATCTTTGATTCGCGGATAATCTCCATGGGTCTCCCGCTTCGACTCTGCACTGACCTGCTTGGCGGATGCTTTCACCTAATTAACGCCGCTTCATGGCTTCATGGCAGCGTGCAACGTGCAACGTGCCACTGCCACTGCATTTGGCATTGTGTGGCAATTAAGCTCTATTTGCGGCTGCGACTGTGGCTTTAACGACTGCTTCACAGCACTGCACTGCACTGCACCCCTAGTAAACGCCTCCTCCTGCTCCTCCGTGTCGCTGGAGGATCGCTGAAGAGCGTGGATCGGATATTAGCGCTGTGGGCTTTGCACATTGACGAGTGCGTGTCATCCTGTGTCCGCTCCCCCCCTTCGATGGATGGTTGGATGGATGGGATCCATCCTCTAGTGTTCTCTGGCAGTCCATAAAAGCGCAATTTGTCGTAATTGTTTAAGCAGAAAGAAATAACAGCACAAAACGACACAAGGCATAAAACAACTTAATAAAAATTCCACTTCTATGTCGTACATCGTGTCGTTCCGTCCGTCCGTCCGTCCGTCCGTACAAACGAATGTAGAATGGAAGGGAGACTGGAAATGGGACGCCGAGTGCAGGGGATGTAGGAATTGGAATTGGAATAGGAATAGGTACTTGGTACTTGGATTTCTGGCTGGGATTACATCCATCCATCCATCCATCCATCCACCCACCCATACAGCCACACAGCAATCCAAAGCACAAATCAAAAAACAACAACAAAAAAGAGCGCAATGTGTCGCTGACGTGCCGCTGAAGTGGCGGGGGTACGGGATGGGGGTGTGTGGCATAAATCTCACTTGTAACTTTTTGTTGGGGGATAAGTAGAAGTGGCAGCAGAAGGGGCAACAGCAGCAGAGGACCAAATCAAAATGTCTAACAAATAGATTAACAAATAACAAGAATAACTATGGGCCCCGCCGCGTCCATATGTTGCCACCATGCCACACACCATAAACACCAATAGAAATGGCAATGGCACAGTTATAGCAGCAACATGAGGCATAAATCACACAGCAGCAACAACAGCAGCAAAGCGGTAGAGGCACAGGCAGAGGGGAAGGAGGCGGAAGGCTATGGGGTGCTGCATGTGGCAGCATTTGCTGAAGAAAAAACAAACGAAACACTCAATGCCACTTGGAGTCACAATCGGAATCGGAAATGCAATCGAAATAGTAATCGAAACAGCAAGAGAGAGAGAGGGGAACCACCAGAACGCGCACAGGCGACAAAACTGTCGAAGGCCAAGTGTCGAAAATTATCTTTTGGATGAACATAAAAAGAGTATCAAAATATTTAAAATATTTCTCTAGCTCTTTTCCCAATTATTTCTTCAATTCCTGTCAAATCCGCAATGAGATTTCTTATAAAATATGGGGACTAGGACATGGGGACGTTGCAGTGGCTGTTCCATCAGGTGGTGGGCACCAGGCGGAAACGACTGAGGTGCACTGCCGCATGACGCGCGACACACACGGCGACATAAAACAGATAAGTTCTCGCTTCATCCTTTTGAAAGGATACGATTTTGGGAATGTTCTGTTTTTGTTTCGCCTGTCGACTTGCAAACGCGGGTTGATGGGGGGGGGGCACGTCAATTTCTGTCAATGCCAGTGACCACTCTGCCACACCCTGTTCCGGCCCCCCAATCCGTTGCGTGTGCATTTGATTTTGATTGGTATTTATGGCCGTTTAAGGACATTTGTGGACGGAGCCGCCGCCTCCCTTCTGCCTGCCATAATTAGAGGCAATGGAAATTTAATTGTTGCCTCCACTGCCACTTGGAGGCTCTCTCCACAGACTGAGGCATGGGGCATGGGAGGGGCATGAGTGATGAGGCATTCGCTGAGGAGACTTTTCAGCAGCAGCGAAAAAAAAAAGAAAAAACAAACAATGCTGGCAGAAAAACTGAGCATAAAACATGTCCCAGCCGTTACATGCCACCGCCCCAAAAGGGGTGGCAAGTAGCAGGAGGTGGGCGGACGGCTAACTTTTTTCCTTGTTGCGCAACATGTTTTGGGGGCGCTCCCTTTCCCTTTCCCCATCACCCTTACCGCCCGACATTCATCTGCTGTCCAGAAACAACTCCGTTTCGTGCCTGGCTTTTGGTGACCAGTTTTTCTTGCTTCCTTTGTCCTTTCCTTCTTGGACCCACCCCCACCCCCCTGCCGCAGTGCTTTTCGTTTCTGCATTTTTATGGCATAAAAATTAAAAATGAATTTTGATTGTTTTCTTGTTTTTCGTTCTTTATATTTTATTTTAATTTTCCCTCTCGTTTTCCACTTGGCTTTGTTTTAGTTTTCATGTCGCGTACTTGACTTTTTTTCTCCTCCTCCTTTACTGGGGGGTGGGGCCATTGCCATTGTTTTTGTTCCACGACGACTTTTGTTACATCGGAGGAGAAAGGAAAGGCCAGCAGGAGCAGGAGGAAGCCTTGCATGGCCAAAGGACATTGCGAATGGAATTGGATGCCAAGTGGGAAAGAAGCAGTGGGGGTGGGCCCTTCATAATTTCCATTTAAGGTGGTTTGACCTCTCTTTAAGCCACACAAAATCCACCAATGATCCAAAGGAATATATAAACAGGATACCGATGCGGAGATCAGGCCCATTGAAGGTTCCTTGGGTCCCCTAACAAAAAGGCAAGGAGCTGCCCAGAAAAGTCGGGGGATGGGGCGATCCCTCAAAGGGAATCTCCAATTGGAATAATGAATCGCCGCATTGCATTGCATTTTGAGTTGCAGCATGCAGCACATGTTGCAATGTGTACTTTTCTGCTGCATTCATAATTTTATTATAAATTGTTTCCTCTGCTTTTCCTGCCCCCACCCACTCCCACACCCACTCCCAGCCATGCCGCTTTTCCAGCCGCTGCTGCTGCGTGCAAATTAAATTTACATTTATTTTTCGTGACTCCGATGGAAATTTACGCAGAATTCGAGACAGGTGGCAGGTGGGGCACTCACTGACTGCCACACACACACAAACAAACATACGCTAACGCACATGGCGAAGGGGGGGGCGGGGGTGTGGGTAGAGGGGCGTGGTATCCTGTCTCTACTGTTGCCACTGCCACAGAACACGCTGCACGCTCAGCACGTTTATTCGCACTTAATTCGCACTTTTTGACACCTTTGACCGCTGGCCCTGCTGTCCCCCCGTTGGATGCTCGCCCGCGGGCGCTGCCCCCAAAAGTCCGAAAAGTAAATATACACAAGCTCTGCCACACACACACACACACACACACACACACACACACACACCGTGCAACACATGCATGCTGCTGTCAGCAACATAATGTTGCACAGCGCGAAAAATTATGCAAAATAAATTAATTACCAATTAAGGTTTGCAGGGGTGAGGCGTTGCATGGGGGGGGGTGGGAGGGGTTGCACTTTTCCTGTGATTTAACCCTCATCCGATTAAGGGATGGGGGGAGCGCGGGGAGCGGTGGGAGGCGTGGTACACTCCCTTATGGGGGTTGCAAGAGCGTTTGTCACATGAGGAGCTGCTACCACTAATTAGTGTCATTAAATGCGCTCCACATGACGGTCACAAGAGAACCCTTGACTTAGGAACCACCACATCCCTCCACCCCACTGTCGGCCTTCCTGCCTTTGGGGGGTGGGGTGGGGTTTTGTGTGCTGCATAAAACATGACACAAAATTGCAGAGAGAAACCAAATAAATAAACCATAAACATAACCGACGACCGACCTGCGACGACCGCAGAAATCAACTTAATTTCTAAGTGGAGGCCCTGCCACCGCTGCTAGTGCTGCCTGCCTGCCTGCCTGCCCCATGTGGCACACAGAGAGCCGCCACAGACCGAAAGGTAACCAAAGTAACTTCCGTTAACTTGCGTGCAAACCTGTAATTTCCATGCCACATGCCTCACTCCACGCCACTCTCTGGTGGCACTGTGGAATTGGGGTTAAAAAGGGTTTAAGTTGCGACAAACTTGGGGTCACATGCATATGCATAATAATTACAGACAGAGAGAGAGAGAGAGAAGCGGCAGAGAAGCCAAGCCGGTGGCTCGTCCGGAACGGAACGAACGGATCAGATCGTAACGAAATGCAGCCCCTTCCGCCCCGCCCCGCCACGCACCGCACCCCTTCCTTCGCTTAGAAAACTAAACTGTGAAAACGCCACAAAGATGGAAGCAGGAGGAAGGGCAGGGGAGGAGGTACCACCACACAGAGAGGGGGTGGGCGGGCAAGCACTGACCGGAATACGATGGGTCCGTACCGTCAGTCGTTTCTGTTGGCTTTTGTGCCGCACGTGAAATTTGAATATTGATTGGCTTTAATGAGTGTCGTTGGTCGCGCAATTAACAGAGGAAAGGGGAAGGGGTGTGGGCAGGGGAAATGCTGGCTGCACGAGTAAAAGAAATGGCAGAGAAAGGTGTAGGAGGATTACACTCCTTCGTGCCACAAATACGAGTTGGGGAAAGAATTTGAAACTAAACTAATTAGACATCAGTGCATCAGTCAGTGAATCAGTCCATCAATCAATCAAGCTGCCAGCGCCAGAGATCAAGCACTCGCGTGTGCGTATCGTGGCATTGCATCGTATCGCATTCGCTTGCTGCATTGTTGCATGCCCCGTGTCCGTGTCCCGTGTCCCTGCCCCGTCGAAAGTTGCATGCAAATTGAAAAGCATTTTGGAATTGCTGGAAATGTAATGCATAAATTAATTGAGGGGCACAAAAACTATGAATCCGCAATGAGAAGCCACTCGGCAGCCACTCTGCCACATGCCACTGCTACATGCTGCAGGGGGCAGTCGGTTCGGTCCATTGTTTTGTTGGTTGGGGAGGGGGAGGGGAATGAAATGCAATGAAAATCTAATATGGAAACGACCGATTCCGATTGGCGTGGCGTTTAGCATTCAATTTCATTTCATTCTAAACTAAATAACAATGCACAGTCAGTCCTCTCCTCTCCTCTTCTCTCCACTGAATGGATGTGCTTCATGCTGCATGCTGCATGTTGCAAGCAGCACAGCACTGACCAAAATTGAGTTTTGATGCGCTACCACGGACTCTTCCCCCATTATTCAGAGCTCGGACTGCGGACAAGGACTCCGCCCGGATTCCTGTTATTGTTTGAAACGTCGCGTTAAATTTACATAAATTGATTTGATTGAATTTTTATGAGTCGTCGGACTGAGGGTCGGGTCGGGTCGGGTCGCTACATTTACACACACACACACACCCCGAAGAGGGAGGGAGGGAGGTAGGTAGGGTGTCTGTCCACTGACCAGTGGGCATCAACTGCCGATGGGATCCACGGGATGGGGCAGGAGGATCAGGGAAACGTCTAATTAAAGTCATTTCCAGCAGCTGCGGAGGAGAACCCTTTGCTGTTCTCCTGCTCCTCTCCCTCTCGGACCTCCTCGTGCCTCGAGGTCACAGTTGGCGCTACATGGCGCAGGGCTTAATGCGAGCCATTTGTCCCATTCCCAGGCACAGGCACAGGCACAGGCCCAGGCCCAGGCTCCCCTCTTGCCACACACACACACCGGACGAGGGCAATCAGCGGAGGCAGAACCCAGAACCAGACAGCCGCCGCACATTGTGTCCGTCGATTGTGGTTCGTATGTGTGTGTGTGAGTGTGTTGAGTGGGTGGCACATTAAGGGTTGGGGGATACGTACGTAAACGGGTTGGAAAATATGCATATTTTAGGGTTTCCCTCCTACCACCCCCGCCAGCGATGCAAGAAACTATTTAGTGGCAGGGGCAGGGGCAACGCTCAACGCCAATTTGTCATAAATCCCGTTATTTTAAATCGTGTGTGTGTGTGTGTGGGTCCCAGCCCCAGTCTTTGTTTGCATTGATTTGTTGCTGGTTTCATTCGGAATGCTCCTCACAGTGGTGTGGTTGGGGAAGGCTTTGGGAATTGTTTTTTTTTGGAACGTTATCGAGCCACAGCAGCAGGCTCTGGACACGGAAATGTTCATATACTATGGTCAGCTATGAAAACTCGCTAACAAAAGAAAGAAATATAGAAAAGAAGAAAGAATATGGAAAAAAGAAGAAAAAAGAAAATCTCATAGAGGATCATCTCTTGCCTCCTGTGAGGTTTGAACTCACGACCCCTGGTTTACGAGACCAGTGCTCTACCACTGAGCTAAAGAGGCGGCTCTACTGCCGTCCTCACACCACTTCACACATTCCCCTAGGGAGTGCGTGTGAGAGAGAGAGAGAACGATAGAGACAGAGAAGAGCGGGGAATAAAAAACAAAAAAAGCAGAACTCGAGTTAGAAGCAAAGCAATGATCGATCGTCGTCAGCGATTGCAAAATTTATATAAATAGAAATGCCCGCTGGGCGAGCAGTCTTATTTATTAAATGTGGAAGGGGGCTCCAGCCTGGCTCGTTGGTCTAGTGGTATGATTCTCGCTTCGGGTGCGAGAGGTCCCGGGTTCAACTCCCGGACGAGCCCAGAGTCGTTCGACTTCAAACTTTTTTTTTTCCGCCCCTATGAAACGGGAAGAGTTTAGCGAGATTAAATTAAACTGTTCTGGAGGGAACACTGTTTTTTTTTTTTCGAGGAATTTCCAGGCTGCGCTTAAAAGTATGCACTGCGAGAAAAGAGCGGCCGCCCACTAGCGCCACTAGCGTCAGGCACAACAAACTATCGAACAGTTGCTTTTTGTTCCTCTAATCTTATGATATTTATCGCAGAAAAGCATCGATATTAAATATATATCACAAGCTGGCAGCACAGCTGACAAGTGCCGTTAGAAAACAGCGTGCCTTGCTTAGATCGCGCCGCGATTTCAATTTCCATAATAAAATCAAAGAAAATTGTGTCAAAATCATTGAAAATGAACCATTTGATGGAGCAGCCAAGTGTATCATCGACGCCCATCATGGGAGCTGCAAGTCGCATTACCATGCAGAATATCGATCAGTTCTTTGTGCCACATTTCGGAAAGCGGCAAACAAACACCGGTGATGGCGGCGAGCGGAGTCTGCCCTTGCCGCTGCAGTATTTGTTCGATGTGCCATTTGTTGGGCCAGTGGTGCCGCTGGTCCAGTCCCCGGCGCCATCGTTGTCGCGGATGGCGCTCATCGAAAGCTATTGGAAGGATATAGCAACTGCGAAAAATGTAGTTTGTGTTGTATGCCGCCGCCGCACATATATTCAGCTATTCTAATCGCTTTTTGTGTGTCTTTCCCTTTGCAGATGATGACTATGGATATTACCAAAACAGAACCCGGACTCGTCGGGCTCTCATCGAATCAACAGCAACAATCCGGACAGCAGCAGCAGCAGGCCGCCAGCATGAACAGTAACAACAGTGGCAACAATGTGGGGCAGAATGCCAACAACGGTTGCAACAGCAACGGCGGTGGTGTCAATAGTGGCAACGGCAATGGCAACAACGGTGGCAATAATAACAACAGCAATGTCCAGAGCATTGCTGCGGCGGCCAACAACAATAACAACAACAACAACAATGGCAGCCAACTGTGCGCCGGCTGTGGCAAGCACATTCAGGACCGTTACCTGCTACGCGCCCTAGACATGCTGTGGCACGAGGACTGCCTCAAGTGCGGATGCTGCGACTGTCGCCTGGGCGAAGTGGGCTCCACCCTCTACACGAAGGGCAACCTAATGCTCTGCAAGCGTGATTATTTGAGGTAAGTGACGCTGACGGTGACTGTGACTGTGACTTGTATGTGGCAACTGGCAAAACTGTTGCTAAAACGATACTTTTGCTTTATTTTTGTTTTTTTTGTTTAGATTATTTGGCAACACGGGCTACTGTGCCGCCTGCAGCAAGGTGATCCCCGCCTTTGAGATGGTGATGCGCGCCCGCACCAATGTCTACCATTTGGAGTGCTTCGCCTGCCAGCAGTGCAACCATCGGTGAGTGTGTGCCCGATCTTAAAGATCTCAGCCAATAATCCATCCATCGTTCAGTCTCAGTGTTAATGTTCCTTTCCGCCCACACACACACAGGGATTTGGTGGGGGGCAAATCCCTTTTTAATCTTTGGCCAAAGTGGCACTTGGCGTCTTTGCCATTATGCATGCAACAACGCCAGCAAATTGCCATCGTTTACAACGCAGAAGCAGGACGGGATGGAGGACGGGGGTGTAACTTCGACCCTTTAGTGTCGTTGATTTTCTATGAAAACCGCATAAATTTTGGAAAGCCATTCGGGGAACCCTTTTGGGTGCCATTGAAGCCATCGTCAGGGCCATTCCCATGCATATTTGCCGTGTATTCAAAGGATATTCTGTGGATATTTTATTGGTTTTGGCCAATTCGTGAAATGTCACTCTGGAGAGAGCTTTAAAGTGCTGCCCTGCCCCATGCTGGTGGCATGTCTGTGGCACGGGGCATCGTCTCGATTCCTTTTGGTTCCTTTTGGTCAATATTTTTCGCTTCGTTTTCGTTTCTGGGGTCTCTGCATTAATAATGAGGGTGCACATATGCCTCTGTACTGCCACCCCCATCTGCCCTGCACCAGTGATTGTGCAACACAGCAAGGGGAGTGGGAGGAGCGGAGCATTAAATATTAAAAATGCCGCCACACGGCATCGCTGGCAACAAAAAAATATTGAAATAAATGTTAAAACATATTGGCATATTGTGAGAATCGTCTCCAGCCGTGTGGATGCCACACACACCCACTCCCCCATTCATTGTACGCCTCCTGCCACCGTTCTGTGTCGCTTTTGTTTTCGCATTGTCGAAAATTGACTTTAAAAATGTAACAGGAGTCGCGGATTCTGCCTGCTGCCTGCCTCATCCTTGGAGTGCAACGAACCCTGATCCTGCCTCGTGGCTTCGTGCTTCGTCCTGTGGTCGTCTCGTGGATTGATCTGCAGCAGGAGAGATCCATCCATCCATCCTTGCCCGCCTCCGCGTCCGCTGGCTAATCAATTTTTCACGTAAATTAATTCAATTGCCGAAAAAATCCATTGAGGCGTGTCCGCATGGCCAGCGGGCGACTTGCAACCGGGACTGTGTGGCAACCGCCCCATCGACCGCTTCTGCTACTGCTGCTGCTGCTGCTGCTGCTGCTTCTGTGGCTGCCACATTTAAAATGCGGGCAAACAAAAAGAGTTTTTTTTTTTCCCCCGCAGTTGGATTCCTGTTGGTTCCTGTTGCTGTTTGTTGCAGGATGCACTGCCGCAGTCGCAGTCCTGCCGCCGACGACTGTGAGGTTTGCATAATTTCCTGTCGTCAGCATTCGACGACTACTCCATCCTCCTGCCCACATCCTTCTGGGGAAGTAAGGGAAGGGAATCCAAGCCAAAGCCCAAGTCAAATCTTTCGTCATTTTTCTCTTCTCTTCTATTTTTTTTTGTTTCTGTATTTCCTGTTGACAATTTGTTGCCTCCTTTTGGTCCTGCTGTTGCTGTTGCGACTGCCCGGATGTGCGAACCCCACGCTCCTTGGTGGACTCATGGACTCACTTATCAACTCGTCCTCGTCGATGCCGCATATCTCTGCCTCTCTCTCTCTCCCTCTCCCTCTCTCTCTCTCTCTCTGTGGCCATGTCACAGGTGCGCTGTGCCGCTACAAAAAACCAAAGGCTGCCTGCAGCCAGCAAGAAAATAAGAAAAACTTTCCACTTTGTTGACTCGTTTTCGTAGATTATTTTTTTGTGTTTTTGGTAGATAAACAAAGCATTTTTTTGAGGACACAACACACACACACGACCACGCCCACGCCCACTCGTCCCATCAATCGATTTGGGCTGCCAGCTTTCAGCTTCCCAGCTTCAGCGGCGGCGAACAGCAGCAGCAGGAGCAGCAGCAGCAGGCAGGCCAAAAAATGTTGACGTAAATCAAAAGCCAAATTTCATATCCGCTGTAAGCCCTGCTGTAAGCTGATTTCACCCCCTCCCACAGTGTGCTGCCCTGCCAGCCATTGGGATGCATGCAGGAGTCAGTGTCAGTCCCCGTCCCCGCTATGCTGGAGGGGTACGGGCACGGGCACGGGAACGGGCACCACATGTACTTGTCAAACTTTAAACGTTTCTTTTTTCCCTGTAGCATAAATAGCAGGGAATGGAAGGGTATGCTGGGTATTCAGATGCCAGCCACAGAGATCTCTGATTGCAGTTCGATCTGTCTGTGAATCTCTCCCAAAGAGAAGATCTGATGCCTCACATATATGTACATATACACATATGTGTATCCATTCCCTTTATATTCTCACGCTCCTTCAGGGGGCGAGTTCTATTTTCAGTGGGCATCAGTAGGGCATCCATTCGTCTGCTTTGTGATTCAATTCGGAATGGTGGGTGTACTCCGATTCCTAGCCCCGTGTTTTCCTTCTGTTTTTGGTTTGTAATGCGAGCTCCTCTTTCACTCTCTTTCCTCTCTCCTGCTCAGTTTGCTCTGGGAATGGGCGTGGGCGTGGTCTCGGTCCCCGTACAGGTGCTAACATAAATATTTTGACAAAGGGCTCCATGGAGTTGGGTGGATGGTGATTGGGGGGGGGGAGGGAAGTTGCCCCGCTCGGACCGACTTCATTTGCAGTTGGAGGAGAATGCACTCCACTCCCTCACGGCTCACGAGTTGGGAGGCACGGACAGTGCCCCACACCTCCAACTGTTGCTGACAGCGGAGCGACATTTTCAAATGCTTATCTGACTTCCTTCGTCCTGGCTGTGGTCCTGCTCATAGTCCTGCCTCCTTCGTCCTCTTGCTGATGCTTGTCTCTGTCTCTGATTCTTCCTGCTTCTTCGTCTGATTTGCTTTTGTTTCAGTCCTGCAACACACAGTTCCTGGAGTTACCTTTCATCCGTTCCAACCGCTGTCAATTGTCATCTTTGTCTCCGGCTCCTGGCCCTTCCCCTGGCTTCTGGCCCTTCCTCTGGCTCCTGGCCTTTCCTCTGGTTCCTCTGGCTTTTTTTTTGCGGGTCCCTCCTGCTGTTGCTCCTTCTGGTTTCTTCTTGCTTAAGCGTGTGGAAAAATCGTTTCCACTTCCTGCTGCACCCAGACCCCAATGCCTGCTCGTGTCCTGCCCATGTTCAGTGCTCTGTGATTGCTCTAACCATCTCCACCCTTTTGCTCTTTACAGATTCTGCGTGGGCGATCGGTTCTATTTGTGCGAGAATAAGATACTCTGCGAGTACGACTATGAGGAGCGGCTGGTCTTCGCCTCGATGGCCAATCATCCGATGCTGAAGCGCCACGTCTCCTCGCTGGGGCAGGGCTCGCCCACTGGCGCCGCTGGGGCACCAGGAGCCACTGGCGGACTGCTCGGCGGAGGACCAGGCGTCGCCAATGGGGGTGTGGGCGTGGGCATGGTCAACGGTCCGCGCACACCCGGCGACCACAACAACAACAATGGACCACAGACGCCCACCGGAGGCGGCTCACCCTTTGCGGCCGCTGCAGCTGCCGCCGCTGCCGCCGCGCACATGAAGAACCAGTTGGGGGCGTCCAGCTAAAATAAAGCCCTGGGCATGGGCGGAGTTGGACCTGGTGTCGTCGGAGTAGGAGTTGGATCTGGATCAGGAGTGGGAGTGGGAGTAGGAGTCGGCGGAATGGGTGTTGGTGCTGGCCAGCAGCAGTTCTATGGAGCCACGGGCTTCGGTCTGACCCACCAACAGCAACAGCAACAGCATCAACAGCAGCAGCAGCAACAGCTAATGGGCTTGGGCCTAGGAGGAGGAGGAGCATCTGGATCCATTGGAGGAGGAGTAGGAGGAGCAGCAGGAGGAGGCGTTGGCAGCATGGGAAGCAGCTGCAAGCGCTACCAAAGAAAGTTCTACAACCGCAACTGAATCGTGGATCGTGGATCGATGAGAGAGAGAGAGAAGAGAAGAGAAGAGAGGAGGAGGAGAGATAAGAGATGATGCCACATAATGACGGATGATGGAGTCGAGATATTCAATCTTCGTTTGCTTTTGACTGAGTTCAAGTTTAATAGTGTTATAGTTTTAGTTCTCTTGATTAAGTTGCCACACAAATCACTTGCTGAATGTTGCACATGCTGCAGAACTAAGTTTTCATTTCCCATTTCGCAAATGGGCAAATATTCGTTTCATTTTAAGATCTGTACATAATTTACTTGCTAACTTGTTGACTTTTTAACGCGTATGGATATTTTTTTTTCTTTTTTTTTTTTACGTGTGTCGAGTGCTTACCACGTGTACCAACCATATGGGTATATTCGTATTCGTATTCACATTAATATTTTATTCATATTGATATATGTAACAAATATATTTTAGTTTTCACGCTCGAAGCGTGCGGTGCCAAAATAAATTCAAAGCAGTGCCAAAAAAGTCAAGAAAGAAGCATAAAAATAGAGAAGAGCGAGAGAGAGAGAGAGAGAGAGAGAGAGAAGAAGAGCGGCCGCCGAGTGGAAGGTTCTAATCTCATGTCTGCCCCACCGATTGATCAAGCAAATTCCCGATATATGTATATCCAGATTTAAGTTTCCAATCTCCCAAAACACACAAAAAATGAACCAGGGCACGCAGAATGGGGGCAGCCGCTTCAGTTAGGGTTTGGCAAAACGTTTGACTTTGATGATGTGTAAATATTGAAAACATTCTCTGCACACGACTACGACTATACAATACAATATATACTTACGATACGACAGGAGAGGAGTGAAGTGAAGTGAAGTAGAGTGGAGTGGAGTGGAGTGGAGCGGAGTATATGCATACATACAATATATATGATTTTTGTTCTGATTCCATTTTAAGTCTGTTAGAGCAACATTGTTGATTATTATTTAAGTTTAGTTTAGTGCGAGGCTAATTATCGCGGCAAACCATAGCGGAAACCGAAAGATGTATAGACGTGTGAAGAGGAGGGCGGGGAGGTGGATGTGTGTCCTCCAATTGAGAGCCGAACCCGCGCCCGCGCCCGCATCCGTAACCCAAACTAGAGTTGATGTAAAGATATGTGTATCTATATAGTATATATACAATATGTATAACCGATAACCAACAAGTGAAACTAGTTACAATATAAAACTGTATTTATTAATCCCCTTTTTTTTTTGTGAATCCAATTAATCAATAATCAATAATCGGCTATACGGCTGTATAATTAGTGTCCACTGTGTGTCGCGGGTGCCCGCGTGGGTTGGCATTCCGGAGTTCCATTTCGGGGGGCCACACCCGCGGGACGACCCCATCCCAGAACTAGCAAATATAAAGTATAGAGCGTAAGGAAGGGTCCATGGATCGAGCGGAGGGAGCAGGAGAAACCAAAGTGTGTGTATAAGCAAAAACAAAAAAACAAAACAAAAAAGCAAAAAACAATTGTACTATCAATCTATCAATGTATCTAACTGCAGCAGAAGTAGCAGCAGAAGCAGCAGCAGAAGCAGCAGCAGCTTTCGGGTAAAAGATAAGCTGATAAATATGATAAACGATAAACAATACTACCTATCTATGATTATCGATAACGGAGATAAACCTATGATAAAATGTAATCTTAAAAACCCCTTTAAAAATAAGTGAACAATTCGCCCGCTCATGGTTTTTTTTTTTGACGAACCCCTCAAGCAGCATAAAATTAAATCAAAAAAATAAATGAATACCTAAATGTTTAAGAGACCACCCCCCACCACCCCCGCTTAGACTTATACGACACACACACACACACACGCAAAACCCATACCCACACAGAAACACATAAAATACAATATACATACATACATACATATATAAATATATATATATGTATATAAAGACATTGTACGAATGTATGTACGAAAGGACAGCAACAATAACAACACAACAAAATGCAAAGGATGGCAATGGAAGGAAATCAAAACTAAAGAAAAGCAAAAAGCCAACAAAAAAAAAAACAAAAACAAAAAACGAAAAAAAAAAAACAAAAACACAAAGAGAAAGCGAAACAATAAATGTAATTAACAAAACATTTCAAAAAATTAATTAACAATTGTTTTTCTCATTTATGGGAGGTTTGTGGGCGGGTGGAGGTGATTCATGTTCGACTTGAGCAGGAGAAGACCTGAAGGCCCACAGTGTAGTACCCACTTAAATATGTAGAGTATGTACATTTCAGAGTGCGAGGCACAGATTATGCTAGCAGAACACATGAACAGAGTCTAACGAAAGGAATGAGAGCCTATGGAAAACATGTGACTACATATGGACACTTTCAGTCTATCAAATTGAAAGAGTGATACCTTTTTGGATAGAAGGTATTGTAAGCATTAGAAAACAGATGAAATCCTGTTGCCTGAGTTGAATCTATTTTGAATAACAGGTGCTGAGCCATTGAGTGTCTTCAGCAGCGTAGGTTTCGAGCTTCTTCATTACCGTAGCTAGCGTAGTTAGATTAGGTTGATGACGAGAGCACAACGAGTCGGTTGGATGGATAGCTCGATTCAAGACGGGGTCAGATTGAACACACGGGTGTCGGTTTAAGACGGTGTCGGATTGAAGAGGTCGATTCCAAGTTGATGTGCGATACCAAGTGCTAGGTCCAAACTAATCAAGGGCAGGCCGGCCGAATTTCACGTGCCCTAATGCAAGGCTTCGCTTAGAACGCGACAGAGTCATCAAGAGATGGAGAGAGAACAAAATAAATGGAAAGAAGGAAAGGCGCCAAATGAAGTGACGAAAGAGCTGCTGCCTAAGCTGCTGCCGTGCGGGAGCGTATACACATCTTTATATGACATTGTGGGAGTACAGTGGGCAGTGCAGATAATAGACAATAGCAGCGATTTAGTCTACTGCTGCACCACTGACTATGATCTATGTATGTGTGTATTACTGCTGGTATCGGGCTGCGTAACCCAAAACCAGGATTTCTCCTACCTATAAGTGACAGCTTAATCGGTCTATTCATTTAACATGGAAAAAAACAATAATTTATTAAGGTGTGAAAAATAATACATGCGGGAATTGTCATACATATTTACATTTACATATAAGCAATATCAGCAACAAGCTATTTAATTTTATTATGCCAGGATTCAATGGATATTATGTTCCATTTTAAAGCCCAATCCTTTCGGCTTCTGCACACCAGCCATCTTTCTGCTGGAGCTTCCAGTCAAAGGATGCATCCGGGCCTCCACTAACTAATATATCATGCAGTTTTCTTTGCTTGATTTTTGCAAGAACCTTTTGAATTCGATTTGATAATCTATTGTAGATTTCATAGATACGAAAATCAACCGTTCTTGCGTGTTCTCTTCTCAATCTTCTATTCAGTCTGTGAGATCCTATTCCAGGCTGAGATGTGCTTCAGTCAAGTCCAGGGTTCGGAATCACAAGACAATTTTTAATTCGTTAGGAATTTTAAAGGGAAGACCAGGAACTTTGCCAATAGCTGAAATAGAGGGGTTAGCCAACACACAACACTTTGATTTAAGTTATTTGGTTTCTTTATTATATTGGTTATTTGCTTGTGCTACGGTTGATGGCAGGCGCGACTGACTGTCCGACGTGTTTGGTCTTTGCCTGAATGCTTTGGCTAATGGACTGCCCAGGTATTGTCTCTGGAGTTCTGGCTGATGGACAGCCCTTTTCGCCATGCAAGGCAGCCATCGATCGTTCCCACAGATATTTTACATAAGTTCTTAATGTTACTGAGGCCGGCAAAAATCCTCCTGCTGAACCCTCCCCGAGGGCGCCGGCTGGGCAATGGGCACTGCATTATCCCGAATCGGGTAATGCATTGCCGCTTGCTCTGTCCGGGGTAATGCAGTGTCCAGCTAAGGTCAGGTTCAGGTCTTCCCGATATAACATTGGGGGAACTGAACCATGACCATGGCTGGAGGTGCCTGGCGGGTAGGCATAAAACGCTAGGGGGTGGTTCCCCCGATAAATATTAACTTTATGGACCACAATGGATCGGGAAGATGATCAAACCGGGTTGTCAGTCCAAACGTCTGTGGAAGGCGTGACTGCTACCACTGGCGGGCACGGACAGGAGCAATCCTCTCTGCGTGTCGCCAGCGGTCACAACTCTGGTATGGCGGGAGCAGGCCCTACCAGTTTTAAAGCTACTGCCACAAAAACGCCTCAGTGCACGCTGAGACGCACAGGTGCTGTTATCGAGACAGACTCGGACCTGGAGAGCGTTCTCAGCGTCAGCAAAACCGAAGAGGATAGCCTACTTGTAGTCCCAATACAAGGCGGCCCTCAAAATCAAGAGCCGGCTCCAAGGCAAGGTTGGCATCTCCCAGGAGGAGAAGAGCAAACTGGCCTGGGCTGAGCAAAAGGTAGAGGAGGGACGTCTTCACTACTCGCAGCTGCCTCAGATGCAGGCGACGAAGGGCGAGTTCGCCAATAAGGTTGAGCAGATGATGGCCACCAAAAGGCAACGCTCGATCGAGAGTGCCAAGGACACTCCGGCGATCAAGCGGCAACGAGGGTGATCATCACCCAACCCAAAGCGAACAAGCCAAAACAGAAGGCCAGGATGAGTGACGTGTCCAAGAGACACCTCATTGTGGCCCTGATCGATCGCAGCGAGGAGAACGGAAAGATGACGGCTGAGCAGTGGAAGCAGGTCCACGCCAAGCTCGTCGAATCCCTCTTTGAGCGAATGGAGGACGAGCCGGACGCTCCCATGCCCACCTTTGACGGTGCGGGATGGTTGAACGGGGTAAAGATCCTGAAGTGCAATGACGACCCGACGAGGAAGTGGTTGGTGCAGGCGGTACCCAAATTGGAAGCGATGTGGGAGGGGGCCAAGCTGGAGGTGGTGGACAGGGAGATGATCCCGTCCGTCCCGAAGGCGAAGGTGCTCTTCCCCATTGCAGTCCAGGGTGACCGAGCACTGAAGCTTCTTCAGCGTCAGAATGCGGACGTGCCCACGGCGGACTGGAGGATCATCCACGCTGGTAGCCCATTACCCAATGAGGGGGGCCAGCACATGATCCTGCAGATAAACAAGGAGGCGGAGGACATCCTCTACCCGAGATTTGGAAAGATGGCGTGGGGCGTAGGCAGCGTCTACCTACGTCTCAAAAAACGCCACCCAGGGGACAAGGATGCGCACACCCTGCAGGCAGGCGAGGTGGAGAAGGACCTAGGTCTGGATACCATCCTGGAGGCCGCCCAGGGTCTTGCGTTGGACGACTCGGAGGAAGAGGAGGAGGACGGAGACCTGACCGTGATAGTCAACCCGTCGATGGAGGTTGAGCCAGCCACTCATGACAGTGAGGGTGCTGCAGCTCAACCTTCATAAGAGTAAGCTCGCGTCGGCGGAGCTCCTTATTGCCTTGGAGCAAGGGCCCGTCGACATAGCTTTGGTCCAGGAGCCATGGATTGCCTCTGGCAATGCCGTGGCCGGACTAAAGTCCCCAAATTACCACCTCTTTCACCCACCATCGGTAAGCAGGATCAGAACCGCCGTACTTGTACGAAAGGGCATCCACGCTTACCTAATGTCTCATTACAGCACTGACGACCTAACTGCGGTGATGCTCGAAAGCGAGGACAAGCGCCTGATGGTAGCTTCCTGCTATATGGCACACGACAGACCGACTCCACCGGAAGAGCTAAGGAGTCTGGTGGCGCATGCCAGCCCGAAGGACCAGCAGCTCTTAGTTGGTAAGGACGCAAACGCCCACCACAGCGTGTGGGGAAGCCCCGATATCAACGACCGAGGTGAGTCACTTCTAGACTTTATACTATCAACTAACCTAGATGTAGCAAACGTGGGAGAGGAACACACCTTCGTAGGTCCCACCTCGTCTAACGTGCTAGACCTAACACTCGTAGCGGGAAAGAGTACTTTGGTATCTGACTGGAGAGTCCTCGAAAGACCATCCTTCTCGGACCACAAGTACATTCAGTTTAAGTGCGAATTTAAACACACTCCGAAGATAACTGTCTATAGAAACCCCCGGAACACAAACTGGGAAAAGTTTAAAAAGACAGTTACCTCGAAGCTCGCGACTCGGCCGGGCACAGTGAAATCTCCGGAAGACATAGAGACGTCCCTAGAGACACTATCTAAGGAACTACTGGATGCGTACCACGCATCATGCCCACCCTCGAGAACGAAGAAGAGGACCAAACCACTTTGGTGGAACCGGGACTTATCGCTTCAAAGAAACAACCTCAAAGACTTCTTCAAAATCGTCAAACTGACGAACGATGAGATAATCAATGAGGAATACAAAACCCTACTCAGGGAATACAAGAAGGAAATACGCCGGGCACAAAGAAACTCGTGGAGGAACTTCTGCTCCAATATCGAGAAAGTCCCAGAAACGGCTAGACTCCGGAAGTTGCTATCGAAGCAACCGACCATACAGAGTCAGCTGAGACGAAATGATGGACAGTGGACTGAGGACAGCGAAGAAGCCCTAACAGCACTGATGGAGGATCACTTCCCAGAATGCACCACGGTTGCTGACGCCACAGAGCATCACTTCCCAGAATGCACCACGGTTGCTGACGCCACAGAGCATCAGTACCTAGCAACTGAGGAACAGCATCCTCCAACAGATCTCATATCGTCTAAGAGAATCCACTGGGCTATAGACTCCTTTGCGGGTACTAAAGCACCTGGACTAGACGGTATATTTCCAGCCATGCTACAGGTGACCAAAGACGTGATCACCCCATGGCTCTCTGCAATATACTCAGCTTGCCTGAGCACAGGCTATATCCCTATCCAATGGAGGACCTCGAGGATTGTCTTCCTTCCTAAGGCAGGAAAGAGCAGCCATATGAGTCCTAAGGATTATAGACCGATAAGCCTCACATCCTTTCTACTCAAAACTCTAGAAAAGCTGCTGGATCTACACATCAGGAACGATGTAGGGGGACAGTTGTCAACCAACCAGCACGCATACACCAAAGGGAAATCGGTAGAGACGGCACTGCATTCGCTAGTAGCCACCATCGAGAGGGCCCTTCACAATAAAAAGTATGCTCTAGGAGTGTTCGTAGACATATCCGGAGCATTCAACAACGTGAATACGAACGCGATAATGGACCGCCTTGAAGCGACCAACACGCATCCCGCAATCAACCTCTGGATAAAGAACCTTCTCAGCTGCAGACGGGTGTATTCAGAGTGGGGCACCGCTTCCATGGTAAAAGGGGCGCACAGAGGCACACCTCAGGGTGGGGTCCTGTCGCCCCTCCTATGGAATCTGGTGGTCGACGACCTAATAAAGAGATTCGAGAGGCTGAAAAAGTAGGACTCAGTATTAACGCGGACAAGACGGACCTTATCCTCTTTACCAAGAGATATAAGGTGCCAGCATGGACCCCCCCGAAAATCGACAGAACCGGGCTGACTCCAAAATCACAAGTCAAATACCTCGGCATAGTACTGGACAGCAAGCTGGCATGGAGACCCAATGTAGTGGAAAGGGTGAAGAAGGCCACCATTGCGCTATATGCATCCAAGAAGATGCTAAGCAGCACATGGGGCCTATCACCAGCTCTAATGCACTGGATCTACATCTCGGTGGTGCGACTGACTCTGCTGTATGGTGTCTTAGTGTGGTGACAGGCTACGGAAAAAAGGACATACCATAAGCTTATGGAAAGAACTCAGCGGCAGGCAATGCTCTGCATCACAGGGGCGCTGAGGTCAACCCCAACAAAAGCTCTCGAAACATTACTCGGAATAGACCCCCTAGACATCCACGCGCAACTGAGTGCAGGAAAGGCAGCACAGCGCCTAGTCGCATCGGGCAACATGTCGCTGCACGGATTCGGGCACAGTTCAATCGGCCGAGACATGATCAGTATAACTGACTACATGATCCCCAGAACATGTCTGGATGTCGAAACAACATCATTTATGGGACCCGACGACTGGAAAAAGGGTCGGGACCAGACTCAGCACCTCAACATTTACACAGACGGCTCCAAGATGGAAGGAGGAGTACGAGCGGGCTTATACTGTACAGACCCTGATAAAAGGCTGTCCTATAAGCTACCGGACCAATGCAGCATATTCCAGGCGGAGGCTGCGGAGGCTGCTCAGTCTACGGATCGCCCACACGACGTGATCAACCTGTTCGTGGACAGCCAGGCGGCGATAAGATCCATGCAGTCGTCGGCGGTCGGTTCCAAAAATGTCTTGGCAAGCAGGGAGGCACTAGAAATCCTAAGCACGACTAAGTCAGTGCGGATCTACTGGGTTCCCAGCCACCAAGGCATCGATGGTAACGAGATCGCTGACGTTCTGGCTAAGGACGGCGTCGGGCTGGGAAATGACAGAACTGAGAACGCTCCAAAGCGATCTAGACAAAAAGGCCAACACTAAAGCAAGGAACAGGTGGAGCAACACCACCACCTGCAGAACCTCAAAGACCATGTGCAGGGAGCACAATGGGAAACTCAGCCACTACCTACTGCACCTACCACGGAAGGATTGCAGAATGCTAGTGGGAATACTCACAGGTCACTGTCTGGCTGCGGCACATGCTGTCAAGCTGGGCATCACCAACAGTGGCAGCTGCAGGAAATGCGATGAACCCGGGGCTATCGAAACCCTGGAGCATCTCATCTGCATCTGCCCGGCTCTTTCACGGGCTAGGCGAAGATACCTAGGCGCCCCGGTGCTGGCATCGCTAGAGGATGCCTCCAAGAGGACGCCAGGGGAACTTCTTTCCTTCGCGAAAATCTCCTCGATCCTCACGGACTTCGAAACCGCGTGAACAACTCATGAAGGTCCATACACACCCATCCGGATAACTAAGGGCCATATTGGCCTATGAGAGGCCCCGTGAGGGCCGTCCGGGCTAACCTAACCTAACCTAACCTTAATGTTACTGAGAGTCATGTATATTCTTGAATTTCGACTTATTGGTAAGCGCGTGATTGGTCGATAACAGAGGGTTACCGAACCATCAGCCCTCCAGACAGTGTCCAATCTCCAGGTAAGGTGTTCGTTATGCACCGGTACCGGGGGAAAGCAATGTATTTTTCGGAATATTGGTTTATTTAATATTATTTCGGGTACTTATTGCGTAAGCCGGTCTCATGTCTTTTGGCGTGTTGATCTCGTCATTTGGGGAGCTTTGGTTACTTAGGTTTTCCTGCGGTGGGGCTTGGTTATATAATCTGGGTCAGCGTTTTTCGACCTGTGCTGCGTCTTCGAATTCGTTGTTGTTGATATCTGTACCTGGGAGTAGCGTTGGCTGCGTCGTCTGCTTCGTAGGAGTGGATCCCCACTTGGAGGTTTCCCAGCTTGTCGATGTTGGCTTGATGAGCATTGAGTCACCGGAATAGCATGAGATGCAGCCAGGATAATAGTTCGTATGAAGATTGAGATTGCATCTTCCATATCTTCTGTTCTGTTTATTACCGTGTTTTGGTGTATTCTCCTTTAGTTCAGCTCTAAAAATTTCAACACAAGAGCCAGTTGGAAAAAAAAATGTATTGCCTATTGGATTTAAATTGTGGTCTATGATGCAGTGTTGCTATGACCGGCAAAGGATCCGAGGCTCAGAGCTCATACTTAACTTTAGCTTAAAGCTTATTTAAAGCAATTCCATTTACAATCAAAAAGTCCAGTGCAGTGGGTGTAAGCCGTGTGGGCGTTGCTTGAGAAAAACGAAGACTCGCCCTTGGCGAGGATTTGGCAGCCGCCATTGGTGATGGCTTCTTGCAAACGCTTCCCACGAGTGCAGGAACTTATAATCAGTGTTCTAAACTGTGTTACTCCAAGGTTGGTTGGGAGGTAGATATCTATATGGAAGCGATATTTATGCATCCACTTTCCGAGGTTCCACTGGGATGATTAGCGTTATATTGTTCGTATCCTGGTAGAGTCTGAGCTCTTTATTGCTTTTGACTAGCCCTCGTGCATTCTATAATCCGATTTTTAGGTTAATCATTTGTACCAGAGCACGAAATGATTTCTTTGCTCCCACTGTTTCCCGTATAAGTTTGAAAATCTGGTCTCTCCTCGTAAAAAACAATTGTTCAAAAAACTCACCCAAGAATCGCTGCCTCACCCACCTTGTTCTCTATTTTTTGTTTCAAAACTTATATAAATGGCTCGGCGGAAAAAGATTTGAGTCCACGGATGAAGTCATCTCACAGAAAATACCGATTTTGAGGACCCCAACAAATCATATTTTTGGATGAGTTACAAAAATTGGATAAATGCTAAAACAGTATAGAGTTAAAATAAAATGATTGTTTATCCTAAAGCCTATTTTTTATCCAAACGGTCACGGACTTATTGGATCATGTAAAGCAAGAAGATGGGATGCGGGGAGGACCATTCAACTCGCTCTCTTGGCTCTCAGACGATAGCACTCTTTGTTTGCTTGCATACTAACAAACGGATGGTCCTAGAAAGAGAGCAGAGGTGGTGATGACATCACCATATTACTAAATTCACCTTGAGCTGAGACGACTCTGTCACGCTCTCAGCAAATACGAATGAAAGAATACGAATGCATGTGAATTCCAATTTGGACAATTATCACAGCCAGAATACGGATGCTATCTACGGATGATATTTCGTATTATTTGTACTTTGTATGCGCCAGCAGTGCACACTCTTCGTTTGCCTTTGCAAGAGTATTGTTTCGGGCCAAAAAGAAATAAATTTGAGTAGCGGGTATACCGAGGAGATATTACTCGTTATATTCGAGAATGTACAGCGGCTGTCCCAATGCAGTGCCATGAATCTCTGATTTTGTCAATTGCGATTTGGTGCCAGTGCCTGCTGGCAGTCGCTTGACATTTGTTGACTCTTTCGCTTTGACGGCCATTAATCACGGCATTGTTGTTGCCAATTCTGAATCCACATCCCAGACAGGCAATTCCAGGCTCACCGCCCCACCGCACCGCACCAGAGCGGATCAGAAGCAGAGCAGAGTGGAGTGGAGCGAAGCGAAGCGGATGGGAAGGCTGATAAATGATGCTTCATATTTTTGAGCCCAAACTCTGCAATTGAAATAATAAAATGTTACACCAAGCCACTCCACCACCCACACCCACACATCCACCCATCCTCCCATTTGATGCCATTGATTAATGAAACTTTAAAAGGGAACACGCGCGTCTTTTGTCTGCGACGACCGCAAAACTTTGCCATGGAGATAGTATCATGGATAGGATCTTTTCAATATTCTCGAACGACAAGACAATATATACGACTGCGGCAGCCGCAAAGTTTGCCGTCTTATTGGATGCGGATTCGGATATTGGGGGGCAAGGAGTCCAGGACAACGACGAGAGCGAGGACTATGCCGCTGGCTATAACAATAAAAGTCATTTATAGATTTCGATTTTGTGCACACATGTGTGGAGTGGTGGGGAGTGGGGGGAGTGGTGGAGTGCGGAGTGGAAGAGCCCTGGGGGCCCACAATCTGTTGGCATAAGTTGGACGTTGCATAGTTTTAGCCTCCTTAGTCTTATCAGCACTTTTGTTCTGCCCCTGCCCCTGCCCTGCTCTGCTCTGGGAGTACCATCAGAGCAGAGCCTCGGGGGTGGGTGGAGTGGGTTTTTGGGCGCGTCCTTTGTCTTTGTGTCTAGTGTCATAATCAGCATGATGCTTATGAAAATGTTCTTTGTTCCGAGTGGCTTATCAGCAAATGTGGCAACCCCCCGCCCTCCACCCGCCAGCCGCCACACGCGTTGTCGTCTCTCCATAAAAATCTATAAAAATAATGTTTCAATTCGGGATGGTCGTTCGGGCAGGCAGGATGGGCAGGACACGGAGGAGGGTTGGAGCACCCGCAGAGTGGCCTTGTCAATCATTCAGAGAGCGGAGAATATTTTTGTTGATAAGCTGTAAGAGAAATCGCATAAATGGGGCATCGGAGTGAGGGTCGAACATAGCTCGGGCAATTAATTCATTCATTCAGCGCCAAAAAGACACTTGATGAATCCTCCAGCCACCCATCAGCCACCCCCCAGTCAGCCACCTACCCCAGCCAGTCCAGCCACACTGATACCCTGCCACCCTAGCCGCATGCTTAATTAAATGAGTTTTCGACGAACTCTTTTCATGTTTTAATTACGCAAATACTCGGCATAATTTAGCAGATGCTATGGCAGCAGTGCCACTGCACGTGATACAGCGGGAGGGGGTGGGGGTGTGCAGGTGAAGAGCGAAAAATATGCATAAGAAACAATTTGTGTAAGCTGCGGCTGCCTTGGGTCTCCGCTCACTGCTCACTGCTTCCTGCTTCCTGCTCCTCCTACCCTGCTTCAGTGTAATGCGACAACTGTCAACTTCAAAGCAGGAATTCCATGCCATAACCCTTATCCCCTAACCCCTAACCCCCCATTCTTAGTCTCAGGCTTCAGCGCATAACTCCAGAAGCTCGGATTGCTTTGTGGAAATTAGTTCAGAGGCATGACCGATCCCACTCAGGAATCCCGACTTGGAGCACAGAGTGTAAAGGTTGGAGCAGGCAGCACTCTGTCTTGGGATCTCTGTGCTGCAAGATGCTGCTACATCAGATACGTTGCGACATTCTGTGCATGGATTTAGATTTAGATGCAGTTCTTAGAATATTTCTGAACTTGCAGCAGGGGAAGGCAAAAGAGAAACCCTGCAGGTGCTGCGTATATGTTGGAGCTGCAAGATGCAGCTTACGTAGTTCTCATATTTCAAAAGAATTCCGAGGGCAGAGAATGCCTTAGAAATGCATTCGACCCATTCCCTGCTCGGGAGGCCAGAGGCCAATCAAGGCGCTCCAAGGACCCCCGCACAGCAGTGGACAGCCAACCGCACCACCCCATCAGCCCCAGCCACAGCACCAGCTAATACCCCAGCAGAACTGTGTCCTGACCCACATGTCAATATGGGGTTGCCCATGGTATGAGCATGGGCATGTGGGTTGGGGTTGGGGTTGGGGTTTTGGGGTTTGGTGGTGTTGGGATATAAGTAAGGGCAAGTGTAGACGTAGGAGTGGCCAAATGTCAAATAACCGTCGTCGTTGTCGTTGTCGTGTTCGCCTTCGTTTCCATCGTCGTCGGCGTCTTGAGGAGAGCGAGCAAACACCTCTCGGGTGTGAGCGAGAGAGCGAGAGCGTGCGAATTGGTAGACGCCCCCTTTCTGTGGCGCCCCACTCCAGGCGGCCGTCCAGTGCCATCCCCGTCAGCAGCAGAAGCAGTGCCAGCAAAAGGAAGCAAGGCGCCAAGAACAGAAAAAAAAGCGCCAGTGGGCAAGAGCTCAAGGGGTACGCTAACAGAGGCGTTAACAGCGCCGTTAACAGAGGCATTAACAGAGCTCTGTTGAGCGCAGGAGGCGTCGCCGTGTCGCTTCCCCCACATCCCTCCATCCCTGATGTTGCGCTTTTTTTGTTTGTGGCAGCAGAGACCGCTATCTGATGCAGACAAACTACCGCTGCAATCGGGTTATGGGGGAGGGAGCAGTGCGAGTGCGAGGCACCCCTTGTGCAGCTATTCGTCTTGCTCACTGTCTCCCCCCACCCCCCACTCGCCCACTAGCACACACACCCAACCCAATCCACCCAACGGCCTGGCCTGTTGGTGCAGTTCTAACCCTCGGGTAATATTTATAACGTGTGGTAATGCTCATGATTTAATTAAAAACTTTAGCATGGCATGCAGCGAATGCACGAGAGCCACCGCCACCTCAAAAGGCTAATCGGCTGACAAAAGGGTCGCAAGTAGAATCGAAAAATACTTACTTCTAGTAGATCTAACCATCCCCCCTCCGAAGGAACGAATTTTGCACTCAGTATTGCTTGCAGTACCCCCCAGCTGCAGTTTTTCACAGTTTGATTACACTTGTAAACAAATTAAGTTAAATACTCGTACATAATTGCTTAAACATCGATCAGAATGTGAGCCTTAGCGCAATAGTTGGGCGGACTTTGTCTTTGCCAAAGACTCTTACCACGGGACTTCTGGACTCCCTCCTGGACACTGTGACTGTTAACAACTGCATAAGTTATGCTATTGCTGGGTATAACATTTGCTCATTGGGCAAACTGCTCAACAAATTGTTGGAATAGATACAGAACCGATCGACCTACACACATACTCCTTTTGCATCCTTTTTATATCCGTATTCGGAGAGTTATAAGGGGTATATTAGATTTGTGGTCAAAGTGGTTATGTATAACGCATAGAAGGAAGTGTTTCAAACCCAATAAAGTATATACATATATTCTGGATCAGCATCAAAAGCCCAGTCAATATAGCCATGTCCGTCTGTCAGTCCGTCTCTAGAGCTAGAGCAACCAAACTTTGTTGCCAGACTTCTGTGCTATTTCAAGTGTAAATCACTCACATCATCCCTACAAAAGGACAAACATCTGTGGCATTCCACAACTTTGCAGATACGATAAAAATGATAGCTTAATTCCGTAGAGAATGCCCATATCTACCACATAGGATACATTTTATAGTCAGATTGAAGAAATAAATTTGCAGTGGCTGCGCTACGCCTTTCCAACGCTGCAGCGGCTGCTCTCGTATTGTGCAGTGTGCGCCCTCTGGAGGAGGTGTAAGAAGAGAGTAGATAAAGATGACAGATGTAGCAAAAAAGTGTAACCATATAAAATATTTAAAAATTCCAATTAAATCATAAGCTCACACATAAACTGACTGGGTACGGGTATAAAAGTAGAGTCCCGGCCACAGCAGCGACTCACAACGTTCCCTCCCGTTAATATAAGTATTGCTTTGCACTTAGCACGAGACACAAATTGGGGTTGTAGACCTCGAACTCTTTCCTAAATGTAAACCTCTCGGGAACATACGAGTGGGAAGGTATCCCTCACAGGGAGGACCATCTGATCTGATGGAAAACAAGTTAGAGCTCGATTCGCATAAATGAACGGAATCGCGGTTTTTTATTTAAAACAAAATAGTTTCAGGGTACAATATTGAAAAAAAATTCCACGTACGAGGATGTGATTTACCCATTTAGACCTATGTATAACATCATGTTTGGTACGTGCAAAGTACATTTAAAAGTATTCATTGTGCTATTTGTAGTCCATGCTGTGACTTTGGGCAACTTTCCGTTCGGGTGGCCCCAAACCAGACACAGACCAACAACCAGACCCCCCATTCGATTGTTTTCTGATCCTTAGCCCATTACAACCATTTTATACGCTGTATATTAAGAGTGGCAGTGTTGGTAAGCAGCCAAAAGTGTTGGACAGAAAAGTGTAAAGTTGTCGGCCTATGCTCACAGCTGGATCTTAATTACTTACTTGTTAGAGTTGCTCACTCAATTCCCGATTCTGATAGTTCCACTGATAGTTTTGGGCGCATAGTTCTGTTGTTTCTCTCCCAACCCCATTTTGTGGGCTTACTTCGACTGCGGCTTGGGGATTGGATTGTGAAAGCCGAAAGCAATTTGTATGCCGGCGCCATAAATTAGTTGGGCCCTGTGTGGGAAAGGGGATGGGAAGACACGAGGGAAGACACACGGTCGCTTCACGTGCGCCACTCATTTGTCTCGCGTCAAAGCAGGTCCGACTCCAGTTCGTGCTCCTCCTCATTCTTATCCTTCTCCTTCTCCTTCGCCTGCTCCTGCTCCGTCTCTGGCTTGTGCGGGCGCATGAAACTTTTTAATCTCCTACGATTATTCTCGCATTTGCCATTTGTTTACACAAACACATGGAAGGCACACTGACAGTGGTGAGGGGTGCGAAGGGACACAGAGGTTGAGGCAGAGTCCATGTCTATGTTTGAGCTTATCAAATAATGGCAACATTTGCTACGATTCCCCCACGCTCCCTCCGTAGCTGCCCATCCTCCCCCCGGTCTAATCGCGGTTAATCTCAAAACAAACGTTTGCCAATTTATTTTCCACTTTAGCTGGGGAACTTTCTTCTGTCTCTGCTCTGCACCCACGGCCAAGCCAACTCCTGTCGCTGGCGCGGCTGTAGCTGTAGCTGGGGCTGGGGCTCGAACTAATGACTTAATTTATCTGCCACAGGGCTTTCAGCGGGCGCCAAATTAAGTTGATTGTTTCTGTTTTGCCGAAAAACGTTGAGTGAACAGTAAATGAACTGAACCACGCCCCCCGTTTGTGTCCGGTGTGCGGGGCCACCCGCATTTATCCCTTGGCATTGGCTTCGTTCTTTGGCTGATTAGATTTGCTTTTCCTTCAGATCCCAGCAGCAGCTTCAGCTTCAGTTTCAGTTTCAGTTCCATGCAGGAGGGGTGGGGATTGCCTGCTTTGTGATTAGCCACGAAACTACTAACTCCATGGGCCATGGGCCATGGGCCATCCACTGGACTGGCCTGCCCCGTCAACTCTCTCTCCTTAAGTTTAGCCAGGACAAGGACGAGGGTTGGCTTAATCGTTTTGCAATCTGTCGATGATTGCGTATAAATGTTATATCCAATTATGTCCCGTTGTTCATTCTCTTCGCTGCCCCCCTGCCTGTTCGCCCCTTTCATTTCATTTCATTTCCTTTCGCTTTCGCTTTCAGTTCTCTTTTCTCCTTTAATGCGTTCTGCCAGCTCCTCCCCCCTCTTCGGCCATGCCTCGTTCACGCTTTGTTTTGCTCATAAACATGACAGATATTGGCAAATCTATCATTGTCATTATGCTTCGATTGTTTGCCACACACTGAGCCACTGACAGTGGCAGACAGCGGCAGTGGCCAGGGGGCAGTGGGCAGGGGCAGGGCGGCACAGCAGAGACGCATCATTAGCATTGGGCAATTTGTTAAGCTTCCCACCCACTGGCCACTGCCCCTGCCCAGTGGCTGCCACTGCCCACAGACACGCAGCGAACTGTCGCTGCCACATGAAACATGCCGCTGATTGTTGTAATTAATCGAATTAACAGCAGCCCACTGGCCCCAGTTCCAGTCCCCACCCCACCCCACACTCCCTCACTCTCTCTTTGAGAGTTGCATTGTCCGGTTGTCTCCCCGCCTCCGGAGGCCACTGCGTAGCGTAGGCCTTTGTCTCGGATTCGCTTTGAATGCGTAAGCGACGCCTGCATGTGACAGTGATTAGACGGAGTTGTTGCTGCTCCCCCCCACCTTTGTCGCTCCTGCTGCTGCTCTGCTGCTGCTGCTTGCCAGGCAATGAACCGTTATGTATAATCACATACACATGGACACAGACATACACACACCCCCATCCAATGGGGAGACCCACCCCAAACCGCAACAATGCGAAGAGCAGCAGCCGCCTACAAAAGGGTTACAACAAGACTGCGCCATGCCCTTTAAATTAGCATGCAGCCTTCCTGCCGCTTTTCATATCCCTGAGGGAGATATCTATGGCAGAGTGTCTGCAGTTCGTTGTGTGCGGCTAGATCTTACACGAGTAGCTCGTATCTCATGTGTCTCATGTGTGTGTGTGTGTGTGTGTGTGTTTGTGTGCTTGCTGCTTGGCCAGTGGCTACTTTGGGCTACTCTTTGAACTGCTGCTCCTGCAACTGATGTGGGTATCCTTGGGAGGTGGGTGCGGGACGGTCGGGACGGGTACGGGTACGGGTACGGGTAGCCCCTTCTAATTAGTGGCCTCGAACTATTTGCGGAGTTGACACTAAGCATTGGCTGCCAAAGGCCGCTGTCAAATCATCTCCATGACCCTCGGCTCCTGTTTCTGCTGCTGCTGCTCCTTCTGCTCCTTTTGTGTTCCTCTTTCCCCCTCCACCCTGCTCAGTAATGTGCCAAGAAGCAGCTGCTGAATCTCGATTCGCGCTGTAATCCATTAAAAAATTGCCAGTCCATTCCCGTGTCTCTCCATTATTATCTGTTATCTGGCAAATGTCTGGCAGCAATCAAAATGGCAAACACTACGTGAGGAGTCGTCGCCAGTTGCCAGTCGCTAGTCGAGGCTCCGCCTGGCAAATGTTGCGCCTTTATTGCCTGTGAAATTAGTATTTATGGGTGGAGCGGAAGCCAGCAGCAGGGCCAGCGTCTGACACTGTCTGAGATACACTGCATCATCCAAGCGGCAAGCAAAAAGGCAGGCAGGGGCAGCGGAAGGGGCAGGGGCAGGCAGGCAGGATATTAGAAATGATTAAGGCACCTGAAACATTTGCAATAAAATTGAATTATGACTTTTAATATTGGCACACAGCAACAACAACAAAAACAAAAACAACAAAAAATAAAAAATAAAAATAAAGGCCAACCCCTGCGAGCATTGGTTGGGAAATTCGCAGAACTTGCCAGGAGTCGCGGAAACTGGATGGAGGGAGTTTTTTGGCGAGGCCCCCGAACCCCCAGTCTCAGCAAGGGAATGGGTAGAAACATGGGGAATTACCAGAATTACCAATTACAATTTACTTTAATGGGGCCAGTCGTCCTAACGCTCTCTCTCTCTCTCTCTCACTCTCTTACTCTGTCTCTGTGTGTTCCCAGCCGGGCCATGTGGCAATTAATTTGCATTTCCAAATTGCAAAATGCTAGCGATACCCAACCATTCTCCCCCTGCCAACGACCAGCCACTGAGTGTGTCCCAAAATCGAACAGATTGCAATAATTACACAGAGAGTACTCTGCGCTGAAGGGTCCGCGGTCCGTGCTGCGGGTTGCGGGTTGCGGAAAGGGTTACGATGGGCTTAAGCAGAATGGCATCCCATTTCGATCAGGGTCTGGTCTATGCAGCGTGCATTCCTAATGAAGTTCCGCCGTCAAGGGGTTAAGGCGCAAATTAATGAAAATAAATTGTTATTTACTTGACGGGAAAAAGCATCGTCGTCGTCGTTGCCACTTGAACACGACGACCCTAAGGATGTGCGCAAAACGAAAAAAAAAATAAAAAATGGAAAGAAAAAAAAAAAATTCCATTCCCGAAATTTAAATAAATCAAACCACAAGCCGATTAGGAGCGGAACGGGAAAAGAAATGGGGGTGGGTGGGTGTGGGTGTGGGTGTCCTCCGGGGTAGACAGGCCAAGTAATTTCCATAATTAATTTCTTTTGAGCTTTTTTTTCTGCTTCTGCCGCTCGCTTCTTTGGGTTCCACTTTCCATCATTAATAATCAATTTTTTTTTTTTTATTTGAGCATACGCATGTGGACAAAAAATGAGTAGAAAAGACCACCAGAGACACCACCAAAAATGGCACGAAGAAGCAGCCACCAGAAGCAGCAGCAGGTGAATAAGTCGATGGGGATGAGCAGGGGATGAGCACTCAAAGGAGGAGGAATGGGAATGGAAATGGCGACAGGAAAAGCCACACAGCAGCACGAAGAAATCGAAGAGCAAAGGAGCGTGGTAGTAGATCATTCCTTATCGCAAAACCATCAGGAGTCCTCCCCTGTGCCCCAGCTTTCAGTCCAAAACTCTCAATGGGGGTGGGGTCAGCGGGGGGCGGGTGTTCCCCATTTGTTTTAACGCTCACTTGACGCAGCCCTAAAAAATTCGCCTTAATTAACCGCAATTATATGCGAAGTCGTGGTCATGCCCCACTCCAAGGGTTCAACTTCTTTGGGGGCGACGGCCACGGCCACGGCGACCCTGCCGTGCCACAGGCTGAGTCGCGGCAGTCAATAAACCAAATGGCCAACGGCGGCGGCTGAAAAATCAAGTCAAATTACGTGCTTATGAACGGGAAAATGTCGAAATGATTTACCGTGCATAATCGCCACGGATCCCGCCTCAAGCCCTGCCCTGCCCTGCCCTGCCCTGCACGATGGCCACATCTTGAGGCAGAAAAAAAATAATGTCCGAAAGCGAAGAAGGAATTAAAAGTGGGCAAAAGGAAAAGCTGGAAAAAAAATTAAAATTTCATTTGCGCATTTCTGAAAGGCAAATGGAAGGGCTCCGGGGATGGTGGCCTGGCTGGGTGCTGGCTGGTGCTGGGTGCTGGCTGAGTGCCTGCCGTGGCCGTAGTCGTGGTCGTGGTCGTGGTCTTTTCCTTGGCCTTTTCCTTGCTGGCTTCTGCTACAGCCCCGGCCATGTCCCCTGTCCCTGGCCCTGGCCCTGGCTCTGTTCCTGGCCATAGTCTCGCTTGTTGTTTGTTTGCTTGTTCAGCGGCTGTCTGTCTGTCTGTTTGCTTGGTTTCATTGTTGTTTGTTTGTTTGTTTGTTTGCTTACCCAATAGCACCCGCACCGCCCTGCTCCGCCGTTTCGCTCCACCCAAAAATTCAAATAAAAACAATTTCTTTTCCTTTTTTTTGTTCTGCGGCTTTCTTCCTTGCGAGTTCCAATGTGCCGATGTTGTGTTCTGCTCAAGCTGCTGGCTAATTCCATTGATATATTTTTAATTTATTGCTATTTGCTTGCGCTGACCCTGTAATTTATTTTTGGCTGGCCTACTGCTTTCCCCGCTCCTGCTCCTGCTCCTGCTGCTCCTTCACCGAGATAAGGCTGAGATTTATGCAGCAGGAGATCATCGCAGCAGATCACCTGAAGCACTCACTGCTAGGGTATGGGGCTGTGTGCAACCCTTAGGTCATCAAATAAATCCATAATCCTCTCTCCATCTACTCTTTCTCTTTCTCTATGTGTGTGTGTGTGTGTGTGTGTGTGTGTGATTAATGTGTCTCTGTGCCCCCTTCTGCTGCTGTTGCTGCTTGCCACTGCCACTGCCACTGCCGCTGTCATCAGGTGCATTTAATTGCGTGGATTTCGCGCCCACTACAAAACGCGAACTCCACTAATTGGCCCTAACACATGGCCAGGGCTATAAATTAATACATTTTAAGTTGAATTGTCTCAGGCTCAGGCGAATGGGGCGGGTGGGGCGCCTCATTAATGTTACTTGGGGGCTCATTACAATAATTAAGGCTAATTTATGATGTCATTAATTTAAAACATATACACACACACACATAAACAGTGGCGATGGGGTTAGATAGGATGGGTGGGGGAGGGGCTGGCTGAAGTGTGTGTTAAGTGACCAACGCCTCGCTGCTCCTCCCCCGCTCTCTCCTTCTCCCACTCATTAATGATACGATGCGAGAGTTTGCCCAAAACCATTGCCTATTTTTGAGCGAATAGTTTCAGCATTTCGTGTGTTATCTTTATGAACACACACTCCAGCCAGACAGACACACACACACACACACACACACACACACACACTACCATAAGCAACTCATTATTAAGTTAATTTCCGGTTTGCCTAACGCTCGTTCCAGCCAGTCAGCCAGTCAGCCCTCGACTGCTGCTACGCCACTGACTGCTGCACATCATCAAAAATTATCAAAATATTAAAATCACACACCCATGCACACACACACACACACACACACACACATACAGTCATTTATGGGTACGTTGCAAAGGGTCGTCTTTCCTCTCAAGTGGGAGACGAGGCCGAAGCGCTTAATTAGCACCGGAGCGCCGTGTGAACTGTTCAACATACATTTCGGGTACTACTCGGCGTATACATGATGCTTTTTATGATTTTCACACTTTGCCAGGCTCTGTGGCTGTACCAAAATTTAATTACCAAAGGATGCCCCAGCACGGCACGGCACGGCAGCGGTCCGTCCGCCACTTGGCGTGCAAATTACGCATGTAGCTCCCAGCCACTTGATTGGCGCTTTCAAGGGTCACACTCGCTTGAGCGTCGCCTGTGTGGGGGCCTGGGGCCGGGCGATGGTTGTTGGCACTTGAGTTCGGCCCGGATCTGGCCCCCGGAATGTTGCCCAGAGAGAGAGAGAGAGCAAAGTGAGAGTCCATTCACTGGATGATGTGCTGTGCCCTGTGCTGACTTATCTCTGATATCCTCCAGCCAAGGGTACAGCCTGTTCGACCTTCTGCTGTGTGCCGTGCCCCCATTACGTTTTGCCGGTGCTCATCATCCTGTCAGATGCAATGTGTAAAATGCTTTAAATATATTTCGTATGATGGGAAATAATGGGAAAAGGAATACGAATGGGAATGCGGCGGAGATGGAGATGGCGGATACAAATGCTCAGGGCCGCCCATTTGTGGCCGCCACATTAACAAAACTCATTACAGATGGCGGGGGAGGCAGGAATGAAAGGGGAATACCGGTACCTGTGTCCACCCCCCTCCCCCATCACACTGCGGTTTTTACACCTTTCTGCGCCTTTGTCAACATTTTAATGACAGCAATTCAAACATTCTCCTTCTCTGCTGTGAGACGCAGAACGCAGGAGGCAGGAGGCAGGACCCTGATTGCGCTTATGATACCTGAGTATTGTTTGTGCCCCACCCCACCCCTCTGGCTGTCTGCATAATGTGTTTGAAGTTTGAGTGAGATAAGAGGCACATTTAATTTGTTCCACCCGCTGCGTTTTTATTGCCTGAACATTCGGAATTCGGAATGGAGCCCACAAACTTTATCGCACAAATGTCACAATTCCGACACAAGTAGAAGAGACCTTTGATTAGAGGGGATCTACAGCGAAAAATGGAAGAAATTTAAGAGACTATGAGAACTTCTGCCTGGAAGAAGTCACTACATTCATTTGGTTATGGGACCATTCAAAGAGCCCTGAAGACTGCCTCATATGATTATTCCACCTATTAAAATAGTGCCTACTATTCTGCTGAATATACATGTAGATAGTTTTATTTGCTTGATGGCAATTTTATTGATAATCATGGATCGACTCCGACTGATCTCGCTTCTTCGCTCAGGGCTCTCTTAGAGCCGAAGGCTACCTATACAGACGAAGCGACGAAACTACGACCACTTCGTGTCTCTCTCGGTCCTGCATTATCTACATACATACATATGTATGAATGTGGCTTCAGGTTTTCGGTAGTTGTGTGTGCATGAATTTAGGACAGGGCTCGGCACGGCCCTATCTTAAAAACATAGGAAAAGGCGCTGCCACGTCGCTGCCGGCACACGTACAGTATGAAAAGGCAGCGAGCCTTCGTGTGTCTTTGGCAATGCGACTTCGGCTCTTGCGGTCGAGCTTGATACCCAAAGCGAGAATAACAATGAGATCAGTTGTGTTTGGCCGTCGGCAATGCAACCCCACGCTACGCAGCTTTTTGATTTTACACTGCGCAAAAACATTTTCAACGTAATATGGGAAAACAATTAATGCATGTCTAGAATTTTTCTCCAGTTTTAAAAGGAATTAAATTTCAATACGTAACATTTTTATTTTATTTTATTTCAACTTTTCTTTCACCCGCAACAGTTCAACTTTTGCTACAAATCGTTTGTTGCAGTGCAGCCACAGCTGCGGCAGGCCTCTTCGGTTTTTTTACTCACACAAGCTCACTAAAAAAACATGTCAGAGTTTGTGTGCCGAGCCCTGATTTAGGACGACAGATTGGGAGTTTATACGTATTATATTTAGTCTAGAGCCGAAAGCCCTGGCAGCTAGTGCTCCATAAATTTGTCGTTGGCTAAGAATTGTTACGTTAGCCTTCGTATTTATAAATAAATATATATAGTCTGGTATTTTTTTATTTAATTAACTCACCTATTTTCCCAGTGCGACAAGAAAGATTCTGCACTAGTCGCAAAAACATAGTTCACGAAATTAAAATTATTCGTTGTTATAATAATGGGTGATTTTTTAAGAGCTATAGGAAAGTCAAAAAAAAAAACACATAAAATTCAGAAAAATGCATGAAATCTTTTTTTGAATCGATAGTACGGTCCGTATAATTTATTGTTTGAAGATTATTTCATGCAAATGTTGACCGTGGCTGCGCCTCAAATGGTCCATCCGCTTAGTCAAATTTTGGCATACTCTTTCCAACATTTCAGCCGGTATCTCACGAATAAATGCTTCAATGTTGTCTTCCAATGCGCCAATTGAAGCGGGCTTGTCCGTATAGACATGAGCTTTAACATAGCCCCACAAAAAAATAGTCTAAAGGCGTTAAATCGCACGATCTAGGCGGGCCAATTGACCGGTCCCGAACGTGAAGCAAAATGTTCACCGAACTCGCCTCTCAATAAGTCCATTGTTAGGCGTGTTGTGTGGCATGTGGCACCGTCTTGTTGAAACCACATGTCATGCAAGTCAAGCTCTTGCATTTTGGGCAACAAAAAAATTGATGGTCATCATTAACACTGGCCGATACAGCTGCGATATTTTCTTCAGTTCGCACACTACGTAAGCGTGTTGGTGATTTAATGTACAAGAATGTAAATTTGGTGCGAAATTTAGTCACAATAGCCCGAATAGCCGCTTCAGTGGGTCGATTAAACTGACCATAAAATGGAAGAAGCGCGCGACGAACTTTCTTAACAGAGCACGCATTTTGATAATAAAATGCAATAATTAGCAAGCGTTGTTCGTTTGTAAGACGATTCATGGTTAAATTATAGACCAAACTGAAGATGTTTGACAGTGAAACAAAACACGAAACGTGCGTGAACTGTTTAAACCAGTGTTGCCAAAAAGATAATAGCTAAAAAGTCACCCTTTATAAAATAAATTAAATTAAATTAAATTAATTTCATTTCATTAACCGACTTACATATTTTTTAAATAAAGACTTAAAAGTAAAATAATTTTGTATGCTTCGAACCCTGTGATTTTAATTAAATAAATGCTTGCGCTCGTAATTTTGCGTGTTTTTCTCGATCGTTCAGGCTTGGTTCGCTCCTCTCTTTGTGCGACGGCTGCTTCTAGTCTCTGGCCTCTCTACAGACTCTGTTGCTTTCTGTGTTGCTACCCACCAAATCCCACATAAATATATATCCCACATATGGCTCCAAATCGGTTATGGCATACTGCTCGATTTGGTAGCTCTCGAGAGCTCATGCTGCATGTGTCCTGGAAACAATGAACTGGCCAATGAAGCATTAATTCTTCGTTGGTATAAAAAAGAGCGCCAGCAATCTACACAGTAAATGTAAATACTCGTAGAGCTGTTGAAGTTATCATTTAATTTAATTTCGAGTTGTGTCACATTATAAAAGCTGTCTGTCTGTCTGTCTGTTTGTCATGCGTGCGGGCAGGGCTCTATCCTGGAACTTGGGGACTATCGCTGACAGCTCAGCCTCCCCTCCGCCTTCACTCTCTGTCCGCTGTCCCCTGTCCTCTGTCCTCTGTCCCCTGTCGCTGTGGGCCGGAGACAGCTTCATTGGGGATCTCTGGATTGTGTGGTTCGTGTGGGTTGTCTAAGGAATTTGAATAATGACAAATGATGCTGCTGATGCTGCTGCTGCTGCAGTCGGAGATGCCAAGAAAGAAGCCACGGGACAAGATAAAAAAAAAACGAAAACAAAAAAAAAATTTTATTTCGGCTGGCAGGCTGGCAGGCAGGCAGGACTGTTGAAAATTCTAATGTTGCCACATTTGCATGCGAGTGTGTGAGGCGAGATCACGTAGCACGTGGCACGGCAAGGCAGATTGCACTGGGCTTAAGGGAGGGGCGGCTTGAGGCTTGAGGGCCGTCGCTTGAGATATTCAGCTGCCGTTTGCCCGTTTGCTCGTTTGCCCTTTGCCCTTTTGTTATATTTCATATGACGAGTATTGCCTGCCCCATGTGTGGTGCGACGAGTGTCTCTGCTTCTGGGCTTCCCTTTTGATTTATGGGCGCAAAAACCCTGAAGAAGGTCCTCCAGCTCCTCCGCTGCTGCTGCTCTGCTGCTTCTCTCTGTTAGTTTTTAATAGAAAAATAAAAGCAAAATGAAATTTATGACGGAAGTGATAAGGATGCTACTCACAAACACACACACACACACACATGGGGCACGCATCGAGCATACACATATCTGGAAAAGTGACTCTGAAAAACGGGACAACAAAACTTTTCACGATAATTCTATTTGCAGCTTCCGTCCGGCTTTTCGTATTTCATGCCTGCTGCCTGCTGCCCGCTGCCATTTCTGTGTGTTTGTTTTCCTTTTATTTCTGGCTGCTGCCCGTTTTGAGCTATTTCAAATATTTTCGTCTTTTTTTTCGGCCAGCGGAAACGGATGCGGCCATTGTTGGACATGGACAAACACAAACACAAACACACAAAAGCAAATGCTGATAGGATTAATGCTAACAACAAATATAACTTTATTAAAAAATAAATGAAATTCGTTTGTTTCCTGCCCCTGCCCCTGCCACTGCCACTGCCACTGCTCTGCCTGCCTGCCTGCTGTTATCAAAAGGATTTTATTTCCCCATTGGGCCGCAACAAAAACAAAAGCAAAGCAAGACAAAAGTTTGTTTGGTAGAGTGAACTATGCCAGGAATGCCATGTGCAAAGATGCGGAGACACGAGGCCTATCTGCCTTGGCCTGCTGCTGCTGCTGCTGCTGCTACGGATAGTTAAAATTGTTGCCACACGGACCCTGAGGCCGAGGTTGGCCGCACTCGAGGCTGACATCGATCCTGACCCCAAAAAAAAGGCAGCCACACACAGAGCTGGAGAGAGGGATAGAGAGAGAGAGAGAGAGAGAGAGCTGAGCATGAGCCAGAGATAAAGACACAGGACACACATGAGCGCCTTGCAGAACGGAAAGCGGAAGCGGAAATGGCTGCTGCTGGACAACGAGCCGAAACGAGGCAAGGACTGGGACGGGACGGGACGGGACTGGACACATCCTCGAGCCAAGCAAAGGGCCAGCTGCGGAGTCGAGTCTGGCCCGAAAGGCGTAAACGGAATTAATTGAATTGAATAATTATAAACACAAGCAAAGGGAGAGAGGCAAAACATCCAAAATTGTTTCAAGGCGACACTGTGGACACTCTGCAGAAAGCAGCAGGAAAATGGAACATGAAGGGGGGTCAGGGAGAGGGACATGAACATGGACCATATGAGTGGTTATATCTCTTCATTCAAGGTTATGCCATAGCTAAGCAGCTGAGTGTTTGGTGAGTGTACGAGCCATGTCTCCTACTCCTGCTCCTCCTACTTCTCCTGCTCCTTCTCCTTGTTGCAACTGCTGGCTCGTTGTGTTGGTGTTGTGTTAAATGGGTAATTTGTTGTTGTTGTTGTTGTTGTTGTGCATGTTGTTGTTAGTTACAGCTGCCACAAAATGTGTTCGGCCCACGGCCCATCCTCCATCATTCATCCTCATCTCCATTCCATGCCATGTCACACGGAGCCAGAGCCACAGTCAGAGCCCCATGGGCCGTAAAGGGGTTACAACAAACTGTCCGCCGACGCTGTCAAGGACATTTGTCATAATTTACTTACACATGTACATATATTTGCATGTGTATGTGTACGTGTGTGTCCTGTGTGTGTGTGTCCTGTCCTGTGTGTGTTGCAATGCGTGCGTGATTTGTGTTCATTGGCCTAAACGGCTTGTGGCACTGGCTTGGTTATTAGCCTAAACACCTGTGGCACAACAGGCGACAGGCGATGCATGATGAGAGACGGACACTGGACAATGGGAGTAGCAGGAAGGGCGGGAAGGGGCCGCAGGATGAGTGGCACACGGAATTGTCACATGCACTTGCGATGCATCAATTATCCTTTCCCTACCCACACTTATAGGCAGCCACTGGCACTCCCTGGACACCCACTGGCACTCACAGACATCCACTAGCACTCACTGGACACCCACTGGCTGAGGTGTGGGTGTCCTCTCCCCCATTGTTTCGACTCCTTTTGGGTGGGTTGGCTGTCCTGTAACCCTTTCCTTTCCTTTGCTTCACTTTACTTTCCTTTATTCCAGCCAAGGGCTAATTACATCCAGCGAAATGCAAATCTCAGACAAATCTCAATAAAAATAATAATGTATACAAATGTGGCGTCATTGTGCGTGCCTCTGTGGCTCTGTGCCTCTGTGGCACCGTGCCTCAGCGCTTGACATTTCCAGTCTCATTTATACTCAACTCTTATTAATTCGATTTTTATCGTGCCCCTGGGAGTCGTTGTGCGGCATTTCATGAATCCTTCTCTGCATATTTCCGACCAAGACCCCCACCCCCACCCCAACCCCCTGTGGACTCACCTAAAGCGCGTAAATCTCGTGCGTCTTTATTTCTTCATTAATTTAAGCGGCTACGCGTTGGCTCTCCGGCTCTCCGGCTCTCTGGCTCTGGCTCTACCTCTGGCTGCGACGCCGACTGCGCGGCACACTTCAGCGTCGAGATTGCCAGAGGCAGATTATTGTGTACCCTGCAAAGTGTGGAATGGGGTATGGGCATGCCGGGCACACCAAGCCAACGGCAATAGCTATAAGCTGCGAGGATATGCCGCACTTCGACTCTCTGGCTCTCGAGCAGAGGGTTAAAAGGGGTTTAGGGGTGGTGGGGGGCACGTTAACCCCTTACAGCTGTGGCAATTTAGACAGTCGAATCGTCCTGGGCACCACCCCCCCCCGGCCACTGTGCCCTGAGCCCTGAGCCTGAGCCTTGGAAATCTAATTAAAACAACAACCACCGAATTTTTCGTCTTTGGGCGAACGTTCGGCGGCGTCTAAAGCTTTATAAATGTTTTGATTGCATTAAAGCGCTGCCAAGCGAGACAGAGACAAAGACGAAGGAGGGGGGAGCAGTCCTTGGCTTGGAATCCTGTTTTTAATTGCTGGAAATCAGATAAGCTATAAATTCAATAGGGGCATCAAATTCGGTTCATTGCATGGCATGGCCCCCTCTGTACCTGCAAGCAGCAAGGGGGTAGACGCATCCTTCAACAAGTACATATAATAGACAGACAGGATACGCTCCTGTATGCCTGTGTGTGTGTGTGTGTGTGTGTGTGTGTGTGTGTGTGTGTGTCCATGCCGTAGCCGTTGCCTTAGTCCATTATTTCAGCTCGATTAAATCGTCTTACGGCTCAACGAGCTTTGTCTTAATATTATGTAGATGTCTAGATAGCCATTCCTGCACAGGAGTCTCCACTCTCAGTCTCAGTCTACGTCCCTCCCCCTACACTCCTCCAGCACAGCTTTGGTCTTCAGTCCATTGCGCCCTAATCCGAGCACATCATAAGCACATCCTTATGCAAATCGCACGTGTGTGTGTGCTGCTGCTGCTGCTTGATAAACAAAAAGTAATTTACTGCGACCCAAAACGTAGAGGATGCCTTGCTTTGCCTTGCTATGGTTATGGCATCAAGTCAGAGCAGCAGCAGGCTGGCTGGCTGGCTGGCTGGCTGGCACCTTGCAGCGTCTTTTGGGGCAACGTGTTGCGCCTTGCGAGATGCTCAACAGCGACAGCCTGCCACACAGACTGGAGACTGGAGAGGGGAGGAGGCCACAGCCTCTCGAGTTGTAGGCCTGTCTGCGGCAGGCGCTGCTCCTCCCAGGCTGCCCTCAACAATGCCCAAGGATGACTGTGCAAAGATGATGTTGATGGGTTTTTGCCGAGAGTTGTGTTGTGTTGTGTTGTGTTGAGTTGAGTTGCTTCTGTGATTCTGTGGGGCTGTGTCTACCCGTCAACTCCGTCGTCGTCGTCGTCGTCGTCGTCACACATGTCTCCAAAGTGACAAACACTTGGGGTACCCCGTACACCGTACCCCCTACCTCTCTCCCCCGCTCTCTCTCACTCTCCCTCTCCTCTCTTTGGTGATGTAAGTGATGTGTTTATTTGCTTGATTCCTTTTGTGTGGGCGAGCAGACGGGAGCAGGAGCAGGAGCAGGAACAAAAATAAAACGGTTAGACAAACAGAACGTTGCAACTGACTTTTGTCTTGCTCCACTTGCTCCCAGTTACCCCTAACCACTCCCCCCCCACCCCCCACCTTCCACTTCTGGCAGCCACTCGAATGTCAGTTGCAAAGTTTTCCCGTTCCATTTCTCCCACTCCCACCCAGCTAGCAACAGCGCAGTGGGAGGAGAGCAGCGCACAGCAGCGGAGAGGAGAGGAGAGGAGAGTAGAGAAGTACAACAAAACAAAAATGCAACTTTTATAGTTTGCCTCGCTCCTTCATGCTCCTTCATGCTCCTGCGCTGCGCTGCGCTCTCCTCTATTGCTATCTCCATCTCTGTTTTATGCTGTGCCCTGCCTGCTCTCGCGCTCTTTTGCCAAAGCCAAAGCGAAAGCGAAAGCGAAAGCTCCTCCCACTTGCGGAGCTTTGTCGCCGCTTTTAGGGATTTTTATGACAACGGGGGCATTTATGGTGCAGAGGCGTGGCCTGCTGCCGGCTGCTGGCTCCGCCCCGTGCTTTGCTGTACATGGAATGGCTGCAATCGGGTAGGGGATACGTCCTCATTGCACTATACATATATACATATGTATGTATGTTTATGTATGTAGTTGCTGTACATAGAACATGAAACTATGTACGAGTGGGTGCCTGCCTTGCCTGGTTTCATTGCTTTTTCTTCTCTTGCTTCCCTCGCTTTTCCCTCGCTTTTCCCTCGCTCTTCTCTCGTTTTTCCCTTGCTTTTCCCTTACTCTTTCGTCGCTCTTTTGTCGTCTTCCCTCGCTCTTTGCTACTCAGACTGCGACTCGGCATCTTTTCTTGCATCTGCATTGGAACTGAACTGACTTGTTTATGTGCAAAATCAGTACCTACTCCCCTCCCACACTTCCTCCCACCCTTCCAACCTTCCACTCTTCCTCTATTCGATTCATTTCGATTGAAGTTTATTGCATTTGCAGTTTCATTATTTTTCAAGTCGCAGAAACTCAATTAAGGACAAAAGAACCGTCGACTGATGGTCCAGCTATAGTTCCAAGCTACTGCCTACAGTTCCAGTTCCAGCCTACACCAGCCTGCTCTATACCCAGCCGCCTCTGCCCCTTCACACACTCCACACTGGGCCGCCTTCTTGTCAAATTGCTTTTCACAGAGTGCCTTTCCCTTAGCCCTACCCTCAGCCAGCAACAGCCAGAACTCTCACCTATACTCGTACTCGTACTCGTACTCGTACTCGTATATTTTGTAGTAATTGCATTCAATTTGGCATTCCGTCATTGCGGAGTCAGCTCGTTGACTGTTTAACTTGTTAATTCCGTTGTTGTTCTTGAGGAACAGTTCAGTTCAGTACAGTTCAGACTCTCGCCTGGCGCCCAACCTCCGCTCCGCCCTAATGAGTGGGTAAACAGAAAATTTTGTAAATTTTTTGGCAACTCTGACGGCGAATGCAAGCGAGGTGGGCGCACGGGCGCACGGACTTCTTGAGCAGAGGAGAGCCAAACAATGAGCCAGAACAAATCCTTTGTCTGGCTGGCTGCGAGGCTGGCAGGCTCCTCCCAGGCTCATTTATAATTAAGTTGTCTAATTCATTTCGGCCTTTGTTTATTCCTCGCCTCGCCTCGCCTCGCCTTGTCTTGCCTTGCCTCTCCCTTTCTTTTTATTTATTTTGGTGTTTTTTTTTTCGTTACGGCTCTTCTTGGCACTTGTTTCCGTTCTTTGTTGATTCTCGAGTATTTTTCATTACCACAAAATCCACTCTCGAGCATAAACAGAAAAACAAACGTTTTTTTAATGATTCTTATGGCATTCAAGTGGCTTTTCATGTGCACTTCACTTCACAGGCTCGAAGCTTTGGGTGCAGAGTCCCCGAACCGCCGAACCCACGCCAGCCTCCATCTGCAACTTTGAGCTGGAGGCAGCTAGGCAGGAAGCGGAAATGGAAATGGAAATGGTAACGCCATCAACTTAATTTTATTCATGCGCACATTTCCCCAAGTCAAAAGAATTTCCCAGCCGAGATAAAACAAAAGGAGTCAAGTCCTTTGGCAGAGTGCGAGAAGAGTGGTGGGGGAGGGGGGTGAGCACACACCTGAGGCTCGAATTTGACAGCTGATCGTGTGGCAGCGGCAGAGGCAGCGGCAGCGGCAGCTTGCACTTTCCATTTTTTCTTATTTATTTTCCATAAATGCAAAGAAAAAACTTCGAGCATGAAAAAGGTTCAGGGAGTGGGTAGGGGGTGCTGGGGAAATGTGTCGCCTAATTTGCCATTAGCGGCTATAAAGCCGAATTATGAAGTCTTCATTCAGCTACCAGCCCCCATTGGAGCACTCCCAGTTGGCCCTTATCGCCGCCTCATTCGCTCGTGGCTGAGTCTCTCGGTCTAATTCGCTTAATATGGCCAAATGGCACGAGCCACGGCACGTGGGATGGGGGGAGGGGCCCACCGCTAGCTGGAGGGCTGGGCTGCGTGGAGGCGTGCCAAAATGCCGACTCGATTTTTTTATTCCGGGTCTGGCATTACGAGGAATATCCTCCTGGCTCATAATAGCTTTTCATTATTGTTATTATGCCGCTCCACTCGTAAAAATCTCCGTTACAACATTAACAAATGCATAAACAAAGTGAGCGAGGTGGCAGGGGGTGGCGGAGGGGGGGGGGGGGGGCGCAGAATCCAAGACAATTCACGAGGACACGACTCTGGCGAAATATTCAAATGAAGTCGCGCGATAAGCTGCTCCAAATCTGTGGCAGCAAAGCGAAAAAAAAAAAAAAAAACCAACAAAAAAAGCGAAGAAAACTCTCTTTGCCGTGGAATTCCCCCCCCCCCATGCCCGCTGAGAAGTGCGTGGCCCTGGCCCCCGCCGCTGGCTATGAGCAGCAGCATCTCTCCTGGTCCCTGTTCCGCCTGTTCCGCCTGCTCCTTTTGTAATGGGGTGTGATTTGTTCACTTTTTCCCTTCGGCCGCGCAAAAATATTTTCCTTTTCGGTTTTGCCTTCGCGCCGCCTGCCCCGCCCTTCCCTGACGTCCCTTTTGCGTCCTTAACTAAGCCATAAAATTCCATTTTACAAACTGTGAATCCTTCTTGATCACTTTAAGTGGTTCGCCAGAGTGAGAAAGAGACAAAGCAGAGATACGGAGCGGGGGAGAGAGACTTATATATTTTTTTTTCACTTCTTGTACCGTCGTCGTCCCCCCTTGCTTGGAGGCAGCCTCGTTGACGGCAATCATTGCAAGATACTTAAGCGGATTTGCATCTTTGTTTGCCGCGTCCCCTTTTGTCCCCACCTACCCGCCACAGCCCCACAAACTTCATTGGGGGAATGGTGGGTGGATGGGGTGGCTGGCGCTTCTTTGTCTTGTTTGTTGTCATTGTCGCGGAATTTTTTGGTTTATTTTTCTTTTACACGGCTCCGCTCCCCACGAAAACGTCTTCATCAAATTGGACATAGTCGCCCAAGGAGTCGTCGTCGAGTCCTGCGCCTGTCATTTTTATGCGAGTTCTTCAAAAGTTTTTGTGTCCGCCTCAGCCAGGTCTCCTGCCCCTCCTGCTGCTGCTTCTCCTGCTGCTCCTGCAAGTATTTCAAATGGCGTTTACTTAACGTTCTGTCATCTCTCCCTGCTCCATCGCCTGCTCGTTATTAGGTTAAGTGCCTTCTCCTGATGCTGTTGCTGTTGCTGGTCCCATTCGTGTGTCCTTTCTTTTTGGTCAGACTCAGACGCCAAATGAGCAATGGCCAGCCAGTTGAATGAAGGTGCAGATGAATGGACAGCAGACAGCAGGCAGGCAGTAAGAATGCATTCAGAAACTAGTCATCGACTGGATGCCCCATCCATGGATCCCTGCTCTCCATCGAAAAACAGTTGAGATTATCATTCGTAGACAGTGGAGTACATTAGCTTAATGGTTTTTTGCACGAGCAAGGATCTGCTCTGGAACTACTACCAACAGCAGATGCTGTTACGCAGCACATTTCATAATTCCCGCGCCATGATTAAGTCCTGCGAGTCCTGGGAGCGCTGGGAATGGGCGCACGGGGAGCCACTTCGACTTGGAGTTTTTCTTGTTGGAAAGTTTTGCAAGTTGTTGCCGCTGTGCTGCACTGCCTCGCTCTACCATGATGGCGGTCGCATAATTAAGTGCCTCCCCTGTGTGGAGGGCAGGGCGCAGGCATCAGCGTGGAAGTGTGAACTTTGCTGTCTGCCCTGCCAGCTGGGAGCAGTTTACTTACTTACAAATATATAAAAAGTCTTGGAGCAAGCGGGAGATGGAGCTGCCAGCTGCATCAATTAGAGTCCAACCGATCGATTGTTTGTTGTTTCCCTTCATCCAGACACATACTAAGTACATACTATATACACTCGTTTAGTACTGGCTGTTGTTGTGGGGATATCTTTATCTGCATTGTGCCTTGTGCCTTGTGCCTTGTGCACGCCTGGAATCGCATGGAATGGAAATCAAAACTAATGAAGTGAAAACGGCACTAAAATGTCTTAATATTCTATGTACATATTTTGCTCGAAATAAACAGAAAGGAGAGAGAACAAAAGGGCGGTGTGTGTGTGTGTGTGTGTGTGTGTGTGGGGCAAAGAACCTGCCAAATGGTTAAGCGGCAGCCAGTTGGGCATTCAACCAGGGAGCAGCAGTCACTAGGACGAGAGGACGAGGGCACATAATATCCTTGTTGATTTCTTTTCAGGCGATTTACTGCCTACACACGATATTGTTGCTGCTGGCATTGTGCTTGTGCTTGTGCTTGTGCGTTGCTTATCTCCATGAAGGGATCAGCAACAAGAGCAGGAATACCAGGAGGGAGCAGGCACCAGCAGACAGCAACGGGTGCCGGATCCCACATCCCACATCCCATATTCCCTGGGTCCTTCTTGCCCTGCCGACAGGCATGCTGCCTGATCGATAAATTTTCCATTAAAGTTATTTTTAAATGCCGCAACAAAACAAGACAACAACACACACAGCCCACAGCCCACAGCCCACACGGAGCACGGAGCGCGGAGTGGGAGGACGAAACGTGTGCCAGCCTGTGCCAGGATAATGCACTCGTTATGCCCGATAAAGTTATAAACTCGTGTGTGTTCGTGTGTGTGTGTGTGTGTGTGTGTGCCCCCTCCCAGGGCGGATGGGAAGTGGGACGGGGGCTAAGGCTGTGGCGGCAACTGAGGCAGTGGCTGTAGGTGTTTGGTTTGGTTTGGTTTGGTTTGGTTTTCCTTTGGAATTGATTTAGTGCCTGCCAAATTAAAACACATGCAAAAGAGACTCCTGGGGAATAGCCATCAGCCGGTAGTCGGCTTAGGAGCCGCACTCAAGCCGGGCTTCAGTTGTCCTTCCTTTGGCAGTGGCAAGGACACACACACACACACACACACACACACACACACACACACACCTATCATATTTTTGGGCTTGCGGCTTGCCTTCGACCGAGATTCGAGCTGGGCAAAGTTATCTGATTGAGTGCGAACAGCCCGGCCAATGGTCTCGACATGCTCCTGCTCCTGCCTGGCGTTACGACTGTGGCTCACCAGGAGGCCAGCCTGCTTCTCCTCCTCCTGTCAGGCGATTCTCTCTCTCTCTCTGTGATGATCTAAAACGGAAATCCTGTGGGCAGATAACTGTCATGCATTAAGGCTAACTCCCATGCGTGTGTGTCTCTCTCTCTCTCTCTCTCCCTCTGTGTGTGTGTGTGTGTCTCTCTGTGTGTTTTTGTGTGTGCTCAGCAGCAACCCTCAATCTCAACACTCCCAGCTCCCAGCTCCCAGCCACAGCCACAGCTCATCCTGCGCTTCAACATTCGATGAAGCCTGGCATCGCTTGTTGTTGTTTTTTTGTTGCTGCTTGGCTGCCTGTGTCGCTTTTGTTGGTTATTGAATTAGCCCAATAAACCAGAAAAACAAGACAAACACACACCCACACATGTATCCATCCTCCTCTTCCTCCTCCTGTACTACTCCTGTACTCCTCCTGTGAGGCGTCAAAATAACACAGCGAAGAGGAACAGAACACATTTCAGCGCTCGCATTTCAATGTCCAAAGGCTGCCAGGCAACTCATTAGAATTTTGCCACTGCCTCCCCGTCGAGGAGTTGGCTGCTAATAGTCCCCAACCCACACCCACACCCACACCAACTCCCCTGCCAGCCATAATTGGTGGGCTGAGGCATTCGCTTGTTTACCGTTCGCCACAATTTGGCCCCGCCGCCACACCTGTGCCTGTGCCAGTGCCAGTGCCAGTGCCTGTGCCTGTGCCCCAATTTGTTTGTTAGATCAAAGCACAGTGCTAGGGTTTCCATTGTCAGTCATCATCGTGCTGTGTTGCAGGCAGGGGATGTGGCAAGGATGTGCCAGTGGAAGGAGCAGAATTGCTATAATTACATGGCACTGGAATGCCAGGGAGTACTCTACCCTGCCCAATTTTGAACTGCAAATTCCAATTTCACTGACAAATAAATTCTCCAGCCACTGGGCGACGCTGTTGTTGTTGGTGCCAAGGACCTTCCTCATCATAGACACTCTAGCAATCCCAGCAGCTTGCTTGTGGCTGCTCGGAGAAAACTTCTTTGACAAATTCCAAGCATAGAATTCAAAAGGATATCTGCGCCAGAGCTACTGCCTGGACCTGCCCCCTGTTGCTGGCAAGTGCAACAAGTACACAATCGAAGGTCCTGTAGGACAACAGTCTGCTGACGCGGACAGCTCGTCCGTGCGTTGCGGAAGCAATTTTTATATTTTGCCAGACAATTTGCTTATTTTGTGATTTCCGCCCCTCGACTCTCACAGCGTACTCTCCCCCCCTCCCCGCTCCGGCTGGCCATGACATGGCTTGGCCAAATATTTCCGGCTTTTAACTTGTCTTCTCTTTTACTTCCTCTCTTTCTCTCTGTCTCTTTTGATCTGGGGTAGCCTGTGCTGCCCCTTCGGCACCTTAAATCCTTTAAGGCGCATTCAGCTTTCCATTTTAATATTCTTTCCACCATCCAACTTATCCATCAATCATACAATTATAATGCAAGTAATGCGGAAATGGAAATTATGATGCAAAGTGCCCGAGGCGGGCCATATAGCCCGAAACTAGAAGATTCCTTGGCAAAAAAAAAGACATCAGAAGGATCAGAAAATCAACCTACAACCTACAACTACAGCGTGACAACTGCAAAGAGATATTGTACAACCCGTGTGACTTCCCTAGCGAGCGACTCCTTTCGACGAAAGTGCGAAAGACCGCCTAAAATAATTCTTGATAAATCGCAGTCGATCATCGATTTTTTGTTAGCATTTCACGTTGCTTATTTTACAGTGTTCACAGTTCAATATCGGATCGGTTTATGCTTTGCAAATTCATTCCTTACTCTCTGTCTCCTTGGCTCTCCTCTTGACTGCTCCCCTTGACTGCTTTCCTGTTGCTGTTGTCATCCAAAGTAATTTACCAATAATCGCGTACATATGAAATGGCGATGCAAATGTCATCCGAACAGCCCAAGGGAAGTGGAGAAGCGCACAAACCTACGCCTGCCACTAGTCCTAGACCCCTTTCCCATTCCCATTCCCATTGCCATCGCTTGGATCGGAACTGCAGCCAACTGAAGGGCAGAGGCTCATAAATTGCAAATGGCCAAATACCGTTTAATGGTCGCTGGCCACAGCAACAGGAGCAACATCATGGCAGAGAGAGAGAGTCTGAGAGTCTGAGAGTCCGAGGGATATGCCCAACCTCATCCTGGGAGTGTTGATTCACAGCCTGAATGAATCGCAGCTCCCCAAAAAGGTGAAGATGAGGTGAGAAAGAGGACGGACACTGGCCTGGGGAAACACGTGAAAGATGCGGACACTTCTCTCAGACAGATCACCGTCAGCGGGGCAGCAGGATGGATCCTCCCATAGACTGCGCCCCATGAGGGTATATCAGGGTTCGATGTGCGTTCAATCCCAGAGCTTTTGCGTGGCTGTCTTTTTGTTTACGACGGCGGCAGTTACTTTTATTGCCTGGCTGGATGGCTGGATGGCTGGCTGGCTGGCTGGCTGGCTGGATGGCAGGATGGCAGTGGTCGTGTTCCTCCTCTGGCCACCAAGCTGGCCGCTGGCCACTGTCACACATGGCCGGAAATCGCCTCCGACACTGCATGTGGCCAAACATTTGCATAAAACGCCAGCGCAGAGGGGCCACCACCAGGGACAGGGGACAGGGCACAGAGAACAGAGGACAGGGGACAGCGACAGGAGCCAATACGCCAATGAAGAGTTTGAGTTTTGGTCATGGAGCCGGCGGCGGCGGCGGCGAACCAGACTCGATACTCGATTTTCGATTTTTCCCCGTTGATTTTGGCCATTTTTCAGTGTCCATCGTTGGCTGGTTTTTCGGTTTGTTTTTCATGCATTTTTTGTGTGTGTTTTTCTCCCTTTTTTTTTGTTGCCGCTGTAGACGGCTGTAGCCGGTACGGGACCGGGCCCGTGCCCGTGCTGGGCATGTTGTTTATGTGTTTATAGATTAATCGCTTTTTGGTTAAATGACTTCGATAGTCGACATCGTGGGAGGGTCACAGCAGGCAGGAAAGGATTTAAAGCAACTCTCATATTTTGGTGCAAATTGCTGGCGACAGTTGTGGGTGCTCGTGCTCCTCCCCCCACACCACCACACGACGAAAGCAGAGCAGAGCAGCAGAAAATGTGGTGGGGGATTCCCTTTTGCACATGGCGCAGACTGCACTGGATGTCCAGTAGGAAACGGGAAGTAATTTTGGGCCTGGCTCGTTATGGCTCAATAGGCCGTTTAGGAGCTCGTCTAAGCCAACAGCTAACAGCTCATCTAATACAAATCTTATGGCCAAAACCCCAATTATTTGCGGCTGTGGCAACCCCTTACATACTTGTGCACACAATAAAAAATTAATCACAAGTAGCGCCGGCCCTGCCCCCCGAAACTGTGGCCAAAAGCCGGCGACTCATTACGAGTGTTACACGGGGGGGGAGGCTAGGGCAGGGTAGGCGTCTCGAGCTAATGTGCTAATGTGCAATTCCGAAAGGTGCTTACGTTGTCAAGTAGTGTGAAGATGAGCCCAGACTTCAGACCCAAAGACCCTCTCATTCCTCCCCCATTCCCATACTCATTTCCCATTTCCCATTCACGCCAATTGGCCATTTTCTCAATGAATCACAAGGAGGACAGCATATGGCCTCGAGTAGCCTTGCTTGGGTCTCCCGCTGGGCAAGGAAGAGAGCAATTAATTCCCCAGCTTAGAATGAAATCTAATTGCTCGTTAGCGCACAGCACAGCCAGCAGTCCATCGGTCCCCTGTCCCCTGTCCCCCCAGTTACCCATCGCTGATGTCCCTTTTTGTTTTTATATTTCGTTAACTGCTGATTACAGCAGTTGTTTCCCTGTTTGCCTGTTTCCTTGTTACGTTTGTTCCCTTGTTGCCCTTGTTGCCCTTGTTCAGTTGTTGCTTCTGCTGCTGCGGCATATCTTTGGAGAGGCCTGCGTTCGGGTAACTGGAGCCTGGGGCCCAGCTCTGTGATATTTATCTTGAGGATAAGTTTTATTTTCTTAATTTTTTGCTGCCCAAACTCTGGTCTCAGTTTTGTTTTCTCGCCCTTTGGCAATGTTTCAGAAATGTTTCCCAGCTGGTTCATAAAAAGAAATTAACGGTGCTCTCTCTCTCTCGCTCTCGCTCTCACCCTCTCTCTCCCCATTGACCTGAGGCTGCTCGCTGGCTGGCTGCGAATCGTTTAATGAGCTTGTAACTGTTCCGTTCCGTTCCGTTCCGTTTCGTTCCGACACTCGAGTGCTGACGCCGCCGAAAAGTAAGCAGCGAGATTTTTTGTTTTGTTTTTCTCGCCTTCTTGCTGCCTCTTTGCGTTTTGCTGTTTGCTGTTTCCGTTGCGTCATGCGATTGATATAATGGCATATCACAGTCATAGTCATGGATGGGCATTATCAGGGAATGGGAATGGGAATGGGGTGGGGGGGCGAGCTAGGTGCCTTTTTATTTATGTCATGTTTTTGCGCACGAAACTTTCGCAATTGCTCTTCGCCCGCCCCCACCCTGCCACTGCCACTGCCACTGCCACTCGCCATCGCTTTACTGCCGAGGGTCGTTTTGAAATTAATTGACTTGTTTTCTCGTTCTTCGTTCTGCTTTTGGCCTGCTTAAATATTTAACTTTGGCCTTTTGTGCTGCGACTCATTGCATGGCTGGAGATCCTTTTGACCGCTTAGTTGGCCACTTGGGAGCCCACACACACACACACACTCGCACACACACACACACACTCGCACACTCACACACACACACTTGACATGCTGCGGTCCTCTGGCTACGACCTCCACCTGGTCAGGGGAAAAGTTTTGGCATTTTGGTATTTATGGCTCATGTGGCGCAGTTGCATAAATCACTGACAATGTAAACACACAGCAGAGCAGAGCAGAGCACAGCAGAGTGTATCCCATCCCACACCACCTTACCTCTCCCCTTTTGATACTTACATATGTACATACATACGTGTGCGTGCGTGTGTGCGTGTGTCTCTGTGTGTGTATGCGTCTGGGTTAAATGGCCAAAAAGTGTTGACCACAATTAATGTTATGAGATAAGTTTATAAAAGCTCACGGCTCACTGCGCGCTCACGGCTTGAACGGTGAGCGGTTAGAGCGGGGGGGGGGGGGGGGGGGGGGGGGAAACAGCGTCCAGAGTGCTGTTAATAAAATGCAAGACAGGCATCGCACATTCCCCCCAATACCACCATGCCCCCTCATTCACCCATTCCCCATTCCAATTCGCGAGGCATAACCTCACCTGCCATCCATCCGTCCGTCCGTTCGTCCGTTCGTCCGTCCGTCCGTCCGTCCATTCCTCCCTACAACCAAGCAAGCGACATGCAACGGAAATTAGGTATCGTTTACATGGCCCTTGGTTTTGGTTATGGGTCTGGCCTTGGCCCTGTCCCTGTCCCTGTCCCTGTCTCTGGCCCTGGACCCTGTTTGTTGCCTTTGTTGCCCGTCGCTAGCTTTTATCGCCGCATCCATTATGCAGCCATTCTCTGCCTTCCCCCTGACCTCCAGCCTCCTTCTGGCCTTCTGGCTGGGGCTCCCCTGTTGGTCTCGTAGATTTGTCAAAATGGCTCCTGGGAATGGCCATTTTAAACCGGAAGTTGCCAAACATTTACTCGCTATTCAATTTTTTAACTTGCGTTACGCTGTCAAAGCTTGCAAGATGTGGCAGCTGGCTGGGATGGGGTTGGGGGGAAGGGGGGGGGGGGGGGGAAAACAGCGTCCAGAGTGCTGTTAATAAAATGCAAGACAGGCATCGCACATTCCCCCCAATACCACCATGCCCCCTCATTCACCCATTCCCCATTCCAATTCGCGAGGCATAACCTCACCTGCCATCCATCCGTCCGTCCGTTCGTCCGTTCGTCCGTCCGTCCGTCCGTCCATTCCTCCCTACAACCAAGCAAGCGACATGCAACGGAAATTAGGTATCGTTTACATGGCCCTTGGTTTTGGTTATGGGTCTGGCCTTGGCCCTGTCCCTGTCCCTGTCCCTGTCTCTGGCCCTGGACCCTGTTTGTTGCCTTTGTTGCCCGTCGCTAGCTTTTATCGCCGCATCCATTATGCAGCCATTCTCTGCCTTCCCCCTGACCTCCAGCCTCCTTCTGGCCTTCTGGCTGGGGCTCCCCTGTTGGTCTCGTAGATTTGTCAAAATGGCTCCTGGGAATGGCCATTTTAAACCGGAAGTTGCCAAACATTTACTCGCTATTCAATTTTTTAACTTGCGTTACGCTGTCAAAGCTTGCAAGATGTGGCAGCTGGCTGGGATGGGGTTGGGGGGGGAAGGGGGAGTCTGGGATAATGGAGACACATTTCTGGCTGATGCGCATCGAACGGCGCCGCTTACGCCGTGCAAAGTGCCCAGAAATTCATATGCCACACCAAAAATGCTGCACGGCATCTCCATGTCAGCGAACAATGCCCGTTGGGGTACTGAGACTGCGGGTACTGCGGATATGGAATGTGAACAATCTAGGAGAAGGAGTCAGGAGCAGCAGGAGCCAGGAGCAGCAGTCAGGAGACAGGAGCCAGGAGCCAGGAGCAGCTCTCGCTGGCAACTACTAACTAAGAGAAGTGACGACTGGGATGGAATGGAAGGTGAATTTGCTAAATGATGCTGTTGTGTAAATGTATCTCCATCTGTCTACCCGTTCTACTTATTTCCCCCACTGCCACTGCCTGCCATTGCCTGCCATTGCCTGGTGGCTCCTGTTTTTCCTCCTCCTGCCGCCTCCCAGGCTCCCAGGCTCTTTCGGTGTGTGACTAATGTCATTTTGGCATGCCAAACGCATCCGAACACGCAGCAGCATTTGCCATATGTGGCAGGAATGGAGGCAGGAGAGTGGGACATATGAAGACATTAGACATAGAATTTAACAGCAGCAACAAATGATACGCTTGCCACATACAAACGCTCATTAGAGTAGAAACTATAGGGGAGAAAGGGGAAGCCACATACCTCCGGTCCCTGCCCCCAGCCTCTATCCATATTCCAGCATAAATTCAGCGATAAATGGGATGCGATGCGAGTGGAGCGTCGTGGCATATGAAAAGCTATACCCCAAGGGAAAAACTTTTGCCGCTTTCTATTTACCTTTTGCCAATGATAAAGTAACAAGAGCCGCCAGTCGCTTGGTGGGCTGTGGGCTGTGAGCTGTGGATGTGGGTGTAGGGGGAGTCGTGGCTCACGTAGGAAATTAATGTTTAAGCTTCACGCAAAGAGCAGAGCGAGTGGCAAAAGTTTCCGCAGAAGACAGACAAACATTTGATTTAATTATGAGTGGCATTTATTGCTAAGAGCTCGCAGTGGCAGTGGCAGTGGCAGTGGCATCAGTGGCTGTAGCAGCTATCACATGTGGACATGGAGCTGCTACCTGCCAAGGTGTTAGTCTGTTGATAATGTAAGCAAAGTATCACCCAGCCCACACGAAGGCTGCAACGAATGCCGAATGCTCTTGCACAAAGTCCCCTCTAGGCATAAACCAAATACACTTCCTTGTGGGGAATGGGGGGTGGGGGAATAGTTTTGGGCTGTAGCTGAGGGCTGAATGCTCGCAATTCTGGCTGCTGTTTGTGTGCCGTATCTTTCTGTGACTTGTGCTTGTCAAACTGATACTGACAGCGTTGCCTAAGTGGCAACTTAATTTCTTAATTGTCAACTCAAAAACTTTTATCGGGCACCTGCCTGTAACTTATGCTTCAGTCCCGTTCCCCCAGTCCATCCAGTACCCATCCTCCCACTGGGACAAACTATCAAAAGACGGAGAATGCCAAGAACTTCTTTGGATGGCTTGCCGAGCTGCGGTTTGGCTTTCCCCTGACTTGTATGACGACGAGTGATATGTATGTAGTTGGATGGATGTTTGGATGTTGTTTGACTGGCAGTTCATTTCCCTCCCCTCCCCTCCCCGCCCCTCCGCTGCCCCTGGCCATGCTACCGCCACCGCTTAACCGTTTTGACAGATAAGGTGAGTGAGTGCCAAGCAAAGTGCAAAACTTACAACTTACAGAAAACTACCAACAAAGTGACACGCGATGAGCAGAAGGAGCAGGAGCAGCAGCAGGAGCAGCAGCAGAAGCAGAAGGAGATGGAGTCAAAGTCGAAGTCGGAAAAGTTTTTTGTGCTAGTGCCACATGAATAATTGAGGAGCCACTCCTTTGGGTACGGTACCCCTCACCAGCCTGGACATGACTTAAGGCTTAGAGCACCCCCAAGCCCATTCCTCCCGCCCCCCCCCCCCTCCTCCTAAGCAGCGACGCCCCATTGCCCATTAATGCCTGTATAATTTAACGCCACTTTAAATTTTAATTGTCTAAATGAAAATGTCGCTGGTGCTGGGCGACTGCGACGGCGACTGCCTCCTTGTCATTTTCATAAAGTTTTCCACCAGCTTTGGCCCGATTTGACGCACTGTGGATTTTACACATTTTAATTGGAAACCTCCCTATGCCCCATGCCCCATGCCCCGTGCCCCATGCCACACTTTCCAGCACTTCCCTCTGCCCCTTTGCCACTCTTCTGCGCTGGCTACAATTTGTTACAAATAATTATCATAACCTGATTAACATGAGGCTCCGCTTGAAGTGCCTGGCCTGAACGGGGTTGGCATGAGCCGGAGTCAAGGGTGGAGGGTGGAGGGTGGGAGGGTGGCGTCTGCCCAGATGAAAATAGTCATTGTCAGTGTGGGCTTGGGTTGGGCCCATCTTCCGCCGCTTGTCTTAATTTGTAAAAGTTTTAAAATGCCGTCGCCGTTGTTGTTGCTGTTGCTGCTGTTGCTGCCACTACCACTGTGCCTCGTCCTGATTCTTGCTTATTTTTTATGCATGCTGTGAACAATCTCAGCCCACACATGCTTTGCATTTGCTTTCCTCCTTTGCCAACCCTCCATTATGCCAAGTGCTCGCCATTATCATCATCATCAAGGCTGCTGCTGCTGTTGTGGCTGCTGCTGCTGTTGCCAGAAGTTGTTATTCGGCGGCTGCATAATTAGAATTGTAAAAATGACAAGAAAGTATTTAACATTTTTGTAACCGCATCACACACGAAGCGGCAGAGGGAGAGGAGCAGGGAGACTGCTGCTAGAACATGAGCTGGCAGTGTAAATGTGCTCACAAGTGGGTGGAGGGCGGTGGGGGGAGGCAGGGGAACTTTGTTGCTGCGCTTTGCATAGAGAAGTATCTCGAGTGCAGGAATTTTGATAAAGTTTTACAGGAAAATGCACAGGCAGGGGCACAGACAGGGGCACAGACAGGGGCACAGACAGGGGCACCTTTGCCTGCACTTCAGTTGAATGCAACAAAAATACAGACAGGATTTTCCTAACATTGTACTTGATCCTGTTAGGCAGTGGTGGGCAAAGGCAGAGGAATATGCCAATCTATTTTTTATTTATCTAAGTTTTGGCCAATTTCAATTTCAATTTCCATTCCCTTTCCCCTCTCTCTGCCAGTGCCAGTGCCATTGCAAACCATAAACTTGACTTGCCAATTGCCTCATTGTCTGCATGGCTTTTGGGTTAATTGCGAGATTGTAACCTCGCCACTGCCTGCCCGCCACTCGTCATTCATTGATGGCTTCCCCCCTGCCACAATCGCTGTGCGACTCCACTCTTGGCTTATCAATAACCATAATGTTGGGCACAGAGCTAAGGCTGGGGCTGGGCCCATTTCTGGAGCTTCTCTAACGAGCGCGTAAACGGCGCGTGCAATTTCCCTTGAAAAGCCATTAAAAAGCGAACTAGATAGATAGCGACTCCTGGTAGCAGCAGCAGCAGGGGCGGGGTGGGGGGAGGGGGCAGGAAGCGACGAAAAAAATTGGCAACACGAACATTAAGATGGCGCCAGGTCAGGATAGAGGCAAGGCAAGGGAAGGGAAGAATAAATGTGGTAGGGGTAGGGGTAGGGGTAGGGTAGGGGTAGGGGCATGGGGTAAGGGGTTCGGGATTCATGGAGAGCGTGGAAATTAAATTGAACAACTTCTGACAGCTAATCGGGAATCTGGAAAGAAAACTAGAGGAGGATGTGCCATTTGGCTGCTCTCGCCCGCTGCTGATCTCTTACAAGCATTAAATTTTAATGGCGCACTCAAAAAGTCTGCCACAAGATGGCTTGATGGGGGAGTATAAGTTCCTGAATTGAGTGGAGTGAAGTGTAGCAGTGGGGGGGGCAGGGCTAACTAATGAAGCCAGCTGCTGGTGGTTGCAAAACCGCAGATGCAAATCAGAGCCAAAAACCGAAAAAGAGCAAAGATTGGAAGTGGCAGGCAGCAGCCAGCATCTAGGAAGGAGCAGCAGCAGCAGCAGCAGCAGTCCTTTGGTCCACTGTCTGAGGCAAATCGAACCCATGTCCAAACTAATCCGCTCTTAATTAAAGATTGCCACCACCAAAGTTTCCACTGCCTGCCCTTCTTCACTCTTCACTCTTCACTCTGCACTCTGCACTCTCTACTCATTCTCCCTTACTCACTCTCTCCAAATGTACTTAAAATTTTCCATATTAAGTCGTCGCAAAACTAAAATGTTGCTTCTTGGGCCAAGCACAGGGCAGGGCTGGGCTGGGCTGGGCAGGGCAGCACCGGGCCCTGGACAGCCGTCGCCTAACCTCAAGGAATAAATCTTTGACAAAGCTGCGCCGCAAACTTGTTTGTCCAAGCCAGCAGCAGTCGCAGTCGAAGTTGCGGAGTTGCAGGAGGCAGCGCCCGCACAGGAGGCAGCGAAGGTGTTATTATAATGTACCAGAATATGTCTGGGCTAGGACGTTTCTTTGGCTGCATTGGCATTGGCATTGGCATTGGCATTGGCTGCTGGGCACGTGATAAGATCATAATCCCATTTATGTCTTTACTTTCAGTGCAAACTTTTGTCCTTACTCGCACAGGGTTGAGAGAGAGAGAGAGAGAGAGAGAGAGAGATCTGGGCTGGGGTGGACGCGGCTGTTTATATTTAAACTGAGGTCAGAGAGCACTAAATCAAGTTGCCAAACCAACGTCCAAAAACTTTCGGCGCATGCAAAGAAGCTGTTAAGCAGCTTAAAACTATTCCAGCCTTTTGGTCGATGCTTTTCCTTCCCTCCTTCCTTTCACCCTGCCTGGGGACACCGTCTTTGCGTCTTGCAACGTCTTCCGGGCTTGGCCTGTTGTTCAATGGGGGTTCCGGACACCGCACCGCACCGCACCACACCGCACCGCACCGTCTTCAGGGGCAATTGTTGATAAGCGCCCAGCCAAGCGACAGTTTACATTGGAACAAATTTGAGACTTTTGTTTGAGAAGTTTACGGCCTCATTCTCCTACCACCCACCAAAAAGGAAACTTTTTGTGGGCGCAACGTGTGATGAAGATGGTGCAAAAGGATGGGGCAAGCACAGCCCATCTGCCCCTCTGCCCATCCGGCCATCCGGCCAGCCTGATGTTATCAGGCAACCACGTATGGCATCCTATTTGCAAAGGGTTAAGGCAAAGGCAAAGGCGAAGACGAAGACGAAGGCAGCCAGATATGTGCTGCAGCAGCAGCAGACACAGCTCAAGTCTGCAGGCAACGCTGATATCCTTTGGGCCCAGTAACTGTAGCAGGACTATGTGTGGGGGCATCTATGATGCTACTGCTTCGCTCCACCTTCGGCATTGTTCATTGTGGCTGATGGCTGATGGCTTTTGGCTGGGAAGGGGGAGGTTGAGTGTGGCTGCAGCTGCCAAAACAAATGAGCCTTAATGCGATTTGCTTGAATGGACCTGAAATGTGCGGGTATCGGTTTGTACTGGCCCCCGTCCTGGGCCCTTGCCTGACCTGTCTATTGAGTTTCGAAGCCGCTTAGTGGCAAGCAGCAGCAGCAGGAGAAGTCCTTCAGTAAGATCCGATGCACTTGTGCATTTTGGCAGCTGCATCGCTTGATGTGCAACTTGATTTTCAATCCACCTCTGCCACACTGGGTGTAACTCAATTAGTTGCTGCCCCAAGCTAAAACGTTTATCCATGCCCCACTGGGATTAGGCTGCACCTACCCACATGGCAATGTGTGTGAAAAGTAAGCAACAAATAAAAGGTAGGCAAACTAGCAAACAATGAATCGCGTTTGCCTTTTGCCCCATTTGCCCCTTTTGCCCCTTTTGTGCTGTTTCGTGTGTTGACTTTAAAGGCTGTCGTCCACTGGGAATGTAATTCGTCTTGTCAGACGAAAAAGATGATTGAATTAACCATTTATGCTCCATTTACGAGGAGGCAGGAGGCAGGAGGCAGAGGCAGAGAGAGGGAGAGATTCGGGATGGTAGGGCAGCAGGGACAAACAAGACAAACAGGACATGCCAGAGCAGACAGGACACACACAGATACAGATACAGATACAGATACGTATGCACACACACCCAGAGAGAGAGAGAGAGAGAGAGAGAGAGAGAGAAACGAATGTGACGGATCCTGGCACCCGCATTCTACCATGTGACACATTAGCAGTGGAGCAGCAGGAGAAGGAGATGGAGCAGGAGGTGGAGCTGTAGCTGTAGCTGTAGCTGTAGCGGCAGCAGACGAGCTCTGTTATCAGCTTGGGCAAAAAGTGTCCTGCGAATGAGAATTTTCCACACACACACACACACACACACACACACACACACACAGGCACACACTCATCCACACGGAAGTTGAAATTGTGCGATGTCTGACTGCAACAGAAGCCATTCCCAGCCATTCCCAGCCATTCCCAGCCACACTGCCTCCCAGCTGCCGCCCTCCATTGCCGCCCCGCCGTTGACTGTTTGCAATGAGGTTTTGTTTCAATTTCCTTTCGATAGGCCACAGACATCCCGACAAGCAAGTGAGGTGAGTGGTGTGGGGAGGCATGGGGCATGGGGCATGGGGCATGTGGGACAGGACGCGGGCGTCGACAATTTCATGCATAAATTCATCGTGTGTGTTGGTTTGGGCTTTATGGTTGACTGAGATTCGAGTGAGATACTTCCTTCCGTTATGTTGTTTGTTCACTGCCATTTCCCTGCTCCCCTCTCAGTTTCTCTGTCTCTGTCTCTGTCTCTGCCTCTGTCGCTCTTCCCTTCTCCGTTACAGCCCACTTTTTGCTGATGACTTTGCATCTAAAACAATTAAGTTTCATTAAAAAACACACACAGAAAAAAAAGAGCGAACAGAGTGGCACACACACACAGCAACGCAGCAGCAACGCAGCAGCAATGCAGCATCGCAGCATCGGTAAGCGGCCAAAACAATTTACATACTCGACATAACTTGGGCTTAAATGAGTTTTGCAACAAATTCCGACAGGGGCAACAACAACAACAACAAAAGCACAGGCAAAAATACAAACAGGAAAAGAGAAAAAGAGGAAAAGAGAAAAAAAAGAGCGCAGCAGAGGCAGGGAAGCGGCGCAACGAAAGACGTGGCCATGCGATTTGCAGCTAATCCCTTATGGGCATTTGGTGCTGGACCGGCTGGAGCGAGTACTGGCCCGGTCCTGGTCCTGGTACGCCTGGCAGGTCCTTGCTCTTACTCGCCGGACCAGTCGTCCTGCCAGTCACTCAGTCCTGCCAGCCAACCAGTCAGCCAGGAGGCCGGCCAGTCAGCCAGTCAGCCAGGCGTCTCTCATGCAAATTTCATGGGGCACGCAGAGAAAAAAGGCGATACATAAAAAATGTTTAAATACATTTCCTGTCGTCTAGTCGCAAGGCAGGACGAGCAGCAGCAGTTGCAGCAGCAGCAGCAGCAGTCAGGACATGCCAGGACAACGACGACAAGTGCGACAAGTGTGTGCCCAGCGTTGAGGGGGCATGTGCCACACACACACACACACACACACACATGTAGTAGCAGCAGCAGCAACAACTGCGATACAAGATCCGTGCACACACAGAATTTATATGCCCAACAAAAGGACATGCAGTGCCACAGCAGCCGCTTATCCCCCAGCCGCCCTGATAGTGAGCCGCATGCACCCTACCCTACCCCCTATCAGTGCCACACCCAATCCCAATCCCAATCCCACTCCCCTGGCTGCGTTCTGGCTGGGGCAACAAAAAAAAAACAGCAACAACTTTTCTGCCGAATTTAATCCAATAATAAATGGAATATTGCTGACCTCGGGCATTAAATTAAATGTTGTTATCAGTCGAGTGCAGAGAAATTATCAGTTGACTACCGCAGAGGGGAGTGGGGAAGGTGGGTAGTGGCATTTGGCTGGGGCAGTGGTACCCGGATACGGTTACGGGTTACGTGTTACGTGTTACGACTGCTGCTACTGCCACTGCCACTGCAAGTGAGTTATTTGCGCTGAAACTTGATGTTAAATGGCAAGAAAAGGCACAAAAAACAAAATTGGGAGCAAAAAGCAAGCCAGCTGGACAGCTGGGTATGAGATCCACTACAGAGAGTATCCCTGGGTCAGGACAGACTCCGCACTCCTCTCTTCTACTGCTGCTTTCGTCTCGTCTCCGCTGTGCTGCTGCGTGTGTGTGTGTGTGTGTGTGTGTGTGTGTGTGTGTGCCGTGCCACTGTTTGGCCGGATATTAAGCTCGTTTGCATATAATTTGCGTTCCACAGACCGCAACTGAAACAGAAGCACAAACTGAATCTGAATCTGAATCTGAATATGACGCAAATTGAAATGAAGGAGGGGGACAGGAGGAGGAGGAGGAGGAGGGGAAACTCCCCAGTTGATGCTGGTGATGGTTTTTGGCCCTGCCGCCGCGATAAGAACACAGAACAGAACGCAAAAGTGGAGCGACTGCAATTGGACTTTCCGGGACACATTAAGAAGTCCAAACTGATGGTGATGCTGCTTCTGCTGCTCCTCCTCCTCCTTCTACTGCTGGACGGAGGAAAGCAATTAAGTTTGCGGTTGGATATCAGAGCATCATCGCACAGAGGGCGGGTGGTGAGTGGACTGCGGTTATCCTTTTTGCAGGCAAACGAACTGCGTTTGGCTAGTGCGAAAACTGACACTTTCTGTGGCATATTTATGGACGGTAATAAGAAATGGATGCGATCTGTGAGGACTGAGTGAGAGAGAGAGAGAGAGCAGAAACAGTCACTGTCTGAGTGTCGAGCGGATTGAGACTTCCCATGTGCATGTGTAAGCCTCAGTCTATCGCTACTCCTGCTCCAAGCCCATGCTTATGCCTCCAAGTGCCAGCGGCTACCCGCCACCCCCTGCCCCTTCTTGGCTGGCAATCAGCCAAAGTCTTAAAACACTTTTGCATAAGTTAACCCATACATCGTGCCCCCAGCATGCCTGCCCCCTGCATGCCTGCTGCCTGCTGCCTGATGCTTTTTAATCCTTTTTACGTCAGAACGAAGCAGCTCTAGTTCGGGTAGGCGGAGAAGGGAGGTGGGTGGTGGCTGTGAGGCGTTGATTATAATTGACTTTGGCTGAGTTAAGTGGCAAAATGGAAATACCATGTACCTCATAATACATATGTATTATACATACATATGTAGGTATGTATGTACATACATATGTAGGTATGTATGTACATACATATGCACATATGTACTCGGAGTAATCTAAGGCAAAGAAGAAAAAGAGCAAGAGGGGAATGGGGAACACCACTCAAGGAATGGGTGGGGGGAGGGAAATGCCTTACCTTAGCCATGGTAATAGTTCTCTCATACATACATATATGAGAATTATTTTCCAATTTCCAAGCTACCCCCCACGTGCCTGTGCCTGTGCCTGTGCCGTGAAAAGACTCACGAGAGGCATTTATCAAATCAAATGAAATAAAATGAAATAAAATGAAATGATGTGCAACAATTTTAATATAATCAGAATGTGAATGTGAAATGCGAATGCGAATGCGAATGGCATGTCCGAGGAGGCGTTGTCCTGGCCACTGGTCAGTCTCAACTGCCCCGGTCCTGCGATTGCCATGGGGGCACCAAATTATGTTAAGTGTTTGCAATCCCAATCCCAATCCCGATCCCCCCCCCTCCACGCCAAGGAACCAGAAAATAGCAAAAGAAAAATAGGAAGAAAAAAATGGAATGGAATGGCATGGCATGGAATGGAATGCCTGGCGATGGATGATAACTTGTATCACAAAGAGAGAGAGAGCCCTTCGCCATGGCAACTTTCAGCTGTGTAGCTACCAGGGACAGGGGGTGGCAGGTGGCATGGACAGGGGTAAGGGGTTGCAATGATTTGTGTGTGCGTGGCTCGCGAACAAAAGCCATTACAAAACTTCAACGTACCCGTAAAAGTTTCCCCTCACCTGAAGAGGGTATTGCTGGGCTATATATATCGAGTGGGGGTGGGGGTGGGGGTGGGGGTGTTGGTGGGGGAGGGGGATGCCTAGCCTCAGCTAGCCAACACGAACAAAAATACAGAAAAACGCTCTGAAAAATTCGCTTTCTTTTCGCACCTTTTGGTGGCACGAAAAAAAAGTGCAAAGAACTGACATAAAAAAGTTTTGCAGCAGTGACGTGTTGCCAATCGGTGGAGTAACCATGTAAAGGCATTATCCTTCCCTTCCCATCCCCTCCCTTCCTTCGTCTTGAGTTGTTTCGCAATTACTATCATCATCATCATCATCATCATCATCATCATTCAGGGGCAATGAGCAGCGGAGCCCATCAGAATGATTAAAAAACTTTCGCAACGCCAAAATCAACATTTAAATTATAATTTGAGGTCAACGGCTTTGTCGTCTCTCCGACGTCTCTAGCTTGGGGCAAATGTGTCCTGCAGCAGCACACAAAAATAATTGATCCCCAATGTCTCATTTGCCTCTCGCACAGACAGAGAGACACACACACACATGCCCCCCACACCCCTTCTCGCAGAAAAATCAAATTGAAGTCTATAACATGCTGCTGACCGCCTCATAAAGCAATTAAGTGCATGTGGCTGACCAAGCAGCCAACAACGTGTTGGAATATCCCCCTCAATGGATGGCACGGACAGCCCCAACAGTTGACCCTCTGCGGCAAGGACGCTGGACAACTGGGAGGAGCGACCGACCATGTACCACTTCAGTCTCACTTACCCGTGTTGATGCCTCGCACAGCATCAGGATAATATCATCGTACAGGGGTACAGGGATACAGGGCACAGGCACATCGTGATATGGCCAACGCATGAACCTTGAACCTGGGCTGGAATGCTGCGAAGCTCTCAAGTAATTCATAGCATTAATTATATTATATGACCCTTGCCAGGAGTAGGAGGAGGAGGCAGAGCAAGCAAGAGGAGTGGAGAGGAAAGAGTGGAGACTATACTAGACTCCCCACCCAATGTGGCAGATAGCTACCGTTCCCTGCCGTTCCCTGCCGTTCCCTTTGACTTGTTTGCCTTCGACTTTGCATTCGACTTAAATGAATCCTTTAGCTCAGCCTACAGTCTGAGGTGTTCACTGAGATCCATGAGAGTTTCAGCGGCTGGCGATGGTGTTTGAAGTTCCCATTCTCCTCTCCTCCCCCTGTAATTATAAATTAGCTCATAAATATTTCGGGGGTGCTATAAAAAAATGTGCAAATTAAAATCGAAGAGCCAGCGGGTGGAGAATTCCAACAGCCACAGGGCCATGTCGCAGACTAGAACACCCTATTAGGTGTCCAATCGTAACGGAGTGTCCGGGAATACTGCCTCTGGAGGTGTACTCCGCCGGAAAAGTGTATAGAAAATGAAAATCGGTTTGCATAACAATTGAGGGGCTTAATTTATGCGCAGCCAGAGCTACAACGGCAACAAATCGTGAACAATGGCAATAGTAATAATAATAATTGTTTATAAATAAATACGCGTACGTCAAATATATATACATATATATATGCCAAGGGGAATTTATTAGCCGAAAGCCCCCCTAAACGTTGCCTTTTGTGGCTGCTATTATTTTGTTTGTGTTGGCAATGTGCAGATAAAAAGTAATTAACGCCTATTCCGAACCAGTTGAACCCAGGGTTGGGTGGAGGCGTCACAGCAGAGCCCCGTTCGAGTCCCAAAACAATGGACAGCAGCAGAAGCAGAAGCAGCAGCAGGCAATAATTATTATTGACTTATTGGCCATAATGGCATTGCATTTAAAAGAGAATGAACCCCAGCGCCACCTCCAGCGGACAGCGGACAACGTGCGCGAAAAGTATTTGCATAAAATTTGCATTGACAACAGTTGAAAGCAATTGAAACAATAATTTCGTCATTAATGTGCGACAATCCGATCACCTACCGCACAGTCCCCCCTCCCCCAACCATACACAACAGACCAAATGGGAATCCGACCTACGCTGTGAGCCATCCGTATGTCCAGGGGCTTTCACCTGCTGCTCCTCCGTTGCCGTGCGGTGCGGTGCCGTGCCGTTCGTTGCTGTGTGTGAATTGAAAACGTGCTTATCGCTGTGCATCAGCAATGGACGAGCTCCTGGAATTGGATGACTGCGATTGAGATTGGGGGACTTGGGGATATTGCGTGGACTGGTATTGGTATTGGTATTGGTATTGTGCAGTGTCCACAGTTGGGTCTGTGTGCATTTTTCTGCCATTACTCGCACACTGCAATTGTTTAATGCGTTTAATTACATTTGTTGGCTGCCACTTAATGTTTTTATAATTAATAGAATCAATATTGATACTGGCCCGCGACCACCGACCACCGACCAACGACCACCGGCCACGACCCCGAATATGCAACCTCAAACGCTGACCCACGCCGCAGCGGCGGTTAATTGTAGATTAAAAATGTAGCCACTGCGGTTGTTGAGGGTCAGGGAAGCGTTAAATTTCTGGTAAAACTATGGTGGGTCTACAAAGCAAACAAAGCGCTCCTGCTCTCTCTCTATCTCTCTCTCTCTCGAACGGACAGACAGTGGGCACTCGCAGAGCAGGAAGTATCTGCGGGCATCTAAAAGTGGAGCCTAGACGTGGCTTTCGTTCCAGCAAGGCAGCCTCCACTGTGTGCCCAGGGTACACAACAATGGCGTTTTGTTTGCTCTTTAAATGTTTATTTGTTTCGTATTTGCTTTGACTTGTGCATTTAATTACATTCGCATGCCCACACCCTCCTTTCCCTATTCCGCCATTCCCCTCTGCACACATGAAAGCGGGCGTAAGCATGCATGGCAAATATTCACGGATGCGGTACCGTACCCCCAGAGAGGGTCCCGTCGCAACGGGCGCTTTAAAATGCAAGCAGCGTAAAAGATTAGCCCGATTAGTTCAGCTCGACGGCATACCAGGCCGAGCCAAGCCAAGCCAAGCCAAAGCAAAGCCAAAGCAAAGCCAAAGCAGTGCATCGGAGAAATGCCCACCAACCCGCAAGTTCAAAGGGTTCAAAAGTTTCCACCTGCGAGGGTTCCATTTCCATGCGTACCACTTGAGAATTCCGCGGCGTAAAAAGATATTTGCCTGAGTGTGTGTGTGTGTGTGTGTTGGGAGGGGGAGCTACGTGCTCTTCATTTCGTTTCCTTTCGTTCCGCATACGCAGAGAGTACAGAGAATCTGTGGCCCATGCACAATTTGTGCGCTTTGCCATTCTCATCGCATCGTCATATGAATATGGAATATAAAAGAGTTGCATTTTTGTGTGTTTTAGTGTCTTGTGTTTATTGTAGAAGAGTTTTTTTGCATGCTATATATAAATTTTGATTATTTTGAACAGTCTTGATATGCTTATCAGTTATCAGTTGATGTCAGTCTCCAAGTGTTCCATCTCTCTGGTTCAGTGTATTTAGTAGTTAGTAAATTCGTGAGTTGCTTGTTGCGCTGCTCCCTGCTGTAAGTCATTATCGCAGGTGGTTAAGAGGTTAAGGAGAGCTTACAAAACTTACCTATGCCGGTGGTTAGTGCATCAGATGGAAGGGTATTTTGCATATCCCAAAAGGGGATGCGAAACAAATTTGAGACCCAAAAAAAACTCTTCTCGTTGTTCAGTCTGTAGATGTCTGGTTTGGTGTGTTGCTTTACTGTTCTGGAATATGTTCTTCAGCCACGGCGTTCTCTGTGGCGTCCTGCGTGCGGTTCATGTTGCTCTCATCTTCCTGCAGTTCCATTGGAACTGACTCATCGCTGGCGACTTGATTGACTTGACTGACTTGATCGATGCTGTCATGTGCTACCCCCATCGTCGGTTCCACTGAGCTGAACGGAGCGACATTCACTGCGTTGGGCAGAAGGGACGCCGTGATGGGTGGCAGCTGGCTGGCAGGCAGCACATCCACGTCCATGACCAGTTCCATGTCCACGCTGCTCCCATCTTCCTCCATTGTCGAGGTCATTGGATTACAGTCCAAATAAATGGTGTTGCCATCTTCATCCATCGTCGAAGACACCAATGTCACGTCCTTGTCAACCTGGCTGTCATCTTCCGTCCACGTCAGATCCATGGGAGTTGAGTCCGTGCTGGAGATATTATAGATGCTGCTTAGCTCAGCAGACTCCTCACTGGCAGCTGAATCGAAGTGATCCTCCATCGGTAGGTCGGATGCGCTGGAAGCATTGCTAAGGACGTCGGGCAAATGTGATCTGGCCAATCCTGGTGGATTGCTGGTGGTGAAACTATCTTCATCTGATGACCAGTCAGAAGAGGGGAGACTGGGTATTGACTCGGAGCTGATGTTGGACTCGTCACTGGAGGACTCATCAATGTCACTCTCCTCCTCTTCGGGCACCGACACCACTGGACTATTGAAGTTGTTCGAATTAATTGGCGGTTCTGTTGCGGGGGCATTGGCCAGCCGAAGACCGTTGACATGTGGATTGGAGACATCTTCTCCCTGATCAAGGATAAATATCACATTCAGATTGGGCATTATTTGTGGCATCAGGTTGGCAGGCGGCGCACCCACGTTCACATCCAAGTCCAATCCCAGGCTCAAGCCAAAGCCCAAGTTGATGCTGAAATGGCCCCACAAGGGCGGGGGCACCGTCCCATTCGCAAACAAAAGATTCCGAATGCTTAGTGTCATGGCGTAGAAGTTGCGACGCAATGCTGGCTGATCTGGCAGATCGAATGGCAACACCATTCCGTTGTGGGGTGCGCGGGGCAGATGCATTTCGATCGGAAACGTCATCGGTATCGAAATGATCAGAGAATCATTCAATTCGATACCGACTCCGGCTCCGCTCCGACTCCGACATTAGTTTCCACGCTGCTAACATCAGAGGGGGCATCCGATCTGGGCGGCAGTATGGCCTGGGGCACAGGCACGGAGGCAGCGCTGGCGGGTTGCACAGGCTGCACAGCTACCGGCTGGATGGCAAGTATTGTTGGATTCAGCGTGGGCAGCTCTAGCGGCTGCGGTGGCATCACCATGTCAAGGGCTTCGAGGCTGTTCCACGACAGCGCCGGTACTGGCATCGGCATTGCCATCGCCATCGGCATTGCCACCGGCATCAACATCGGCATCTGTATTGGCAGACTGCGCTCAGCTTCAGGGACAGCCATTGGACGTGGCATCGGCATCGGCATCGGCATAGGAATCGGCATCGGCATCGGCATCATACGATTCAATCCCATACCATTGGATTCAGTGCTGGCACTTGGATTCACGGGGCCATCACCACTAACAGGCATTGGATGTGATGGCATCGTTGGATTTGTGGGACGCGGTGGATCCAGCATGAAAACGACTGCTGGCGGCAGTGGCATCTGCAGTGGCATTGGCTGACTCTGAGTAGAATTAATGCGCGATTCCACATTCGGATGGCTGGCAATGCTGTTGAGATCGCTTGGACCGCCCAGATAGTTCAGATTGCGCAGATTGCCGAGTATATTGATGCAATCGCCTCCTGGGGGATGGGCTGTGCTCATTCGGCGTGGACTAATGTCGTGTATGGTGAAATTGATGCCCCCAAAGCTGGGCCCAATGAACTCCTCGCTGCGATTCAGTGTAGGAGGAGCGGGACTGGTGGGCGCGCGAGTGCTGCGACCTGCCCCAGCTGCTACAATCTCCAGATTGTTCATTGGCAACGACAACTGCGGCTCTGCAGCATCTCGAGCTCTGGCTGGCAGTATTCGAGCGCCTCCTTCGTGGACGATTGGCCGCACCTGGGCACAGGGCAGCACATTACGATTCGATCGCTGCAGCGTCTGGCAAGGTTCCTGCTGCATGTCGGTCACCTTTGAGCCCCGCTCAAGTGGTACGGGCATTCGCACTCGGCTGACAGTCAGATCCTGCGGGGGATGATCAGAGTCATCCGAGCTAGATTCGTCCTCACTGACGCCACGTAACTGATTCTCACTGGAAGAGCCACCTTCGCTGGCAGAGTTGCCGGTGCCGGTGCCGGTGCCTTGGCCTTGTCCTTCCTGGCTTTGAGACGCTCCTTCCACCTGCGACTGCTTCTCGTTGGTGTCTTTGGCCTTCGGGCTCCCATTTACGCTGCCGCCTGCAACGATTTTTTCTGCGGCGGCGCTTCCGGTCTGAGTTGCCGTGTTGTCGGGTTGGCACAGTTCAACTTTAGCTTGGACCTGCAGCCCCAGCTCTACGCCCACTACGGTGTCGGAGTCCGAATCCGTTTCGGATGTGGATGTGGATGTGGATGTGGCATCCGAGGTAAGTTCCTCCATTGCACGTTGGTTGGGTGGCGATTGGCAGCGTTGGTGATCGTGTTCGCGTTTCTGGTTGGTATGTCCGCTGTTTGATGCACCCTGTGTGGACGGATCTCCATTGACCGGGCCTTGGACGTGGGCGTGGATGAAGACGTGGCTTTCGACATGACCTTGAGGTTGCACGTGGACGTGAGTTTGGACGTGGACGTGGGGTTGCGCATGGACGGGAGGTTGCACGTGGACGGGGTGCTGCGCATGGACGGGAGGTTGCACATGGCCATGGAAGTGGCCATTGAAGTGGGCATGGCCGTGACCGTGGGTGGGACGGGCGCCAAAACGTGGCCCACCAGAACTTATAGCAGGATCATAACGCATCGGTCTGCCCATTGGTCCCATCGGTCCCATCGGCCCCATCGGTCCCATCGGTCCCATCGGCCCCATCGGCCCCATCGGTCCCATTGGTCCCATTGGAGGCCGAAGTGGATACCCGCCGAATGTATGATGATGTATGTGTGGTGGGAGCATGTGAGGATTCGGCTGATGCGCCTGCACATGAGGATCCATATTCTGGTTGAAGTACGAATTTTGAAGGCACGGATCATACACGGGATGGGGACTCGTGAAGAAACTCATATGACTATCTGTGGTTGGTGGCCCACTCGGCGGTGCCATGTGCGGGTAGATATTTCCATGCATCTGTGTGGGATGCATCTGTGGGGGATGCATCTGTGAGGGATGCATCTGTGGCGGCATCGAAGGCATTGGTCCGTTCATCGGGGGAGGGAAATTCATTTGATTCATAAAAGGCGGCACAAGCGGATACATTTGCGGTGGCATTTGCTGCTGTTGTGGATGTTGCTGGTGATAAATGTTCGGAATCGCATTCAAGTTCGGATACATATTGTTGTTCGAATATCCATATGGCACTTGGGCATGCGGAGGATACGGTGAAGTCGGTTGATGCTGATGCGGTTGAGGTTGAGGTTGCGGCTTCGGTTGCGGCTTCGGGTGCGGCTTCGGCTTCGAGTGCGTCTTCGTTTGCGGCTTCGGCTGCGGAGGAGCGAGACCAGCTGCAGGAAAGTGGAAGAAGGAGAGAGCGTGGCTTAATACTTAATACAAGCACTAATATAGGTAATTGAAAAAAATCTGTAAAACAAAACAAAAACGAGAAGGAACGTGAGTCGCTGCTGTGAACGCGACTCTACTTTTATACCCGTTCACAGTCAGTATATGTTTAAATTTGTGAGCTTACGATTTATGTAGAATTTTAAAATATTTTACAATTTACATTTTTTTCTACATCTGCTATCTACATCTACAATGTCGATTAAAAATCTAAAATGTATATTCAACAACTACCATTTAGATTCTAATCCGATAGAGGGCGCTCGCGCACTGAACGAGGCAGAGTGCGAGCGAGAAAGAGAATGAGTAGCTATAATTATGATCCAATCTCAATAAAGTTGGACATTCTGATAGATATGGTATTTTTCTTCGATGCTGCGATTTTAATTTTCTCGTATCTTCAAAATTGTTACTGCCACAGATTTTCGTTTTTTATGGGGGTGGGGCGAAATTTTAAAATACACTTGTAATACTGTGATATCACATGAGTCTAGAAACAAAATTTGGTTGCTCTATCTCTTATAGTCTCTAAGAACTAGGCGCTCATCATGACGGACGGACGGACAAACGGACGGACAGTCAGACATGGCTATATCGACTCGGCTATTGATGCTGAACACAAATATATACTCTATAGGGTCGGAAATGTTTCCTTCTCTGCATTACACACAGCCACTTTTAACACAAATACAATTTAAAACTCATAAAAAAAACTCATAAAAATAAAACTTTTTCTTACCATATTGGCATTCTGTCGGTGGTACGGCTCCAGCACCAGCTCTAAGTGCTGCTCTTGTTTCGAGTCCGGCGTTAGATCCGTCTCCTGAACCACGTTCAAGTCCTGTAACTTGTACAAGTCCTGCTCCTTGTCCTAATCCTACGCCTGGTATGCGCCTTCCGTGTCCTGCGCCGTGTCCGAATGTTTCCCCAGCTTCGAGTCCAGGGTTAGATCCGACTTCTGACCCACGTTCAAGTCCTGTACCTTGTTCGAGACCTTCTCCTTGTGGGAATCCTACGCCTGGTATGAGCACTCCGTGTCCTGTGCCGTGTCCAAGTTTTGCTCCAGTTTCAAGTCCAGCCTTAGATCCGACTCCTGACCCAGGTTCAAGTCGTGTACCTTGTCCGAGTCCTGCTTCTTGTCCTAATCCTACGCCTGATATGAGCCTTCCGCCTCCAACGCCGTGTACGAATGCTTCTCCAGTTCCGAATCCTTCGTTAGGACCGTGTCCTGCTCCGTGTCCTGCGCTAGATCCGAGCCCTGCCATATTTCCGCGTCCTGCGCCGTGTCCGAATGCTGCTCCAGTTCCGAGTCCAGCGTTAGATCCGACTCCTGACCCAGTTTCGAATCCTGCGTTAGGTCCGAGTCCTGCTGCGTGTCCTGCCCTAGTTGCAAGTCCTGTACCTTGTCCGAGTCCTGCTCCTTGTGCGTTAGATCCGACTCCTGACCCAGTTCCAAGTCCTGTAGCTGGTCCGAGTCCTGCTCCTTGTCCGATTCCTACGCCTGGTATGAGCCTTCCGCGTCCTACGCCGTGTACGAATGCTGCTCCATGTCCGAGTCCAGCGTTAGATCCGACTCCTGACCCAGTTCCAAGTCGTGTAGCTGGTCCGAGTCCTGCTCCTTGTCCGATTCCTACGCCTGGTATGAGCCTTCCGCGTCCTACGCCGTGTACGAATGCTTCTCCAGTTCCGAGTGCAGCGTTAGATCCGACTCCTGACCCAGTTCCAAGTCCTGTAGCTTGTCCGAGTCCTGCTCCTTGCCCGAATACGCCTGGTATGATCCTTCTACGTCCTACGCCTTGTCCGAATGCTGCTCCATGTCCGAGTCCAGCGTTAGATCCGACTCCTGACCCAGTTCCAAGTCCTGTAGCTGGTCCGAGTCCTGCTCCTTGTCCGATTCCTACGCCTGGTATGAGCCTTCCGCGTCCTCCGCCGTGTACGAATGCTTCTCCAGCTCCGAATCCTGCGTTAGGACCGAGTCCTGCTCCGTGGCCTGTGCTAGATCCAAGCCCTGCCCTAGTAGTTCCGCGTCCTGCGCCGTGTCCGAATCCTTCTCCAGTTCCGAATCCTGCGTTTGGACCGAGTCCTGCTCCGAGCCCTGCCCTAGTAGTTCCGCGTCCTGCGCCGTGTACGAATGCTTCTCCAGCTCCGAATCCTGCGCTTGGACTGAGTCCTGCTCCGTGTCCTGTGCTAGATCCGAGACCTGCCCTAGTAGTTCCGCGTCTTGCGCCGTGTCCGAATCCTTCTCCAGTTCCGAATCCTGCGTTAGGACCGACTCCTGCTCCGTGTCCTACGTTAGGTCTGAGCCCTGCCCCAGTCCCAAGTCCGAATCCTTCGCCTGGTCCGGGCCCTGCCCCAGTTCCGCGTCCTTCGTCTTGTTCAAATACTGCGCCTAGTCCAGTTTGCGGTGCATAGTTCCGAATCGGTTCGAGTGGTCCCACTCTACCCAATGGAGCGAGTCGCGCCCCGTGTGAGGTCAATTCAAATAATGGCGGTGCCGCATAGGGACCAATTAGGGGGCGATCCAGAGCCGGGATGCCGGGAAAGCCCAACACCATGCAGAGGCAATCGTACTCCGTCTGTGTGCTGGCGTCCTTGGTGCTGGAAAGCTGCTATAATTGGGAGGGAGGGAGCTACCATTAGAAAACATCACTCGGACCTACGTGCGGATTGGATGCTTACCTTGATGCGTGCCAAGTCCTCGGGCGTCAGGCTATGCGGATGACTGGAGGGCAGCTCGAGTCCGTTGCCCTCCCACTGTCGCTGTGCATGCTGGGGGTTGGGTTGGGGGGTTTGGCGATCGTTAATGGCATTTATTCCCGCACGATAGGGATGATGGCGGCCACTTACGAACGGCAGGAACAGGCTGGGATGCAGCGGCTCCGAGTTGACGATGGACGAAGTGTAGTTGGCGATCTGCTCGGGAGTCATCTGACTGAATCGACCAGCAAGCAATGGCTGCAGCATGTCGTTGGCGCGCACCACTAGATTACGCAGAGTTCCAATGAACTCCTCCCGGTTCACGCCCCATTGGTCCAGCTGTGCTACAAATTCCGCAAAGGGGGAAAGTTCGATGTCCCCGTTGCCGGTGCCGATGGCGTTGCCGATGCCGTTGCCGTTGCCGTCGCTGGCGCTATCGAAGGCGACGATCGCGATGATGGCTGCTGCCTGGGTTCCACCCGAGCCGCGCTAGGCGCCCACACGAACTTTGGTTGAATGCCATCGGCCGAGTGACGCGAGCGAGCAGAGGAAGGAGCAGTCGACCCTGGACGGTCTGCAGCTGCTGCTCCTGGAGAAGCGTTCGCTTGGCGCGGCTTTCTTTCCGGACTCAAAAGGTGGCGAGTGTTGGGAAGACAAGGATTTGTAATTCGAATTGTTTGGACCAGTGAATTGGGATCGACCGACGCCTGCGACGCTCGTGGACTGTTGACCGACACCTGGGATCTTGGCGAGATATTGCGTGGTCCGCCGCCGCTCGACTGGGGGGCAACTCGTGCGCTGCCATTCGACGGGGGAGGTACTGGAATGCTGTTGCTTGTCGAACTGGCATTCGACGGGGGGCGTAGCGGCAAGGTGCTGTTTGAACTGCTGTTCGACTGGGGACGCCGTGGACGCCACTGAGCTACGCCCGGCTCGTCCAAGCCAAGCCAGGCGTTGGTGGAATCGTAAATGCTAAGAATCCCGCGAATCCGCTCCGGTGGCGCTTGGTCGCGGTTCTGAGCCGCTCGTTCAGTCGAAAGCCTACCGTTCTCCTGAGTCTCCTCGTGGGCGAGCAGCTGGGCCGCGTATGAGCCCGCGGGATAGAATGAGGGCGCGTAGGGCGACATCTGACCGCTGTACTCGATGTTCCTGATGTCTGGCAAGCGAGAGCGTTCCGAACCGTTGTCATTGGCTTTGGAACAGATGGAATTAGAACAAATGCATGAGTTTGGCACATGGAATGGACTGCTTACTTGTTGCTGCGTGGCCGCCAGGGCGTGCACTGCTTGACCAGCGTAAAAAAGAGTTGTCTACCGGCTGCGCCATGCTAACGGAATAAAAAGGAAAAGAAAAAATAAATAAAAAAGGAATCTTAATGGTTTCATTATCCCCAAAAAAAAAATTTGAAGATTCGAAGAGTGTAGAGTCGGATGTCAGATTTCAGATGTCAAATGTTGAATGCGATACGCGTCTGCTCCAGTTTAAAGGGATTTGCACTGGCCTCAAACGTGCCTCGCATTGGAAAGCGAAGTGCCTTTTGCTCTCCACGGCTATACTTTGTAAGACAATGCCACACAATAACCCTGCTGAAAGTCTTCTGCCTCCCCTGCCAGCACCCACCATCCACCAGGGGCCGAGCCACTCACTGATGCTGTGAAAGCATTTTTGCAATTATTTCAAATATTTTTCAACACGGCTTGGAAACAGCGACGTGCCGACGTCCACAAAAAGGAGCAAAGTCGAGGGGGGGGAAGGTGCGTTGAGTGTGAGTTGGAGTTGGAGTGTGAAAGTCGTGGCAAAACCCTTTTGTTTTCCATCTTGCGCCAAAATATTTTTCCAACATTTTATTTTGCGCAATATTTTTTACTGCCTTGGCCCGAAATTAGCGTGAAGAAGGCAGGCAGGCAGCGAGCAGGGCGGGCAGGGCGGGCAGGGCAGGGCAGGGCATGGCAGGGCGAAAAAGGCAGCAAAGATAAACTTTAAATAAAACATGGCACACAAGAGGGGTGGTGGGTGGTGGCGAAGGAGGAGGCACAGACACAGACACAGACATAGAGACGAAGCAAAACGTCGAACGGTGGCTGTGGCGGTGGCGGCCGCTCAGACCGCAATTCAAATAAAATCCTTTAGGGCTTTTGACTTTTAACTCATCCGTTTAACGAGCGCTCATGTTCGTGAGGAGCGGAATATGCAATCCAGTTTTTGTGGGGGGAATCTTTTGGAATGGTTGGCGAGTTTGCTTTCGAGGCCAGGACAGCACCCTTGACACCTACACACACACACACACACATGCGAGACACAACAGAGCCCAGCACGTCGTCGTCCGTGCAATTGTGAAGCAGCAGCAAAGGATAACAAAACGCGAAACAAGCAGAGCAGGGCCCCGGCATATGCGACTTGGCAATGCTCTCGAGGGGGCTCTGGCTGCTCCACACACATTGCCCTCACCCCCCCTTTAAAGAGGGCACAGGACCGTTGTGGCTGGCCGACAGCGACCAGAAAATATCCCAAAAGCAAAACGATTTACAATTTTTATGAGCCCTTTGGCGGGGAATATCTAAATCTACACTGTTGTGATTGCATTTGTCACTATCCATGGGTTCTGGATCGCTCCTGGTCGTGCTGGTCCCCCATGCTTCCCCGCCCAACACAGTAAGCCAAATCGATTGATGGCAATTGCCATCATCCAGGCCACTTTTTGAATTGTACAATTGCCACCTCAAGCCGTTGTCGGAATCAGAAACACAATCGGAATGGGCATGGGAATCGGAATCGAAATCGGAGCAACGAGTCGCGAAAGTGAACGTGGACGCGGAGCCGTGAGAAAAAGGATGCGCAGAGGCGACGAATGCGCCACTTAAATATGCAATCAGTTCTCCCCACCTACTTGTGCTACTGCTCCCCAAGATGGGAGTGGCTCTCTCGCCCCAGCCAGCCAGCCAGCCAGCCAGTGATTTCGACATTTATTAACTGGCAAATACACTTGTCAGGCGCCCCGCCCGAAAGTATGCTTCGTTTAATAAATTGAGCGTTTTACGCAATTTATGCGCCTGATTTGACATTAATGTGGCCTGAACAGAGACCCGCCCTCGCATCCATAACACCGCCCCCACAGCCCACACATGCATAAATAACTGCGCTCACATGGATGTATGTTTATTTACATGAACCCCGCACCACGCACCACTACACCAGCACGTCACTGGGCTCACGCCGTGGGGCATCTTCATCTTCTTTTCAGCTTCTTTTTATTTATGACAACATCTGTCCCCGGTAACTTCCTCTCTTGCCACACACTCTGTGTGTGTGTGTGTTGGTGTGTTGGGGCGTTAACGTACATGCCACACACACATCATTAATCATTTTAACAGCCCACCAGGCAAGGCAGCACACATTCCATTCCACGTGTCGGGAAAGTGTTTGTCTAGTTACCGGCGGAGTTCATGCCGAGCGTCTCTCTTTATGTCCGTAAACTTTGGCCATTAAAAGTGCGAAAAAGTGATCAGGGCCAGCAGCCGCCAGGTGGATGAAGGTAGCTGCAGCCCGATTTCCCCTCCTGGACTCTACACTGTACTTGATCTCTCTCTCTCTCTCTCTCTCTATCGATGCTCTGCTCTTAAAGCTGATCACACTCAACCTCTGAACCTGTGAACCTCTGGCTGGGTTGCCGCCAATCAAAGTCAAAGAGTTGAAAACTCTCAGAGGCAGCAGCAATAATTCACGTATGCTGGCTAATAAATTAGAGAGAATGCTGCCCGAGCGCATCAAAGGATAACTTTTGGTAACCCCCCAATGGCCACCCCACACCCCGACCCACACATCCCAACTGTCATTCCATTCCATTCCATTGCTGCCTCACACTTAACACACACATTTGGCAAAGACAAAGACAAAGACATTAACCTGGCAAATAATCAGCCGTAAATATTTTATACGCAAGCGGAGCAAGCGACACAGAGCTTTGTCAAGCTATTACCCCTCCAACCAACCCCGACCCCCGCTGGATGGGACAACTATGCGTGGCATGCCTCGTGGCATGACTCTGTTGTGCGCCACAGAAATCTCTGAGGCGCAATCTTTGGGCCCCATAGCCATAGCCATATAGATGTATGGATTGGATAAATGAGCAGCAGCAGCAGCAGCGCCTTTGAGCGGCTTTGCTGGTCATTCTCGGAAGATGAGAATGATGTGCGGAACAGGGGCAGGGGCAGGGGTAGGGGGTAGGAACAGGAGCAGTGGGGTATGGGAATGACGATGCGGCTTACGATAAGAAACCAACAAATAGAAATGAATGTCAATGGCTAATCAAAATAAATGCCTGAGGCGGCCTCCCAGGGGTTGCGGGCATGTGACAAATGCTGAGCTTAGCAAAAGAAAGGACTCAAGGATGCCGGAGGACGGTGTCCGCATCCGTGAGAGTACGAAAATAAAGCTAAAGTTGAATCACAGAATCCACACACACACACACACACACACACACCATTCTAAGAATATCTCTCTCCTTCATAATACTCCCTACGCCATTACACTTTTCAAACCACCTTCTCCTTCGCTTAACCTACAGGGCGAGGGCCTGGGCCTGAGCCTGGGCCTTGTGCAGCAACATAAATTCATTTTGCGTCGCTGCACATGCAAATGTCCAACTGTCCAAATGTCCGAGCGTCCTAATGAGTGGAGAGCAGCAAGGACTGTGAACTGTGGACGGGGGAGGGTCTCCTGCAAAAACACAGCACACACACAAACACACACACACAATGAGTCCTTAAAGATTAATTAATCTTTTGGTGCCACATGCGGCCGCCGCCCTGCGTCGAGGTCGAGTCGGGTATAGCGCTGCTGAAGCTGCCGAAGCTGCTGATGCCACAAACAACCGTTACACAGGACGTGCGTGCCTGTGCGTGTGTGTCGACTGACCATTGTCCTGCATCCTTTGGCTATGGCTTTGGCTTTGGCTCTGGGCTTCGGTTTTAAGCTAATGACACAAAACGCCAAAAAGGATGCGAGTCGGCCGCAGGGAGCAGTGGACTGCGGCATGCGGAATGCGGGGGTGGGAAGGGTTAATTTTGCATCCCAGGAACTCGTCCTGGTTGGGCTTATCTTTTGCTTTTGAAGAAATAATTAATGACCTCGTTTTTGCCACTGTGCCACACGGGGCAGACAGGGCCAGCAGTTCCAGCAGTGGCAGACAGGGGCAGGCAGGGACAGGCAGAAAGCACTTGGCCACAGTGGCAGGCCATTAAAAATCGTTTATTTCGATTTGATTTAATCCAAAATAGATTGCTCTGTCCTGGCCTGTCCCATTCCCCCCATCCCCCCATCACCCCATCCGACGACACCCATTCGCATCCACTCCGGACTCCGGATGGTGCGGCCAATTTATGCACTCAATTTGCAGCGGGGCAAGGATGCACAGCAGCAGCATGAGGTGGAGCTGGGGGCAGGAGCAGGCACTGCCACTGTGGCTAGGGCTGGCGCATTTATAAATTTCATTGGTTAATCCTTATTTTCGCATTAAGTGCGACTCTCCATTCGACACAGGCCACAGGATACACAGGAGCAAAGGGGACCGCGACCGCGTCCGCGTCAGCCGCCGCTATGCAAATGTTGCATTGTCCTGTTGCACCACCAACCCCAACCCATCCCATCCCATCCCCCCTGTGGCAATTAAACTAATCGCACGCAGGGTTTAAAACGCGATTTGCGGCGTCGATTGCCAATTGCGGGATCGCAGGAGGCAGAGGGATAGGATGGGATTGCCCTTTTGGCGATTTTGCGATTTGCCGCAAAATTTATTTAACCGACAAGCAAAAGTCCCCCCAAAACCCCCAGTCCCCTATCCCTGATCCGCATGCCTGCTCTCTAAATGTCATTTAAACTGTTTGGATTTGCCGCCAGTTATCTGTTCTGTTCTGTTTAGCGGGTTTTGCGGCCGTCGCCCCGTGCCAGCCACCAATTGGGGAAGCTTCTGCCTAATGCAAATGTTTAGTTACGGTTACGCGCGGCCAGACAGACGCGAGAGGCAAAGAGGCACAGATGCAGATAGAGAGAGAGAGAGAGAGAGCCGTCGAACAGAGTGCAAGAGTGGAACAACTGGAACAGGAAGAGAGAGAGAGAGACTCACCTGGAAAGAGCGCTTGAATTTGTTTCTGTCTTCAAATCGGGAACTTTCGTAACACAGCAAATAATGCACAACAATTAATGGCAAATATTTATGAATTTGTCTTCTCACTTTGTTCAAATGCCTTCAATGGATGAAACAATATAATCTGTATTACATAAATTGTATCAATTAATAAAGAAAAAACAATATTTTACCTTCAAACGGAGAAAGAACCGCCTCAACATGCAATTCACTCAACAACAGTCGTGGCAAAATATATGGCCTGATGCGCTCCTGTTCGTTTCTTCTTTTCCTTCCTTCTCTTCTTTCTCTACTCAACCACAGTCGTGGCACTTCGTTTCTTCTGTTCCTTCTTTCTCTTCCTTCCACTCAGCAACAGTCGTGGGACTCTGGTTTCGCTATCGTATTTGGTCTGAAGATAAAGCCAGCAGACTTCGTTGTATTCCTTTTCAAAGCTGAATTCAGATGTGACACGTCAGCAAAACGTAGACTAAAATAAATCAAAATGTGAACTGTTTAGCATGGCCAACATCAGGGCAAGGTTTAAGGCCAATTTGACAGCAAACAAAAAGTTACACGGTCACACTCGCACTTTTTCGCTTATTGCTTTGCCTGCATACATACACACACACACACACACACACACACACATGAGGTATAATATTTAATGCGGCCGTTGCGCTATGTATTTACATATATGTATGTACATACATTTGCAGTTGCAAGCAAACGGGATAAAAACGGGCAGTTGCCGAGATTCACTTACGCACATACATACTCACACACACACTGAAGCACAGCTTCACACACAGCCGCATGCATTAAAACACGTGATATTTCCCTTTTTGTATGCAAAAAGCTGCGTGCGTTTCTATATTTTTTAATGCGAGCTCTAAGCGCACATTCCTTGGCGCAGGGCCAGAAACATTTGCTCGGAAGACAGACGAACATACCAACGTAATGACTTATACGATTTTGCAGGTTATGTTTTTTCAAGTACGCGCATCACACACACACACACACACACTATATATATATTCGCCGGCCGTTTCGTTATGTATGTATGCATGTACACACATATGTATGAACACTTTTGCAATCGCAAGCAAACGGCAAAGCTTCAGGGATTCACTTACACACATGCATACACAGAATCACACACACACGCATGCATTGAAATATGTGAGACTTCACCTATTTTATGCAAAAAAAACTGCAAGCAATTGTCGTTCCGTTCCGTTCTTTTTAACGCGATATCTAGGGCACGCATTCCGTGGCGCAGGCCGCGAATATTTGCTCGGAAGACAGACGGACGTACCAACGGAATGACGAAAAAGATTTTGCAGCTTCTGCACATCTATAATTTTTTTTGCAAGTACACGTATTGCACACACACACGCACGCACATAGCGGCTCGCAGGCACCGCAAAAAAAACAAGAAAAAAACGAAAAACGAAAAACTCACTCTGCAAAAGACACGACTGGAGTCGCTTCTTTCAGTTTTGTTTTTTTCTTTGTCACAACCGTAAATTCACCAAATAGAAAGTTAATTTTTTGGAGAGCTGTTCTTTGCACATTGGAAATCAAAAACTGAATGACTGAACAAACAACCGTAGCTGACGGAAGTAAAGTCTAGGCACAGCCACGGCCTACTAACGTCAAAGTGATGCAAAGTCATTCCACAGCATTGCCAGATATTTCGATTCTGTCGTTTTTTCACACATTAGTGGTACTCAAATACTCACATACTCACATGTCAGAATAAAATTCAAAGAAACTGTGATTGATTCACTTGTTTGTCGCTGCTATGAAAATCAAAAACTAAATAAGTGAACCCAAGCACACACAACTGGAATTAATCAACAAGCGCTGTCTGTTTATACTCTTTCCAGCTGATAATTTGTTTTTTTTTTTGGTTTTGCTACAATTCTGCGATCGTCTTTTTCATCACTGCTTCGTAATTCACCAATATTTTAGGCTTGTCGCTGGCTAAAATTAAAATCAATAGAAAAATTGTAATTCGACCATACATTGGTCTCGTCACTGAAGCCATATGCGCAATATGCATATGTAATTGACCCCATATGTCAAGGTATTTCCGACATATGTGGAAAAAACTTTAAGTTGCAAATCTGTACTAAAACACGTAGCAGCGAATATTAGACTTGAAATACAACAAGAATGAAAGTACATATCGCGTGCCTGTTGCACGCGTCTTGGTCGAAATATTTTTGGCATCAGTGCTCAATTCATCTGCAAAAATGAAATAAGATCTCGAATTCTTAGAATGGTGGAACTCAAAGGAGTTGATTCAAGCTCATCCAAAAATCTCGCTAAAAAATTATTATTGTTTTAAATAGTTACGAAATAAAACTAAGCCAATTTGTATCAATAACATCGGATAATGGGGCCAACATTTGATAAAAAATGTATAAAAGCGATGACGATTTTGACGAAGATTGTATTGAACAGAATAATTTTGAGTACACCAAACAAATTGATCATTTTGAAAAAACAGAAAATATTCATGTGGGTGGTATACAAATATGTCGATGTGCAGCACACACTGCACAGCTTTGTGCACTTGACGTAAAAAAGAATACAATAATAAGAGAGTATTTGTTTCAATGCCGCAATCTTACCAAATACATACGGAAGACATCAAACGGCTACCGTGATTTATTTGAATTAAGAAAGTTTAAATTACTTCAATTGGATTGTGCAACTAATTGGGGATCAACATTCAACATGATTGACCCTCTTAATAAAGCGAAAGAGATATTAAGCCTTATTGAAACTGTGGAAATAAAACAGATGAGGAAAATTTCGAAGCGAATGATTTTGTATGGGACTTTATAGATTCGTACATTACTATTATGTCTCCACTACAAAAGACTTTAGTACAGTTCCAAAAAGAACAATTACATTACGGGTATTTCTGTGCTCTGTGGCTGACTTGCAAACTAGCCACTAACCAGATTATAGCAACAAACTCGTATTGTAATAATTCAATGAATCATATAATTGGAAAGACGCTTATTGAAGGTATGGATACATGAACCAAACAATTTGTATTAAATGTGGGCTTTGACGCTTGCCTTTACTTGGACCCTAGATTCCATCATATACTTGACGGCTCACAAAAGGAAAAGGCTATCAATTTTTAAAAGACATCAAAATCCACAGTCCACAGTTAACATTTTCCACTAAGTCAATGGATACGGACTATGAACATTTCAAAGAAAATAATTGGACAACTTTTTATGTGCAAGCAATGTACTGCCAAATGAGTCAACAGATGCCCAAACAAAGATTGAAACGTTAAAATTGCCGTTTATGAAAGCTTATTTAAATGTTTTATATTTTTGAAAAGAAAGGAAGTCAAGCTATCCAGAGCTGTATGCCTTAAGCAAAGTATTTTTTGCTATACCGCCAACTCAAGTAAGCTAATCTAAAAAAATATTAATAAACAAGTGCTTAACTTTATTAATACATATGTATGTATATGTTTGTATGTAAAAATAGAGCGAGCGTTTTCTTCTCTGAAAATTGTGTTGTCGAACAACCGAAAAATCGTTTAAGTCATGAAACGTTGGAAAACATACTTCATAGTGCGATCGACAGTTTAGATTTATTTTTAGATAATAGTAATAAGTAATAGTAATAAATATAATTAATAATTATTAGTTTCTATATGCATATTCTATTCAGGGCCGGCGTTACGTGTAATGACGCCCAGGGCGTCTATAATATATGTATACATATGTATACATATGAATATCAATTCAGTTTTTTATATTATTTTTTATGAACCAGTTAAGGCCAAGGCAGCAAAATTGTTGAATTTCGTAAATTTGATTTGAGTATGAGAGAAAGACAAACAAAATTTGTTTGTAAATTATTACAAGCGAATTTCTTTTTGTGCGTTGGCCTGCTTAAATTTTTCTATAGTCTTCGATAAGTCAAGCTGAGAAGCAATCTTATTTTGAATAGATACTCGAAGTTTAATCTAACTTGTGACTTAGTAGATCTTAGGTACGACTTAAAAAGTTAAATTTTGAACAGACCTCGCTTCCCTAAAGCAACTGTTTCTGGCAAGTCAGTGCGATTGTAAATATGTGGCGGCAGCAATATTTATGAATTTATATTCGAATGGCATTATTACATCTCCCAAGCATTTTTGCTTAGCAACTGTAAAGCTTAAAAAGGCCGCGTAAAATATAAACATTGAATAATTGTGGTTGAAGTAAAGGGTTGAAATAAAGAATAACTTAGTATTTTAAAGAAACATACATACATTGGCCAAGTTGCGAAATGTAATCGAAATATTCCGCACTGCTTTGAGCTATTTTAATATACATATATTTTTAATAAATTTCTTTTGGGAATTTGGCGCCCCTTAAATTTTGCGCCCAGGGCGACCGCCCCGCTCGCCCTGCCCTAAAACCGGCGCTATTTTCTATTTACTTAATAGAAGCATTGAGTTGTTGATAAAATATGTTTTTCATTTCATTTATTAACCTACGCGTGAATAAAATAAAGATCGCAGCAGAATGGTAGCAAAACAAAAAAAAATTCCATTTGCTCTGCTCTCATCTCGCTCTCAGTTTTCAGCTACCGCTACGGCTACGGCTCCGGCTAGCCGGCGAGCCCAAACTTTCGGGCAAATTTTCACTATATATCTATCTAATACTGCCACTGGGGCGGGCAGCATTTATTTGTTTTCTTACAAAATGTTCGTGACTCACCTGCAACAATATTTTGGATTCTTCAGTTTTCTTGCACAAAGTGCATAAATTATCAAAATATATTCAATCGATGTAGCTGCTTGGGGAATAGACTGAAATAAACAAACTGAGAGTCGGAAAACAGTTTGAAACTATTATCAGAGGCTACGTAGATTATGCAATTGTCAAGAATATAAGAACTCAGGGTGAGCAGCCACAAAGGAATGAATAAAATCTTGTTCATGTTGATTAATGATATCAACGCGGCAGCAGGGCAGGGCAGGGGAAGTGGGTCTGGGAGTGGTCGAGTCAATGGCCAATTCCCTGGATGCTCTTTAGCACAAGTCAAAAGGGAAGAATGTTGGCGCGTGGGTGGAGAATCCGTCAAGGATGCGTCAATTTAATTGCGCACGTGACGCGTGACGCTCGCGGGTCATGAATGGCAACAAGGAACAGGAGGCGAAGCGCGGGGTGGTGGTGGTTTAGCTTTGCTTTGCTTTGGGTTGCTGCGTGTTCAAAGTCTGCCACGTGACGACGTCAGAGAGACTATCCTGTGGCTGTTCTGCAGAGCCCTGGGATCAACCGTAGATGAGCGCCTCCTGCTATTGCAGTTTGTGGCTAATAACGGCCAAAATGCTCTGTTCCGTTCTGTTCTGTTCTGTTGTATTATTTCGGGTCTGATTTGATATTTTGCAAATTTCATTAAGCAAGATAAATGGTCGTCGATTAACCAGCGGAGCAGGCTGTCCTGTCTCCCCCACCCCTCCCCCTGTCCACTCGTTTTCCACTCCACTTCCACCGTTTTGCTGTATTTATGCAAAAATTCGTTATGGATGCCAAAAGAGAAACAGAGAGAGAGAGAGAGAGAGAGAGAGAGCCCGGAAACGGAAATCGCACGCACTTTTTGTTTGAATACATTTTGCTGCCCGCCCCCAGTAGAAGGTTCCCGGGTAGAAGAGTGTTCGCAGTTCGTTCAGCATCCCCCTACCCCTACCCCTGCCAGTGCCACTGCTCATTGTTTTGCTCTCTCTCTGTGACATGATAAATTGCATGAAATTATTTCTCAACTGCTGCTGGCAACCTCAACTTCAGCCGCGTACCCATTTCCCATGCCCAACTCCTGCTGTGTGGAGCAGGGAAGTTACTCTGCTCTGTACAGCGGGGTTGGGGGTTGGTTGAACCGTGCCCGAAAATATAGCTTTTTATATCGCGGCGATATCTGTGGTATCTGTGAAATGGCATACTTAAAAGTTAATTGTAGCCGAGCGCAAACTTTTTGTCGGCTGCGGCGGTGGCGGTGGCGGCGGCTCGCGGGTAACGAATTTGAAATTTATTCAAATTTCGTACAAGCTGCGACATGTTGTAATTCTCTTAGCGGTTCTTGTTCCTTGTGTCCTTGTGCCTTGTCGCGCTGTCTGTTGTCATTTGTGCTTATCAAGCCCCCAATTTAGTTGCTGCTGTTTGCTTGCCAATTTCTGTGACTTGAAGATTTATCACAGCGAAAGTCAAACGTGATGGATGCGGACGCCAGCACGGTTGGTGATGCAAAACCCCGAAACGCGAATTGCGACAGCTGCTGGCGAAATCTCCCCCACCCCCCACCACCCACCCACACGCTCCAGCTCGGTCGACAGTACCCGACTGGGCCTGCCAAATTGGTCATTAAGTGACACGCAGACAGGCCGAGCACCACCACCCTGCGGTGCAGTGTGGCAGGCAGGGCAGGGCACTTGCATTCAGGGACATTTTAATTTGGTCTGTCAGCGGCAGACGACAAACGAGAGCCGGAACCGCAGCAGCGCGGAGAGAGTGCAGCTGGGTGATTGTGGTGGGGGGGGAGCAGCAGCAGTCAAACTGCAATCCGCAGCAGCGATGGCAGACAAAACTGATTTGCCCAAAAACCTGGACACCTGACCTGGACACACACGACCCTGGCACCCGAGCATTCATTCACCCCACTGCTCTCTGCACCATCCCACTGCCCAATGCTGTCTGCTCCCTGCTCCCACTGGCAGTGCGTGGCCGTGACAGGACATGTTGTTGATTTCTAATTTCACGCTGCGTCGTGTGAAAATCAACACCGTCACATGACCTCCACCGTCCACTGTAGAGGAAAGGGTGAATATAGGAAATGGGAGCAGAGTGGAGTGGAGTGGCGTGGAGTGGAGTGGAGCCAGAGGGTCGCAGCAAATGGAAAACGCAGCCCGCAGAAAAACTCAGCTAATGAAGCCTAAGCGCTTGGCTTAGCGAGCAGCCGCGAGCCTCCTCCCGTTTCCAGCGCCCCCACCCCCCAGCAGCGCAACGAGCCGGGACGAGCATCAGGAAAACGCATCTGCAGGACATACTTTGGCCCCCCGCTTAACCCTTGCCAGGCATCCACAGCCACTGCCTGCCGTCTGGCCGCAATCAATCTGATCCCATCTATTCTCGCCTTGCCGCAAACTACCGTTATGTGGCATGCCATTGCCATTGCCATCGCCCCCATGCAGCAAAGCAGCAAAGCAGACACCCAGCCAGGCAGGTGGCGAAATTAGCGCTATTTCCGCCGCAAACACAACAGATACACATTAAATGGGATCCCCAGCTAACAGTGGGGGAAGAGAGATGATAACAGAGGAGGAGAAGTGATAACAGAGGGGGAGAGCAACAGCAACCGAGGAGAGCAAACTATATTCAGAGTAAGAAAACAGCGGGAACAGAGGGAACAGTGGAATCAGCGACAGCGTAGAACAATGGCAGGAGCTATCTGCCCCTGCCCTTGCCCTTGCTCTTGCCCTGGCGACCAACTTGGTAAATCACCGAAATCCGCATCTTTAGCATCTTAACGGCCAATTTAGCAGGACGAAACAAGAGGGGCCAGGAAAAGGAGGCTGAGGCCAGAAAGAGACAAAATCAACAGAAATTAGACAAAGACAGAGACAGAGACAGCGACAGCGACAGAGGGAAGACAATAATAAAAGATAATAAAACAAACGTAAAGTCTGTGAAAATGCCAAGGACTCCACGGCAAGGATTAGGGAGGGGAGGGGAGGGGAGGGCGACACAAAAAAGGATAGAGCAGGATGGCTTGGCCTTGGAACTTCTTGGCTAAATAAAAACACTTTTGGGAACAATAGACAGCGACGAGCGTCGAGCGATATGACACTCAAGCCAATCCACCCCACCCAACCCTACCCCACACACCTGCCAGCCAGCCTGCCGCACATTGGAGCAGGGACAAAACTTTTGCCCTGCCACCTCCCAGGAGGAGCAGGAGAGCCAGGCGGAGCAGGAGAGCCAGGCGGAGAAGGGTGTGGCTGAGTAGTTGCCGGCGGGCGTTTTTCATTTTTTTTTTTGTTCCTGCCAGCCCCCTTGAGCTGTGGGCTCTGGATACGGATCCGGGTCCTCTGCCATGCTCTCCTATCCACCAGCTTCATTATCTATCCAGGGAAGAGACAGGACTGAGTTTTTGTTTAATTTTGCGTGCCGCAACGTGCAATTAAACAAAAGGATACGGTGGCAAGGGCACACAAAGGAAGGCAGCCAAAGGACACAGGTAGGTAGCAATTTCAGGGGAAAATGCTCGAGAAATTTCCCTTTTCAGCGCACGGGTTACTTTTCCCCGATGCTCGACAGGGGCCCTGCCCCTGCAGGGCGTCGTCGCATGAAGAAGATCTCGCTGCCAGAGTTTCTCACACAAAAGATACTTTTAGGCTGAAGAATCTTCGAGATACAGAACCAAAAGATACTTTTAGGCTGAACGGCAACCGCAATAGAGTATATCCATTTAACGTATTCATTTATTATTATTGAAATTATTAATTAAATTATTTAATTTGGCTGAAAATCGATTTCATTTTGTCTGTGCAAAATAATTGAAACACTCGCATAATTTTTTTTTTCTTTAGGATATTTCTTGTCTGATGTCTTTACGGGCTTGGAAAAGTTCTGCCAATCGGAAAAGTTGGAAAAGGAAGACAGCTCCAACGTCGAAGAGAAAACTCAAAGATTGTACAAACTATACACGACACCCGACACCTTTTGAATGCCAAGTGAGCGTAGCTGGTAGCTGGTTTCTGGTATATCTGGTGTTTCAGATCTATTATTGAAAAAGAATTTTACTAAAGAAGTCATTCTATTGAACGACATCTTCCAATCGAGATGTATTCCAAAAGCAGCTGCATTTATGTATGTACTTCTCTGATAAGGCCCTACAGAGACCAAAAAAAATTAAATAAAAAAAAAAACACATTTCCATGTAATTCTGTCGCGATATTATTATAAAAATGTATTGAAATGTTACTAATTTACCTTTTTGACATACAATTTCATTAACTTTGATTTTAAAACCTATTAAAATAAGCAAAAGTTCAGTTTTTTTAATTTTTAACGTGCTGTTTTCTATTAATATTATTTCCTTTAAGAACGATGATTCTTGAGAAAAGTTCTTCTGAACGTGTCCGTTGCTTTCGTAAAGCCGAGTTTACGAAGCTTAATAACCTCATTAGGGATTTTGATTGGTCCGCTCTGTACTTGTGCACTGACGTTACGAAAGGCACAAACATATTTTACAATGTACTCGACACACTTTTTGATTATTGTGTCCCACTTTCTTGTCCGGTTAGATCTGGGAAGCCTCCTTGGTTTACCTTGGTTTATCCAGTCTAAAAAACTTTAAATCAAGACTATATACAAAATTTCAGGAAGTTGGTTCTCCGACTTCTCTCTCTCGCTATGTATTAGCTCGGTCAAATGTATCCGTTCTTAACGCTCAATGCTATAAAAATTACCTATCTCGATGCAGGATACGCTTTTCACAGGACCCCAAACAGTTTTACAGCTTCGTAAATAGTATCTTTTTGCCCAATTTTTCCAAACAACCTATTCCCATGACAGCTACTCTGGTCATCCGTATCCATACAGTTTACCAAGGTCGAATGGCATTTTCAGCCCCTTGTTAAATGAAAGTTCACTGCTTCATGATCTTCGATTATTTAAGCCGGTGTTTTCACCAGGTCTTGACGGAGTTCCCGGCTGTGTACTCAGTTACTGTGCCGACGCTCTGTGTGGACCCCTGCTTAAACTATTCACCCTATCCATTAATTTTTCATGCTTCCCCCCGACCTGGAAGGAATCTTTTATTATTCGTCTCCATAAGAAAGGTAGCAAGTCTGATGCTAATAATTATAGAGGTATATCTAAGTTATCCGCTATTCCTAAAATGATTGAACAAATTTTAACTCCGCACTTGCAACATATCTCCATCTCAGCACGGATTTATAAAGCGACGATCAACAACCACAAATTTATTAGAGTTTACTTCTTTTATCATTAAAGGCTTCCAAGGTAACTTTCAGACGGGTGTTATCTACACTGATTTCAGTAAAGCATTCGACTCTGTAAACCACTCCCTTCTAGCATTAACACTTGACCCTTTAGGGTTTCCACCTAATCTGTTGAGATGGATTTCTAGCTACCTTTGTTCTAGGTCTCAAAGAGTCCTCCTCTTCAAAAACTCCTTCTCTCCACCTGTTAAGGTTAACTCTAGAGTACCACAGGGCAGCCATCTAGGCTCCCTACTTTTCACACTCTTTATTAATGACCTGCCTTCAGTATTAACAAATTCTCGAGTACTCATGTATGCGGATGATGTTAAACTCTGTGTCCAGTACAAGGACATTTCATTTCACTCTCGCTTGCAATCCGATCTCAATAACTTTCAGTCATGGTGTTGTGCAAATATGTTACACCTGAATGCCTTGAAATGCAAAGTTCCAGCCCCATGTTGGCTCCTTACACCCTCTGTGGTGGTTCTCTTGAGAGAATTACATTGGTTGATGATCTTGGTTTTAAACTAGACCCCAAGTTAAAGTTTTCTGAACACATTTCCACCATGGTAAATAGGGCCATGGGCGTGCTTGGTTTTATAAAAAGGTGGTCAAAGGAGTTTGACGATCCCTAAATAACGAAGACTCTATATCTCTATATCTCGCTTGTTCGTCCGATTTTAGAGTACGGCTCTTGTGTATGGTGCCCCCAGTACAAAGTACACCAGAACAGTATAGAATCAGTCCAGAAAAACATTTTAATTTTAGCTCTGCGTGGCCTCAACTGGGATGCAGGCGTGGGACTGCCATCTTACCCTCGTAGACTGCTTTTAATAAGCCTTCCAACCTTAGTTAGTCGTAGAAAAATGCTTGGTGTGATTTTGATGCACAACCTGATCAAGGGTGACGTAGATAGCCCTGACTTGTTGAGCCGCATAAACTTTACGATTCCTGTTAGACCTACTAGAAACTTTACTCCTCTGTTCCATCCACTTTGTAGATCAAATTATTCCTTGCATGAACCGTTTAGGTCTTATGCGCGGACTATAATTCTCTCTACCTTATAATATCCACCACTAATTCCCTTCCTCTTCTTAAATCACTAATATTAACATACCTTTCCCGTAATTAGTACTATTTCTTAGCTATCTTTGCATGTTTAGCTCTTGAGTTGTGTTTAGTTCTAATTTTTCTCGAATATTAGTCTAACCTCTATCTTTCCTGCATGTTCGCGATCGGTTCGGTAACACGCGTCGCGCGTCATGCGGCAGCGCCCCCGGTCGGTTGGGCGGGAGGAGGGGCTGCGATTCTAGCCTGGGTTCCGCGCGTAACAGGCTTGATGGTGCAATCATTGCATATCAACGTCCAGACAAGTACAAAGTTTTTCTAACATATTCAAATATCTATAATAAATACATACAAGAAAAATAGTTCAATCTCGGCCAACCTGTATATTTTGTTAGCTGTTATTAACCTATGAATTTGTGTCCCGTGCGACAGAACATTAAATTAAATGTTAAAATAAAGCTACGAATCATATTTGCGTAAAATTACAACCACTTTAAAGAGACATCAATGCACAACATTTATCAGAAATTTGCATCAATATATTAGCTCAACTTTCGCTGAAATCTGATTTAGAATTGATCGTATTTGATCCATGCGAATGGCTTGGCATCTCAACAACGAACAGTTGCCCAAAGTGACCTTAGCAGCAGCTATGTATAGAGCTAATCAATGGGTGCGTTATAATGGTAAAATAATTTTTAAAATCCGTCTAGTTTTGACCTTTCTACCACTTGCAATGCGTACGACTGTCTGCCGTTTACCTTCAGAAAAATGCCCATATTAAGGTAAGTCGTAAATATTATGTATTCGAACAGGAAACGGAAACGGAGAGGGAAACGAAGAGAGGGCGGGCTGTTCCATTGCTCAAGCTGATTCTGCTGCTGGCTAGCTGGCTAGTTGGACACTTTTTTATAGTCCCTTCAAAGCGTATTCCTTTTAGAAAATACTTATCCTGGAGTCATTTCTGCTCTTGCCAAATCTCCAAAATCATTCTGCATTCTTCTGCTATCTGTCGCACTTCCAATTTACCCCACGCCGTTGACCAGGAAACTCATTTCCTCTCTTGTGGGTTTTCCCCATGCCACTCCATAGGCCCCACTCCGCCCCTTTTAATAGTGCTGCTGGTCGATCGTTTTGCAATTTTCGTTTCGCATTTCCGCTGTGCATTCGATGTGTTGCTCGGCAAACGGCAACGGGCAACGGGCAAACGGGCAAACGGGCAAACGGGCAACGTTTCTCGGCCAATGGCCAGCGGAAGCGGACCAAAAAGGCCCGCACAATCGCAAAAGTCCAAATGCGCCTCCAAAGCGTATCAAATGCCAGGCAGGTTGGCCAGACTTGGACAGGTTCGCTTGCCCAATGGCTAAGTGCCAGAAATCCGAAAAAGCGAGCGACGTGCGCATTCCAATGGCCTGCGATGGGCGGTAGATACGGGGGGTGTTCTACCCCCACCCCTGCCCTGTACAGCCACAGAGAGTACGGCCTTGCGAGTGCCCCGGTACGTAGCGCTTCCAGTAGTATCCATTCAACATTCGAAATTCGATATTCAATGTTCGGCATTCACCCATTCAGCTTTCAGCATTCAGCATTTTCCATTCCCCATTCAATTGCCGTGGCGCTATTTTTGATTCATTGAGCAATTGGCAATCACGTCCTCGGCAACAACAAAAAGAAAAGAGAAGAGCCGCAATCAGGCAGCCAAAATAAATACCAACACCCCCACAGCCCACACTGCACACCGAATGGATATGGGATATGGGGATATGGGATATGGATTTATGGATTTATGGACAGCTGCCTTGCCCCTCCCTCCTGCAGCAGTTGCCTCTTAGCGCTAATGTTCACTTCCTTCCGCTCTCCTTCTTTACGACTTATCAGTTTCAAGTGCATCTGCCACTGCCACTGCCACTGCCACTGCATCGAGCAGCTGTGACAAGGCAGCCAGCCACAACGCTGCATGCTAAAAATATCACAAATGAATTGTGGCATGTGCCCCACGGAATAGGAGTAGGAGAGCGGCTGAAATTTGAACTGAAGGCGCCACTGAGAGTGGAGGATGCCAGATTATAGATTATAGATTATAGATTACAGATCACAGAATGCAATCCAGATCATGGCAGATCGATTAGGAATGGCTCTAAAGCAGCACCCAGAGCTACTATGCCCCATCCATCCTACAGGGAATAGCACCAAAAGACTCTGCAATTCTCTACGCTCTTCGCTCTCTGCTAATTTATGCCACGTCGCGGCTAATTAATTTCTGCTGGGCAGGCCATCATGGCCGGCATGGTGACGAGAGTTGGGGGGACGGGACGGGGCAACAACTATCTGAAATCAGAAACTCTCGCGGTCCGTGCATGGAATGGCCAATGGGCAAATGGACAAATGGAACTGGCATTTTCATTGGAAATGTTTTGCGCGTTTTTTCTGTACTTATACAAATTTCATTTGCCATAACCATAGGCTACAGGCTATAGCCTATAGGCTGAATGTACGCTTTGATGTGTGGGACGCCGTACGAGTACAAGCAGCGACAACAATCATTTAAGATTGTGTAACTGCAAAACAACAAGCAACAAGCAGCATTACATTAATAAATGCAAAGGCATTCTACACAAACGGACAGACAGGCGGACAGACAGGCGGACAGGCGTACCCCATCGCTGGACTGGACATTTTCAATGTTAACTCGGAGACAAAATTCTCGAAAAATGCAAATTAGAAATGTGCAAAGTGTGCACCCAACGCTGCATAGAAGAAGAAAAAGAAACCAAGCGGGGAGCATCGGTAGCGACGGGCTATTTCCATTTTCATTTCCATTGAAAGACGTTTCCTGGCCTGCGCCACGGCATTTCCATTAGGCAACGCCTCCTCTCTGCCCACCCTCTGGCATGGCATGGCATGGCATGACATCTATTACCCCTCCCCAATCCAACATGTTGCATTAGAAGGCGTGGCAGATGCTGTAGACACTGTGGTGCCCCCCCATTGGCTCGCCCCCATTGGATGGATGGAAAGCAAAGACAACGATCAGATTGAATTGATTCATAGAACTTTTTATTGTTGTTGTTGTTGTTGTTGTTGAACATTAATAGCACTTAGAATATATGTATAAGACACTTCTTCGATTGATCTTCGATTAGCATTAGTTATCATTTATTATCGTTATCGTTATCGTTTAACATTAACATTAGGCGTTACATTTAGCTCGGATTAGCGATCAATTCTGCCCCACCCATTCGGGCAATCTGCTTTGTTCGAATTGTAAATATTAAATATTTTCTCTCTGCTCTCTGGTTACATATTTTAGTAGGTATGTAATAACTATGTGTATGTATGTATGTTTGTTTATATATATTAGCTTGGATATGCTACCGTTATTTGCTTGGTTTTCCCCCCGTTACCATCCCCATTCCCCATTCTATCGCTGCCCGTCCGTTGCACGTCGAGTTCGATTTGCCCTTAATATGTACATTAAGTAGAATTTGTTAATCATATATCTGATGTGTGTGTGTGTGTGTGTGTGTGTGTGGTTACATGCCACATGCTCCTCCTACTGCATATATACACAAGAAAAAAAATACATTTTGCCAAGTTTCGCCCGCAGAGTGGGGCTTCTGTTCCGTTCTCTTCTCTGCTCCTCTGCTTCTCTGCTCCTTTCTCGCATTACAAACAAGTCAACATAACATTTTTTAATTAAATATTAGGACAAAAAAAAAAGAAGTATCAAGTATGTGTTTATCATTAGCATAAGATTAATATAATTAATAATTAATAATAGAAAAAATAATAATAATAATAGTTCGATGATTCCCAATTTTCATTTTAAGCTGTTAGGCTGTTTGTACACTTCACCCACCCTCTTGCTTCCCAATCCGATGCCAATGCTGGATGATGGATGCTGGGATGCTGGGATGCTGTGGGTTCTCGTTCCGGTTTTCGGTTTCCTGTTTTCCGTTTTCCGCTTTCGGTTTCCTGTTTCCGTTTAGGTTTCTCGCTCTCTGGAACGTTGCCAGCTGGTACGCCGATCGATCAACCCTTGGAGCTGGCACCTATGCCCCCCATCATGCCCCCACCGTTGTTCTCCTCAATGTAGACATTGCCGGGCTGCAGTGCCTTCAGAATCCGTCGCTCCTGATGCTTGCCCTGATGTTTATCTGCAACAGAACAACAAAAGGAAAGAGAGTGTGGAAGATGAGTTGGGCAGGCCACAAGCGTGGCTGTCAAAATTTAATGACAGCACAGCCCCCTCTCCCCCTCCCCCACCCCGTTCAGCGGCATTAAAATTCCGTTTGCATCCCAATCCCAATCCCAATCCCAGTACCAGTAACAGTCTCAGTCCCAATTCTGTTCGCAATTTGCATTTCGACTGCCTGCTCGATCGATCGACAGTCGACGAACGTTGATGGGGCCCATTAAGCGGCTATTGTCGCCGCCCAGGATTGATATCGATTTTAATATCGATTTAAATGCAAATTGCACGCCCGTTTGCACGCTCCCTTTTACCCCGGAGACTCCCAAGAGTCGCTGGACTCCCCTCTGGTTGCTTCGATCCCGAATTCCGATCCCGCTGGTAGTCCCAGCGCAACCGCCCACCCGCCAGGCCCCTCAAGTGGCTGGCTGGCTGGCTGCTTGGCTCCGAAGGACACTTACCAGGCAGCAGCACATGTTGCGGCTGAAAGATCCCCGACTGCGCCGTCGTGGCCATAGTCGCATGCGAGGCGGCAGCGGGCAATCCGCGCAGGGCGTCCGCATTGCCAATAAAGAAGGTTCCTCCGTCCAGGCTCTGCACCTCGGCCAGCTTGGCCATCAGCTTCGTCGACAGCTCCTCCACGTCTGCAATAAGAGAGAGAGAGAGAGAAAGAGACAAAGAGAGAAATGAGTCAGGGTTTGTGCTATTCCAAGGAAAAAGCCTTGGGACCGATCAATGCTTCAATATTTAATTAAATGGCGCAGGAAATCCCGCTCCATGGAGAGTGGCACGAGGCATGTGGCATGTGGCATGGGGGGCATGAATTGTAAACAAGAGGCGCTCGCAGCAGATAATTTATCATTTATTTATAAACCTCCTTGTCTGATGCGGGGGCAGAATCAGACCGAAAATTAAGTTCCATTGCCCAACGGCATCTCTTGGCTATGGCCGCCTCGATCTCTGTCGGCCGTCCATCGGTTTTCTTTTTATTATAAACAAAATCGCTGGCAAGCGGCAGCAACAATAAAATCTTGTCGAAACACTCGAACGCCTCGAACAGCGAAAACAGAGCCAAGAAAAGCATTGGGCTGGGGAAAAACAAAACTGCCCAGGCATCGACCGATTTTTCCGAATTTCAGAATTTTTTGCGCAGTTCAATTTCCCAATCTGTGGGCTGCCCCACCGCCCTCCCTCCTAGAACCAAGACTTCTGCTCCAGGTCCAGAGCAAGGGGATGTCGGATGGTGTGCGTGTGGCTTTTGTTTTTGTTTGGGAAAACTTTCCGTTTTCCATGGAAAAACCATTTCTTCGTTTTGGGCTCTGGAGATTCTCTCATGGCAGCTGATTAGTAAATAAAACCAACAAAAAACGAAATAAATCAAAGGCCAGGAAACAAAGCAGCGAAGAGACTTTGATACGTGGCCTGGGCCTAAGCAGAAGAAGAATAAACAGAAGAATAACGGACCACTAGCAGAGTGAACTATCACTTGCCCGTCCCCCTTACCCTCACCCACAAAGTTGAATAGAAATTTCGATTGATGGAGATCTTAGGATCTGCGAGTAGGTGAAACCTACAAAGGATGCCCCTGCCACTACCCATTCCCCCACCACTTTGACTCGATCATCATCGCCATCCCCGCATGGAGGATATCTTGGGGGATTCTATTTTTGGCTGCAAGCTGTAAAACGCCGCGAACATCGGCAACGCGAACAAACGGAGCGAGGCAACACAGACATTGCAACATTTGTGCAACATTTTCATCTGCAACAGCAGCAACGGATCTTGGCAGTTGCCTCGCGCTGCAAAATTTATCGTCTGCCCCGCGCGTGCCACACATTTCCATGTGTAAGTCGACTCGCTTGGAGTCGAAGGAAGGCAGGTTTGGGGTTGCACATGGGTTGGGCAATTGTCAATATTGCACTTGAATGCCGCCTGTTGCAGTAACAGTTGCTGCATTGCCATTGCCGTTGCCGTTGCCGTTGCTGCTGAAGTGGCACCTTCGTGCGGCGCAAACAACTTCCTGTAGTCGCAGCAGCTGGTCGATGTTCAATCATTAGGGAAAGAGTCAGAGAGCAAGAAGCAATGGAAGGGGATGGAATGGGATGGAATGGGGGATCTATATATGTATTTATAGATACCTCCAGGCGGAAGCAGGGCACAGCAGCAGCAGCAGCAGGGGCAGCAGCAGGGGCAGCAGCAGGGGCAGCAGTGGGCGTGTACGGGAGTGGGGACAACTCCGCTTCAAGTGTACTCCCTTCAACTGCCTTCCCTTCTCGACTGTCGCACTATTTTCATCTGTCGATGATCACCAAATTCTCCCTGCCTGACTTTCCCCTACCATTTGGTCATTTCCTGCCTGTTGCCTGTTGCCTTCTGCCTCCTGCCTGCTGGTTGACATGGAAACATGTTTTTCCGGGCGCTGTGACATGATTTTCAAAATTTCCTCACACACAAACATCCGCTTGTCCTTGACGCGTCGACAGAAGGGGGCGGGGCGGCGTTTGTTTTACCTGAGAAAACAAAATAAAACGAAAGAGATTCGCTTCCGGCATAGAGCAAAGCAAGTGGTGGTGATACTCGCAGTAGATTCTGCTGCCTGTCCCCTTGCTGCCACTGCCACTGGCACTGCCACTGCCACTGCAGTTCCATAAATTTTCCACGCTGGACTTTTCATTTTCTTTCGGGGTGTTGCATGCGTGGGGACACGCTCTGAATTATGATTACACGGCGAACAACAACAAGAGATTTCCTATCAAAACACGCCATAAATTTTCACGCAAGAAGCGACAGGAGGAGTGGGAGTAGAAGGAGGAGTCGGAGGTGTTGGAGGGGGAGTAGGAGTAACAGAAAAGTGTGGAAAGTTCATTTTGCCACTCAAAAATGCTGTTCTTCGTTTTTTTCTTAGCTGAATTCTGCATTTGTTGCGACTAATGTGGTTCATGCTGCTGCTGTTGCTGCAACATGTGGCCCCCGTCTGGACTACAGACTACGCCTACAGCCTACAGCCTACAGCCTACACACAGCACATGGCAGAACAAAGAGTCCTGAGGGGGAGCGAGACGAATAAAAAAGAGTGCTAGGAGGGCGGTCTGCCCATTAGCATTGATTGGACAGCACTCCATCGTGGCGAGGATCTACCATGGATCTTGCATGGATCAAAGTATCAGCAGTGTGCCATTCCCCCCCACTTGAGAGACTCACTCCCCACAACCAACACTCCCACACTGCCACACTGCCACTCCCTTCTGTCATTGTCAAGGGCACCATTAACTCTGCTCTCCTCTGCTCTTATTCTCCCGTTGGGGCAAAGAGGGGCTGGGCAGGGCAGCTTTGCCTCTGTCTTGGGCTTGTGCCTCTGTTCATGTCGCTGCCTTCTGCCCCTAGGGGCAATTAGTCGCCATTTCGATTGTCGTTGCGGTCAAGTGCTGAAATGGCTGCCACAGCCAGAGCCACAGCCAGAGCCAGAGAAGATCCAAATACGTGTATATATGGAGCCACAGTGCCTGCTAATTGTGTGTGCTCGCCCTCGCTTCTTCTTTTTTTTTTATATATTTTGCATGCAAGCCGCGTCGTTGGCTTCGTTGTCGTCGTTGTCGTCGCCGACGCACATGCGCCAAATATTTGGACGATTCGTTCTACTTTGGCAGCAGGCGACGGCTGCGGTGGCGGTGGCGGTGGCGGCACAGGCGCAGTTTGCCCCCAGGGAGTGGAGCCATTGGCCAGAGGCGCACTCACGCACTCACCTCTGACCCTCGCGGCTCGTTAATATGCTCCGAGCACAGGCTCTAAACTGATCCGCTGCGATCCTCTCTCTCTGATGCTCGTGCAGCAATTCGCTGGAAATATGCGCAGCAAGAGGAGAGGGAGAGCCGAAGCGGAGTTTTGCGATCCCCATGCACAGATTTTAGATTCCCTGAGCGGACAGGCTGGCTGGCTGGCTGGCTGGCTGGCTGGCTGGGTGTCGCGCGGGGCAGTCGTACATCAAAGTGTCGTGTTCTGGTGCCCGTCGCCTTATAAATATGTATGCGGCTTCTTTGCCTCAGGGTACCTTCGCTACTCTTTGCTGCTGCTGCTGCTGCTGCGGGGCAGGCAGGTGGCAGCGTGGGCACTTGGGAATGCGAAGCATGCAGCGATTTGGGCATTTTTAATGGACAGAATGGGAATGGGAATGAGAGACACGTTCTGCATCCACAATCAACAGCGAGCGAGCGAGAGAGAGAGAGCGTGTGAAAGTCCATAGACGAATTCTCCTACAGGGAGACAACAACAACAAAAAGAAAACCCACCTTGATCCAAGCGCCGCTCCATGCGTCGCCACTGGCGCATGTGATGGATGAGGATGCAGGCGGCCACCGAGAAGAAGATGAGGCAGGTGAGGACGGCCACATAGAGTACGCCCGTCTGCCAGTCGAGGGCCCAGGCGGCGGCCGCCTCCTCGTGCAGCTGCTGCAGCTGCTCGTGGGTCAAATGCTGCAGCGGTGCATCCTGTTCGAAGTGCTCATACTCGGAGGACTTTCGGCGCTGCAAAACAAAAAGCAGACAAAAATAAAAGTAAGAAAAATGCAAAAGGACAGGCAATGGTCTCTCCTCTCCCTCGCCCTTTCTCTCTCTCTGACTGGTCTTACCTCCTTCCAATTGGGCTCTGTCTTGGCGAGAACGACCCAATCGATCTTCAAGTCGTAGATGGAGCCGCAGATGGTGTTCGTGTGCAGCTGGCAGGGACGCAGTGGAATCATCTCGCCCTGGCAGACGGTGCAGGCGGTGCACTTGTCTCGCATCGGATCCCACCAGTGCTGTGGGGCGCAGGGCGAGCTGGAGGCGAGGCTTAGTGCAGATCCAGATACTGATACTGATGTGGATGATGCGGATGTAGCAGCTGCGGGATGCGATGCAGATGCAGAGGCAGATGCAGAGGCAGTTGCAATGCCTAGGGAGCACGTTGTGGAGAGCAAGAGCAGTGCCAAATATGTGACCGGCGCTCTCCACGTGTTGCTGCATCTCGCAGGTGCTGCTGCTGCTGCTGCTGGGGCGTCATCTGGCGTTGCATCTGTGGAGGCCTGGCTGATGTTGTGTCGCCTTCGTCGGCGCTTGTGAAATGTTTTATTGCTGCTATTTCTGCTGCTGTTCTGTTCTGTGCTGCAGATGAAGTGGGATGAGGATGAAGTGCTGTGGCTAATCCTTCTACTCGTGGTTACTCGTTTCGTTGCTGCTGCTGCTGCTGGTGCTGCTGCTGCCGCTCCTCCAGAGCTGTGGGGCAGTCTTGGCGGCATCATTCTGCAAAGAGCGAAAAAAAAAAAGAAGGAAATTTTATTGTTGATTTTCATGGGAAATTTTTGGAGTTTCCCAGGCCCATTCTGAGTGGCTGCCTGCACTTGGCTCCACAGCTGGAGATCGCAGAGCCCGCTCCGATCCCTTCTTTGAGTCTGTTTTTTTCTGTTCTCTGTTCTACGATCATCATCATCAGCGGCTATAAAAATAATTCGCGCAACGGCAAACTAATAAACGGCCAACGGCCGTCGTCATGATAATGATAATGCTGCTGATAATGCGACGACGACGCCAGCTCTCCGCCATCATCATCAGCAGCAGCAACAACAACAACAACAACAACAGAAGGAACAGTAAGTAGCAGTAGCGACTGATGATCATGATGATGATGATGATGATTGCGATCATAAATGCGCGTACAGTTTGCAATCAACTTTAATGGGGGGTGCCTCTGCCTCACTGCCTCTCTGCCACTGCCTCACTGCCTCTCTGCCTTTGACAGTCGCGTCCCGCCCATTGGGGGTTCATTGCTCAAAAGAGTCGCGGATTGTTTTCGTGTTTTTTGCAGTCTCTTTTCTCTGTTTATGTTTATGTTTATGTTCTTTTCCTTTCCCCTGTTCTTTGCTTTGCTTAATCTGCTCCGTCGAACGATTCGATTCGATTCCTTCCTTGACAATCAACGATTCAAACTATTTTATAGACGTCGGGAGGAGGAGCCCGCACTGGCACTACGATTATTATTTATGCAGCGAATGTGACGCGACGCGACGGGAGGGACAAGCGACAAGCAGGAAGGAAGGGAAAGAGTAGAAGGAAATAAGAGAGTAGGAGGCATATGTAGGCACATACACACAGGTCCGTCCACTCCTGACTTCCGCTCAACGGGGGTTCCTAGACTGCAACGATCAGAGAATGGTCGCTGGTCCGTCTCGTCTCGTCTCGTTCGAGTATTCCGAAAATATCCATTAAAGGGCGGAGGGCTCCTGGGACTCTATTAGAAGATTTCCTATACCCTATCCGCTTACCCTTTTCCCCTTACCCTTACCCTAACCCTAACCCTAACCCTTACCCTTTCCCATTCCCTTTTCCCATTTCCCTGATTCCGCTGGCAGCAATCACTTCCATTCATAACTCATTCACGAACTCTTTTGGGGGGGGGGGGAGAGGCACTTGTCCGCGCTCTGTTCTCCCTCTCAGAAGGGGGAAGCAGGGAAAGCGGTAGGCGGAGAAGCGGGAAGGTAGGGAAGCGCAAAGCGAGCAAGCTCTACCCTCAGCCGTAGAGCAATGACAGCAGCCCGCGCGGCAAACGTAGAAAACGGAACGGGGAACGAGGAACGTGAAACGGGGGAACGTGAAACGGTGGAACGAGTAGGGAATAGCAGCAGAATAGCAACAGCAACAGGAAGAAGAAATATTTAATTAAAATCAACCATTACCGTAGCGTAGTCGCATGGCCACCACCACGTATGGTCGCCATAACTAGCGGGTGGGGCAGCCGGTGGCGGCCGTGGCAAGTGGCTGCACAAGTGCTGCGGGTTGGTCTGGGTTCATGGCATGGAAAGGGGTTGAGCAAGGGGAGGAGGAGGAGGAGGAGGAGCAAGAGCAAGAGCAGGAGATACATTTGATGGATCAATCGATCGTTTTGATCGAGTGAAATTGGCGGATCAATTGACAAACGAACATGCTACGCAGTGGGCATGGGGCAGGGGATCTCATTAGCATGAAAATGACGTCTCGTATCCAGCAATCGATATATGTCAATGGGGAACGAAAGACAACAAGTGTCGTGGGGTTGTGGGAGTGTGGGAGTGTGGGGATCCGGTCAACAATTAGCTTTCAAATTGGATATCAAATCGGAAGCCAGAGACCACAAAACAGAAAACAGAAACCACATAAGGCATTTCCTTCGTCGCATTTCTAAATATGTTTGTGCGCCTCGTACCTCGTATCGTAGGCCTTTCTTTTCTCTCATTAAAAACGCATTTGATTTCGATTTGATTTGATTAGATTTTATTTGGCTGAAAAGTTCCGGCTTCTGCCTGCTCCCCCAAGCTCTCTCTCTCTTTTAAAACGTGACAAACGATGGGCTGGCTGGCTCCCCAGAGAGCTCTGGGGCGTAGCATAGAAATTCGCAATGGAAGAGCAAAAATTGTTTCTCGGCTGCAGATCGCCTCTGAATATGGAATATTTATTTGTATTTTGTATCTTAAATACGAATTTAGTTCATGGCGACCACAAGAAACGAACGCCAATCGATGGCTTCTCTCGATGAAGGCGACAGCAGAGTGAGTGACAGCAGAAGGCAGCACTAGAAGAGCGAGCAAGCAGCCAGAAGAACGCAGAAAGCAGACCAGACCAGACCGAAGAAGATCTGTGGACTCGGGTGCCACATTTTTAGACCGTGTGCCACATGGAGACTTCTGGCCAAAAGAGCAGTTCGTAATGGCAGCCAGAATGGAGTGTAAAAGTGGATGGGGGGTGGGGGCGCGGCTGACAACACCAGCGACAGACATTGAGGCAGCCAACGTAACATCGAAAGAAAGCGGCAACTTTGTTGGATTATTATTACGAGCATGTCAGTGGCTGTGTATCTATAAGATACATTTTGGTGCGACTGTTTCTGTAGCTCGTGCCTCGATTGTTGTTGCTGCTGCTGCTGTTGTCGCCGCTGTCTGACAAACACAACAACTGACAGTGACAGCAATTTAAATCATGTTGCGTTCCTCTTTGCCTCTTCGGCTGATGCCTGCCTGCCTGCCTGCCTGCCACTAATTGAGGCTGAGGCTTGCATCGGAGATCGAGAAAGTGGGAGCAGCAGCAGCAGGAGGAACCTGCCCATCAAAAATGGGTCATTTAAATGGGATACCCGAGAATTGAACCCCAGAACAGACTCAACCGAGGCAGATCACACATCTGGGGCAGCATTTGCGTGTCGTCTTTGGCCGTCTCGTTGGCCGCATTTCCAATGCAATTACCAAAAGTGTCCAAAAAGAACAGGCAGAAATCAGAGGTACTACAACAACGACAGGCAGCACACAGCAACCAGAGCAGCACCTCGCACGAATAGGAAAAACCACCAAGGGTGAGGGTGAGGGTGAGGCGTGTATTTTTAACTTGCAATTTAAAATGAATTTCTCATTCGGCGAGCGAAAAACAGAGAGTACGAAAAGTATACAGAAAGATCAGTGGATACGTAAATTTTATATGGAAGAACGAAACCATAGAACGAGTACGAGAGAATTTTTCTCGGATTTTCCAGCAACAGGATCTTTTTTAGGGATCATAAAACCACCCAATTTTCCACTTTCCCTTTTTGTTTGTTTTGTTTGGCAAGTGGGAAAGTCTTTTCTTCTGTTGAGGGAAATTTCTCTCTCTAAAATTACAAGTTGGAATTTTCTTAGATTCTTGTCAAGAATTTCTTGTTTCCATTTGAGGCTTGAGGCTTGACAGCCAGCAGCAGCAACCGTCCGCCCACTCGGCCAGAGCATAGCAGAGAGGGAGAGAGAGAATCCCACAGAGAATCCAAAGGCAGAGGCAGAGGCAAAAGGCAGGCCCCATCCATCGCACAAACGAAGGCAGGCAGAGATTAGGAGTGAAAGAGAGGCAGAGCGGCAGAGCCACAGAGCCACAGAGTGGCAGAGCGAAAGAGAAGCCGCGAGACATTTATTAAACTGTCAGAATGAATGCTCACGAATTTTATGATTCTGGTTTCTGTTTGTTTGGTTGTTTTTCTTTTTTTTTTCTTTTTTTTTCTTTTTGTCTCTGTGTCTCTCTGCTGTGTAAATTCCAAAAAAAAACGCGACAAAACCATTAAGCACTTTTCATGGTGCACATGGTTGGGGGGCGGCGGAGAGGGAATTTAATGAAGCAAAGAGGAAGAAGCAGATGCAGAAGTAGAGAAGATCCAAAACGCAACCTGATCAAGCGGCGGCATTTAGAAGCAACACACAGACAGAATTGCTTAAATCACACAGAGAGAGGAGAGACACTTGCCAGCAGAGCAATTCTCGATCGAAACTCCCCACAGTGCGCCAAGTAGCGCATCATTCGCATCGCTCACTCGAATTGCAAATCATCAATCAAAGCTCAGCGTGAAACAAAATAAGACAAGCGAAATGCCAAAATGTGCGAGAATCCGCTGATCCCCTGTGCTCCCTGGGGGATGGGCTGGAGTTGGATTGAAAGTGGCTAAACTGGAAATCTGGTATCGATTTCACGGGTACAGTCGAGGCTTAAAGATCAGGGGGCACATCACATCAGCTGCGGTATCCGCTGGCATCCGCATAGAACTTATTTTTACATTTTGACAGAATTTTGACATTTCAAAACGATGGCAGGGGGAGCGAAGGGGTGGGGAGGCTTCACTGTCTGTCTGTCTCTCGTTATGTAAGCAATGGGCAGAGTTCAATGTATTTTTTTCTATTTATTTACAGCCTCAAGGAGGAGCAGCAGCAGCAGCAGCCGCAACAACAAGTGCAGACTCTCCTCTCTACACATTTACCCTTTTTTCCTTCCATTTCCTTCCGCTGACTTCGTGGATCTGTGGGGATCTCTTCAGCTGTGTGTCTGCTTGTGGCAGCATTAATATATGTACATAAATACTCGTATATCCATTAGTTTTGGTGCGTCGTTGTCTGTTCTGGCAGCAGCAGCAGCAGTAGCCCCCCCAATGGTACAGCCAAGCGTCATTCAGTCAGTCAGTCAGTCAGTCAGTCAGTCAGTCATTCAGTCACTCAGTCGGTTTCAGAGCCAGAATCTGCCCATCGCTCTAGCTGGCTGGCTGGCTGGTTGGCTGGTTGGCATCATCATCAGTTCATCAGTTCGTCGCTTGTCAGACAACTGACTATATGGGGGTATATGGCGGCAGGGTCTGATTCTGATTCTGATTCCGATTTCATTTCTCTTTACTTTTTTTTTTGTTGTTGTTTTTTTTTCGTTCGTTTCGTTTTGTGTCTTTTTGTTTCTGCTGCACGGCGGCACAGAGGGCTGCCTCTGTTTCTACACTCGATTTATATTTTTTATCATTTGATTTAATTCAATTCCATTCCATTTCGGTGTGTCCGCGTCCGCGTCTGCGTCTGCTTCTGCGTTTCCCCCGCCCATCCTCCTCCCGCCCTGCTCCACCCTCCCACTAGGGGCGGAGATCATCATCATCATCAGCGGCAGCTTCCGAAACCGAACCGAATCCGAACCGGGCACAAAACCATAAACCATAACACACAAAACATAATGTTCTGTTCTGTTTCTGTGGAATATACATACATACATACACACATGCATACATATGTATGTACATATACATACATATATACATACATTTGTATTTAGAGATCTCCTCCACCGCTTTAGATGCATGTGTGGTGTGTGGATAGATGGAGGGGCATTGGGTTTGGGTCTGTGTCTGTGTCTGCTGTCGAATAAATCACTCACTTTTTTTTGTCGCTTTTTTTTCGCTCGTTTGTTTGTTTGTTTGTTTGTTTTCTCTTCTGCGATGTGCCTTCCTCCTTCAACCTGCGGCGTGCCTCATATTTTCATACTATTTTCCTCAGGGATCCAATGGGCGGGCATACGAATGATGCTCCTCCGATCTACAGGCATGGTCACACTTGCATCGATCGATCAATCTATGCAATGCAATCGTCAGGCGATCAATCAATCAATAAGTTGCACAATTTCCGCTACACTTTCGCTTCGCACTTATGGGGGACAACAAGAAAAAAATATACATATATTGCTGAAGATCTCAGAACTTCAACGCACAATTTCACTTTCTGGTTTCGTTTCGTTTCGTTTCTGGGGTGTGTGGGTCCCTTCATAGGCCGACGCGTTAGAACGATTTCGAAAAAAAAAATAAATAGAAGCTGAATTAGTGAACGATCCGCACGGTTCGTCGTGTTCGTCTGTGCCGGTGCAATCAAGAAGAATGAATGAGTGAGTAATGGAATGCACCCATCCACGCGAAACATTCGAAATGCGGCGCGTTAATATATCACCAGACATGGAGATGAGCTGCAAACCCAATCCGATCGATGGTTCCTATCGATATATCGATCGGAATGATCGCAGCACGAGCGCAAGGTATGTGAATACTAGGTGCAGCATTTCCATACCATTCTATCGATCGCAACTGTCTCAGGACAAGCGCAAGGCAAACTAATGTTAGGTGCAGCATTCCCAGAAGAATTTGCGTTTTTTTGTAATAATAGGTCATGTTAAATGCATTTTATTCATCTCGTAAACTATAAAGCGTACTAATTCTTCTTTTGGTTAATAATGAGAAAAGTAAGGGAACTTTTCCAATGAGTCTCTTATTTTTTAAGTTAAACGTTTCTCTTACACTATTAACACGTAAATAAGTCTTCTTTTGGTTAATAAGGGAGCCAACCAACCACAGCCATCTGATATACTCGTTAAAAAAAATATAAAAAAATTAAGACATGGGTTACACTCTCTCTGAACTTAATGAAAACTGTAAGTGTTAAATGATGGGCTCTGAAGGAGCAGACTAGACATACATATTTTAGAGAACAGAGCTCTTTTTAAACAGATAAAACTAAATGATTATTTTACTGGGAACTCTGAGTGAGCAAAAATCTTATCTTAGATCCACGTTGAAGCGGGCACAGCCATCTCATAGATGGGGCCGCAGCATTCACATCGATTAAACAAAAACAAAACAAAAAAAATTATTAAAAAATTCCGTCTTCGTCGGAAATAATGAAGACTTAAACCTAAATGATTCTAGGCTATCTCTCCTAAAACTAATTGTGAAAAATGTATGAATTATGTAATATGTACATATGTAGATAGCTACTCGCCGAAATCGCCAGCGCCAGTAGACTTGCCGAGTTCCTTCAGTTCATGCTTGACCATTTTGCAGCCGTGTCCCACGGTGATGAGTGTGCGTGAATCGGTCCATATGGCGTCCGTTTGGCGCGTGTGGATGTTCGCTTTGGTGTAGATAAATTCGTGCTTGCCGTTGCCGTGTACTTTGGCGATCTTGACGGTAGCGGGCATATTGCCCATGACCGCCAGATGAGCTCCATTGATGACGATCTGTGAGACAACGGCGTCCTCGAAGTAATTAATCGTCTCCTGCAGCTTGCGCGGTACACGAATGTCCGCGATATGGACATATCCATCGAAGTCCCCCAGATAGACATGATTTTCGCCCTGCAGCTCAGTGGGAGCAGCCCAGGCGGCGCAAGTGAAGCTCAACAAATGAGTTGTGTCGTTGAAGAGCGTTGTCGAAGAGAACTTCCCGGCACGGTCATCCCACAGGCGGGCGCATCCCCCGCGATCGCAAGTAACGAACTGGTTGGGCGTACCAACGGGCGTGGCCAGGCCCGTAAATGCGTCCGAATGTGATACGCGAGCGTGGAAGAAACTCTCCAGGCGGGATTCGGCAATCGTCCACAACTTCATGTCACCTTTGGCAGTGGCGGACACAGACTTCTGGGGATCCGCTTTGAACACGCTCAAGTGGCTCATGGGCGTCATATGGGCATCGACATGGCTCAACATAGAAAGGCAAAAAGGTTTCTTCGAGTTATCAACGGTGGGGGTGGGGCGTATGGACCAGGCCTGCAGTTTTGTGTTTCCCAGAGCCGCCAGCAGCACATTGTTTTTCGCATAGCGTACAATGTTCACGGTGTGTTCCTCCTGCCGTTGAAAGTCCGCATTGTCCGCGGTCATGTGATCGATGTTTCCCTCAGAGTAGCCAAAGAACATGCCCCACCACTGGCCTCCATCGCGGCGATTGGTAGCGATCACATAATTCTTCTCCTCATCAATGGTAATGCTGTCCCAGCAGTCGTGCAGGCGGGCTGAAATGTTATCCAGCCGAGCGCTCACATCGGCAGCGTTCATATTCGGATACTCCAGGTTTCCGGCCAGGTTTATCGCTGCCGGTGGCTTATAGTCATCAGGCGCACGGTACAACTCAGAAGAATTCTGTCGAAACATTGTGCGGAACTTTTAAGCAGCAAATTAAAGTAATAAAACAACAAGTATCAGAAGCTAGGAAAAAAACGCGCCAATCTCGTGAATTTGCGAAATAAAACAGGGCTGTATGCCGGCACTTTTCGATTGTCTTACAGCTGATGGTTCTCAACTATCGTATGAGGGCGCCAGAACGACAATTGTTTGAATTTAAAAGAATGTGATAAGGAAAATGTATCTACCATACTTATTTATTGCGCGCTCTCCAAAGACAGAGACAAATACAGTAAAAACTCGATGCAATTTGATTGTATTAATATTAAAATGTTTTTATTCTGTTTTGGGTGTATATATCAATAGGTAAAATCATTGTATGTATCAACACATATTCAACTGCAGCCACTCCTTCTCCTTCTTTCCTTTCACTTAATCGCTAAAACATAAATAATTTAGGGCTTATTTCTCTAAGGGGATGGGGGATTACAAAAATTTGACATATATTAAAAAAAAAACAGAACAAACAGACAAACAAACAAATACTTTTGGGATAATTTCAATCAATCGATCGATAGATGGGGGGCAAACAATCCAATTTTTGGGGTAAAAACCAATTATCAATTGTCTCCAGCGATCGCTACATCGTATGTGTATAGTAGGTACAAATAATTTAGTTTAGTTTTATGTGTGGAGCTACAGGCGGAGTGCGAGGCAAGGCAAGGGGGAATCAATCATCAGTTTACAAACAAAATACAAATCATTGATATTCGCCCGCCCCACTACCACTACCCCACCCCTCTGCTATTCGCTTCTCCTGCTTAAATTCTATGTGATTACGTGTACGATTTAGTTTCCCTTCTGCTCAGTACGAGTACGAGTACAAGGAGTACTTAAATTAGAGTTAAGAAAGCACTTGAATTTCGCTGTTTTGGCGACAAAAAGGCAACTTGGTGTTCGATTGTTTTACATTTTACATATGCAAACTGCAAACTGCAACTGCAACTCCTCCACGGAACTGCCACGCGACGACTGGCTGTGGCTGCTGCTCAACCGCTGTAAGACAGAATCAAATTCGTGTATTAATATCACAAATCACGTATGCTCAGTAATCAAATCAGGAATCAATGTATGCTACTAGTACAGTACGAACAGGAAGAGGTGGAGATGGAGGAGTAGGAAACCATTAGAAGACCACCAACAACAGTTAAGCGAAAGAGAAAGAGAGAGAGAGAGCCACAAACAGAGCGAGATGCAGTAGATGCAGAGATATTAGAGACAGAGACATGAAAGAGCTGAGAGATGGCAGGAGAGAACAGGATCGGATCGGATCGGATCGGATGGGATCCCCTTGGTTTGGGATGGATGTGGATAATGTGCAACAAACAAACACTTGAGGCGACAGACAGGACGCTTACTTCATCCTAGACTGGACTGCACTTCAGTGAGGGTTCGGTTCGGTTCGGTTCAGTGGGCTCCATTGCTTCCTTCTGGTTACTGCCTGAGACTGCCTTCTGCGACTGCTTTCTGACTTCTGTTTACTGCTGCCTTCTGCTGATTTCCTCTGTGCGGTTGGTTCTTTTGTTGTTGTTGTGGATTCTTTTGGTGGTTGGTTGGTTGGTAGTTGTTGTTGTTGTTTTTTGGGGGGTGGGGGTCGTGGTGGTGGTGGTTAAGTGCTACTTAAATGCAACTTGCAACATGCACAGCGGCGGCCACTTACTTTAGAAAGTCATTCATATTGATGTAGTTTTTATAACTAAATAAGAGGAGAAAATCACAAGAATGCATTCGGTTAAAATCAAGAAGAAACGAACAAACAAACAAACAAAACAGAGGAACATTCACATGTGTGTGTGTGTGTGTGTGTGTGTGTGTGGATAGATGGTGGCTTGGTGGTGGGTGGGGTGAGTCGAATTAGACACAAAAAAGAACAAGAACAAGTGCGATGATCCATGGCAGGATTGTTCTCAATTTTAAATCGTTAAACACAGAATTTAAAAATTAAACAGAAAATCAATTTTAAAAAATATATAAAAATTTTGATCACAGCATCACGCATCGTCCTGCGCTGCTTCTACCTTCTATGGAAGGCGGGCAGACGGTGGATGCCCTTCAAGAAAAATGAATGCAGTGCACGGGCTTGGGCGTGGGCGTGAGCGTGAACGTGGACTGTGACGAACCTTTTGGCGGAGGTGGTGCGCGAGTAGGGATTCTGCAGTATCTTCGGGTGCGTCTCCATCACTCGCAGCAGCAGATTGTCCAGATAATCCTCCAGCTCCTTGACACGCTGCCGCTGCAGCAGCGCCTCGTTCTCCATGCCATTGGCAATCAGCATGAGCTCCTGGCGACAGATCATAGATCGTATTAGATTAGGGTACACATTGGAGAGAACGGGAAAGGAGAAAGCTTACCTCTCGGGACTTGCCCTCGTACTTCTTCGCCAGCTGTGCTGAGATCTCCGAGCGGCGCTCCGCGTGCGATCCCCCAGACTTCTCGTGGCCAATGATGATTCGCTCTGTGGACTTGGGACTCGGCGAGTTGCTTCCGTTGTCGTTGCTGTATTTATCTGATATTGCAGAGATAGGGGGAGAGAGGAAGATCGTTAGTGAGAAACTAATCACGGTGGCGGGGCACGCAGATGAGGGTGGGTGTGTGTGTGTGCTCGGAGTCACAAGCTCCAAATGCAAAATCACTGGCGGATGCAAAAAACACAACAGAAACAACAAAAGACAAAGATGATAGCAGGGGAAAAATAGAAGGAGCAGGAGAATTACGATTAGGATTAGGATTAGGAAGGATTAAATGGATTAGATGGAATGATAAGGGGGGAAGGTGGAAGAGGGGAACACGCTTGAGAGGAGGGGATGACGCGCGACAGATGACAAAGAGCGTAGACTGGAAATAGCTTGGTTCGGTTTCGGATTTCGGATTTTCGGTATCCGCCAGCGTTTGCTTGTCGCACTGCACCCTGCCCGCCTGTCTGCCTGTCCGCCGGATGTGTGAGAGGAACAGAGGAACGGATTGTCTTGCTCTTGGATTGGTTCGGATCTGTTCGATTTGGTTCGGGGTACAACAGCTCACCTCGCTTATTGCCGTATTTGAACTTTCCCAGACGCTTCTCCCTGCCGCTGCCAGTGCCGCTGCCGTTCGTTTGGAACTCCTTGGGCGACTGTTCGGGCGTTAGGAAATTGTGCTCTGGCTCTGGCTCGGGCTCGAGTTCAAGTTCTGCCTCTGGTTCTGGCTCGACCTGCTCCTCCTTCTCCTCTTCTGCCATCTCTATTTGCCGCTGCTGCTGCTGCTGCTGTTGCTTCGGCTGCTCCTCCTCCAGGGACGTGGATCGCTTGGCAAAGCTGAGCAGCCGCTGATCCTCCTCCCATCGCTTGGCCTCGCGCCGCCGCTGCTCCTCCAGCAGCTCCTTCTGGCGCTGCTCTTCCTCCAGCTCCTGCCTGAGGGCTGCCTCTTCTACGCTCAGCCGCTGCTCGTTCAGCCGCAGCTCTGCCTCCAGGCGAGCGTCTTCCTCGGCGCGCTGCTCACGCGCTTCCTCCTCTGCCTTCTCCGCCTCCGCTCTAATATCCACCAGAGAACGAGGCTGTGGCTTTGGCCGTGCCGTAGGCGTCGGCTTCACCACTTCCACATCCAGATCCTCCAGCTCTGGCTCATCCGCAAAGATGGCCGTGCTGTTGCGCTGCTCGAACTTGGCGAAGCTCGCGTTGAACTCGTCAAAGTTGCGCTGCTCCATGTCGGGGGAGAAGAGCGAAGAAGAGGTCACAGTGGACACAGCTGGGATTGGGACTGGGACTGAAACTGGAGCTGGGACTGGAGCTGGAGCACGAACCGGAATTGGGGGAGCAGCTGCCTTGGGTGCCTTCGGTGCCTTCGGTTTTGGCTGTGGCAGTGGCACTGGCACTGGCTCCTCCTCTTCCTCATCGCTGTCCGAGGAGCTGGTCGAGGACACGGACGGAGGGGGGAGCGGTGGCGGTGTCTCATCCACGCTGGCTGGCAGCGGAACACGCGACTCCCAGCTTCGGCGCTTGAGGGAATCGCTGGTACCGATCTCCAGGCCTCCGTACAGCTTCGACGCCCACTCATCCTTGTCGCTCTCCGTCGTCTCCTTGTTCTTTTGTTTCTGTTTCTGCTTCTCTTTTTCCCTTTCCCTTTCTCGTTCCCTTTCCATTTCCTTCTGTTTCTGCTGCTGCTGCTCCTTTTCTGCCAGCTGCTGCTCCTGCTGCTGCTCCTCCTCCTCCTGCTCCAGCTGGAGCTTGGGGTATGCGCGGCGGCTTCGAGGGAGGCGGCAGGGTGCGAGCGCGGACACTGAAATCGAGCTCAAGCTGTTCCATTTCCGCATCGATGGGCGGATCCTCATCGAGCGTCTCTGGCTTTTTGGGCTTACCTCCATGATAGACCTTTCCCACGCCGTTCCCGATCCCGCCCAGGCCGTTGCCCAGGCCCACACCACCGTTTCCGTTGCTCAGCAGGGGCGAGGGGTTGCGGGGCGCAAAGTTGGGCGCTCCTCCCACCGTGGTGGTGGGTGGCGGCTGGAGTCCAGACCGCTGAATGTTCAGCGAGCTGCCGGAGCTCTTGTGCGACAGATTGTCGAACACAAACTCATCCTCGTCCTCGCTGATCACGCCGGGATCGGCCTCGCCCGCTCGCTGGCCCCGGCGGCGGCCGCTGCCCCCTGGACCGCCGGTGGAGCTGTTCGGGGTGCCGATGCTGGCAAAGGAGCCGCTGAAGGAGCTGTTGTCGTCACCGCCAGCGTCCGCGTGCTTCTTCTTGCTGCGCAGATGCAGCTTGGAGCTAAGCGATCCCGCCAGCTTCTTTATGCTCTTCCGCTTCTCCCCGTTGCCGATGGACAGGAGGCTGCCGCCCACGGAGCTGGCCAGCTGCCCAATGGAAGACTTGTGCTTGTCCTTCTTGCTGAGGTCCGTCAGGGAGCCGGACTTGACCACGAACCCGATGCGCACCTCCAGCTCGCCGCGCTCCTTGTTCTTCTTTTCCTTGCCCGGCTTGCTCTCCAGCTTGAACCACTTGGAGCGCGGCCTGTCGTACACGTCCATCTCGTTGAGTGGCAGCGTCGCCTGCCCCAGGAACTCATCGATGCCCAGATTGTTGCGGTGCAAGCAGGTGAGCGTCAGCTCTGCCCGATTGCCCTGATCGGGAATTTTTCTATTAAAGAGAAGCAAAGAGAAAAGAAGATAAAAAGGCATCTTCGCAGCCAATGCAATGCCACTTACAGTTCACACTCCTCGTTCCAGTTGACATTCGTCTCCGACTTGTCCTTGACCGACGTCTGGTACTTCTCCTTGCCCAGGGCGATTGTGACGAAGCAGTTGTTGGTGCCATTCTTCCCCTTGGTGAGCAGACCCTTCGCCCGCTGCACTGTAACGAAGGAGGGGAGAGAGAGAGAGGGGGATTAGATATGAATCGACTGGAATCTCGTGCGGATAGATAGACTTGGAGAGAAAGATCCATGCATAAATGTAACTGGAGGAGAAAACAATGCTGGGATTGAGACCTTGGCAAAATTCCAAATGAAAGAGTGGGGGAGTTGGGGCAAGTTGGGGCCAAATTTGTGATTGTGCGGTTGCGTGGCTTTCATATTTGAGCCGTCAGCGTTTGCCTCTGCCTCTGCCCCGCTGCCGGATGCCTTCTCGAGGTCACGAGGCGCTGGAGTGAAACTTAAAGTTTGCTTTCCAGCGCCATTTTCGGCAAGTGAATCACTCGAGCGGGCGCTGCGACAAATGCTTGGCTTAGATTTGCTTTAATTTCGGCGTAGACCTCGAGCTGAATCTGAATCTGACTCTGGGCGGGCTGTGGCTGTGGCTCCGATTGCGAACCTCCGCTGTTTGTCGCTGCACAGCTGCCGGAAATGGAAATTAAATTGAAAACGAAGACGCAAGCCAGAGGGCAGACGGCAGGCGGCAGGCAGGCAGATGCCAGGGCGACAAAAATTAAATTAAGTCATTGCCAGAACAGAAATTCAGACAGCAGCCACAGAACAGAAGTTTCGGTACGGGCCAGGCTAGAACGGGGTGGGCTGGTTATTTTTAGGCCTGAAAATGAACGAAAAATGAGAAATGGTATGAACTCCAGCAGATGCGGAACTCTGTAGCCTCTTGGGCGTAGCAGGAGGAGGAGGCTTGAGTCCCACGATATTATTCGATTGTTCGATTACTCAATTACGGAGCATAATCATTTGCTTTTGCGCAATTCCTCTTGCTATCCGGAGAAATTGCGCCAAAGTTTCATAACAACAAAAACAATTACGAGGCAAAAGCGGCAAAGTGAAAAGCGTTTGCGGCGGCGTCGGCGGCTGCTTTTTTCCTCTGACTGCATGAGCAGGCACGCAAACATGTCACAAATTCATACAAACATACATAAAAATACATATACACTACTGGTCAAAATAATAAGTACACGCGTATGAGATTTCTTTCACGTCTCGTAAAACTTTTTGAGCAAACATATAGGAAAAAACCAATTAACTTTTACTTTACTAACCTACAGTAGATTATAAATATATATAACATATTCATTTTCCGCTTCAAATATAAAGTTTGTGATCGATTATAACTAAAAAACATAAATAAGGGGTGGTCAAAATAATAAGTACAGCAATTCTACAAAGCCAAATACTCAAAGCGTATCAAAATTCTTTCACTTTTTTCTTATTATTAGTAATCTTAAGCTTGTATCTAATATAGCCACCCTTTTTTGCCATGACTTTGGCTATTATTTTTGGCATACCAGCAATAAGTATGCGCCAAGTCTCTACTGAAATCTTAAACCAAGTTTTTCGAACCAATTCAAACAATTCTTCGAGTTTCGAGTATTTGTGCCAACACGATATTTCAAGTCTCCCCATAGTTTATTTTTTGGGTTTTAGTCATGAGATTGAATCGGCCAACTCAAAATGTATACCAATTTCTCCGTAAACCAAGCCTTGACCAGCCTTGAAGTGTGTTTTGAGTCGTTGTCCAATTGAAAGGCCCATCTCAAGGACATGTTTTCCTTAGCACATGGATGCATATTGCCAGTCAATATGTTTTTATGCCTGAAATTGGGCTTATGATCAGTGTTACGATGTATCGGCTCAACGCCGTGCAAAAAAATACAGCCCCAGACCATGAGGCAACCGCCTCAATGCTTAAACATTTTTTTGTGTACTGGAAGTCGAATTCTTTGTCTTTGGCGCATCGTACATATCCCCTGGAGTCATTACCAAAAATATTTGGTTTTGTTTTGTCGCTCCATAATATATTCACTTCACTTTTTTGACCCACCTAAGCCAGAGCATGCAAAATTATTTTCGAAACATTTTTGACTCATCTTCAAATTTTTTTCTCGGAGTAATAGAACTTTTCGGTCTATACTTCCTGGTAAGTCTGAATATTGACGTCTACGAGGTACAGTCTGAGATGATATTTCGTTACCAATTTTAGCGGAAATGGCCCTCTAATACATTAACGCAGCATTTTTTGCAAGACTGACTATGCGGATGTCCGTTGTTTCTGAAGATTTCTTCTTCCGTCTTCGATTTTCAGTAAGACATCTTAAATTTAAGTCATTTTGATCCAAATATACCGAGCGTTCAAGACTTTTTGCAATTTCCCGAAGACTTTTCCTTATTTTTTAAGATTCAAGGCAATCTTAATTTCTCGGGCAGAACAATGGTTCTTTCGGTCCATAAAAGGACATTTTTTAAACTCTCATGTACCTTTATATGCAAGGAGTCAATAAAAACCAACAATCCTTTGACTAAATCCTGATAAAATCTTTAAAAATTTAAAAATACCTACAGCGTACTTATATTTTGACCACACCAAAAATGCCCATCCAGGACAAATTTAAGCTTAGAATTGAATTAAAGGTGCAACCAACTTTCATTTTTGATTTAAATGTTTGCCAAAACTGTAATCTTTAAATATATAAACAATTGGCAGTCAAACATTCAAAAACATTCGAGATATTTCATAACAAATCAGCACCATGCCTCTGTACTTATTATTTTGACCAGTAGTGTATATACATACATATGTATGTACATATGTACATCAGTATGTAAACTAGAAGAGAAACATCACTTGTGGCATCTGGCATATTGCAGATTTCTTTCTAATTTCCATTTAGATTTTTGGGCAGCGACACTTGACTTGGGTTTGCCGCCCAGCTGCATCTCATCTTCACACTGACTGTGTGTGTGTGGTGTGGGTCCTAAGGGGTGGTGGTGTTGGGGGGGACGCTGCCTCATAATTATTATCGCATTAACCGTTTTTTTTCTTGCCATCTCCCGCCCGTTAGCGGACATTTTGCTTTGGCCCACACATTCGCGTCGCGCGGGCATAACTTAAGCCAATTTGGGAAGTTTTTCTTGTCTCCTCTTCCCCCTTTTGTTTGCTTTTTCTTCTTCTTAGTCTCCGTAATTGAGGTTAAAGACGATCCGGAACAGACAAGAAGTCCGTCTGGACGCTATCGATAATCCACAATCCCCGCTCCCAATACAGCCACCCCGACTGCTCCCCCCTTCACGTAGCAACTGCACACAGCGGCTATCGATCGTCAGCATTAATCGGCCGCCACATGCTCATCTTCAATCTCTTTGCGCTCTCTCTCTCTCGCTCCCAACCAACCAACCAACCAACCAACCAACGGTAACCGGAGTGAACTGTAATAGACAAGAAGATGGATGGATGGATGGATGGGCTTCCAATGGCTGTCAATAACCCGCCCGGCGGCGTCGGCGGTGGCGGTAGCTGCAATTTTTTTTTGCAATTTCACGAGCAGCGGCGGGCTCATCAGCAAGAAACATGCAAATCCAAAGATCGATGGACTCTTGTATGAGCCATACATATTTACATACATATGTACATGCATACATGTATGAACATGTGTTTGTATGTGCATATGGAAAGGCGACGCGTCGCTTTGTCCCCCCCACTCCCCCTGAAAATAGAAATGCTAAATGCCAAATGGCAAAAGGTAAAGAAATAAACATGGCAAACAGCGCCAAAAAAAGAAACGGCAGAAGATGGAACGAAGAGAGAGAGAGAGAGAGAGAGGGAGCGAGGGGTGAGGCGCGCGATCCACCGTTAAGTTGGTCCGCTTTTATGGCCACCTCTCAGCTGACGCCGCACAGTGGGTCAAGAGTGCTCGTTCAGCGGTCACACTCAATCGAATGTGTGCACTGAGCACTTGATCACAAACCAACTGATTAATGACGACCCCACTGTGCAACGTGGGCATTTGCTGCGTATTTAGTTTTCGCTTTCGTCGCGCCACGGGACTCCCGGCCTGGGGCCTGGGGGTCTACGGCGCAAGGCAGAGTACGGCAGAGTACAGCAGAGCAATGTGGGCCGTCGCCGCTAGCCGCGAGCTTTGTGAATGTTTCGATCTGATAGAGAGAGACGCGATAAAAGTGCTGCCAAAACAGAAGCCCAACACTTTTTGCACTCATTCCTCAAATTCAATTCGCGCCGGGTTGAGTGAGTGGGCGGAGGGGGGTTGGGGGTTTCGTAATTGAGAGTTTTGTTTGGTCCGAGAGCAAATAGAGGGCTGGCGTGCTGGCTGGCGTCATCCACGAACGTAGGCGCCGCTCCCACACACACACACACTCTAATGAGGCACAGAGGGTGGAGTGGGTGGAGTGGTGGGGTTGGGTATGGGTAAACGAAAGCGCCTTGTACGCGAGAGAAGGTCGAATCAAATTGCTTTCCGTATTGGAGGATCGATGATCCTCCCTTCCCCATCCCACCCCTTGATAAGTATCAACCGGAAATGTACACTCGTATTGCAATCTTCGGCCATTACTCACTCGGAAACACACACAAAAATGTTATACGATACTTATAAATAAAGTTTTGATCCAATTGCAATTATCTAACTAAAAACATGGCATACAAAAAACAACAACAGCAGTTCCCAGTGCCAGTCCCTCCAGTGTTATCTCTTGTGTTCGGCTGGTAGGGATCAGAAATCATCGATTAGTCATTCCCATGGAACTTCGCACTACCACAACGATATCTATCGTGCGAGGGGGGGACGAGGTGACTCATTTCTCGTTATTTTTCTTGTGGCTCTTGGTTGGCCCACATTTCAAACCAAAAACGCCGAAAATAACGGCGGCTCAGAAACAAAAAGAGAAATTCCCAGCGGCCAGCGGAGTGCTCCGAATGTTCCGTTTGCTCCCCCGGGAACTTCCATATCTCGATCATCGTATCGTATGAATATGGAACTAAAGATATATAGCAGAATAAGGCTAAGGTTCGTTCTGCTCTCCTGTCGATACCGACTAAAACAGAGGTACACCAGGGGGACCAGATATGTAGATGCATAGATAGAAACAATGGCTATGTAAATGTCGGCTGCACCTTTATTTTATTTGTTTAATGCGACCCCGTGGGCCCATTGTCGTAGCATTTTGTTAACCTTTGCGGCTATTGCTTCTGTGTGTGTGTGTGTGTGTGTGTGTGTGTGTGTGTGTGTGTGTGTGTGTGTGTGTGTGTGTGTATTTGTGTGGAGAGGAGAGGTCAACTGTTGGGTTAATTAATTTCAATGAAATCATTCTCAGTCTCTGCTGTGCTCTGCCTTTTGCTCTCCATTTGATTGTCTCTCCCCTGCTTCTGCTTCTGGTTTGTGCATCTGTGGCCCGCCGCCGTCGCCGTAATTCCCCGCAACAAATTCACCCGCAGGTGGTGACCACTATTCCCCATTTTTCCGCTCATTTTCCATTTTCCCCCAAAGAGAAAATACACGTTGATTGGGCAAGGGAAAAAAGGAAGAGTTTCTTCATCTCCCAACACACACAAATCATAGCATGTTTTGGAGTCATGGCGCGATTACTCCCATAGCTTTTTTTTTTTGTTTCTCTCTCTCAATTAGAAACCGAATGGACTGTACATAGGGCCCCTCTTTAGGACACCGATCAGATCAGTTTATATATGGCTATATAGGGAGCGCGGAGAATGGCAGAGAGAACTCTTTCAGATCCATTCCATTCAAATTCCCCCTTTACCCAGCCCCATTATATTTACATGTAGAATTCCCAGCACGCACTTTCCGAGAGACGCTTTTTCATGTTCCACTTTTTTCTGCTTTCGGGCTGCCTCTTGCTGTGTGCGTGTGTGTGGGGGCGTGGCAGCATGCCAGAGAAAGACACAAAACAGACGACCGACGGCAACAGACAGTGTTCTGCCGCCGGAGGCCAATGCTCCTCGGAGGCATCCGCACGCATGCTAATGAGGCAATACCGCACTTGGCAGACCCTCTCTTTGGGTAGACTTGGATCAATTTTCCATTCGACTTGCCCTGCCCTGCCCTGCCTTCTGCTCCCTAGGATCAACTGAAAAACGTTGCCCAGGCCAAGAGAGTCATGCTGGGGTCAGCTGTCTGTACGCAGGGATCGTCGAACTGTGGCCTAATCCACACAGTCGGATACAAAGCAAAAAAAAACATAGCAGCAAAGCAGCATTACCACCAATAATTAAGCGAATGCCATTCAATGTTGCAACTGCAACAGCAGCAGCAGCAAATAGTAACAGCAACAAATAGTTTCAAATCGTGCGAAAATTCGAATAAAATCAACTATTAAGTGTACATACATATACGATTCCCCACACCACCCCAATACCCTGGCCACCTGGCAAAAGGTATGATAATATTTGCAGTGGGGAAAAAAGGAAAACATTTACAAATAGTTAGGATCTAATCTATCACTTATGTACATATCTGTATCTGCCTGTAGGAACTGCTTTTTCAGGGTATCTAATCTATCGACTCTATTTACTCGCGGATGTCTTTTTAAAATTATTTTTATGCATAAACAATTTTCTTGCATTTGCTGCATTTTTCAGTGGTTGTGGTGCGGTTGGATTTGGAAATTGTAAAGAGAGTTTTCCCCTCCCAAATGAAAGCCAATTAACATTAAAACGGTGGAGGATGGGGATGGGGCATGGGGTATGGGATTGGGGATCATTGCATGCTTTGAATATAAATGCAAAGAGGCAAAAGAATCTTGACTCGTCTGCTCCCATCCCAATCCCCAGTCCCATTCGCAGCATGCATATGCATGAGGGGAACAACAGGCAGAGGTGAGAACTGGGAGATGGCTACCGCTGGTGCTGTTTGCTGGTGCCGTTGCCAGTGCCGAGTGCCCGGGCAGGCAGCCGGCGGCAGCAATTGGCCCCAAGGAATGTGGCCAGAAACTCCACAAGCCACAAGTCAACGCAAACTGGAAAATAATCAATTGGAGACCCGCAATCGCAGAGTCAGAGAGTGGCAGTGGCAGTCGCAGTCGGAGATGCGATCCGATGCGATCCCATACCTGTTTTTCCCCTCCATCTGTTCTTCGGTCTCTCTCTCTCTCTGCCTCCACTCCATCCCTCCTCTGTTCACCCTGGCGAATGGTACGGCTAAATGGGTCGGGCAATGAAACGTAACTGTTTCGCACAAGTGCATCGCGAGAGCAACATTAAACGGTCCACAGGCAGGGGGTGGGGGCAAAAAACGGAAAGAAGTGGTACGGAGGGAGCGGGGAGCCACAGAGGAAGCGGCGATAGGTGTATAAATCAGAGCAATCTAAGGACGTCATCTCCACTCTTACGTGACCAAAGAGCACCACTCTCTCCCCTCTCCTTTCATCAAGAGGGTATT